>ML133428.1:0-600000 GCA_003864495.1 Nemopilema nomurai
TGGAGTTTTTTTCCAAGACCAGGTTCGCCTCTTTCTTGGATGCTAGTGGTACTATTACTAGTAGCAGTATTAGTAGTAGTAGTAGAGATGAAAATGTTGCCTCTTTCGATTAGAACCTCTGAACTTTAGGCCATATATTCTGAAACCAGCGAGATTTGAGGTTTTTCTCGAAAAAAACTTATTTGCTGCATACTCTGGTTGAAATTTAGAGACGGAGAAGACAATCTTTTACTAACCACCGTTGGCATAAAATAGCATTTAAGCCAAAGGGATTTAGTATAGTCCAAGGTTCGCGCTTAACAAACCAAAACAGTTTGGACTTGACTGAAATAAAATATTGGCAGGAACTTTAAGCGAGTGACAGGAGAACTTTGCAAAATGACATACTTGAACCATCTGCCTGCAGATTACTCTAATGACATCTTCATCCAGGCCTCTCTCCAAATCTATGGTGAAAGAATTCAAAATTGTAATAATATGAAAATAATTGAAGAAAAATTAGAAAAACTTCGAATGACTATACGTTTCATAAAGATCCATTTTCTACTAGTATTGCAGAAAGGAACCACCAAATGTTTATAACCATGTGGATTCATAAATATTTCTACTGATTTGTACATACTGACAATATTCTTGTTCCATTGCTAAAATTGCCCGACCCATTCAGGAACTCCGTTATGAAACTGGAGTCCCTTCTAACGTATCGCCACAATGAGTTTGCGAGCCTATGCAAGCTTTTGTCTTTCTGTTGCATTAATTCGGGGGTTGAAAGAAGATTTAGTACCGTTGACAGCTAATTTGTGACAAACGCCTTTACATCTCGCGCGGCACCCTAATCACAATTTGATCGCTTATGGAAATAATACTTTTCGGAGCAGAGACGAGGAAGAGAAATCATCGAGAGGACTCTGGCATCCTAGTTTTAAAGAGGGAGAATGAAAGCAAGCATACAATTAAGCTGTGCCATCGTAACGAAATTCATATTGGGAGTGGGGGGGGGGGGGGGGGGGGACTTCTCATTGTATTCCTGCTCATTCAGTACACTGTAATAAAGAAACATACTGTTGTACGACAATTATTATCTCCCTTATCTCTCCCGGTTTCGACGGGCCTGTCAAGTACCCACATTTAGAAAAAAATTTACAGCCTATTTAAGGTGGAACTTCAACATGCTTAGCATTAGAAATTTTTTCTCTATCAAAATATAACATTTCAGTTTAAAAAATTTAATCATTTTATGTAAGGGGATTCAAAATTGACCTGTGCACCCTAAACTGATTATGCAAGTATTTTGTCACAGGTATCAATATCTCAATGTACAAGACCTGGATCAGGGAACCTTCTCATTGAGCAGGAACCCTGTACTTTTAATATATAGCTTAAAATCAGTTGGCTAAATATTTCAAAAATCTTAGACATCATTTGGGGCCTCCTTATGAAAAATAACGTTCTAGACTTTTAAGGCAACGTGTTAGAAAATTTGAATTTTAACAAAAGAGCTTCAGAAGTAAGAGAAAATTTCCAGAAAACTAAATAAAACATCTTGGGAGATCAGGTGCCTCTAAACCAGGATGATGTTTTAGGGTAATCATGTGTATTGCCTCTCCTTTTAATAATTAATAAAATAATTAATTTAAAATAATTAATAACAAGTAACAACAACACTGATAGAAAACAAAACTTAAACTAAAAATTGGAGAGAGCAGATTGCTACTGTAGGCATAAGAGGAAACTAGATATGACTTAACTGACCGAGAACTATGTCATCCATTGCACCACCGGGGCAAAACTCAAGCATCATCTGAAAAATATAGAATTACTATTTTATCGTAAGTCACTGTAATTAGACATAAGAAAGCCAATAACAGCTTTGATTATACCTAATCAGTACAGATACCAGAGAAAATCCAGCATACAAATTTTTTTAAAGGAAGAATTAACCAAACTTTTTAATATTTCATAGACCACAAACAATTCAGGGTTATCACAGCAGTTGACATGAGCAACAATACCATGGTGCATTCTAATTACTGTTATAATATGAGTCATTGGTTGTTTCTTAAATTCAAGCTTAAAGTTTGCAGAAGTTTTTACATTTTTTGCTATTGTAGAATTTTGTAAAGCAAATTTAAAAAAGATGTCCCTTATACTGTTTTCCCTAGATAAAAAAATTACAAAATTATAAGCAGATATGTTCAAATGAAAACAATCAATAAGTCAAATGATTATTTACTTCTTCCTCTTAAATGGCCTTCAAGCTTCAATACCCTAGGTATGTGAGATAAAAACAACACTGGTGCAAATAAAGGTGCCCTTGATACAATTTCTTGGTGCTATCAATCTGCAATGACATACCCATAATTGATTGTCATGAACATAAGCCTGAAACATGTCAACCACATGTTTATTTTTGCACTCTGACAGAATATCAATCTCAACCATATAGTCCTCCAGTTCTGCATCCCCAGTTATGGCTACAATTTTGGCAGCTGCTAAGAGGCCATCGCTCTTGCGCTGTGCCTGAAACAAAGTAAGAGCAAATTTAACAACTAACCCAAGAAAGAAAGAAGGCAATTAAAAAATTTTTTCTACCTGGGATCCAAAATATAAGAAGTACTTTATAACTCATAAAAGGTTACTGGTACTTTTTTACACTCTGGTAAGAGAAATGGTAGATACACTGTATTTCAAAGCTGTCTTGATCACATCAAAGTTATCATTCAACCTTATCAATTAAAAATTGCAGAAGAAATTGGATTGGGGAAAAACTATTTCAGTTTCAGTGGCAACAAAAGAAAATTGTTATGAAGTAATTGGCCTTTGTAAGTTACCTGAAGGTAATGTCCATAATAAATTTGAATCTAATGCCAGACCCTCTTTGAATTGAGATTAAATCTGGCAACCGATTAATATTCATACAAAGAAAACTGTCTTGTCCCCCCTAGTCAATAATTTGTCTGCCTGAATGAGAAAAGTTTTCTTTCACAAACAACAGGCCAAATCTGGCTGACAATCCTCAAATATAGTTTACACATGCCTTTGGAAAAATTGGGATATTGAGGTCAAGAGGCAGTTAATTCTGGAAAATTTATCAGCAAACAATAACTCAAATCATACTTATAAATAATCTTAGTATGATGCCAATCTTTCTAAGTGAGCATAGTAGCCAGTTATTCATTTTGCAGTGACTAAACTATAACTTAAACTGTGCTAAAGGCTTAAAAGCTTGTCACAGATCTTTGGAGTGACTTCACCCTGGACAGAACATTGTACTGACAAGCCACTCATGTCAAGCCAAACTCTAAAAAATAACACCCAACTGATAGATACAGACTTGGAAGCAGACTGACTTGATGGAATGGCACTGTATCAACAAGCTTTGTTGACTCTCCTCTGCATGAGATCATTTAACAAACAAACAACAAAATGTTACCATGGCACTTAAATTTGAACTCAGTCATAATGTTTGCAATTGGTGGTACAAAGGTGGTCAAGCTAAAACCTAAGTACAATTATTTTCTGAAAACAAACTCAATGAAAATAAATCTTCATTTTGATAACTTAATTGATTTTTTTATTAAATCGAAATCGTTAGTTGCTGCCCCTTGTGCTCTTGTAGCAAGCGATAACCTAGATTTGAACCGATCAAACAATTAACTTTTTTCAAAATAATTAATCAAATAGAAAACTGGCTATACATTCATTTCCTTCTGAAAGTCTTTCCGCCTCTATCTGGGGAAAATCTGAACTCAAGTTTAGCAATTCATATTATTCAAATAATCAAGTGTTACGAACAAAATATTGCTTGATTCAAAGGTTTACAAACTTTTGGGTTTAGGAATGTTTTATGTGCATCGACGAAAAATAAACTAGCGGGATTAATTTAAACTGACAATAACGTGATAAAAAAAATTTGGACCAGACATTGAGACAAGGAAAGAGCCGGCTGTGTAAATAAAAGACTACGATTTGCAAGATTTCTGCAACATTAATAATGGCATGCAATAAGTCTGAATTTAAGACGGCACGACCTACTTCAAAATATGTAATTCGTATTACAAACCTTGTAAACCTTTCCAAAGGTTCCATCGCCTATCTCGCCAGTAAGTTCCCAAATTTCGTTGGGGTCGACTCCTTTGGTTACATTAGAGCATTCCTTTTTCCTTTCCTTTTTTGAAAAAAACGGAAACACGTTTTTGAAAAACACTGACATGATGACAACTGAAAACGAATTGGAATCCTGGCGGCTACTTGGTGGGAAATTGGTCAGTATTGGCAATCTCTTAGGCCATCACTTCTGTGATTCACGTTCGCAGTTCAAGGTGTAAGTCATCCACTCCAAAAACCAATGAAAGAAAAAATAAGGACGCGGGTCTTTTAATTTCGTCTGGATTTGCTTCTTAACTTCGCTGTGTACAGAATCGCGGATTTACACCGATAATGTCCCCAGCTTTCAAAAAATTAAATCTGTCCCTAATGAGCGAGAACGTTTTTCTCCGCAGTTTGGTGTGTACCTTCGCTCAACAAAACAAAAACAGTGTATTAAGGTTAGAGCTGCAAATCTTCAATTCATTCGATCTTTCTTTCTCTACATCTTTACAGACAGCAATAAATACGAAATTGTGCTCAAGGTGCAATCCTCCCTCCTTCCTTGACATCAACTGTTTACCGAAAGGCGGCATCCTCAATTTCCTCTGCGCGGGAGAAGTTGAGCTCAACCTAAGGAAGTTTTGAGGAACAAGATATTTTGTGAGTCATCCTTTATTTGTTCTTATTGAATAAGGTAGATTATCTTTAGTAATTACCTTTTGATTCTCTCTGTACCCAGGGTTTGTCTCGTCAAGTGGAAAACTTTTCCCTCGAAATCAACACAGCGAATGGATATGGGAATGCTTATTATGATGTCTATAGTAAAAGCAGTATTTATCCGCAGGGGTATAGAGGTAGGGGACTCGAAGGGGCTGAGCCCCTTTGCTGATGCCCAAAATTGGCAAATTTCCACTTTTTTTCTTGTTTTTAGCAATTTTTCGTTCAACATCCTCCCTTATAGTTTTGATAACACTACACCACTGGTTGTCCGCGATTGCCATGTGAAAATCTGAGTAACGTGACACTTTCACTAATCTGATGCTGGATGGGATCATTCTTTTTGTCAGATGGGTTTTCCTCCTCATTTATTACCCATTTGTTCTCATCCCATTCAATTTCCAGCATCCGGGTGATACGTTCAAACAATGCAATAATTAACCTCTCGGCACTTCAGCATTCATTGGCCGGCTTCTTCTTTCTGAATCGTTTCTGGTTTGAACTTTGGTGAATGACTCGAATGTTGCTGAAATGTGGGTGTTGTGGAGGAAAGATTAAAGAGCGGATTCTTTGGGGGATTTTGTTGCTGTGAAAGTGAACCGATGGTGTCAAAATTACCAAGTTCAAGACGGCATAGACTTGCGACGACATTATTGGCTTCAATGGTACTAGACTTTTCAGGGATATAATCAAGGAAAATTGAAATCTACCTTAACGAGAGCAACATCATTTGTGGGAGACCCCACTAGGTCTTTCTGGAATATCATGTTGCAAAGAAAAAGTTAGAATCTAGAGTCTATGAAATTATTTCTATGCACAAGAGATAACTTAAGCGTGAAGTAGAGACATCTCATAAAGCTTCGCAGATAGGAAGCAACGCCATTTATCTGGAGCTAAGGAGGCACACAGTTTACGACTTCTTTTGATATAATTCGTCATTAGGAAACCGAGCCCTGAGATGATGAAAAACTGGAAAACCATATTACTGACCACAATAAGCCTTACAGAAAGCTGGAGCTCCATCGGTTGAATATCACAACACCTTACAGTATTCATGTCGTAAGTCTCCATCAATGTATGTTTTAAATAGCATGTTCATGAATTAGAAACCTTTTTGACTTTATTCTGGTTTATGTCCGATGAAATCTTCGTCTAAATTCATTTGAAAAGCTTTGCATGCTTTTTCCTGTAATGAACTTTGAATGAATGAAAGGAGCTGATCCACAAAGCAACGGTGTCCTAAAATTGGTATCGAATAAAAAACTCTGTCTTTGGTGTCACAAAGTCGTAAATACGTCTTTTTCTGGTTAGGTTTTTACCGCGTAATAGAAATACGTCCAAAGATAACTTCATAGCATAGATAACAAGATAACCACATGATAGTATCGATGGGGACATATTTAATTGCACCTCGCTCCTGGCGAGCATCGGCACAGATACGGAATTGAGGGAACAAAATGACATGTGGCTGGAATGATCCAATTTGGAAGGAAGGCAGTAAAGGGCTGTACAACAGCAAAGGTATACGGATTTCGGTTTATAAGAAACAGGTTACAAAAAACAGTAAGCTCAATTTTTGGTGGAAGTTCAGAAACAACCATACCCATAATGAAGCAGCTAGAAAGGTTTGATGCCATAATGAGCTGAAACCCGAAACAATCTTGGCATTGAAAAGCTCTGTATATTGCAGCGCTACACTTGCCATATAGTTGCGTGCAGCAAGGTTGTTAAGGGGCGTAATACACCTCCGTTTATCATTCTCCTAATAAGCACATTACATTAGTTTTTATCTGAATGTTGGGAATCATTTACTTAACTTAATAAAAACTAGTGAATCGTAATAATAAATTTAAGAAACACGTGATAAACATTTGATAGCAAAGTGGCCACACAATTGAACTAACAGCACAGGACATTGGTGTCCTATAAAAAAATGTTGTCCAACAAAGAGAATCGATTACGAGATTCTTGGACAGCGCACCAGATGCTTTTGATATGCTTCATGAATTGATGAACCTTTAGAAAAACAATAGGTGTTTTCCTCGTTCTTTGAAATTTGAAAGAAATTCGCGGACTTTGGTCCTTTGCAAATCGTTACTGGTCTTTTGGAACTTTTCAAGGGATATTTTCTGATTCTGTTGATTTTGAAATATTAGTCGACACAATAAGTTTTTTTCTTTTAAACTTTAGGATAGTGTACAACATCTATGCTTTTGATACCAACCTGAAAACAGCACGTAAAACCCTGGATAGAGGTCGAGCAGTCAAGTACCATGTTTTACTTCAGCAAATAATTCTTGAATTAATAGCTTCCCGTGACGTGGTTTCGGGTGAGTTCTAAAGGGCTTTGAAAGAAAAATACCTCCATATTGGCAGTAAACGTATGTCTCAAATTCTTTTTCGGCATTTAATTCAAAGATCTGAAACTAACTTTGCAGACAAAGTGTGTTAGATTCGATGACGAGAATATAGGTCAAACTGTCTGCAGTGACTCTTTAGATGAACGATCTAATACGGTCTCTCGCGAAGCAATTAAACAGTCATTGCTTGATAGCAAAAACAGAGTGCTTCCGTACAACATGTGAATACCTGAAGTCCTTTGTCGTATAGTTTACAACAGGCGTACAAGAGGCATGAAGGACCAGTTAGAAATGCCATTCTCTCACAAGGAGCAGTTTTCAATAAGAAGAACATGACAATGTTTTTCTTAACAGCAATGGTGAGGTTTAAGGGAGAGAAAAGGGACTCAGGAGTGTTTTGAAGGAGGGAAAACATTAAGGAACACACACAAAGCTTTCTTTCTGATGAAAAATAAAAAAAACATGGCGCGGATTCAATAAAAACGTTGCCACGATTGACAATGAATTCCACAAGCTTTCTTTGGAATAGAAAAACATTTATTGAAATGTTTTTCTGTTAAGAGATAAAGGTATAACTTGGATTACTTCGCCACTTGCAACTTCCTAGAGGTGCATCTCCTGAGTTAGTACCAGTTATTTGACGATACCATCATAATTATGATAATTGCAGGTGGCTCATAATGGCCTCTATCAAATCCTGTTTCCTCGAAGATTTGAGTTTTATTTCCTTTGACTTGCAGAATTCTTTCAAAACTGGTACTGTCAATTTGTTTAGCTGCAACGAATTCAATCATTTATTAGCACGAGCGTACAAACAAGAATAAACGTACAGAAGCAGGCACTAATTTGGTGAATAATTCACGAATGTGTAGAACTTCACTATTCAGAACGTTGACATTAAAAAACAGGTTAGCTTGGGAGAGGAAGGATTCGCATAAATCCCTTTATTAAGCTAAAATCAAATAAATACAGGGGCATCCCGCTTGGATCACTATTAAGTGATTGACTGATTAGATCATTGTGATTGAAATGACAAGGTGCATTGCAGCGAGATTGATTGAAATTCCAGCAAACAGCTAATTATTGAAAAAGAGAACTTCATGCAAAATCATCAAATTCGCGCAGAAACGACTTGGATAAATTAAAATGCATTTGAGCGACTCATTGCAGCTGAATTTACAGTCATTGTGAAGCACTGAAATATCAGCAGGAGACACAGACAAAAGTACTCAAGAAAGTGAAATGTACTATATATGAAATTGCAGGAGATTGGCATATAGCCTGCATCAATGTATGTACCACTTTATAATGGACTGGAGTATATGAATTGAAGGTATATCTATGTATTGAGGTATATTATGGAGGTACAGCATAAATTTATACAAAAATTACAGAAGAGTGGGGAAAATGTAGACAAGGAATCTGGGAAAGAAAGCTCCGATAAAATGAAAACTGGAAGTTGGTCTAATCAACAGGAAGTGAACAGAATGAGTTAAATTGAAATATCAAAAAGTCACTGACTAGCAAGGCGGCTAGGTCAACAACAACAACAGTTTGCAAATACATGTGCTGCTGTCAATGAACAATTCATGCTAGCTGTTCGAAATTAATGTAAATTAGCCTCAATTGGCAAACAAAAAAATAAGTGCTTTTTGAAGGAAGATTTCAAGATGTGCGAATATAAAACAACTGCTGAACTGCTGAAGCTTTTTGAAAGAGAAAAAGCATGAACCTGTGACGTTTAAACCAAGTCCCCCATTGAGCTTCATAACTATCCAAACAAAGATAAGTCTGAGAATTTAATTCCTTGACGTTAAGAAAGCGGCTGACCCTGGCTCCGGTTGGAAACACAAAATAAGCCCATTGGCTATGTCATGGAACAAATATGGCCTAAATGGAGATTTCGACGGGATAAATGAAGAACGCCAGGTCAACGGGAGAAGACAGAGCAGTCGTTTCATTCTTGCAAAAACAGAACGAGAGAAGACTGGGATGATGAGCCATGATTTAGTGACGTAGTGTCCTCTACGGCTAATGCATTTTGCTCACCTGCTTCGTCTTAGCTTTCTCCTCGACCTCAGCATCTGTGAATTCGACTTTTGCAACCTTTGCTTGTTTGGGCGCCGCCTGTGAAATGAGAGACAGAAAATTACAGCGTTTGGCTTTAACAGTGGAGCTGCGTCTTGAAGCATGTGTGTGGTGCAGAAAGACTCGAAGAAGTCAGGGGAACATGAGAAGTCAGGGTAACACGAAGAGTCAGGATAAAAGGGCGTGGCATGTGCAGTGATAATGCGGGCGATACCGGGCATTGATAATGCATTGATAATGCATTGATAATGCTGGAAACGACTTAAGACGCTCCACAAGTAGCCCTTTGCCTCAGCGGTAGCATATGCACATATTTTGCTCACGATAATAACATTATCGTATATAGATACTATGTTACACGTAAAGGCCAGTTCATAGTAGTTGGCAAATTGCAAAAGCCCACAAACGACCAATCTATGTTGGGCCAAAACTCATGCTGAGTAATTTAGAGAATTGACTGAAGCAGAGCAAAAGTGAAATGCTTACCGCGTTTGGATCATAATCTCCCGAGAATACAGCGCTCTTGAATTCTTCAATAATCTTTCCAGCCCTCTTCTCAATGGCATTTGTGTCAGGGACTGAAGAAAGATCAGACTGGGTAATTACAATATGGGCAAATAGAAACGCTTCTAGTTAAAACCAAACAAAACGGCTCATTTGAAGCATGCATTCAACACATGGCATCCTTTCTGATTTTGCTTTTGCAGTTAAATCTTACAGGGACACATGGGTGTAAATATTGCAATTGCTACTAGAAAGGATGCAGCCAAACACAAGCATAACCTAGAGTGGAAATCAGGTGCTTAGAAGTTTCGAGAAATGACACAATGATACGTAGCAATGGTTCATTACAGTTCAAGGTAAAGGCCAAAAAGACAATCCTATATCAAAGACAGCGCTATTCCAAGTTCAACCAATTAGAAAACATACTTGTGGTATCCTCAACCGGCTCGATATCATCTCGCTCCAAAGCGATTGTCTCCAGTGTTCGCAAAAAGTGCTGAAGATCTGTGAACGGGAAAATCTAAAAATTCAGACTATGACTACTCACAGATATTTGGGGTTATTTCCACAGTAAACTAAGAATAAAATAATTTAAAAAAAAGGAAAAAAGGAAGTTTAAAGCTGAGTTAAACAGTAGCAGTTCAAAGAAACATTTAGAAAACACGGGCTAATGAATGAACCAAGATTAACCATAACACTTGCACTTGGCCTATGCTAACTCTGATACACACAATATATCCAGCTCTACTTAACATGCGCAAAGTTCATCCATGGTATACTACAATTTGTGTGGTTTGCATGTCTTTAAAGAACAAATGCAAAAGGTTAGCTTTGTGGCAAAGTCAGTTGAGCATTTCGAGCATCGAGTAAAAGAAGTAGAATTTTCATTCGATGGGAAAGCCTTTTCAATAACAAATACGTTTAGGCTTGTTCAACTTGCTTCCAAGGTCATGCCAGGCTACTTAAGAAAACAGGATGAGTGCATTTAATCTAGCTTTCAGTGAACCAGGTCCAGCTCTGCCTTTACAGTGAGTCGACAGTGACGTCAGCATTGCAAATTGCATCTTGAGATATTCACAACTTTATTACACAACAAAAATTCCGCATGCTATGCATATGAACACGCTAGATTGAAAGTTCAGATAAACGGCTATGAATACATTTGTATTAGTGAGAGGTGCAAGCTTTACAACACGAAACAAATCTTTATTAGAATACAACCAGAAGCACAGAAATCGCGTGAAATTAGCACTGTCGTAAAAAACTCAAGCGCAGACAACAGAGTACGTACGTGGATTCTCGAAATTATCACTGCTGAACTTGAACATGAGGCTGCTGATGAGCTCCTTCGCCTTGTCAATCTGCTCGTGAATGGCTGCATAACATGAAAAAATCATTTGGCTTCAGTTTCACATTGTTAAAGAACCAAAGATATGACAGATAGATGTTCGATCAAAAACTATCGTCCAAATTCACCAAAGAGAGGTGATAGAAATTCACCAAGAGAGGTGATAGAAAGATTCGACCTCCTTCTTGCACCCATTTTCTCTAAAAATTACAAATCTGACTATCAATATCACAATTAAGAAACTTCTTTTCTACTCTCATATTCTGTCTTTTTATCACAGTACAGTTTATGTAAAAAAGGAAGTGTAACTGAAACTTTATGAAAAATAGTCATTATTTCAATGTCGCTTTGCAATGAAAGTGAAGCACATGCAGGCGGATCTTGATGGACCACAAGAGGCTGTGACGTCATATCTAGGCAAGTATGTAAAGTAGATATTGAATACAAAACCTTTAGGTGCATTTTCAACGTTGAGTTTGCGAATATCGTCCATAAATGGAAGGAACGTAAGGTTGAATCCGGGGGGTTTTACTTGGTAACCATGTTCATCGTACTCTGCATTCTGACAAAAGGACCGTGGAGACATCAAGCAAGGGTTATCAAAAACAGAATCAAAGTCAGTGAGTACCTAGCCCCCTAACGAAATTCAAGCTAAATAAAGCAATACAAGGAAACTTCATAGAGATTTCAAGCCTGGTGTGTCGAGTAAGGGAAAAATGCCAAAATGTAGAAGATAACGAGCCGTTTCAAGGACTTTTGGCAGACATTGCATGTTCCTTGCAGGATAAACATAATGTGCACTAGCTTATGGAACTCGGAGCTGAGAACTCCTAACGTCACGAAAGGTGGGCAAACCTGTGGAGACAAAGCAGCAAGCCTCGGCGCCCTGTGATGCTGACCGATGTAGCAACAAATTGCGACGACGTTCTTTGCGAGGCATCGCTTAAGAAGGGCCGCAAAGATGGCTTTGCTACCTTTTATCTCCTAAGAAAAAGAAAACATTAATTCTTAGCTTTATTAATCATTAGTAATTTCATTAAGAGGGGGGGGGGGCTTATCGAAAGTGAGGCACAACTATACTAGTGTTGAGAGCTCTGAGAGAAACAAGTTACTCAATGATTCAGTGAGTGATAGTACGAGTCAAGAGCCAGCAAGTTTTATAGGCAACAGGGCTTCTTATGACGATTAGAAACAGTGAGTTGTTCAAAGAAATTTGTCTTTCTGCAGAACGTTGACACGCTGACCTATATGATGGATAATTGAGTAGAATCGTGGCTGAATCATTGAAAATAACATCGCAAGCCCACGACAATACCGCAAAAAGGGAGTGCTACACAAAGGCATGGCTGTAAAGGTGCGTTGCTGCTTATGTTGAGAGATATTATCAGCACAGTTAAGGGGGAAAGGCACAGGATTGATTGACTAACTGATTGTCACAGGAACGAGGCGAAGGGACTTCGTAATATTATGAAGCTGAAGTGCAGGAAACTCACCCTTGAATTCAGCATTGATTTTGCAGTGGCCCTTAACTAGCTAAGCAAATGCAACAGCCTGATTGATAACCATGTTTGGTTTGACTTGAATACAGGCCAAGCCAAACATCTGAAGTCCAGCAAAACCCAACAAGTACGCTTTAATTAAATTGCTTGTTAATGAGGACAGATAAATGCAGAATGAATGTTTCCCGACATGGAAGATCCTCACCGTCTCGTCCGGATAAATGAACTGGCCAGGCTTAACGTAATAATAACGTTTCATCAGGCTTTTCGACTTGAATCCCAACAAATGAAGACCTGAAAAGGATGCAGAAAACTCAACCTAAACATCGCAATTAGACTCAAGAATCAGGTATCATTATGAACGCAGAACATGACGTGCCTCTTTTTTGCCTGCGGTAGGGGGGACGTTGGCATTCTACAGGACTCACTGGGTACACCAATATTTATCAAGAAGGTCTTTGGAAAATCATATAAAAAGGCACTTACCTGGTTCTCCAAATTTCTTCATTTCCTGAACTTCGTTTTGCTCAAAAATTACCTAATTGATAAGCGTGGAAAACATTTGAAGTTGAAAAAGGCGGCTATCAAAGATGGCAAGAGTTCTTGGATGACAAAATTTAAAGCTTTTCACATCATTTAAAAAAAAAGAAAACCTTTATACCTGGCATTTCATTTCACTACGACATTGATTTTACCATGAGAAATGTTTTTGAGTTATGATAGCATCAATACATGCATCTGAATACAGATTTTTCTTCAATGTTAGGAACAACCCACACCAAAGATGTTTTTCAATTTTGTAGATACAAGCCATTAACATATACGAGTTCCATGAAAACAAAAATCGCTCATTTTCATACTTTTTCATCTCCAAAGCTTCTTGCGTATTTAATGTCTGTAGGCATCAGCTCTTTCCCAGTGGCCTAAAAGAACATTGCTATCAGTCATTAGCTGGGGTCGTTCTTAATTTCGCTAAAACTTATTAGCTACATTGCAGCTTACTTTGCCTCTAATATCCAAATTAGTTCGCACTTTTTAAAAAACTTCTTCACATATTGCGCCCAATTGGCTGTAAACCATTTTTCACACTGGGGTGAATGAAACTCACATTTTTCAAATGAACATCCATTGGTTGTCTTTTAATGATGCCTATGCGTAAATCATGAAAATTGACAAAGGTAAAAAGATCCAAAGACAAAATATAAAACATACAAATCTAGTCCGATGATCGAGCCACCTGACTTTCTTTAATGGATAACTCAAATGACACCCGGGGAAGTAGCCCACCTACCTTGCAAATACGCTTCGTGACAGTCATCAGCTCGTCGTTGGACCTGGAGTCAACATTCACAGAAGCTGGCTTCCGCGCCTTCCTGACAAGAGCATACACTCCTATTCCAAACTGCAGATCACCTGAAATCTTAAAGGGTAACCCGGAAATGACTCTTTTCTTGTAACTCTTTCCTTGAACTCTAAAAGACAGAGAAGAGCCCGAAGATTAGTCGAGGGTCAAACCAAATATAAACGTGTAATGTTGAGCAAATCTCAATACGATGAGAATCGGAAGTTTTTTGGAAATGATCTCAAACCTTGCCAGCAGCTCGTTAAACTTTTCAGATGGATCAGCTAAAATCTCTGGGTTCTCGTCCTCGTCACAAATAAAGACATCCTGAAGCAAAAAACGAAAGCCGGTGATTCATTAATGAAAGAAGAAAGAACATGGGTTCCGGTGAAAATAAGTACCCGGGCACAAGGGTTTGGATATAAGCATAAAAAACAATACCACTGAACGGCTTAACATTCTACATTTGGAGTGGGACTCAAAATGGATGTCGAACTGGAAAGGGAAATGATCCGACCTGATGATGAAATGACTGAAGAGACGATGACTGACAAAAATTGATTTAACACAGGAAAGTAAAAGAGAAAAGACATTTTCGCTGACCAAGCAAAATACGATACGAATAACTGATATGCAAATGTTGCAAAATATCAGGATAAAGAGGAACACTCATCAAGAAAGGTGGCTTATCAACAGTCTTTAGTACCTTATAAAACTTTTCAAGATCGAAGTTGGAATCTGGTTTTTTAATGTGCAGCACATCAATAAATATACCAAGGTCTTTCAAGTCCTAAAAGTAGTAAAAGTTAAACATCGGAAATAATTAACTTGTTTAAATAGCAGGTGACAGAGAAGAAAAATTCAGCATTAACTGATGGAGTGCAAAAGAAATGAATTAAATGAGGTTATCATGAAAATGTACAATCAGAAGGTCAAAAAAGAATTCCAAATCAATACAATTGCATCAAAACAGACCTTCGCCTTCTTCAAAGCTCTACGCTAGAAAAAAATAGAAATAGCAAATCATTAGAAGTGGACTTTCCAAAATAAGCAAACAAAAAGCAACTCTAAAACTTTCCCAATAAACAGTTAGATTCGGAGGCTTTTGAAAAATTCTTACATTAGTGAAAATGCGACAAACACGAAGTGGGTGAAACAAAACTTTGCTGGAAGAAACAAAATTCAAAAAAGAAATCTATCACGTGAAATCTATTGGAAATGCACACGAGGCTGACTTGAGGGAGGCTAGTGCCGCCAAAAAAGCGGAGCAGTGAACGCATGAGAAAAAGAAACAAAGAGAGGGAGTGGTCAAGTTGAAAGAACGATGGAGGATGAGGAGAAAATTAAAAAAAGTGAGAAGGGGAAATGTGCTGAATCACGAGAGCTGAGTTGCGACGAGGAGTGAAGAGATGGACAGAAGGAACTTCGGGGGAAAGGAAGCAGTTGTCTTTTGGACTCACAGTCATGTAGCTTCAAATATGGGGCCGTTTAAGAACATACAAGGTTCTTGGCGGTTTGACATTTCTGTATAAAAGTGTTGAAAATAGGGCCCTTGATTTTCGATGGGGAAGAAAGAAGGCAAAAAAACAGCAGTTGTATGGAAGTGCAAATATAGAGTTTGCGCTTACTTTGAGATCCAAATTTACTTCATGGGGGTCATCGGTGTTGGTGAAGAGCAGAATCCTTCGGCTGGCCAATTTCATTGTGCTGTGACATGGAGAAATAGTATCGTTTTAATTGAAGATTTCAAAGATTGATAACCATACTAATTTCAAAACAGCTAGGGCAATTATTAACTGCGCACTAATAGAGCAACTAAGTCATATGGCCGGACAACCCATTGTTTAATATAGATCAGATGGCAATTGTGCATAAATGATTGCTCTGCAGGGATACAATAGGTCAATAACATTGTTCAGCCAAGAAGATTACCTATACAAAATTGGGCTTTTTGCTTTCAAAATCGATCTCCTTTACAGTACGTCTTCCACATTTGCAACAAATTAAATCCTCATAAACCATGTTATTTTAGTATCTGTCATTCAACAACCCACAGTATATCGAAGAAAGAAGATAACCTCACATAGAGAAGATAAAGAAATATCTGTGAAAGCCACAAACCCACCAACTGGAAAAGATATCGGAACAAGCCCAAAAGACATCAGACATTGAGAATTGCTGGTGGTCTTTAAGAGAAATATTGAAGTCCTCTTCAACCGATTCTGGAAAGAAAAAGACATAAAAAACGCTACTTTTGGTGCTTCAAGTGGCAACACGCTTATAACACATAAAAAGATTTTAATCAATTAATCAATTGCAAAATTAGGACACCAAGAAGAAGATTCTTATGACTCATATTCATTCTGCATGGCCTTCTTTCCCATAAATTAATTTCGCATAAGCGACAAAGTACCAAGCCCTCTAGGAGATCCAATCTTGAAAACTACCAAAACAGCTTGCCAAATACAAGCAAAACTTCTTTGGAGCGAGAACTGAAAACACTAGACTGCCTTCTCTATATGCTTTAACGTTGCTAAACCTTGATTCTTGGTCATCATAGTAATCACTTGCAGTCAAAAAATTAGCACAGTTTGGTATGGGAAAATAATTAACTGCTGGAAGCTAGGTAAATAAGCCATTAACCCTTTTCAGGGCACATCCCTAAATTTCATCATATGTGAACAAGTGCTTTGTTGTACAAAACTTCACAATTGCTAGAAAAAGCGGAACTAGTTTTCGCATACTTAAAAGTACTTTTTTCGTCCGACACTCCTCAGAGTATGCAAACGTCAGAAGATAACCAAAAACTGACCGAAAAAATAGCCAGATGCGGATCGAAAACATTAGAGGTTGATAAGCAGAGCGTGTGATTGGTTATAATTGACCAATTTGCATTACTTAACACCTAACTTTAGAAGAGCCCAAGGGAAAAGACGAACTCTTTCTGTCTACAAAGAATGGGATTTCATCATATCAACAGCAAAAAAGGTTAAATGGCTGTCTTCTTTTCTTAATTGACAATTTTTTTAGTTTGTTCTAAAGAAGACAGAAAAAGTTCATACAACTTCACGTAAACTCAAATATATACAAAGAACAATACTTTTCATCTGATTTTGTCAACAATACTTCTACTAATACTACTAATACCTGGGTAAATCCTTCTTCAAAAATTCTCAATTGAGATTAGGAGATTTTCCTTTAAGAAACTGATTGTGACTTTATTTTATCCAAAGAATACAAAGGACTGTATACTGAAGGACATAACAATACATCAAAACACTGTGACAGTTCATTGAAACTATCACTGCCTGTCATCAAGGAATATCATTTTACCATTCAGTATCTGTTCAAGTTTAAGTATTCTCTCAGCATCTGCCTCATCCAGTCCCTAGAATAAACAAAAGTTAGTTCAATTTTAGATTAGTAGGCTTTGTCTTTGCATAATTAGATAAACTCAAAGCTACAGTAGTATGTGTCTGTTTAGATAAAGAAGTAGCTGGGATAAGACTTACTTGGAAGACTGAAATGTGCTTGAAGTCATTGTTGTTTTTAGTTTTCTCCTGGCAAAAAGAGAATTATTATACATATTAAAAACAAAGTAATTAAAGCATAAAATATTTGCAACTTTTAGACCTACACACCTCTACACACCAATAGAAAAATGATAATCCTACATATCATTCAAACCAATATGGATGAAATAAGGTTCCAAGTGCATTACTTTTGAAGGAGACCCTTCAACAGCCATGATTCAAGCAGAAATAATTACCTTAAAGGTGTTTTTAACTATGTGTATGTCTACAGAGTTGGGTTGATAATTTAACTCACAGTTCCAAATAAAACAACAGCCACAAGGTCCCTTTCACTGTTGATTGCTTTGCTCATTAGTGTATTTCTTGCACACTACAAGAATATTGTTTGGATTATGCAAAGAGCTTGTAACATGGAGATAAAATGAGTTCGCCTGGTCTAATATGTTAGGAAAGTCTTTATCCTGGGCATATGTAGAGTCACAACATAACAGTTTTCAAAGCATCAAACTTTTCAAAAATATAAATAAAACACTGCAGATAGAGCTACAAATTCATCCAATTGCTTTTCAACTGAGTCAACAAAGTAAATGTCTCTTACACCCATCTCATCTGAATTTGTAGCAAATGAAAATGTCTTTGTAGGATTGCATTATTCATAAAACTGGTTTTCAAAAGCTCAACAGGAAATCTAACAATAGAGTATTTTAACATTTTATAGAGCATTAAAGAAATCTGAACAAATAATGTCATGCCACAGTTAAAGGAATTCCCTTCTGAAGTTATCTACTAATTATCTGATGAGTAGGTCAAGTGCATGTCTACAAACAACAAAATATTGACTGGCAATGCACCTTGACACACATTTGAAAAGGATTTTCCCCATCTTCATTCTTCACAAACATGGGTCTTGTGGCATCAATAAGCATGATCACACCATCTCTGCCTGATGTCCAAGACTCCTGGAAAAGAAATTTATATTTCACATTCAAGATGTTACTTTATTTTTGACACCATTGCATTAGTGAATAAAGCATCTGTCTGCACAACTTTTTCAACAGTATAAATGTTGCAAACGCTACACATTCTGATTCCTATCTTGAAGCACAACATTGCCATTACGGAGAAGTGGGCCAAAAGAATTTACCTAGCAGCTCTATACGGTTAATATAACTGCAAAATAACTTTAAAATAATTTCAAAATGTTTACACGATTCATGATAAAAAACAAACAACCGTATAAAGCATACGCTCTATACAACAAAAGTCAAACCTGAAAGTCCCTACGTAAACAAGTTTGATAAATATATAATTAAAAAATTGGGTTCCCAACAACGAAGGTGCATCTGTAAAAGCGGTCTCACCTGCCCCTCTATATCAACATCGTTCTGGTCAAATTCGTCAAGGTCATCCAAAAACCCCTTTGCATCTCCCCAAAAGTCTGAGGACGACATCCTCCACCAAGGAACGGTAAAGATTCCCTGGAAGGGTGAGCAACAACAGCAACTTCTGAGAAGGCTCGAAGCAACAACAACCAGAATAAAAGAACTGCGCGTATAATGGAAGATTTACTTAATGAAAGAAAACTGAAAGCAAAGAGTCTAGTTTTGAGAGCAAAAACGTTGAAGGATGTCGAAGGGAAAGCAAAGTTGCTGAAAAAGATTGTAGCTGAACAATATTTTTTGGCATCTTTAGAACAGCAAGCTAATAAAGATGACAAAACACTGGAAAACAATCTAAAAAGCACTAACCTTGCCCATCTCGAAGCTTTGCTAACAACAGCAGAAAGTGCTAAAGATGTAGAGAGTATTTTGAAAAAGGTGCAGTACCAAGTGAATGACCAAATGCTTAGTGAAGTTGTTGTTGATGTGGAAAGTCGGAAAGGAAAATGTTGGTTCAAAGTGTTTGCTCGCAATCCTATTGCTTTGCACAGAATATGGGAAGGCGTAGGTCAATATGGTGATAGGGATGTATGCACAATTGCTTCAGAGTACAACAAAGCTTCAAAAGAGCACCTTGTTGACTTCTGTCAACCAACCATTGTGTTTTTGTTTGCAAGTGGGGTAACACTGTCCGTTGCCAAAGATTTGGAACAGTTGGGGGTTGTAGTAATTGGCAGTAAAATTATTGATCCAGACCCAGAATGTCTTGCAAAAGTAGCAGATTTTGTAGACTGTGAATTTCAGCAGTCTTCTGTGGGATCTCTCATAGCTTCATATGAGTTAAACCTGGACCCTGTGTCGAATATAAAAAAAGTGAATCTTGATGTAACAACACTGATTGCTTTAGTCTCATCACTAAGCAATGGAAATTGTAATTTCGAGTTTGAAGATGATGTTTTAAACATGCAAGCAGCAGAAGAAAGGGAGAGCCCTGTTCTTCCATCCTTGAACAACTTTCTTGATGGAAAAGACCTTTATGTTTGTGAAACAGCTATGAATGCGTTTACTTCTATTATGAATACAATAGGTGGTGAAATGGAGCAAAAAAGAGCAAATGAACTTTCTGCACGATTAACGGTTGTTGAGGATTGCCCATCAGAGCGAGCCATGAGTCTTAGCAACAGTGCAAGTATTAATCCACGATCTAAGATAATATTTGGAACTGGTGATTCAATCAAAGCAACAACAACAACTGCTAATAGGTCAGTTGTGAGGGCAACCCAAAACCAAGGGGTATCATTTAGTGTTTTCTTGCATGCCCCTAGAGCTCTCACTGAAAGAAAAGAAATCAAGGTGAAGATTTGACAACAAAACCCAACAGTCTAAATCAGTGTTAACTCGTTTTCAAAGTAGCTTAAAGATATTACAGCAGAACTTACAAAAGAAGGAAATTCCTCACAAAAATTTGATAATAGCTTGTTACCTCAAGTACCTATTTGTTCTGCCTTTAAAGTTCTGTTAATCATAAAAAATGTTGTAACCTTTTTTTTAATGAAAGCACCATATCAGTTTCAATTTGGTCTTTTTTCCTACAGATGTAATTCAGATGGTAATGCTGAACAAGTAAATAAGATATGAATTAACTAACTTAAATTTAGTTGTGGCCCAAAATTGCAGATAAACTGTCTCAAAGAAGTGGAATTTTGATATTTTTATGAAACTTAATTCATCATCTCATGAATGCATTAGAAACATCATTTGAAATTTTTTTAAAAATATTCAAAACTACAACTCAGAAACTTATCTTCAAATAATTATCTTTAAAATCTTACAAGCCCATTAGTCATACAACTTCCCCGTTTCAAGAACTTTTTTCTTTTTGCATGTGACATTTCCTAACCAAACCTCATATTTATCAATGCATTTGATTAGCATTAGACACAGTAAAGATGATAATGAAATTCCATTGATGCACATATACTCTTTCAAGATACAAAAATATTGCTCTGGGTACATATATTTCATTTAGAAACTCTCAAAGTTAAATAAAATTTGAAGCTATGATTCTGCCATTTAATGATTCTTGATTTGGCTATTAATTATCTGCCTAGTTATAAATAGACTTGTTGCTAAAGGACAAAACTCTGGTTACAAACAGGAAGCCCATAAAAGCCCACTATTAGCCTAAACCCTCAAAATTAACCAGTATAAATGCAATAAAAAAGGATGGCATTACATAACCACCACTTTGACAGTTACAAGGAGGTGAAGGGACCTAGATGCTCAAAGGCTAAAATGAGAGATTATTTCTACAAAGGATGCTAAGGCTCTTAGGTTGTACCTTTGGTGTTAATTCAAATTGTATAACAAAGCTCTTCCTTATTTCTAAAAAAATTCTTATTCTTGAGATCCAAAGTGTAAATAAACATAGACTTAAATTAAATATACAATTTACACAAACCGTTGCAGATAGCTGGCTAACAAGACAAGTTGCAAACAGCTAACAATTTAAACAAGTATATATTTAGTAATCAAAAGCTCCAGATGAATCATCTTTACTTTTGTTCTCAAGACCTGTTCTTAGCGATTTTATCTTATTCAACCTTGCTCCAAAAAGTCTAAAATTTGACCATGCATATAACTGTAGTAAGCCACAGACAACTGGAACACAGACCAATACATTGAAGCTCCCCTGTTTAAATGAGTCAATATTGTTTGAATTTTTCAGTGATGGAACAACCTGTTTTGAATTTTCATCAAAAAATACTGATGTGCCAGTTTGGAGGAACAGGAACCATGTACCAAGTAACGGAGCCAAGGTCTGGCCAGGTTTGGATAATAGTGCAGCCATGCCAAATATTAATGCAGAGACTGTATTTTTCCGTCTGTTTACAACAAAATCTTCATCAACCAGATCACTGATAACAAGGCTGAGAAGCTTGCATGTCCCTTCAGTAAACACCCGATTGCTATGGACAGAGAGAAATATAACACATTAGATAGTACACATGGAAATCCCCTATGATACAAACAATTTGACAGCATATTTCAATTCACAGATTGACACATAAATTTACTTACACAACCTGCTATTCTTGAACAGTTTAGTACATGCCTTTAAAATGCAAGCTTCTAAAAGATTTCTTTTAAACATTTAAAAATCAGAGTTAATGATGCCCATCATGAATACAGATAAGGGAAACAATGATGAAGCCATCCAGAATCCAATTAAAAAGCCACAAAGAACTTGAAAGCAATTAAATGTGCAATAAATAAAACCAAGTTAACTGCAAGCTCATCTCCATTATTTGAGCATTAAACAGAGATGTTCACCAACATATGATGATAGAAAGATAGATTCCCCAAGAACTTTCTTCTATTCATAGAAAACCTTGTTATCTAATAAAACTTATCATTCCCTCCCAGACATTGTCAGTAATGTGTGGCTACCAAATTTTTTTACTTTTGCACTTTGCTTTGTGAAAAACCTTAGTATCATTCCAATAAAAAGGTTGTTTTAACAATGATAAATGTAGAATGAGCCATGATGGGATGTAAGCAACTTCAGTCTTTCTCGTGAAGACAACACATTTAGGTGCTTTAAGGTTACGGTAAACGTTTTCAACACAAAAATTGGTTGTTCCTTTCTTAAGGCCAAACTGTTCAAGGAATCTGGGTACACTATATATCATTCCATGCACAAGATTATGGCGTATCTAGCCAGATTAAAATTATTGGCAAATAATGTTAAATGTTATTTTCCATGCGAATTTATTGCTCAAAAAGGGATTTTACTGATCACCCTTGCAAGATACACATCAGGCTCATGTTACCAACAATGTAATCCGGGTCAAGTAGTTCAGGCTTTGAGATCAATTAGCGTCTTTAAATAAGCACAACAACCCATGGATGTGCCATACTCTCACACAAACCACAGGACGCAGAACAAGGATAATCAGCTTTACAGTTTGAGGGATTTGAAAACCACTGCTAGAAACTTTGATAAGGAAATTATGGAAACCTTTGTTTATACGGGATTTTTTCCATTTTCAAAACTTCTTCTAGATTCAAACATGGTATCATTATGTACCTTATTAATTCGGCTATCAGAATGTGAAGTAATCAAAAAATGGATGTTTCGTCCAGAAAACGTTTACCGTAACCTTAAACAACAAAAAATCTTCTGAACATTTATAAATGCTATCTAGAACACAACTTTATATGGTTTTTTAATCTTTATATGGTGGGAAATGTTTTTTAATTCTTACCTGGCAATGAAAAAACAAAGTAAAATCCACCAGCCTGGTCCAAATATCCACATTGCAAAAGCAAGAACAACTTTGATGGCAAAAAGCCACTTGATGACCATGTAAGAGCCAAATTTCTGGCACAATGAAAGGAAGTATAGGTTGTTGATGTGTGGGATCAAGAAGGAAAATCCAAGAATTAAAGCACCAGTGCTTGGTGTGATAGCATGACCAAGAAGATGCTCAATAAACAGTGGGAAGAAGTTGCTGTTGAAGTGACAGTGGAAGACCTAGAACAAAAAAAACTATTCAATATGATGATAATTTTACATATTTTCATTGAATTCTTCATGAGTTTATTTGGCATTGATGGCTTAATGGAGAAAGACAGATGAAAATTACATTTATATTCCATAAAAAAGCAACTGCAATAGTTGGTAGTGTCGTTAGATTATTCTTATATTGCAAAGTTACTTAATTTACAAAAGGTGCCAGCTTGGCCAAAGAGCAAATGCCTAAAAGGACAAAGATTTCACCTGTATCAGATTCATTAATGCAAACCATAAGAAATTCTTTTGTTTAAACAGCTGCTTTGCATATTGAGTTGCTGAAATTTGAACTTCTGTTTTGTGGAAGCTGAAAAAACAAAGGGTGCAATTACACAACAGGAACAAATAATTTTAAAACTTGGAATTGGAAAATGAGTCTTGTTGACAACCACTTTGAAAAGAATTAAACACCCTCAAAACAAATTATAGAACAATAACTGTATTCCAAAGATGGCAAGCAACATTTAAAAATTATAAAATTGGCATTACATTTTCATTCTAGAGGAATGATTAATAAGAAGACCCACAACTGCAATAAAAAGATCAAAAGCCATGACCAGGGCCTGTTAAAATATAAGAAAAATAAAGTACAACCACAGCAAACAATATTCAATTTCAAATTAAATTAACCTGAATTGCAATCAGCATTGCTGATTACATTAACCTCTTCAAGCGCAACGTGAAATACCAACAAGAAGGCAAGAACATAGTCCTGACTATTCTCTTAATCAATTGTCAGTAAGCAAAAGAGACAAGGTCCACTTTAGTTTAGAAGAAACTTCCCATCATTAATTATTTTTAAAGGCTATTTTAAACAAGAGATCTGAAATGTAATTCAAAATGAAAAGACTAAGACAGGATCTTATAACTGAATGCAGCCAGAAGCTTCTAGGGCACTGTAACTCTCAACATCATAGCAACAGATTTCCAAAAACTATCATTGTTAAGCCCACAGCTCCAGATATTCAAGCACTAAGTATGATGAGCTGATAAAGGAAGTAGCCTTTACCGTTATATGATTTTACATTTTACATTTAGATAAAACTTGGGTAGCAGCTTGAAAATCTCTTTTATCAACTACAAATGAAGCACAATCTACCAAATTTATTACGAGCCCCCTGAAAGATTTTCCTCCTTTAAACAATTTAAACACTAGCTAAACTCTAATTTTTTTTGCAATGTTTACTCTGAATAACACCTTCTTTATTGTTATAAGGTTCTCATTATAAGGTTTTTACTTACTACTGATAACAAAAATTGTGCATATAGTATCATCAGAGACAAGATATGTACCTTTCATGTGTCACAACGGAGAAGTCATCAATTGATTCTTCCTTGTCTCTTCTATATTCATATTCCCATTGCAAAATCGTGCAGCAAATTAGAAACCCAAATATGACAGTTGATGCAATAGTCAGACACAAAGTGCGGAAGGGGAGAAGTTTATTTCTATTCCATACTGCATATGAAATAAAAACAGATGCTGAACCAAGAGCACTGAAAAACGAGCAATATGAATTTAATTTTGCTCGGTCTGCAGAAGTGATGGCCATGTCTGCTAGAAGGGCTTGATGGTGAAGGTCAACCATTGTTAAGAAGCCATCATATAGGCATAAGCAGAAAACAAACTGAAAGGCAGCAGGCAAAAAAGGAAACCAGAAGGAAAGAAATGACAAGGCAAATAGTGGCCCAAATTTCTTCAGTGACCTGTGGACATAAAAAGACATTGTTAAAAAACCTTTAAAATATTCAAAATGAAGATATATGTCTTAGAAAATGAAGCAAAGGTTAGTCAACTAGCCCCAAAAATCAATCAATCATCCAATGAGGGGATGGAAAGAGGTTTACAAATTCTAATTATGACTGTTTGTATATAAACCAATAATGGAGAGACTTCCACAAATAATAACATTTCTAGATTGAATGAAAAAACAAAAGGAGCAAAAAGGTTTAACAAGGCAAACTGTTAAACATAACAAATTTTAAACACTTGGTTTGAAATGAGAAAAATTCCTTGCCTAGATAAAAAGCAATATATAGTACCTGATTCTTTTCAACACAATTTCATTGCTGAGACATTTTCTATTCTTTGGATCACTAGAGTAATAAACAATCTTGATATAAATAATAAGCTTGATACAGCTTGCATACATGCATGATTATCGTCACATGGTTTGCCAGACTTGGGATCCAGCTTGCAATTAATTTTTTTTTAAAGAAATAAAATTATGGAAGATAAACATTAACCCATCAATGAAGAAAAAGAAATTTATTCTCAAGGTATCTATCTAAACATTGATTGTACATTAATTTATATTGGTTATGATATACATTGTAGTGAGATATTATGAAATAGAATAACTGCAGAAAAGCCAAAACATGAACCTTGTCTCTGACAAGAAGTTTAACTCTACCTTGTTGAGGACAAAGATTTGCGATCACTCATCCACCCAAACAATGGGTCGTTGACGGAATTCCAGATGAGAAAAATTACCTAAGAACAAAAGTTCACACTATATGTTTAATTACTTTGGCCTGAAAATGGTGCTAGAAAAGTCAAGTAAACCAATACCATCTACATACTCAAGCTCACTTATTCAATGTAGAATTCCTGCATTTTTATTTATTCAAGACCATTCTGGTAGCACTTTTAAACATGATTACGATACACAAGCAGAATTATAGTCAATTATCCTTTTAATAGTAGACAAAAGCTAGCTATTTCAAATACAACAAAAATCAGGAAATATTTGTTGTATTTTCAGGTACCCTGTTCAGGAGTTTAACTAATCAGAGGAAGTTCACAACCTACAGAAAAATCTCTGCAACCAAAAAAGTTTGAAAAATAAAATACATTGAAAAATAAACTTGATTCTATCAAATAAATAGTTAACTTTTATCAACCGTTAATGTTCCGCCGGATTTGCCACGACATCAAGTAAACAAAAAGAAATTAGACGTGTATGTGTCTAACTTTGCTTCGCCGTGGTCTTATTCTTTCACAATACACTGATTATAAGCATAAATTTTTGTTGCAATTCTTTAATCTCTAAATTATCGAAAGTTTTGGAACTGAAATAAAACATTCCAAAATAATTTTTTTTGCATCTCTGATCCTTGATCGAATAAGTAGAACGAAAGTAATAAATGAAAACAGCCACCGTTCACAGTAATTAAATAGCCTGAAATTTTCTGTACTTAACAATGGCTATAATCAGTTATTAGCAAAAGAGTCATTAACAAAATTCTGGTGTTTACAACCAGTACCGATGCATTGGAAAACCATACGGGGAATATTTAGGCCGTAGTGTTTACTTAATGGAAGATACGAACCTCTCCGATCCAAAAAGATCTGCTGTCAATCTTGTAGACATTAACAAATGTATCCACATAGTACAACAAGAAAATGTTATTCAGCAGCGATATGAACAGGGCTATTCCACCATAGGCGGCATGATACGATAACTTCACTTCCATTTTGACATTTTAGCCCCTCATCCTTCGACATAGGTGATCACGACGGTAGCCTGGGCAACTACGTCATCGCGTGCTACACTAATGAGACTTCGCAGCCAGAAAAGAATCATTTGATTTGAAGTTTCTAAGAAAAGGAATGTAATCAAAGAGTAAATGTAAAGGTATCCTTGCAACCAGGCTTTACTGCTTCCATCTTGAAGCCATGGTCTTATAAGGATCCCTGCTTTGATTTATTTAGACTATAGATTTGATTTGATTTAGACTATAGAAAGACCGTTCGCCATACAGTGCTTACGATATGATTGGAATTGAATTTCGTATTGCAATGTGAGGTTATAATATGCATTGGCAAGAAAAAACTGATCAATTCTCCATATTTGAAAATCTAAGATAATTTCTAAAATTCGACCTATTGTCGATAGTGGCCTAGAAACCAGTTTACCGTAATTCGAACATTCAAGATAATTTCTACGTGTATTATCAGATCCTCTGTCATGAATTACCATGCAAGATGGCAAACTCACTTACTGAGTTCAGCATTAGGAAGGGAAATGAACAGAGGCTTTTAGTAGGGCTCTAGGATACTTAAAAATAGAAGCACATTTTTCAGCTTGTGGTATTTGCAAAAACTGATTGTGAAAAAAACACATCTACTGAAAGGGCTGATGGGAAAGGGAATGAAGAGGTGATTAGATGTCTGAAATCAACATTCTCCTTATCTTTTGACAAATATTGCTCCTAGAAGAAGCACGATTATAAAATTACTTACAATATAATTCAGGTTAGGCGATACATCATCATTACAAAACAAATTTCATTAATTTTTCATCAAGTTCTCTGCCAACGCAAGATGAAGCAGAAAATTCTGCATGACGACAGAAAAGTTTCTAGACTTGATCGTCTCTAGAGTGATTCCTTCAGCTCCATCGTCATCGCCTTCTCCAAGCGCTTTTAGATTTGTGATGATGTCTTTCGTCTTGCCAGCAAGGAGCTGTGCAAGAACAACACTTATGGTCATACAAGTAGTGAATAAATGTAGATCGGCCTAACTACGAAAGACTTTCAAAGAAATCTGAAGCGAACGCGAGAGACGCAGCTGACCTAGTCACATGTAAAGGTCGCGTGCTTGTGCGAACAGCCAATCAACAGAGGCACAAAACGGAAAAGAGTGAGCTTTCAAGTACTTTAAGAATGATTAACACCGCGTTACATCGCTCGAAATAATGATCCTCTGTTAATGAAATTCGGCTTAGATTTACAGTTTGCATGTACGCAAAAATCGACCATCCACGTATACAACTTTGGTTTTACTAAGCTTCCACATCGGACATTCCAAAGATAAGCTCATTCAAATCTTCAAGAGGTGAGAATTTTTACTCATGACAGTTTCTAAATTTGCTACTCGATATTAAAGACAGCAAAGCATAGCGGGAAAAGCTGAAAGAATCCTTACCTTAACCACGTGTTGGTCAGTCACATCCTCATCGTTTGCAGCCTCGACCAGAGACATGGCAATCTCCTTGTGGAGTTTACCCATCTGAAAGTACTCTAGAAAAGGAAATACAGATGAACGCCTTTAAGCAACAAGGATTGGACTGGCTTTGAATAGAAAAACAGAAAAACAAGACATAGGCACCTTTTGATTTTGCAAAAACAGAAAGGGATGATAGAGGCATAGGCACCTTTTGCTTCAGGGTTGATTGTTATTTCTCCGTCTTGCACTGAAAGAAGAACGCAGGCATTGTGATGGACATAAAATGCTGCAGCCTAATTGTAGTTTGAAACTACCTAAACAACCGATAGCTGATAAAACATATTTAGAGCCAGCTGCAGGTCAAAAAACCATTGGAAAGATGTGCGAGATAGAGTCAGCACCGTGCTGTTATAATCAATCGGCATCCGCTTTAAGTTTTCTTTTAGAAGAGTCCAAAAACGAACTCTTTCTATCTACATGGAATGGGATTTTGCATCGATATGTAGACAGACTTAAAAGCTCCTTAGTGATAATGCGATCTAGTTTGCCTAATAATACGAAAACCATCACCAGCAAACTACCACTAGAAGGTGCATAAACATGAGAAAATTATGGTTCCGCTGCTCCAGGCTGGTTTGAAATTTTTTCAATATGAAACATTCATTTGCTTGAATTAATCAGTTTAATAGATAACTTTGTAATTTACTCACAATTGACGAAGAGGTCATAGAGATCAGCCCTATCTTCGCTTGTTGGATCGGTAAACCCAGCAACAAACGTTGGCCTCCTTTCCAGATCCTTTACTTCAGCTTCGTCGAAACTTGCAAATGGAGAAACAATACTCCAGTCCTGTCTATGCCAAACCAATGAAGGGAGGGTCCTGTCAAATATGTGAGAACATTTTAGCACAATGTAGGAATAAGACACACAAAGTCAGCTAACTAATTGCTAGTTTTTATCTCTAAATTTTCGTTTGTAACTTGTGAATTCTAGAATAGAGCATCATGTGTAAGATCATTTTCCAAATGTTTGCTTCAATTTGACAAATAGCTATAGGAGCAAATTTCAATAAAAATTACAAATAAAAGAGTAACAACATTTAATAGTGAGTAAGCATTTGAAATTCTTCCTCACAGTAAAAGTCAATAATCAATTCCTTTATGACAAGAAATCATTTCTAATGGCTTCCAGGAATTGATATCTTCCAGGAATTGATATCTTCCAGGAATTGATGTCTTCCTGGAATCGATGTCTTTCTGGAATTGATGTCTTCCTGGAAGTTTAAACAAGGCAGTACCTGCAGACATGGAGGAGTGTTTCAATCTTGTTACTAAGGACGACAACTCTCTTCTTCAAAAGAAGTGCAGTATAGATTAAGATCGTTTCCACTCCAAACAGTTGAATGACCTCTGCAAAATGGAAAATCAAATGGCATATCCTGCAACAATTGCTGCAATTTATAATTGATTTTTTAATGATTTTGAGCAAAAAATATGAAAAGACGATGCAGGGAATAATGTAATAAATGACTTGTGAAGAGAATAGGAATAAAACTTAAATTATATGCAATTTTTCAACAGCAATTCCACTCATGAAATATTGTCTTAATTAATAGTCAGTTTCTTGTCATTTCCTTCAAGGTAAGAAAACAACAACAAAAACAACAGCAACAACGAGAACCACAAGAATGACTCTTTTTTATACCATTACCTTAACAAACAAAAGGTCATACCTTTCAAACAAATCTTGAGCAAGGCATTCCTAGGGTCAAAATCCTTTGATGAAATGATGGCCCCAGTTGCATCATCCTCAATAAAACCCTTTGTGAGCAATGACAAAAAGCCAGCCAACATGCTTGTTGGTGTTCCTGACTTCAAATAGGATTTCAGCAAAACATTTCCAACTGCACTGCATAGCTCTGGATTAAAGATCTGTAAAGCAAATTTTGAAACCCTTATCTAAAAAGGCTAATACTCCTAGATCAAATGTTTCAAAGTAGGGAAGTAAATAAATATGTAATATTAGAGTGCAATAGGGAAAAGCACCATAAACGTGTATGAAACATCCATAGAAATGGCAAAGACAAACCTTTGAAGTGATAACCAAACTTACAGCTGTAACCTAGAAAAAACAACTGCTGATGTAAATAAAGTTGGATGAAGAAATGTAAGCCATTTTAACTGGCAGTTCTTGCTCATTTGATGGTCTGGAACCAACATAAATTCCAAAATGAATAGACAATGTACTAAATCAACTTATACTCCATCTAGTAAAGTGGTGGGATGGCCAAGTGGTTAGGGTGCCACGCTGTGAAGCCTGATGACTCAGGTGCCAGCCACAGTCTGAACCATTTGTCACAAGCTGCCCAGCCAACCCAGCTGTCCATCATCTGAGGTGGGTAAATGGGTACTAGGGAGAAACCCTGAGGGCAGAAGCTCTAGCACTCTAGGCCTACAACAGCTGAATAGCTGCCACAAGCCCCAGCTTGGGTTAACAAATAAAAATAGCTTGCTTGCTTGTTTCTAGCAACTTTTGTATATAACAAGTAGATATGAACAAAATGGTTTTTGGGATATACGGTACAAACCATGGGAAGCTTGGGGTTTTCAGATATTTTGAATGGTCACAAAATGATACCAAGTTTTATTGAATTGACCATAAACAAATGCTGTTCCCTCAAGGCTGGATGCCAATGGACATTTCTTCATAAGCAGATCCTTGAGTTCCTTTTCAATGGATGGATAAGTCCAAGTCCATAGCAAGTCTCCGTTAACATCCTTTTCTGAAAGAAATTTCCATTTACATAAAAAGAAAGTCTCTATATATATATATAGTATGCTTTTAATTCGTGTAGTTGCTTAAGCTTATGAGTGATGTGTTATTTCCTTGGAGGAATACATTTCATAACACTGATGAGTAAGACTAATTATAATAATGAAACTAGAATTAATTATACTGATAAATGCGAGTTTTGCGTAAAAACCATACCTAAAATATAGAGCCCATCTACGGGAGCTCCTTTTCCTGGAACCATTTTTGAGAAGTGTACACGAGGCTATAAATGTCATGAAAAGGAGGCTATAGTTTTGCTGACTCATTGCACTCCCCTGGTTGCAGTTTTGACGACTGAAGTTTCCTTGAAATATTTCCAGCTACCAGGGCCTCTTTTAACATTGCAATTTGTTGGGTTTATGTCTCAGCAGGCCCTTCATCTGGCCCAGTTGTAAGGCAAAAATTTTTCATTTCTCCCAAGAAGTCAGGGGCCCTTTTCATATGTTTTATTATTTACAGTTTTAATTTCCTATATTCACCTTGCCAGCAAGGAGTTGTGACACGCGTGACTCACGCAAAAATAGCGACAATTACTATACAGTTGTGAATATATCGATCCAATCGTTTTTTTTTCGAGAAGAGCGGTCACCAAAAGCGAGTCGCAAGTGGCACAGAAATCAATCCTGTCAGTGTTTGGAAAGAAAGATATCTTGAAAACACATCGGAATTGGAGAAATGTCGACATGAATATTCCCCACACCCAAACTCTTCAGTTACTAAAGACTGTTTTAACTCTTCAGTTTTTTCAAAAAGACAATAGCTGTCTGTGATTGTTAGCAACTTCTTAAAAAATGCTGTACACCTCAATTTTGTCTTTTTCAGATACTTTTGTGCCTTAGAATTTTAGACTTTTTGCGCAATCAATTGAAAGTAATTTTAACAATTTATGCTATTGTCTCGTTGAAGTTACTTGAACCTTGAATGAGGATTTTCCCCAATAGTTGGCTTTGCTTAAAAGAGGCACTGTCAACTACCTTCTGCTTCTCAGCTTAAACTTAACCTAAATTCTAGCCATTTCAGTAGTATCTTTTCTAGAACTTGAATAACAAAAGTGAATTGTGCCTTTGCTGCCATGTCAAATTTGGTTCCAATTTTTCCTACTTTTCACATGACTTTTGCTTAGTGAAAAATTCAAGAAAAAGTAATAAGTGATTAGTTTGAAATTTGTTAGTTGCTGGACATGTGTCTGGCTGCTCTTAGAAAAAGGTTGCAAATAGACATATTTTCATGGTACAAAGGAAGCTTTATATTTTCGCTGTTTACTTAGTACTTTCGAAGGCTACCTATCAGCAAAGTAGATTACTTTAAGGGTGTTCCCATTAGAAGCGTCAAAATTACCTCGTATGATCTCGATATTAGAGTGATTTGAAATAAAGGGCTTTGACAATTTCATAACAGAAGGAAAACACGAAATGCAGCATCGTAGTTTGGAAGTCTAATGAAAGTTAAATATGCATTGTAATTAAATATGCACCAGTTACAACCAGTTGGAAGGAGCTTTTCCAACACCCTCTAGACAGCTCGCGCGAGATAGAAAGGTCTTCTAGACAATACGTGTTCAATTGATACGGGAAACAGTTTGTTGGCACCCAAACAACTGCCTTCAAGCTCAAAGATTCGTAGCAAAAAGAGATGACGCAAAAGCGATAATTAATATTTAAGGGTGCTGTTTGATACTGCGTTCACTACGCAAAATTGTCAATAGAAAGTTTCGCATGCTATTTGACTTTCTGGAAAAAGGAATATAGTTATATTCCGTTCTGCGCCCACGCCCTTCAATAAATGTTCTTCTTTTGGCCTTTTAAAGACCAGAAGAGGAAAATAGTTTGAAAGAAACGATATTTTTGTACGTGGCGTTTGTTTGCGAATATTTTGAAGTTTTTTTGAAGCAGCAACTGAAGAAAGTGAAATGAATGGATAGACCTCTGCGAGGGAGAACTCTTGGACGGCCGCCCACAAGACGAGAAAGGAGAGGATGATGGAGAATGATGGGGAGTGTTTCGATAGTGGGAGAAATCCCGGAAGGGATGAAGAATGTACGAGTGTTGGGCAGCGCGAAAGGGCCCAAAGTGAAAGGTATCTCCATGTCTTTCGATAGATTTCTGTGTCTTGTGAGGAATAGTCTTTTAGCAACAATGTGAAATGGAGTATTTGGCAGGCCATACTAAGCGTTGACGTCCACAAGAAAGTGATACAAGTTCGGATCAATACTAGGCCAAAGAACTGGAAATTTGTGTTATGCATTTTGTTTTAAACTTTGATATCCTTTACTTTGATATTGATAAATTTTCCTTATCTCGAAGAAATTAAACATTGACTCCGAATGCATCATTGGCTTCTATTTGTTAAATGGGCAGCTGTGGGGTAAAGATGCCGTGTTGTTTCGAAACCAGCCAATATTTCCTATGTCCAAACATATAACTTTTTAACTTTCTTTGGCTTCTCTACAAATTAGGTGCTTCTGTATATACATTTTTGGCAAATATGGTATTTGTGTAGTCATGGTATATGGTATTTTTGGGAAACTTTCTAGAAGTAACATGCAGTTTATGAAATCAACTGATTAATGCAAAAGACCAAGACCTACCTATCAAAGTTACCTCTGTGCATCTCTTTGTATTTGATCAAAAGTATATCCTTAATGAGCAGTGAGTGAAAGCAGTGCACATCATAGTAAATTTAAGGTGATCTAGCTTACAGTTACCCTCAAGATGTATGGGCATGATCTGGAGCATCCAAGGCCTACTGTCTTTGTATTAAAGCTGACCCTTGAGTCTTGTTGGAAGTAAAAGTTTCATCAATATAGAGCGCATTCTGATATTGAAAAGCAAATTCCATGAAACTAGGATTATGTGGTGTGCTCTAAAGATTTCTAAAAACAATATTTGTGAAGAACTGGTTGGTTTTCAAATATTTATTGAGTAACATTGTTTTCAGTTCCAAAAACTTATTGCAACAGTAAGATGCCTGCTTGATTTCAAAACTAAGGAACAGTATTTTACACGATGTGAGCTCTTGATTTTCAGGACAAGTTTGCTCATTTCACAAGCATTCTATTGAGGTTGTTATGTTCTTTTGTTGTGATTTACATGCAGATCCGTGTCATTAAGGTACAATTAATAATATCCCATTGTTTAGTTGTAGTCAAGAGGCATTAATATTTTTAAAGCGTGGATTACAAGAGGTATTCAAAAGTGTTTTAAAAGAGGAATATTTTAATAGTCTTTAAGTATTGCTAAATTGATTTTGTAAATATAAGATTGAAACAATGACATAATCATTTAAATCCAGCCTACCAACGTTGACTCAATGATGACCTTAATCATAAAGTGACAGTTCTCCAGTCAGTTGAAAAAAACACACAAAAAGCAACAAGTTTTATTGCCTTTAGATTGTGTTCAATTCACTATTGGTACGCAAACATTGGTAGATAAAAAACATTGAGAAAAGCATTTGACATTTTTTGTGTCTACTTAAGTTTTAAGTTTTGTGTTGAAGTTATCTGACTGCTGATGCAGGTGAGGAAGTTCAATGTTGCCCTAAAAATTAAGCACACAATGTGCCAAGAAACTTTTGCAAGATTTTTCTTTAAGCCTTCTTTTTTATGTTTTAGAGGAAAATGTTGTTGGGTGTGCTTTGCAACAGAAGAAGACGAGCCAGATGCCAAGTGGATAAATCCGTGCTTGTGCCGTGGGTCAGCAAGATGGGTTCATGTTGTTTGCTTGCAAAGATGGATTGATGAGAAACAGGCAAACAACCCTACAGTGCGTGTCTTCTGTCCACAGTGCAACACTGAGTACCGCATAAAATATCCTTCATTTGGTCCTATTCTCATACTGATTGATTATGGAGACAAGTTTGTCAATAAGGTGTGCCCAGCTCTGGCAGGAGGGATTGTTCTTGGCTCACTCTATTGGTCAGCTGTTACATATGGGGCCATAACCGTCATGCAGACGGTTGGTCATAAAACTGCCCTAGAAATGATGGAGAAGGAGGACCCTTTATTTCTTTTAGCTTTTCTACCAGTTATACCATTTGGTCTTATTCTTGGAAGGATGGTAAAGTGGGATGATTATTTGCTGCAGCTGTGGAGGAAACACTCACCTAAGCTTTCATCTTGGATTGGAATAAAGGAACCAGAAGGAAGTGCTGATGATGCAGCAAGAGTTCCTGTTGAAGGTGGAAATGGCATGGATTTTGCTTATTCTACAAGAGTGTTGTGTGGTGCACTTCTGCTGCCAACTTTTGCATCAGCATTTGGAAACTATTGTTTCAAAAGTGTACATAGTGCGTTCAAAAGAACATTGCTGGTATGTATGTTCCTTCTACACTAATTCATTGATTCAGATTTACCAATAAAAACTCACCATTTTGTACAACTATATATCATCTTTGGTTATGGCTTAAAGGAAAAACTTCTATACTAACTGAAGTTTTAAAATGGATAGATAAATAGTTGATATAGAACTGTCATGGTGAAATTATGAAAAAAACTGTTTGCTGTATGCACTAAAGTGCCCAATTTTTTGTAGGCAAAAATGGTGATGGGAAATAATATGATCATTTTCTAAAGCTTCTAAGGAACAATTACTATTTACCTTATTATTTTTCATTAGTTTTCAACTAGAGTTTGTATTTTTTTTAAAGTCAAACTTAAATCAACTTTGTCTGTTTGCAGGGTGGCTTGATGTTTGTGGCTGTGAAGGGTGTAATCCGAATGTATTTTAAGCAGCAGCAGTACCTTCGATTGTGCCGTAGAACGATTGAGGAGTACCCTCAGAATAACTCGTCTTCCCTTTGATGGAGCTGGCAGAGTGACATGTGAAAATGCTCCTTAGCACACTGGTGTTGGTCAGAATAGCATATTGGGTCAATGTGGACTAATGGCATGATGTCACTTGGTTAGTTTTGTTTCTTATTTGCTCTAGTTAGGTCTTCACTTCAGCCAGGTGACAAAATTTGGCAGAGTGAGAAACTATTATCTAACTGGCTGTTGGTAAGGGCTGTTTTTGTCTGTTACGTAAGTTGTGCATAGTATTGAGCTTTAGGATGTACTAAGAATAAACCAAATAATATTTGTACATGCTTGTCTGATGCTTCTACCTTATAGATATGTTAATGATATCTTGAAATCAATAAAACTTAATTTCCCATTCAAATAAATTATTTCCCAATAAAACAAATAATTTCCCATTAATCTGATATAATCCTTCACAGAAGCCAATGTACTCAGATGACCATCATAATCCTAAACACTTTATGTTTTCCTGCGCATTGTATTATACAGAAACTGATCTGATTAGAAATCACTACTAAAAACATTAGTGTCTGGTATTGATTTTCAGTTAAATGCACTTACTGGAAGGTTTTAAGATATGAGCAGCAGCTGATAGCGTTTTTAAAGATGTTTTTGTTTGGTTATCATAAAGTCTGTACAAAGTATACCAGCACACAATCTTGACGTTGAGAGAGATGTTCATCTGGAGACTAATTTAACACAAATAAACTTTGTAATTTTGTGAAATCAGTTTGTATTGGATTACTTAAGCATTATGACTATTTTAAGTAAATCTGTTCATTGTATCTTCGTGAAATTGTTTTTAGACATTGTATACTTATTTGCTTCTTTGTTGTCATTAATTAGTTAAGATTTAATCTATTTAGTTATTCAACTTTTTAGTCAATCATTCACATAATGCCACAGAAATGTTATAGAAAAGTGCCAAGTCTTCTTTCCTCCTTTGTTCGTTTATGCATCTAGCATACAAGAAAATGCTTTGTCTGTTTAGTCTGGAATCAAACGTTTTCGTATCACAATAATTCACCAGTTCTGTTTTCGCTCAGTCTGGTTGCAAAATGGCAAAGCGACTGGCTTTCAAAATCAGTTTGTTTTGGCTCACTGTCGATTCTGCGTGCATTGTCTGTGGCTGAATCTCTCTGTTTAGTTTGGGTAGAGTGGGCTGCTTTTGAAGCTGTTTGCTCGGTTGTTGTAGAAACTAATTGTTTAATCTGTCTTGTTTTTGTGCTTTTGGTTTTTGCATATGAAAATAATAAATTTTCTAAAATTATCAGAGAATAGAGGAAGAGTGAAGAGACACCGATTAGTTAATTTCATCGAAAGGTGGACCAGGTATTTTATTTCTTGAAGGGATGCGTTGTAGAAGTGTTGGACGTCTCATATATAATTTTTAGGGACACAGAGGCGTAAACTCTCTTTTTGCCTGAATTGATATTTTATGGGTACACAGGAGAGCTCCACTCCGCGGCTTAAGGTAAAAGTGGGAAAAAATCTACCATCTAGTGGTTAATCGTTTGCTACATTCGGCTTGTCCATGTGTGGGCCAGGTTTGTGGAACACGCCATGCCAACCTCACTCATTATCACATGAAATTTGTGGTTGTGGTTGAGATGGGAAGTCACAGTTACTAGCTAGTGATAGGTCATTTACCGCTTGTGACAGCGGCACATCAAAGTGGGTGAGCGTGGTGGGTCGATGGTGCTTCCCAAAATATGCACGCTAGCTCCTTGGTTATTCAATGTCTTTAAAAAAGTTGTTGATTATGAAGGTAATTTTGCAAAGAAATATAAGTTTATTTTGTGTTTGATAGAACAAAACCGAGGCGACGGTCCTAACATCCTTCTGAAGCCAGTCTTAAGATTGGTGAGGCGAAGAAAAGTGATTGGTGTCTAGCCCTTACTTGAACTCTCTGTGCTAGAGGGTTTTGGCAATTAAAACATATATAGTAAGTTCCTAGGGGCTGGTCTGCATGCCCAGGTCCTTCCAATACTAAGACGGCCATGCACCTAAGGTCAGTACTATCATTATCGCTTCGGTAATTCTCTGGTAGCTGGTACCGTTGAAATCCTTTGCAGGTGGTAGTTCGCTCGTAAGAATGCGCGCATGTCAAGCTACCTCACGGTGTTAATCATCCTTTACTTATTTATTATCCTTTGCTTATTTATTATCCTTTGCTTGTAACAGATTTTTTCCTTGAGCCCCGCAATCATCTGTGCGTCAAATGTCGTGGGCTGCGAAGGAGAAACAGCATTAGCCCTTTGCTGGCTTTCCTCAAACGACGTATTATCAAATACATAGAGCTCAAACGAACAAGGCGTGGCTAATCTTACGTCATACACCGTGATAAGCACGTGCCAACGTCAAAATCGAATGCGACGAGCGAAATTCGACCACTACGAACAGTTAGTAGTGCAAAAGGAAATATTTTCGTTCACTTCAATAGAAAATCAATGAACGAAATATAAAAAGCAGATGGAAAGTATGATTTGAGACACTGATGCAGAGCAGATGAGCTATTTCCTTTGCGCATTCAAACATTGCAAAAAATGATCGATAATTGTCTTTTAAAATGACCCGAAAAATACACTTTGTTGATATGTTTGGACTTTTGATATCTCAAAAACAATTGAAGAATCGATAAAGACTTATTGCGAAGCAAAGCTAGGCGTGGACGCAACTGAAATGTATTGTGCGTGGGTAATCGTTTAAGAAGCTGTTGCTGTGTATTTGTAGCTGTACAGGTGGAGAGAAAAGAAATGCCAGCTAATTCTTCCTCAACAGGCCGAAAAAACGGCTGAAATAAAACTCTTCACGGTGTTATTTTTAGTCCAATATTCTAAACATCACTACTCCACAGCGAGTCTTTGTAAAAAAATCAGGATTTCAACAATTTCTTTATAGCTATGAGTATTCGCTTGTACGAGCAATTATTTAGATATTGAAGTCTTCTTGACCGAAATGAAGGGCAAAGCTCCATTTTTAGTAAAAACATGCTCAGTAATTCTTTTTCTGGCGATTGTGTTTTGAAAAGATAATTTAAAAGCATTGAGTCATGGTGAATAGTGGCTTTCAACAGACTGTTGTCTGTTTTCATGTGATAAATCGGCTTTCATGTGATCAGACATCAACAGCGTGGTTAATACGTCATGTGTGCAGTTTGCTTGACAGCCAATCAGATAAACGGAGCTATCATAATGACTCAGCAGTTTTTGCAATTTGGGTATACGCTTTGCATTTATCATGACTCAATGCCTTTAAACCACCGATTGTTCTCTTAGGTCTAAATGCCAAAGGAACTCCGACTCGGGTAGAAGTTGAGTCAAATTTTCTTTGGAGTTAGACTTCCTTTTAATTTTGTTGGCCTTTTTGCTACAGGTCCTCACACACTGTAAAAGTTATTTTACGATGCTTAAGGCTGAAGCTGCTTTTAAATTGAAAAGTTGAAGCTACGTTTCGGTTATGTCCTAGATACATGTAATTTATGGCTTGATGTTTATTTTGCTTCTCGGTCTAATCAGCCATTTCGCTAAGCAAAATCCTCTACATAATGGGTGTCCAAGAAAAATACTCTCTATTACCTGAGTAGCCAACACTTAACATTCTGTTATGTATGATAGGATGTTTTGTGGGTTTCTAATGTGCAAATTACACAAATGCAGCTGCAACATCGACTTATGTTGTCACTGCAAAAATAAACCGTTTGCTTTTCCTTCCTGTCCAATGTGTTCTCCTTATCTTTTTTATTATCAGGAAAATTGTGCTATTTTACAAATTTTACAATGCACTACTTGTCAGAGACGGCGCCATGCAATCGAACCTGTAGGTGGCCCACAATGGCCACGGCACAATCTTCTTTCACGTCACATTTATATATTTACAGACAGGAGGACCAACCGGTTGGGTCCGATACAAAAGGAAATCTTTGAAATTGAGTCTTTAAGGTCGGCTAAGGATGTCTCTTCAAGAAAAGACCTTTCGACGATTCTCATTGATAATTGATTTTTAGAAAAAAGTTGGGGACCCTTGGTTCAGATCTCAAAAATGCTGAATTGACTGAGAGAACTTTTTTTTCTGAACACCCATGTGCATCTTCCTTTTTAAAAGTTGTCTACCGAATTGATGCAAATAAAAGGCAATTGATAGAAATAAACCTTTATTGGTAAATAGATAAAATGAAAATAAAGAAGCAACGGTAAACAAATTTTGATCTCAGAAAATCATTTAAAAAAACACTTTCGATGTTTGGAAAGCTATTACAAGAGTTTTAATATCCAATTTATATTGAATATTGCTTACGATCTCAATAACTTTCAAGTTAAGGTCCCTTAATATCTTTAAGCCCGATTCGACGCACAATATTGAATCCATCGCCATTTTATGAAGAACCAAATTCATCTAATATTGCATTGGCAATTTTGGTCAAATGTATCATATTTAATAGGTGTCATATTAAGAAGCTGAGTCAGCATGTCAAAATTTTTAAGTTGATTTTACTAAGGAGCACAGAACAGCATCTATTTTGCTAGCCGCCCTTTCTTCGCTGATAGTCAAAACGATGCTTCTTGAAAAGGATTCAGAGCAAACATTTTGAAGCCTATATTAATTTTCTACAGTTTGTCTTGAAATATGGCTGTTTTGCTCTCTGACATTATCGTTAACAGACGAAAAACTTGATTGTTTGCAAGCCCTACGACTGGATTATGGCGTCAGTTGCATTATGAAAAGTTAAGGCAAGATATTAAATAGACTGAAGCAGATTGCTTCGCTGTTTTCAATCAGAAAGGTATTGTTCATGAATATGCCTTCAGCCTTTCGGTTGAACATGAACTGCTCGATTTCGAAATTAAAAAATTAATCAACTTAGGCAATCTCAAATATAGCAGCCCTTTTTTCCTTTGTTGAATTTTAAATCCTATGACCCTGGTAGAGCAGCGGAGAGGCGTATAGAATTAGTTTTTTTCTCATATCAACTGATTTTCTATTGCCTTTCAATTTATCTTAATCAGAAGACACATAATATGTTGTCTGTCATTTACGCGCGAGAATAAGCACTTGTAGAAGAATGGCAGACTCTACAATATAAGAAATGGGCTCTTAAATGACTTTTGCTAGTCTTGTTAGAACTTTAACCAGACACTGCAAAATATCCTTGAAAAGGGCTGTGCTAAGGACATCATTAAACAGTGCAGAAGTCCATTCGGCCCATGCAAGTGCGTGAGTCCTGAAGGCCTCTTCCTCGAGTTGTAAATAACCTTGTGCACATCCACAAATGCAGCAAATTGGCTTCCCTTTCGACATAGAAGCAAGTTGTTTTAATTGAATCTGAATGTGTTCAAATCTTCTCAAAAGTTCACAGCGAATGGCTCCTAGCAGCTATTGTTTGACTAGTGAATAATTATTTTGTTGGCACATACAGTGGCGGTTTTTGGGCCAGGGGCCAAAATCGTCTGCGGGGCCCTTTTTGAAAATATTTTTTCGCCAAGGTTATTCTTCAAGTTTTTCCCCGTTAAAGTTCGTATGCCTCAAGGTGAAGCCGCCTCTGGGCACAGGGTTCGATTATCTCATTTGTAATAAGAACTTGCATTTTAACCTTGTTGCTTATTTCTATTCCATCTTTAATGATCTCTTAATTTCAGCAATATGATAGCAGGTATCTTAGTCCTTGGCTTAATATGTTGTTACTAATTTTAATTCGGCACACTTTAAATTATCTGGCCTTCCTTTTTATGCGGATATCGTTACGTTGCTGTTCACGTAATTGTATGAAACTTGTCATTTCAATGAGAAAGAGGCAACTGGCCCCTTTAGCTTTTGCGGTTCTTTTCCAAGTGTCCTAAGCAATGCTGATTTAGTATGCTTCTATCACTTTAACTTTGTGTAATTAAAGGCTTGAATTTCAATATAAGTTGAATGGATTTGCTAGTAACCAGATAAGGCCACTCAAAAATGCGCGCCATCTTCAATCTCGTTTTCAAAAATTGATTTTGGAACTTGCGCAAGTTCAAGTGCCCCCGTCTTTGAAGGGCTTTATGCCGCATCTATGGACTTGATTGTTTCATAACGTCTCAAAACGATGTCTGGCTAGGGGGATAACACATTTCGTCTCAAAATATTTCTCGAGAAAAGTACATTTGATTTTCTACTTTTGATTTGTAACCAAGGCGACAGAGTTAACTCCGCTTCACTGACATCACAAGTAGGCAGTCCTAGTTTCCAAATATCATTTCGAAGCGGACATAAATCTTAAGTTATACCCCTTCACGGCTCCGTATTGACACATCATCAATATAAATATTTACCTAAAGTCATTGAGTGTTGTTTACATGTGCGTTGGTTAATTTATCACGGCCGTTTGTAGCCAATATTGCTTGGAGTTTCATGAATTCTCACGTTTGTCAAGATGCGAGGTAGTTGCACCGGAAGCGCGAAAAAGCCGGGGGAGGTTGCGATGACAGCTGACATACTATTTTATCGTGGGCTATCTTTCCCTGTGCCACGTTTTCAACCTCCCTGGTCAATAGTAACCAGATCTGGTAACTTTTGGTTTTTCCATTGTCAGTGCTGATCAAGCAACTTGGGCACAAAAAACTTCCCATCATGTCGTAACACGAGACTTGCAGGCTACGTCATCACTCTGCATTGTAAATATGAAAACGACAAGCTTGCCGAACAGATTTTAGCAAGAGCTGCAGGGACCTGGTCAATTAAAGCAAGAGACAATTGCTGCGGTTTGAGGAAGGAATCAAAAGAGAGCCTTTCGAAGAGCTGCTTGAGCTACACTTGACATGGACGGAGCAGTGGACAAGACCAGTGGATTAAGCGTGCTGCCGGAAAATGCAAAGTCAATGCAGGGCGCCAAAAAAAACTGGAAAACAACTAACAAAGGTGACATTCAACTTTTTTGATGATTTTACTTTGTCTTCTCGTTTGCTTTTTTCTACTCTTACTTTCGCTGAAACACTTATCTCAATAAATGTACCAAGATTTTTCGCTTTTGCTGGGGACCAAACCTCAGCCCCCGGAATGATGCTTCAAAATCGACTGCACAACGTTTGCCATGCCTATCATTTTACAGGCAGTCACTGGACCCTCTGCCGGGGGATAAGGAATGTTGTAAATTTTAACAAATTGCAGCAGAGACCACTACCCCGCCGCACCTTCCTGTTAAAAATGTTTCAAAATAGTTTTCGGTTTCGGATTATTCCTGGGAGGTACTCAATTCGAAAGCCAGCTAATATCCTGGTGTTATAGACAGCTCAGAGCGACGAAAGCGTCTAGGCTAATAGTATCAGCAGCAGTATTCTTGCTCGACCAGGGAATGTTCTGGAAATGCTGAAAGCCACCGAGGCCAAATAATTCACAATCAGAAACCTAAGCTACGCCTAATCAGCGTCAAGCGGGTGAACACCCCTTGGTTTGTTCTATACTTTTGAGGGCTACCCTTTTACCAGGCACCGCAGAGCAGGGCAGTTTTTGCAAAAAATGCCAAATAATAAGTAATAAACTACCAATAAAGCCTCTTTTTAAATGGTTTTAGCCCCTCCCCCCACTTTTTTAGACCCCCACTTTCTCAACGCTCCGCGGTGCCTGTGTTTCAAACATTGCCTGTGTTTCAGTGAAAATTGCACATCTGCTCGAAACATTGAGGATCATCTTGGATTTTCTGATCGTAACAACTTAAGTGACATCATAAGTGACAGAATACGAAGAAATTGAGTGTCGACTGTTTTTATTCCACATGTGCAAATTGTCGATTCTCTCTTTGCTTATAGTTAAATATGTAAAATTATCTCATTCCCAAATTTGACGCCGAACCACCTGATTCATAACTTGAAGGTATCTTCAACTTTGCGAAAATGACATGGCGCTTGGGAGCTTGTTATGCCTTGGGCAACGATGTCCATTGTCTACCCAATCGTTTAGGTATATATGTGCAAATGTATTTAAGAGCAACTTTAAGATTCCCTGTTAAAGCCAATACGTATGATTCGTATAGGTGCAAGCATCATAGGTCATAACATCAAACCGTTTCCTTCATTCGATGCTTCTGAAAACTCAGGGTCATCTCTTTTACTGTCAGTCTCTTTTACATTTTCTCTTCACTGTTTTCTATATTCATTAGAACAAATGCAAATAATTAAAGTTAAATCTTGCTGAGCATTACTTGCAAATGGCTATAGATGCATGTGTCTGTAAAAAGGGTACATCGGAGCGCAGAAAGTCGGAAATCAATGGCAACCAATAGAGGAAACAAAATAACTAGTTGACGCAAGTTGACACGTGCTTGACACTCGTGCCCTAATGTTGTGCCTGGATGTTTTTCATGACCAAAAGTCCATCTCTACACTGGCTATAGCAGTTTTAATTGTGTAAAAATAGCAAAGCCAAAAGTATCAAAGGTCTTTTATAAGTTCACTTAACAATACCACACAGGCTCTTTCTTCTGTAATTGACACTTCTTTGCCTGTCATAGCATGTACAATATGGAAAACCTTTTATCATTTAGTTACAAATAGAACCTTTTTATGTGTTAAAGCAGTTTGGCAATGCTATCTTGCATACTCTTCTTTGGTATGCAATTGTTCACACGCCATTATGCACACGCCACTTTGCAAACGCTGTTTCGAAACTACGCCACTTTCTTCGAAACAAACCTACATTCTTCATTTTTGCGTACGTTTCATCATAGTTTCATCTCCAATGTATACGAGCATTGTGGTGTCAATTTGCAATATACTAGCAACATCTACAAAACAAAGGGCCATGTTTATAGTACCTTGTCCCTAAAGCGCGCCGTGGCATGTTTACCGTTTCTGTTACGAGATTATGAGGGTCAACCAACGAACATGTTTAGATTTAGTCTGTTTGTTTGGACTTGAATGAACTGCAAGCAGTGTGCAAAAAGTCAAGCCTGTATTAGCCGGACCCTTTGCGAGCTTTAGGCGTCAAACTAAAGTGATTTATAAAATCAGAATTGACGGCGCACATAATGCTTTCAGGCATAGCATGCGAAGCTTATAGTAGGACCATATGATAATTTGCGCCTTCTTGTATTGGAGCCCAACAAACTTGACCTGGTTTGTGGCTGATCTTGATATTTAAGCCTCCACTTTCGCTTGTCGGTCCTTTTGTAACAAATGGACAATGTGTAGCTTTATAGGATCAGAGAAACAGGTCCAAATTTATCTAGAACTTGTGCAAATACCGTTCATTGACCTATACCATGTTATGTAAGATAAGCTGCCTTATGCAATGTCTATCTTTTAAATATCTCCTAATGTTGCGCGGAGAAGTAACGACTGCTTTTAAATATCTGTATTTGGGATTTTCTGATTTGGCCTACCTCAAATGTGTATTACAGTAAGGAATAAACTTTCAGTCAATCACAAAATTTCGGTCTAAAGGGGGGAAGTAAAATCGTATTGTCGAATTTTGGCACCGTTTCATGAAAAGGGTAATACGATGTGACGTCAGTAATGACAAGCTGGAGATGTCAAAAGGTACTAATCTGCGTCTTTGTTGACAATTTTTGTCCGTGGAGTGATTGACGATTCCACGAATGTCAACCTCGTTGATGAATCAATGCATTGGTAAGCTTTGATTTGATCCAAAGAGTTTCAGTTTCTTGTATCCGCTAAATCATGCTTTGAAGAGAATGCTGCGTTGTTTGAATAAGACTCTTGTGTGTGGTATGTTAGCAAGGAAAAGTGTGCATTATATATGTTTGCCCTTCCAACGTCTGCGCTGTTCTTGCGTCAAATGTTGCGTCAATTTGAACTAGCGGCTTCCAGTCCTTTTTGTATCCCCTAATTAGATCTTATCCCTTCTGGTCAAGAAATCCAGTCTCACTATGTTCTGATACGGCTCAGTAAGTAAGTGTTTTGTGGTACAGAACTTCATAATAGCTAGAAGTAGCGAAACTAGTTTTTGCGTACTTAAAGTAGGTTTACGTTCGACACTCCTTTAGAGAATGGAAACGTCGGAAAGTGACCACAATGACCGCTTTCAGATCAAGAGTCCCATATCTGTAAGGATCTCTCGCTCTGATATCAGGAACCTTTCTGTACATAAGAATTAAATTCTAGCTTCGAAAAAATAAATCCTCGTATAATAGGGGTTATGATAAAAACAATAACACACTATCCATTTAAATGCTTTTTCGTAGTGCTACCTAAAAAAAATTGGAATATAATGCACTAAAATTTCTTACATTAAGATAAGGTACAAATGAGAAGATTATTATAAAAAACCTATGAAAAAATCAATAGAAAAACCTTTTGGAGGTAAAGAGAATCATTGGTATTAAAAACTGTCAAAATAACGAATCAACCTGGGCCAAAAAACTCTACGATCTATAATATCTTCTTATCATTTTGCATTTCAGGCATCGTTTTCGAGAAGGGCCGTTGTCATTTGAGCAAAAAAACAAAGATTTTGGCAGCCATCTTTGGCTTCGCCCTCGCAGTCTGCGTGATCGGTGCACTGTACATCGCAGGGGTGTTCAATGATGCGCCTGACCTTGCCGACGCTTTAGAAGGTATCAGATGTTGATTGCTGTGTTTTAACCACGTCCTAGCTTAGCGGCTGAAAATATTTAAGCATCATAGAACTACAGCCCTCTTTTTTCTGCCCTAGTCCAGGTGATGCTCCAACGCGCTCTTCAAAATCTCGTATCTTACAACTGCTTTTTTAGGTGAAGCAGACGTCATAACAAATGATGGAAGTAAAGAGATGTACGACATGAAAGTTGACTTTAAAAGGAAAATCATTCAGCTTAGTTTTTTGGACGAAGTGCATGATGGGTCAGGAAGAAGTCGGCGTGACGTCAATTCAGTAGAAAATGATGCGCCTCTGATGAAGAGAGTCGTAGTGCAGGATTTTGGAAATGTGGGTATCGAATAGAATTGTAGAAGAATCATAGAGAGTGCGGAAAAATAACCGACCCGTGTGGGACTCGAACTCACGACCCCTGACTTTTCAATTGTAGGAGAGTGCATCTGTTTTTGTTGTTGTTGCTCATTAAGAAACCCAATGCAGCTGAACAATTGCTTGAAATCTGCTCTAATAATTGAAATGAAATGAAGATTGAAAGGTAGAGCTCAAAAGATAAACATACCAATAATTTGTAAAATTTCATTTAAAAAACTTGCTAAAGACACCATGAATTCTTCTTTCTCCTTAAAGAAAAAGATGTACTTTTTGATCCCTGGGAAAAACGGAACGACGAAGTGTTTGAAGACGACTTTGAGTGGGGAGATGATTCCAAAGGACCTTCTAAAGCATGCCCGGAATCAGCAGGTAGCGACATTAGAAACTTGTTTAATTTTCTTCTGAACAAATGCTTCGTGATACAGAGCTACACGATAGGCAGGCAGAACCAGTATTTGCATACTAAGTACTTTTGCATACATTCGAAAGAGTAATTTTTCGTCCGAAACTTAAAACAAGTATGCACATTTCGGAAATTGACCAAAAGCTGACAAAGTCAATAGATTTGCCTCATAGGGTGGTAAAGATGCGTACGATTTGCCTCTTAAAAATTTTGGTAAGAAGTGACGGCTTTGGTATGGCTGGCAATTAACTGCCTTGCTCTTACTTTTAGATCCCTGCCGATGTAAAGCAAAGAGTGTTAAAAAGACTTCGCTTTGGTGATGATTCTGAGGCTGATGTTTTGATGCCCAATGGAAACGAGACACAAACCGTAAGCGAGGCTTTCTTTCCCATTTGTTCTAAAAGGTGAACTTTGATTGGTGTCATGTTTTCGTTTTATGCTAGGTTAATTTTCTTTGCGTATGTCCTTTGCAGTTGTTGCTTTATTATTGTAGTGAAAACAAATACTTTGCAGTAGCGTTAGTCATGGATTAGTGAAGAAGATAGCTAAGTCAAATAAAGTAGAAAGCCTTAATCTCGTCTTTCAGTCGGACACCTAGCGAAACGTTTGCTTTTTAGCCGCCCCTTGCTGCATAGGGCTGAGAGATGACACTCTTTCTTTTAACAGATGTTGTACAAAGGGATCGGGTTCAACATGTCACTGCACGAGAAACCCAAAGGAGACCTCGCCCTCGTAGATTTAAATGGCATCGAATGTTTTGATTACCAGGAAGAAACTAACGAGATCGAAGATGCATTCTATTTGTCCAACCAGTCAAAATTCCGTACGTTCTTAAAAGATTTGCTAAATTGCTAGAACTGAAAGTATCCACGCCTTTACTAGTTCTCTGATGATCCATTAAAATATTAGCCCTTTTTCTGAAAACGACAAGGAATGAACCAAGTTCTAATAACAATTGAGCTGCTGTGCTTAGAATCAGGTGACCAATTTGTTGAAAATAATCAGCCTGCAAATAGCTGCTGATTGGTTGATTACGCGTACGACTAACTGATTAACATCGACGATTGGTGTTAGTGATTAGTGATCGAGATGAGTGGCAATAGCTAGATGATGGGTGTGGTAGGATTCGCGTGATATCCAATGTATAAGCCTGAATTCATTAATTTTGTGAAAGAAATGAAATAAAAAACGTCAGTTCTAGCGAAAAGAAGTTCGCTTCAGGTTCGGGAAGCACTAGGTGCAAACCACTACCGCAGCCTCGTTATCGCTATTCATTCTGCTTCAGTACTGGACAATGTGGATGGTGATCAGACTGAGCACGTGCAGGAGTTCCTCAGGCAGCTCAACGCCACCAACAATACAACGTCACACTTGAGTAGAAAGCGGCGAGGCATCATGGACAAGTTCACGCGGTGGTCGCATGGCAACTGGTGTGGCGCCTACACAGGGGGCTACGAGAACCACTGCAAGCGGGCTCGAGGGGTGTGCAAGGCGCCTTACAATACTGTGTCCGAAGCATGCAAGACTTGTAACCCCCCAGTTGATAGGATCGATGCGCACTGCATGGAACATGACAGGCAAGCTTTTCGAAATCTTGATGTCACTTGATGGCACAATCTGTATTGGCACATTCCAATTTCTGTCACTTCATGTATTTTTAGAAATGACTCTCTAAAAGATTTGGCTAACTTTTTAGCTGAATAAAACTACGTTCAAATTTAAATCACTCTGCTATACTATTCGTGCAAATGCTGGACAGGCTCAAAGAGAAGGAACTGCTTTTAAAACTTCCAAAGTCGAAAGTGGTGATATTCTAGATTGAAATATTGTAATCTTTTTGACATTGCAGATGTCTTTTGGAATACGGCCCAGGGCCAAGCGCATGCTTGCCACAAGGAAACAGATGTTCGTGCGATTACAAGCTTGTTGTAGGATCGATACAAAGTGGAATCTCATGTTTGTACGGAGGGGAAGCTGAATGCGCAAAGGCATCTGCCACTATTGGCGCTCTTTTCACAAGCGTGTTGTCCTGTTGGTTTCCAAGCAAGGTCTGCTTCCCTGGGGTAAAGATTGAATGCGGTTGTTCTGCCTGTAGTTGTCCTAGCGTTAAGGTGGTCAAGACTTGTGTCCCATTCAAGTTCTGTGTCCCGTTTGGATCAGGCAAAGTGGCATGGTAGACCAACTGAAAAGAAACTACTTGATAGTTGCACTACATAGCCGAAGATATGCACCTGAAATTGCAGGTTGTTGCACGTAGGGAGGGTCCGCTGTTGATTGACAGTAGAGAAGGCCCTCTGACAATAGATATCAAACCGCTGCACACCGAGGAAAAGCGATCACTGTAAACAATAGTTAATACTATCAGCTATTATTAGACAATGTACTGCCTTCTGTCATTTGCCTGTAAACTGATACATAACCATATACTACAGCAGGGACGTAGGAAGCACCCAAGAAGTGTATGCAGATAAAAAAATGAACACATGAATACTCCTATTTTTTTTTTAATTGGAAGGGGAGCTTTCTATCTTGCATATTCACTGCAGGGATTTTAAGGGCACTTTTGTATGGAATGGCCAAAAAGGGGAAACATGACCCCTCCGGTCCCTAGCTCCTACGTTACATATAGACTTCATTTATGCTCTAAGCTTAAAATAACTCTAATTCAAAATTGCAAATTCTACTGTGCTATTTACATGCTGATAATTCGTAGAGCAAGTCACATGCCTTGTGTTATGTGTCTTTGGAGAAGACGAGATCGATAGTGATTGACAGCAAAAGCTTGCAACCTTGGCGTAAAGATACGTAATTTATTCAGGCAGCATTGCATACGTCGACACACCCTGGGCAAGATAATGTGCTGACATGATGCTTTATGTATTCCTCTGACGTAATTCTAATACAAAGCGTCAACAACAACTTTTGATGTACACTTTAACCCCAAGGGACAGTCACATCGGGAAGTCATTTGGCATCTTGCTCTATAGTGAGTTTGATACCCAGGAAATAATATAATAATAATAATAATATAATATAATAATATCATATTATATTATTATTATATGGCTCTACCCGAACGTGCATGTGTGTGCAGTTAACGTTGTAAAGGAATTTAATACAGTTCGTTGAGGGTTACAACTACACCAAAGACGTAGAAGTTTGTGGTTTGCTTTGGACAATCACCTGCACGTGCAAATATACTCTTTTCGCGAAGAAATTCGGCGTAAACTGATCAATCACTCATTTTTGCAAAACGAGGTTGATTAAGTTACTGTAACCTCCAAAGTAATGGCAATATAATTTTTGGATTTCCATTCAAATGTACCTTTCGTCACCAATCCCTCTGGCAAACCCTTGCTCCTGCGCCATGAGGTCATCTTGCTTACCATCTGAGCATAGGTTCCAGGAGCATTGCATGCTAACTAAGGAATTTCTTTGATCACAACATACCCGTAATGGTTCTTGTTGCCACCACTTATCCCAAAGCAGGAGTTGGCAATTGCTAAGGCTTTGTTGCAGTACGAGCCACCACCCCCTCCTCCTTGATGCGAATGCGTACCAGACCCCCCTCCGGAATAGCCTCCACCCCCTCCTGATGCACCATTATCCTCACTGCCTCCTCCACCTCCCCCAAATCCGCCTACTGCCCCAGGAGCAGGTCCGCCATTGTTGCCAGAGTTCATTGTACCGGCTAGGCCTCCCACCCAGTTCTGCACTCTTGATCCTCCACGGTCGCCATGCGAGTTGCTTGTTCGAGCCACTCCTTCACCCAGCCATCCAGCCCCAACACCCCCGGGGTAGCTCCCTGTGTTGCAGCACTGTCCTGGCTGTCCGCCAACGCCCCCTGTCCCCATTTGAGCCTTAGCCTTCCCAATAGTGTCAGTGCCATTTTCATTTTGGCTTCCGTCCACTCCGTTCCAGCCATTGGAAGCTCCTCCGCCACCTCCAGCGGCTATGAGTAGAACGTTTGATGTGGTGTAAACGAAGCTGCCGCCCCCTCCACCGGTACCTGCGTTGTCTTCCACTGACTTGCCCAACGATGAAGCTGTCTGCGTTGTAGCTGCGCCTCCTTCCACCTCCACAGAATTGCCGCCACGATGGCCTACGACAATATTGAGTGTTGTTCCACTTGTGAGATGGAATTCTCCTGCCACCAGAGCCCCATTGCCACCACAATAGAGACCTGGATAGTCACCATAATTGGTAAGGTGACTCCCACCTTTAGCCCCTGCAACTTTGATTTGGTAGGTTGCTGTTTTGGGTACACTGTACGTTTTGATGAGCCCGGAGCGGCCTGTCCTCCCGTCGGTTGTGAAGGGTACGCCATCTCCTGGAAAGCAATGGGTAAGTAATGCAGCTTGGTGTAACTGCAGCCATGATGGTGATGCACCAGAAACATGGCCGTCTTTAATTCACAATAATCTAATAAATCACGCTAAAAGGAACTCGCTGCTTACCCAAGTTACTGCAGACTGGCGTCGTGCATCCAAAGGAACAGGTTTGCGCTGCAAAACAGTTGCTCAGACAGTTACTTCTCTTGCAGTCTGCTAGTCTCTATTGAAAACACTTTTTTCTACAAAGCGCTGAAGACAACACATGGCTACTAGTTAAATTCTATACGACCCGTCGCCACAAAATGAATAACTACAAGCTGTTTGCATCTCAAATCTGTTTGCCCTTTCTTTATATCATCTCTGCATGCCGCCAACTTTCAATAAAGAGCATAGATTTTCATAACATTTATTACACTTAATCTATGATATAAAAGAACGATTAATATTTCATTTTTAATGAACTCCAGAGCACAAAAAGGTGAAATAAACTTTTTGAGGACATCGTTCAAAATATCATGCCACTATTGTCACTGGACAATATAACTTCTTTAATATTCCTGCTTTGATGTCAGTTTTTGCTTGTCGCGTATCATAGCACCAGTTTACAGCTGTAAATTCACTCTAGGCTAATCAAGCATAGCGGACAAATCTTGATTGGTTGTTGGCGAGATCCCCTTCCTGGGAATCCTCCAGGCAATACACCAATCAAGATTTGTCCGCTATGCTGGCTAATCATAAAGTTTCTACATGAAAACAAGCCAGAAAAAACGAGCTATAGTTTGAAGGATATACTTGATTCGCAAAATTCCCCCTCGTATCCCTGTAAGCACTGGCACATGACCGTCTCCTTGTAGGCAGCACATGTTCCGTTGTTCTTGCATGGTTTGCTTGTACATGGGTCGTAATCTGAAGAAAAAACCAGTTTTGAAGCCTGAGGCATCAACCGAGACATGAGATTAATCTCGATCCATTCTCTGGTAGTCACTCGGGTAGTCATCTTGGTACTTTCCCTATGGCCCCAAGAGACTGTTAGGACATTCCAGGCACAGACAAGTAATATGAGCAGCCTAGCTTGATAACTCAAGTAGCCTTAATTCGTTGTTATCAAGATAAATAATTAATATTACATCTTGTTGCTAGTCATACACTGAGCTTGCTCTGTAGCATAACCTGGTGTATCCTTTACGTAGCTTGTCCCTTCTCGCTCATGTAATTTGCTCGGTAACTATAATCTTGACAGTGCACGCTCAGCGTTGATTACTCGTAATTTGGAGTTCAGAGAGTGTGCCCACGAAGTGAAGAACTTAGAGTAAAATGCACGAGATTGCTCAAGTGAATACACTTGTCTTTGTCTCGAGTGAATTCAAGTTACACGAAGTGAGAGATATGTAAATGAATCCGCCCTCAGCCAACAGCTTGTTTACAAATGATACAGCTAGACTTTGCTGTTCACAATGGGTTTACTTTATAAATTTTCAATTTTCAGCATCAGATAAGTAAAGACGTATGCAGTGAAGTGACATTCTGCTGATTGCTTCACCCTTGTTTCGAAGAAACGCAGCATGAAAATGCAAGGCCAAGTATATTTCAAGCGACACACTTACGACAGATGTACCCTTCCGGATTTTCGCATGACTCGATACAGGTCTTTCCGATAGGACATGAATTAGCATTGCATCGACTGGCAATCTAGAAAAGAACGCAACCGAATGCGTAAAATACATGCCTAGAAAGTGCTTCTATATCTTAAAGGATTCGTAACCAAAAACAAACAGAAGTGATTTTAGATTAAATAGCATTTTCCTTGAGCGCTGTTCTTCAAGCTGGTAAGTTCTTTAAAGAATCATCTTGTTGGTAAGACATTTTGGATGCCTAATGTAGATCACAGCAAACATCGTTGTTGTTGTTGTCATACCAAAGCAGATGGAGTGGGCTGGTTGAATGTTATTGTCTGCTAGCTTTATCTCAAACTGTTGAAAGGGAAAGGAACGGTCCAGGTCATTTTACAAAAGATTAAAAGCCGTACATAACAATTATGCTTCCTCTTAATAACAAAAAAGTCTTCCCTTGCAGTAAGAACTCACGTGATCATCGTCTTTTTATTTGCATATCTATTTGATAATGGAACTAAGTTGAATAAAGGTGGAACGTAATTACAGCAAAAAGCTTGAAGTACATTTTTCGCAAGTCACTATTCAGAAAATCACCGCATTTATGAAACTGCATTTTGCTCTCGAACTTCCTTGGGACGACTGCTCCCTTTTCTTCCCTACTCCCACAAACTCAATAAAATCAAATTGAAAGAAATCCGACATAAGACGCATTGGGTTATAACAGGTAATTCTTGGTGCTGAGAAAACTTGCTCCCTTGTAAGTTTCAGCTAGGCGTTTATATTCAAAGTGCCTTTTTTATGAAACTTTGAGAAACCAAGTGAAATGGCTGTCTCTTAATCATGACTAGTATCCAGTTTTTCCTTTTTGGTGCATTAAAAAGAAAGCGAAAGAATTGCTCGGGTTAATTTTGATTCAAGAATGTTGGTTGTGAAAACGGGTTACTAATTGGTTTATTGGCGGCAAAAGCTTATCGTAGACATGCAGGTCAAACCGATGATCAGTTATCGTGCTTAATCACTGGTTTTCTTTTGTGCCTAGAAACAAAGGGTATAGCCTGATAGTTTCGTCTAAGAACAAGCGCACATTCACTCTCGACACGTACGGTACAAGATGTTTGGTTCAGCTTCAGGCAACCTAAGTAGTTAAAACTTTACAATCTGAGCAAATTTGCTTGCCGCCTTCTTTAATCAAAGTAAGTGAATATCGAACCAGTTTCTAACAAGGAAGCACAAAAGATTTGGTTTGAATCAGATCAAAGAAAAAGCAAAGTAATTTGACAAAAATCAATTCCTTTCAAGCAAGTCTATATTATATTTACATAAACAAAGGCGAGGCACCTGTAGGAAGATTGAAACGCCGTTCAGAGCGAAACGATTAAGCCATATATCTGGTTTCCAAGTAGACAGGTGGGAATTTGAAGCAACACAAGCTAGAGAAACTCATAAAAATTTTCGCCAAAGAAATGATTTACTGTTGGAGAATTAAACAACTTCTTTTTATACCTATTACTTCATGTTAAGCTGTCAGAAAATGAAAACCAAAACTGTTAAAATTTAATTGTAAACTTAAAGCCAGGAAATTATTTAGGTGGAGAATTTTCAAAATAAAAATTGTTATGATATTTTGCAAGTAAATTTGCTGAGATTGACTAAGATTTCAAGAATCCTAAAGATTCATTTGAGTTTTGATGTCTAATTTAATATTTACTGTCATGGCTAAAATTGCTATGGAAACAGGTAGATGAACGGACGCACTCGAATATTTGGCTTCAGCTTTTAGATCTGAAATAGAACTCTAGATTTTTGAATTTTATTGGACTTTTAGATATTTTGCGATACGGTGCTAATCATTACTTACTTTTAAACTAACATCCTTGCATAGAAAAATCAGATTGTCACCAAAAACTTTTTCACTAAAGCTGATGTTGGTACAGATGAAATAAGATTTAGCGCAGATAGATATATATCGAAGTAGTTTTTACTTAAAACATTTTACCCGAAAATATTACGCGTACTAACAATATTTCAAAAACGCACGATTTCATGCTTTTGGTAATAACTGTATATCATGAAGGATCAACTATGTCGGATCTGAGGGGGTTTCTTTCCTTCGCAACATGTTGCCAATCTAACTTTATAGGTAGTGCATATTTAAATGGACATGGTCAGCTTCTATTATGTTTATAATGGTTAGTATGAATATGTTTGGCCTCTTTGTTCTTTTCACATCGGCATAGTAACCTGGAAAATTGATGAGCATACTTGCTGAAACTATGAACAGATAAGTTTGAAACTATGAACAGATAAGTTTGGCCAAGGGTCATTGGAAACGTTTGGATGTCGATGGAAGTCTTGCTCATCCTCTCACCAGAGTAAAAGCAAAATAAGATGGTCTCAATTGAGAAAACAATTTGCCTCGGCAAGAAGTAATCTGAAACATGCTTAAGCTCTCATAGAGCAACGATGATTTTAGTTGCCTTGGCTACAGACGATGATGCTTACTATGAATAGACTGTACTGCAATTAGAGAATTGCTTACCGCCCGCAATGCCACATAATGATGCCAGCCCACGGACTGTTGCCATTTTGCCTCCCCAGCGCCTTCTCCGATCAGTTCACAGTCATGCAGCCCCTGAGGGGATTTGGTTCCTTGGAAATTCAACGAATCGCAGTGGCTCGTGGCGGTACACGCCGAATGACAAGCGAACAGAGATGGCAGTGCCACACTTCTGATGATTCCGTTGGTTCGCCTCTGGTCCACCTGGTCCACACCGAATGCTCCAGTGCGCCGGCATGCTAGTCTTGTCACTTGACCATTGCTCTTGGTAAAGGTTAGCAACACCAAACACGCAATGAAAAACAAACCTGTTTGCAGCATCGCGAAGACCGTCTGGTCACTCGCTCGACTCATGCGACTGCGTTGCGAGTTGCTCTGGTTGCCGCTTTTCGGTCGCTGCGTAGTCAGGGGGGCTTCACACTGGAATCAATTACATGCCCGAGATGTTTCTACCTTTCTGATTTAACCATATGGTTTAACTCAATAGGCGATCTAAAATTGCGTATGAATGTAAATGTGAATTTCCACCTAAACACATTTCCACGCCTGAATACACTTCCAGCTGGGTGTTGGAGACGCAGATATGAGCCGGCTCCGGTTGATTCAAGTCAGCATCAGCCACCGGCTCTTTGCAGCTTTCTCGTTTCAGGCTTGTCATTACTTCATAAATAAATGCGTAAAATATTTATTTTTTGCGTTAAGATCCTTAATCCATTCTTCACGAACACTTGTTTCAAGGAGGCCCCTTGAAAATTGCAACTACGAATATCGTAGAAATATTTCGAAAAACTTGAAATTACATAAAATAACAAAACCAAAATTCTACACACTTAAAGTAATTTTCTCGCTCCACATCCATGGCAACATACAATTATAAAAAAATTGACAAAATGATGAGCAAGTTGCCAATCAAAACATTGTTTACAATATAATTGACTTCATATTTTAAAAATATAAATATTGGAAAAGTATTACTAATTCCAAAAACATTCTTCACATCCATACACAAAAGTGATCACAGATCACTGACTGTATTTGGGAAGGGTTTTCAAGCTATATCAACAATAAACACAAGAATAAAGAGCATACAGAAGGATTCTGTTCCTGATTGCAATAACGGTTTCATAAAGAGGTGACAGGGAAGGGCACAAATAGAGTTTACACCATGAGTTGAGTCTGGTGCTCCATATTAGCCAACAAGTTTTCCAGCAGTCTTGGGGTCACGTTCGTTATGATCATAGCAGTTGTAACAATACTGATAATTGGTCATTTATCTTACAAAGTCCAATTTGTTTTGATGATGCCCTACGTCTGAGGATTGCAGGTGGATAAGTCAACGGGACTAAAAGAAAACAACACATCTTTGTCTCGTTTGTTAGGTAGACAGGTGACTCGATCGAAAGGACAGAAGCATCTCCCGGGATACCCAAAGTCTCTATATTGAATGCTTTTCTTTTTGTAGCTGCAGGCACTGATTTCTTAATCGATCATCATGACAGCTGAGAATAACTTTATTTTGTTGAAGTAAAGATTACAACTGGCTAATGTTTTAACCACATACAGAGTATGTAATATGTGCGATGGGTGTAGTTATTTCAACATTGCCTTTGACTTCTTCAGTGCACTTTCCCAAACGAAATCGACGGTCTTGAAAATTTAATGCAAATGGCCGCCTTAAGATTATTCCTGTTAATGGAAGTTTCAGTTTAATTTCAAAGCGTATCCTAGCATTAGCAGAACCAGTTCAAAAATTATCAAAACGGAAAGGTGCTTGACATTGAACTATCATATAGCTCCTTCCACTATAAAGGTAGTTGAAAAAGTTCCTATAAAAGGTCAAGGTTTCTCCGGTATATTAATGAAGTGTTTTCTGTCTTCGTTAAACTGAAGTGGCTACGCAAAGTTAGTCACAGTTTGATGCAAGGTAATTTTGAGCTATGGAATGCCTACTCGCTATATAATTCTCTTTATCAAAACCAAGGCCATTATAATACTAACAATTGGTTGCAAGTTATGTGCAAGTTTCAAATTATTATTGCCATTTGAAAATGTTAACATAGGAAATTTGTTTGCTTAGATGGCCTAATAAAATACCATAAACATGCTTTCAAAGATTCATGGAAAGGTGGATCCTTAGTTCTAAACTTTAATATACACGTAAACTATTCGCTTCTTTCTCCCATTGCGTTGTCTCTTTTGCCATTTAAGTATACTACATTTGATACCCATATCAATGGGGAGAACTGACTAACTTTAAGAAAAATGATGATGGAAATAACAGTAATTGCATTTTATTCAAACCTGAGACTCTTCTAAGGAAAACGACATTGCATAGCATATCTTTGCACTAGTAAAATCGTATTTATCATACAATGTATTTGGACGAATGTTCAGAGGTGGAAAATATCAACTACTCTCTGAGTATAAAACTAATCAAATCTAAACTGAAATATTCAAATAAAGTGATTGACTCTTTCCTCCTCTGTCATTGCAAGGAATTTTTATGTCTTGGGGCATAAATTTTTATTGAATGTGTAGGTAGATGCAAAATGAAATTGCACTAAGGCTTAAGGATTCTTCTGCTTGTATGGATCCCTTCGCGCTAAGAGTCTTATAATTTGGCTTGCCCCATTCCAAAGTTTGCATTCCTTGTGTTTTTAATCCTATTTACTTCATGCCATACAGTTCCAGGTTCAACTTGAAGTTGTTATAGACTTCATAAAGTTTTGATGCTTTCAAAAACAAATCCGTTATCAAAGCATCGGAGAAATTCTCTAAAAATCTATGAAAACTGAGAAATGAAAATAGAAAAGCCATTCTCGCCAAGCACTATTTCTTATGACTTTAAGCACTCGATGTATAATCGATGATGATTTCACCTACATTTGAATAAAACAGAATGAAATCAATTAGACTAACTCGAATATGATCTGTTGATTATCAAGTCTGACGTCCTATTGTTGAATAAAAACTTTGATAAAAGATATTAAAAAATGATAAAAAACGCTATTAATCAATATAAACTTAGCTGAAACTATATTCACCAAGCCGAGAAAATCGTAATGCAAACAAATCTTTTTGTTGATTTAAACACAGTTGACCAAAGTCCCAAACGTGAAGGCCGAGTTTAAACATGATTAGATAGATGATGTGTTTGCACAGACCCAGGTGAATCAATGTACGCCGTAATCTGCTGAACATGTTTCAACTCGAAGGATACTAAGAAGTCCCTTGTTTATCCTCCATCAAGCTGATGACATGTCTTATTGTGTTCACAACGTTATGTATTTACCCTGAACCACAGTTGAATCAAAACGCTTAGAAAAAGAAACTTTCAGCATTAACTTGTATCAATACATGGGACCCGTTTTGTCGATAAAGTGTGTTTGAAATCCTGTCAATATAGTGAGAAATTTTCGTTTGATGTTTCCATGCTGTGTGGTTTACCATTTTCGTAGTAGGCGGGAATAAAGCAACTGGTATCACAATAAGTTAGTCAATAAGGTGCGGCAAATATCTAAAGCAACTAAAATCGTAAGCAATAAAAGAACGGTTCAGCTGTTCAATGAAAAGCTATGAATTTAATTTCATCTAGATTGCATGCCACTGCTGTAATTAATTATAACTGGAATGTTATTACAACGAATTTTCATGCCTTTTCCAATAGCAATTAGAGAAATAATTTGTTATAGACTACTTCTCTTTGTCACATACTAAAGCAAAGATTATTTAAGCAAATTTTAATTGTTTACGTCTCTGAAATGCATGAATTTACTCTTTTCGGCTTATTTCAAGCTGTGCGCTTTGCCATTTCTTTATTCTTCAGTGGTAAAAATGGAGATGCAGATCAGAAAACTGTGACAACATAGCTATGATTTTGTCGTAGCTATGTTATGAAGTGAGAGGAAGCGGAGGTAAAAATCTGAAAATGCCTCCTTCTGGCAAGAATGTGTGCAGAATACCTCCTTTAGGGTACAAGTAGAATTCGACACATATACATTTCAATACTGTTTGAAGGCTACATACTCTAAGTTCATTAGTAATTTAAGTGCCTACTATGGCCTTTTTTCAAATCGAATTTAATGCTTGACAAACCTCTCAACTAAGAACAATACATGAAAGTTAGGCATTGGATGGAATCCCGAACGTTTGCATAACCGCATGTCAGATTCGTGTTTTAAAAAAAGTTATCTTAAGCACTATGTTGGTGTCACATTAATCTTCATTCGGTGTAAGAAATGGTGTATTTTGGCATGACGATGGCTAAATATAGCAACTAGGTAGGAGTATATGAACACAAAGAAATTCTTCTCACGAGTTACATGGTGACATGCTATGGTTGGCTAGCAAGAATAGCATTGAAGATCTAACTCTGAGTCAGATCAAATGCCTCTATTTTTATCACTGAAATGTTGTATGGCAGTCAAAACAATTGAAACATTGATAGCCAATTGGATGGCATATAGCAAAGAGACTTCTGGACGAGTGAATAGAGACCTTCCTACTATTGTGATTGCATGCCCATGTTGACGTTGAAGGACATAGGACTCAATAACGGGTTCCTGTTAAACAACAAAATCAAGACAAACACTAGTGTCTTATGCGAAAAGCAGCTTTCTTTGGCAATCCTCGTATGATTACATCTATTGTTTTCGTCAAGGAAATTGAAAAACAGCTCGTTTCATTAGTTATGAAGTAAAGAATTGCTAACGAAAAGACCGGCGATTGTTAACGACCTGTTACTTTCGAGGTCATTATGCTAGCAAGATGTTTATCTATTGGGTTCTTTACAAATACGTCATGTAGTTGCATCTTGATAATGAAATTGCCTTCGTAATCTTCAAAGATGACAAAGGTAATTTGATTTGCATGGAAATGGCTCCAGCTACACAACATTATATTTAGCTAAAAGAAAATTCTTTTATTGCCAATAGACCCCTTTCACATTCGTTTATGAAAACGAGACTCGGAGTTGAAAACGAAGCTAACGCTGTAAGGAACTTCGTGAGACCTGTTATTGTGACCTGGTGACGGTAGAAAATACTGTATTTCTTTGCAAAAAACCTCGATAAAATGGATCAATCCCAATCTTTGTTGTCGGAAACAAGTCTATGCATTGTCTAGATGATCTTCGGAGTCTCACTGTAAAAGAATTGAAATCAATTATGGCGACATACAGGGAGAAATCGTCGGGATCAAAGGCTGACTATATTCTTCGGGCCTACGCGATATTCTCTCGCTTGAATCAGCAAGCAGAATCTGTTGTCTCTTCGTCGCGGCTGCTTGAGAAAGGTTGTCAGATGCACACATGATATCTTGCACATTTGAGGACACGTTGTAGTTAAAGTGCAGCCATTTACCTTGGACTTCTGATCGATACATCCAAACATTCAGTTTCTTTCAACTCTACGATTATCTTGTTCTTGGCACCACAAAATTCAGACACATTGTCATTGAAATGATCGAGGAATGACTTAATATAGATAATATACAATAATATTGCACTGTACTAATCATAGTTGTGTCATTTGGCAAATCCCAATTTCATTAATATATATTTAAACTATAATGGATAGGCAAATGCCATCTAAACAAACTCAAAAAAGGATAACCCAAAGTATTAATGCAATGTTACAAAGACTAGCAAATGTTTTAAGGGAAATCTAGTCATTTAGCCACTACAATGCTGCTTTTATATATTTTTCTAGATCTATGTATTGAACAGTGGTAAATAAAGACACTTCAAGCATTTAAGAAGATATTCTAATAGATGCATATATAATCTAACTGTGGCGAAATTTGTGTAATATATATCTTTACAAAGTCAAATAACAAGTTATAACATAAGCAACAAAGTTGTAGTCATGGGCAAATTTCTTTACATTTTCTAATGTAATACAAACAAGGAAGAGTTATCATGTAGGCAACAGTGTTGTATCTAAAGAATTATTGTTCAAATTTTTTAATGTAAGACAAACTATAAACAGTTATCATGTGGGCAACAGTGTTATACTTAGACAATTATTTCATTACCTTTTGTAATGTCAAACAAATGTGAAAGATGTTACTGTGTAAGCAACAATGTTACATATATTTATTTGTCATATCTTTTATGTGCAATGTACATACTACAGATTTTGCAAAATTGATATAAAAGGGAGAGCATGTTTATATTTGATTCCTTTTTGAAGACTCTTGCTTTATTGCTGTAAAATAGTACTGGAAGATGAATCAATCTATTTACTAAATCTGGCAGGCTTTAATAGAAATTGAAGAAAGTTAGTTAACATACAACAAACTGTAAAAATTTGATTAGCTAGAGGACTTGAGGATAAAGGAAGACAACCATCAAGAATATGGTAATTCTTTATCCTCCTAGTGGCTCTTCCCACATGAATACAAATTGCAGCTATACTGGTCAGTCTTTTCAGTTTCTTTTGGTGTTAGTTGAGCATGACTACCTTTGAAAGGAGGAATGTTGAGTGTGAAACCAGCTGGTAAGATGTCAGCAATGTTAAAACCGCCGTCTGCAAATACATCACCAGGTTCAAGGAGAAAATGAGTCCAGATTTGCTTGTTATTTCTTTACCAGAGACACATCCAGACTATAGTTTAGATACAAGTATAATTGCCCCAGTAGGAGATATTCCAACAAGGGCCTTCCAGGTGTTGTGATGCTTGTACTCTGACCATGTTTGCGACTGAGCTTTCATAGAGGATGGGACTTCAGTATAAATTTCAGTGCAATCAATAATTATGTGTGTGGATGGGTACAGCTGAAATTCTTTTGTCATTAACTTTTGGATTCGATCTTGACACGGGAAGGGGAAGAGAGAAAGCAGTTCATAAAACAAGAAATTGGTCCAGGTAGTGAAGATCTTTGAAACATGGTCACTTAAGATGCCAAATCTATCTGCGAGATCATACAGTCAACATTCAAATCAGAAAATGGACAGATATCAGATACATTTGAAGAGGAAGGCTTAGAAGAAACAGATGCAGTACGATCTTTAGGTGCTTTTCGTGTCGTCCGGAAGGTGTCTGTCTTGGGAACAATCAACATCGGCAACCAACTTCCAGCACAGTGGATTTCGCTTGATGTCGGAAACAGTTAAGTGTTCCTCGCACAAAACAGTGTTTCTCGTTACCAAAAAGCCATCAAAGCCATCACGTCTTTTAATTAAATTGCATCAATGAGCTTCCTTTGACTTTTCTGCGGGAACGTAAAAAAGTGTAGGCCCGAAGCCGTACCGTCCTTGTTATAACTGTAAATTATAACACCCGAAGGCTGCGTATTGTCTTCCTAAGGATGATTTCTTCCTTGATTGATCATTGGAATTTGCCTCGGAGTTATTTTCAGCCATAATAATAGCAACAAAGCAATGATAAAGTAAAACCAACGATATGCCAAAACCTTCAATGTTTACAGCTTGGGCAACACTCCTTACAGCGTTAGCTTCGTTTTCAATTCCGGGTCTCGCTTCCAAAAACGAATGTGAAAAGGGTCTATTGAACTTGCAAAGCTCATGTTACTAGACTCACAATGTACCAGAGAATAGAGCGACTCCAGTACCCAAGGTAAGCTCATGTCTGCCAGACGGCTTAGTATTGAATAATGTTCTATTTACTTAAATTACCATGAACTGTTGAGGTTTCTTTAAAATTTAAGACAAAATAAAGAAGCCGTAATCTTCTGCTTTTCAGCTGTGGATCTTCGTGTCGTCTAGAACGCTGAGACGATGTTTGCCTCCACCCCAAAGGATTGCGATCCTGCGCATCAAATGTTCATGCCGATGTGAAGCTATGTAGAATGCACTACGCGAGGATTAGAGGAAAGGGTCAAACAGTATGTTCCCACGAGCACAAGGACAAAACCCCTGGAGAAAGAAAGTAGCCACGTTGAAATTGCAAAAGACACAATGCCTAAATTACGTGTGATTTGTCGATGGGCAATCAACTTTTTGAGAATCAATATTGCGCCAAACATTCAATGGCAACAGTTTTTGCATATGTGCTGGGACAAAATTTTTGCAATTGGACAAACCAGGTCGTCTTTCACCTATGTGTTTTGGGTCCTGTCTACATTTCAATGGAAAATCCAATTCTTTGTAGACAGCTAGAAGTCATTTTTGAGCTCTACTAAGAATGAATCTGTGAGGTGATCGCTGATTGGTCAATGACAGCCAATCATGCGCTCTTCTTAGTGACTTTGATCCGAAACTGGCTATTTATTTTGTCAAATATTGGTCATATAGTGCAAATTTTAATTGGCTTGAATCAGTGCTTTCTTTGATTACCGAAGTTTGAGAATGCTCTATCAAGTCTACTCCACAGCTTTCCCTAGAACAATAAATTGAGTTGTGATTTGCTGTGAATTGTGGATGCTCGTGTTGCAAGTAGAATGGCAAGTGCCTTTGTTTTATTAGGCACAACTATGGTCTCTTGAGACGTTTTCTTGACCGTGCACCTATTGATATGGAAAGTCGTCTTTTCCTCGCTGTGTCACGTGACAGGATTGCATTTCTCATTCAAGGCTCAGTGGTTGGTAAAAGGAAAAGATGGAAGCGGGAAAATGAAGTTTGGGAAAGTTTTGCGGAATTGTGGTTATACGATAGAAGTTGTGAAGAGTCATTCAATTGACAAGAAGTTATGTCTGTAAGTTGTTTTACTTTAATGTGATTTTAATTGATTAAATTCTAAGGAGATTAATTGTCATAGTTGGCCACTTGTTGAACAACAAATTGAAATGATCTTGCGGATTGAATTGCCGTCGTAGTTTCTGCAAGTTTTGCATTCGTTGAAGTGTTTTATGACAGCGTTCCTTTTGTATTATGTTCAACAAATGCACTTTGAGCACAAGAGAACTTCACGCGTATGTTTACGTTCTGCTTAAGCTACAGTTTCTATGGAGAATACAAGGCAGTGACATTTAATGTCCGCGTCTTTTAATTAACAGCCAATCTTTCAAGAGCTTCATAGCCTCTTGAATTCACCGAATGCTGCAACAATCACAATATCTGAAGCCAAGAGTTTATTTAATCACGAGTGGCATATGTCTCTTTGCCGTCTCTAGAACATGTAAATAAAGTCGCTTCAAGGCGCTGGTAAGTGAGATTTCAAGTACAAATCAATTTTTCACGCACTTGCAAAGATTTAACTCACCAATGAGTAATAAATTGAAGTTAAACAATACTGCCATACATTCAAAATTGCGACACGTTTTTATAATTGCGACACAATTTATCATCCAATCTGCCCTACATTCACGAAGGAGGGAGAAAGTGATTGTTAAGTGTTTGTGGGAGAGAGAAAGCCAAAAGGTTACAGAAAATATATTCAACGGAACATTTGAAAATTTAGTTTCTTATTTGAGCATCTCGTGACACCATTAATGTTGTTTTGAATTGAGGTGAGCTACAAGAGGTGTTCAATTAAGCAGCCACTTCAATCCCAACTACACGATTTAACAAAAGTGTCTTCACAAACGGATGCAAAATTCTTCCTTTTTGTCATGTCGAGAAACTAATGTTTTCAAAAGGATTTGCAATAAAAACGTTTTGAATTATTGGAAAGCATTTTCTTCTCCTAGACTCTCTGTTGAGAGAATCATTTGAAGGTTCAGCAGGGAAACCATATAGTTATTGGTAGCTTTTGTTATGCAACTAGTATAATGATTGGTCCTCAGAAAAAAGCAGAGAAACATTTGCAAAATTTATCTCTTTTGATTATTACGTACTTTTTAATAACAAGCAATATGATTTTACATGTTTCATAAACCAATAGCAATGAATGAAACAATAAATAAGCTCTTATGTAGCAAAAAAGTGTTAATGTTTTCTTCTCTAGTCCATGTCTGCTTGGAGGACTTTGCCTCTCTCTGAATCCTCTCCTAAACACGTGCTTTGATCTGATACAATGTTCTGCAAAACACAAAAATTCTATAAAGTTCTATAAAGTTCATATAAAATGAAAATTAACTTTTTCATCTTCAACTACCAAGGCAAAATTAGAAAGGACTCCATCTTTAAAGACTTTTCGACTTTCATTATTGGTTTACTTTGAACGTGCAGTCACCAAAAACAACAATCGCATATGGCCTTAACCACCAACGTACCGATTTCAGCTTTGATTCGAGAGTCCTAATACTCTGTTCTGCGACATTCAAATGATACTCGTGCTCGAATCTCATTCTGGTCATTTCCATTTCCAATCTGCTGTATTTCGTCATCAAATCCTTTCTCTCTCCGCTTAGCCCATCTATAGCCTCCTTCGCATTGTCCAGTTCGTAGCACACTTGATCATACTTCTCGCGGAACGTGTCTGCCTCTGCTCTTGCAAGCGTGTGGAATCCTTCCAAGGTCTTGTAATTGTTTTTGGCCTTCCTCAATTCTTCGTACAACCTCTCATTCTCATTCTGCATTGCAGCAAAGTTATCGATACGAAACTTCATCTTCTCGAGTTCAACAGAAAGATCTGCCTTAGCAAGGTTTAACGATGAAATTGTTTCTTGCTGCTCCCTGGAGAACTCTTCGGTCAACGTGCATTGACCTTCAAGCTGTTGGAGCTTCTGTTGATAATCAGTCAAGTCAGATCGTAAGCTGCCATTTTCCTGCCTAGTCTCCAAGTGCTTGGTGTGCTCGCCTTCTAGCTGTTTCTTCAGATGGTATATCTCCTGTTCCATCTCTTCCTTTTCTTTTTCATTGTCAGCAAAAAGTTCGCCGAGGCTAGCAAGCTCATGCTTGAAAATTTTGATTTCCTCTTCTCGTCTACATTCTTGTTTCTCTAAATAATTCAATCGAAACGATTTTACCATGAGGTCCTCGTTTTCTTTCTCAAGAAGCTCAAGCATTTCTTGATTCTCGACTTTCTCATTCTCAACTGTCTGAATATGCAATTGAAGCTTTTTGTTCTCTGCCAACAACAGTCTGGTTATCTCAACCCAATCGTCAGTTTTGCTTGCCCCTAGATCAAGCATAATCCTTGCCTTCTCACTAATAGAGTCGATTTCAGCAAAGTAGACATCCCCAGACCCTAGGCGAGGTTTTGCCTTTGATGCGTCTTTGTCTTTAACCTCTTTTGGCAAGTCGTTTTCTGAGATGTCCTCTTTCTCAATCGGCAATGACTGGATACAGGATGAACCATTTCCATTTGCAACTTCTTCAGTGAACACATTTGCTAGGTCGACCACCACAGCATCCTCCTGCACCAATTCCCTTGAGTTTTCTAAGAAATCAACAATATTTAAAGTTTAGATGTTTCAAATGCATATCTGCTTCCAGATTTAACGTAAATTGAATCTTAAAGGCAGTTTGAAGGTCACTTCCTGGTCGATTGAGGCTAAATTAGCTATTGCAATAAAATCAAATAGTTTTAAGAGTCCTTCTTCAAGTTGCTGTAGAGGGTAAAAAGGTCCTTTACAGACAGAACAATGCGACAGAAAGTTACCAACCAGTATCAAAGTCCATTTCGACTGTTGCAGATGACCCTACACCTGAGGTGATGTCCAGTTTGTCCATGATGACGTCGTTTTTTGATGTCTGTATCCCAAGGCCAGAATCACATGAGTACCTGGACCCAGTCCTCCAATCACGTGAATCGGCACTCGCAATTCTAGGAAGACTACACTTGTCCTTTGCTATGTTGACGTCACTGCTAAAACTTGACTCTATACGAAGAACATCACTTTTGTTGTTCTTATTCCTTCCAACTACGTCATCATTGTGATTCCATGAGTCTGCAATTGCAACCTCAGTTTTGCTGCAGCAACTTTCAGTTGTCTCTGGAAGTATTCCGTAGTGTTCTGACATACACCTCTTATTCGATTCATTGAAGGCGGAGGTTTCTGTTTCAACAATGCCATCTTGCTTAGAAAGAAAAAGCTCCATAGCATGACCACTTTTAGGTGCACTTTCAGACTGTCCACATGCACTAGTTTGTCTTTCACAGCCCCCGTCTTCATTCTCCATATAGTCATCACTGTAGTTACACGAGACGGCAATAGCATTACTAGCTACGCTGTCATCGTGCTTCAACGTAAGGGCTTTAGTATGCGCCGACATATCCGTAGTTACGCTTTCAATGTCATTTACGGTACCGTTCACATTGTATTTAGACGAGATGGCAATAGCATTTTCAGCTACGCTATCGTCGTCTGTCACGATAAGGCGCTCTCTGCTCGCAGGCAAAACGGCATTAACATCTCCGATGCAATCGTCTTTCGCCGTAAGAACTTCAAACTGCGTAGACAGGACGGCATTAACATCTTTAGCTCTGTCTATGTCATCATTTTCCTTACGGTAACCATGATTAATACACGAGACGGCCATAGCACTTTTAGCTACGCTGTCATCGTTTGTCACCGTAAGAGGCTCGACTTGTGCAGGCAATGAGGCAACCACCATTTCAGTTACGTTGTCGCTGTCCTTCTTTATCTGACAGCCATCACTATGATGTGCATGGATTTTATTAATGACACATGGATCCTCAGCACCATTGATACTTCGATTCCCATAACCGTTCCGAGTGGCAAACATATCCCCAGCGCTATCACTTTGGGCGACAATAGTGTCATTAATGACAAGCAATTTTCCACTCTCAGCCACAGTGCTGTTGTCACGATGCATTTCCACAGAGTCGTCCCTCCTGGTGCAAGATGTAAGAAAGACACCCCAATCGATGTTAGCGTCCACAAGACACTCGCATTGTCCATGTTCTGATCATGTCATTGCTCATCACTTCTTCAATGCTTTCAGCAGGCACCATATGGCACATAATTCGGCAATATTGTCTTCAATGATGATAATCTCGTCCTGAACCTCAATGTTGTCACTTTGGGACAAGCATGGAGCAACATCATCTTCTTCTACATTGCTCTCGCCATCAGCAGCTCCAGCACCATCATTGGCACATAATTCGGCAATATTGTCTTCATTGCTGATAATCTCGTCCTGAACCTCGATGTTGTCACTTTGGGACAAGCATGGAGCAACATCATCTTCTTCTACATTGCTCTCGCCATCAGCAGCTCCAGCACCATCATTGGCACATAATTCGGCAATATTGTCTTCATTGCTGATAATCTCGTCCTGAACCTCGATGTTGTCACTTTGGGACAAGATGGAGCAACATCATCTTCTTCTACATTGCTCTCGCCATCAGCAGCTCCAGCACCATCATTGGCACATAATTCGGCAATATTGTCTTCATGCTGATAATCTCGTCCTGAACCTCGATGTTGTCACTTTGGGACAAGCATGGAGCAACATCATCTTCTTCTACATTGCTCTCGCCATCAGCAGCTCAGCACCATCATTGGCACACAATTCGGCAATATTGTCTTCAATGATGATAATCTCGTCCTGAACCTCGATGTTGTCACTTTGGACAAGCATGGAGCAACATCATCTTCTTCTACATTGCTCTCGCCATCAGCAGCTACAGCACCATCATTGGCACAATTCGGCAATATTGTCTTCATGATGATAATCTCGTCCTGAACCTCGATGTTGTCACTTTGGACAAGCATGGAGCAACATCATCTTCTTCTACATTGCTCTCGCCATCAGCAGCTCCAGCACCATCATTGGCACATAATTCGGCAATATTGTCTTCATGCTGATAATCTCGTCCTGAACCTCGATGTTGTCACTTTGGGACAAGCATGGAGCAACACATCATCTTCTTCTACATTGCTCTCGCCATCAGCAGCTCCAGCACCATCATTGGCACATAATTCGGCAATATTGTCTTCATGCTGATAATCTCGTCCTGAACCTCGATGTTGTCACTTTGGGACAAGCATGGAGCAACATCATCTTCTTCTACATTGCTCTCGCCATCAGCAGCTCAGCACCATCATTGGCACATAATTCGGCAATATTGTCTTCATTGCTGATAATCTCGTCCTGAACCTCGATGTTGTCACTTTGGACAAGCATGGAGCAACATCATCTTCTTCTACATTGCTCTCGCCATCAGCAGCTACAGCACCATCATTGGCACACAATTCGGCAATATTGTCTTCATGATAATCTCGTCCTGAACCTCGATGTTGTCACTTTGGGACAAGCATGGAGCAACATCATCTTCTTCTACATTGCTCTCGCCATCAGCAGCCAGCACCATCATTGGCACACAATTCGGCAATATTGTCTTCAATGATGATAATCTCGTCCTGAACCTCGATGTTGTCACTTTGGGACAAGCATGGAGCAACATCATCTTCTTCTACATTGCTCTCGCCATCAGCAGCTACAGCACCATCATTGGCACATAATTCGGCAATATTGTCTTCATGATGATAATCTCGTCCTGAACCTCGATGTTGTCACTTTGGGACAAGCATGGAGCAACATCATCTTCTTCTACATTGCTCTCGCCATCAGCAGCTACAGCACCATCATTGGCACACAATTCGGCAATATTGTCTTCATTGCTGATAATCTCGTCCTGAACCTCGATGTTGTCACTTTGGGACAAGCATGGAGCAACATCATCTTCTTCTACATTGCTCTCGCCATCAGCAGCTCCAGCACCATCATTGGCACATAATTCGGCAATATTGTCTTCATTGATAATCTCGTCCTGAACCTCGATGTTGTCACTTTGGGACAAGCATGGAGCAACATCATCTTCTTCTACATTGCTCTCGCCATCAGCAGCTCCAGCACCATCATTGGCACATAATTCGGCAATATTGTCTTCAATGATGATAATCTCGTCCTGAACCTCGATGTTGTCACTTTGGGACAAGCATGGAGCAACATCATCTTCTTCTACATTGCTCTCGCCATCAGCAGCTACAGCACCATCATTGGCACACAATTCGGCAATATTGTCTTCAATGATGATAATCTCGTCCTGAACCTCGATGTTGTCACTTTGGGACAAGCATGGAGCAACATCATCTTCTTCTACATTGCTCTCGCCATCAGCAGCTACAGCACCATCATTGGCACACAATTCGGCAATATTGTCTTCAATGATGATAATCTCGTCCTGAACCTCGATGTTGTCACTTTGGGACAAGCATGGAGCAACATCATCTTCTTCTACATTGCTCTCGCCATCAGCAGCTACAGCACCATCATTGGCACACAATTCGGCAATATTGTCTTCATTGCTGATAATCTCGTCCTGAACCTCGATGTTGTCACTTTGGGACAAGCATGGAGCAACATCATCTTCTTCTACATTGCTCTCGCCATCAGCAGCTCAGCACCATCATTGGCACACAATTCGGCAATATTGTCTTCATTGCTGATAATCTCGTCCTGAACCTCGATGTTGTCACTTTGGGACAAGCATGGAGCAACATCATCTTCTTCTACATTGCTCTCGCCATCAGCAGCCAGCACCATCATTGGCACACAATTCGGCAATATTGTCTTCATTGCTGATAATCTCGTCCTGAACCTCGATGTTGTCACTTTGGGACAAGCATGGAGCAACATCATCTTCTTCTACATTGCTCTCGCCATCAGCAGCTCAGCACCATCATTGGCACACAATTCGGCAATATTGTCTTCATTGCTGATAATCTCGTCCTGAACCTCGATGTTGTCACTTTGGGACAAGCATGGAGCAACATCTTCTTCTACATTGCTCTCGCCATCAGCAGCTCAGCACCATCATTGGCACATAATTCGGCAATATTGTCTTCATTGCTGATAATCTCGTCCTGAACCTCGATGTTGTCACTTTGGGACAAGCATGGAGCAACATCATCTTCTTCTACATTGCTCTCGCCATCAGCAGCTCCAGCACCATCATTGGCACAATTCGGCAATATTGTCTTCTAATCTCGTCCTGAACCTCGATGTTGTCACTTTGGGACAAGCATGGAGCAACATCATCTTCTTCTACATTGCTCTCGCCATCAGCAGCTACAGCACCATCATTGGCACACAATTCGGCAATATTGTCTTCATTGCTGATAATCTCGTCCTGAACCTCGATGTTGTCACTTTGGGACAAGCATGGAGCAACATCATCTTCTTCTACATTGCTCTCGCCATCAGCAGCTACAGCACCATCATTGGCACACATTCGGCAATATTGTCTTCATGATGATAATCTCGTCCTGAACCTCGATGTTGTCACTTTGGGACAAGCATGGAGCAACATCATCTTCTTCTACATTGCTCTCGCCATCAGCAGCTACAGCACCATCATTGGCACACAATTCGGCAATATTGTCTTCATTGCTGATAATCTCGTCCTGAACCGATGTTGTCACTTTGGACAAGCATGGAGCAACATCATCTTCTTCTACATTGCTCTCGCCATCAGCAGCTCCAGCACCATCATTGGCACACAATTCGGCAATATTGTCTTCATTGCTGATAATCTCGTCCTGAACCTCGATGTTGTCACTTTGGGACAAGCATGGAGCAACATCATCTTCTTCTACATTGCTCTCGCCATCAGCAGCTCCAGCACCATCATTGGCACACAATTCGGCAATATTGTCTTCATTGCTGATAATCTCGTCCTGAACCTCGATGTTGTCACTTTGGGACAAGCATGGAGCAACATCATCTTCTTCTACATTGCTCTCGCCATCAGCAGCTACAGCACCATCATTGGCACATAATTCGGCAATATTGTCTTCATTGCTGATAATCTCGTCCTGAACCTCGATGTTGTCACTTTGGGACAAGCATGGAGCAACATCATCTTCTTCTACATTGCTCTCGCCATCAGCAGCCAGCACCATCATTGGCACACAATTCGGCAATATTGTCTTCATTTGATAATCTCGTCCTGAACCTCGATGTTGTCACTTTGGACAAGCATGGAGCAACATCATCTTCTTCTACATTGCTCTCGCCATCAGCAGCTCAGTACATCTGGCACACCAATTCGGCAGCAATAATTGTCTTCATGCTGATAATCTCGTCCTGAACCTCGATGTTGTCACTTTGGACAAGACATGGAGCAACATCATCTTCTTCTACATTGCTCTCGCCATCAGCAGCTACAGCACCATCATTGGCACACAATTCGGCAATATTGTCTTCATGATGATAATCTCGTCCTGAACCTCGATGTTGTCACTTTGGGACAAGCATGGAGCAACATCATCTTCTTCTACATTGCTCTCGCCATCAGCAGCTTCAGCACCATCATTGGCACACAATTCGGCAATATTTTCTACAATAGCATTTTGGGCAACAATGTAGGTGCTGTTTTCAATCAACTCACATTCGTCTTCATAGAAGGCCTTTTTTTTGTTTTGTCCCATTTTGCATTCATCATTTCCATCATTGTGAACGTTGAGTGGGCACAAGGCTGCAATGTCCTCCTCTCTAATTCTACTGTCACAATACATCATTGGATTTTCGTTGCATTCACACGACACTGTGCTGAGATTTCCATCCATGCTGCAATCGTCATCTGTCAACAATTCGTCATGTACTGCACACCAATAATTGCTAGAGTCTTCTGCTAGTTTAGGGTTCTCGTCTTCTTTTTCTACCAACGTTATCTCCAACATTTTAGGATCTAGAAAAGATGAAATTTCTTTTCCTAAGGCTGTTTTAGGCAAAACATTTTTTGGATGCTCGGTTGAGGATATCATTAATTGTTTTAGCAAATATCAAATCCAAGGTCTCGGAATTAAGATCGCTGATTTGTTGACAAAACCTTTTTACATTGTTGTTTGAAGGAAAGTATCAAGAAGGCATAAACTGTGAATTACATTTCTGAAAGAAACATAGACGGAGCTGATGGTCTTTGGTTCAAGAAGCTCAATAGTCCACCACGAATACCAGTAAAAAAGGAGAACATACCTATAAATTCGATTTTTCTTTCAAAAGTTGCTCTGTATAGCTGGAGAATGTCATATATTCTAAAAGAAAACATTAAGGCACTCATCAGGGATTCATTGTTGCACTTCAATGGAAGTCCAAACAAAGGGTCTAATATTTTTACCAAATAACAGTAACTTCTGATGATAATTTTCCCCCTGCCTAAAGTTGGTTGATTGTTAATAGATTGGTTAACTAGTGTCGAAGAACTGAAGCCCTTCATCAGTGACTCAGGGTATGCAGTTTGGTGAAAAAATTAGTTAAATATATTCATTTATTACCTATTAGGTTATAATAATGACATAATATCAGTCTGATGTAATGGTCTAGCATTTAACTGAACATCCTTCAATTCGTGCCATTCATAATGTCACTGTCTACTCTTACTTCAGTGCTCTACATTAACAATATAGTGCTTTTGTGTTTATGCATACCTCTTTTGTTGAAACTCAAGGGCTTTGTCCTCTGCAACACTGCCGTATTTTGTCCGGTGGATATCTGCGCCATATTTCAAAAGATGCTCTACACATTCTACTTCTCCTTTGATGACTGCCATCAACAAAGGCGATCTACGGAGAGAAAAGCAGGACAATTGAAAAAAAACACGGTGATATGTTGGTGGTAATGTACTTCAGTCGTGAAATCTAAAGCTGAAATCAACCTAGAAATGGCGATAGCAAAGTGCTTAGCTGTGAGCTGCTTTACATTTTTGTCGTAGAACACTTGGCATGAGCCATTGATGCTGCAGAGGATGCTTTTTAATAATCCAGTTATAATCTGACTTACTTTCCAGGTAGCTCGTTGATCTCTGTATCTGCTCCGTATTCCAAAAGCAATGAGACGACACTTGGAGACCCTGTACGGACTGCTTGGTGCAGTGGTGTTATCTGGCGCTACGAAGGAGCAATTGTAGAACGAATGCATTAAACGGCTTATAGAATTGGTTGATTGATGTCTTCGAAAATGAATGGAATGTTTGCCAACGGAATGGTTATAATTAAGTTCCCTTGCTCAATGATGATAAAAAATGATGGACATTTACAAGGGACTTGTTGAAATTGAGTCTTGTTTTGCTATACCAGACCTTTATATTTCTATTTCTATTCTATTTATTTATATTCTATTATATTCTTTCTATTACATTTATGTAATTCTATTTTAGCTTCATGCTTCTATTTCTAATAATTATTTTTATCAACTAATTTTAGCTATCATGCCAATAATGATCTGATTTTTTTCTAAATGCCTATTTTCTTTCATAGTATCGTAAAGACAAAACATATCGAAACTATTCTGAACCTACAAGAATCTATGTCCAATCTATTCGTTATAGTAACACGAACACCGCAATGCAAAGAGCCTGGCATACCTTATCGATGGCGTTGACATTCACATTCACTTCCTTTACCAGGAAGTCAACGATCTCCAACTTCTTCCAGTGTATTGCAAAATGCAGGGGTGTGGTTCCTTCATCATCCGGCCGATTCAAGTCAGATTCGACTCGGTGAAAGAGCTGCACTATTTGAAGGTGCCCGTTCTTGATTGCCTGCGAAAACAAGACGAAGTTGAAATCACTCTACCTATGTGAAGCAGTAAATAGATGGAGACCTTGGGTCTATCGGAGAGAAAGTTTTCGATAGATCGTTGTAGAAACACTCACCATGAAGACTGGAGTCCTTCCCAACCTGTCCAGCAAGATTTTTCCATTGGCATTCAGGATGAGCTGAGCAACTTGAACCCTGCCTGCGAGGCAGCCATAATGCAGTGCCGTGCTAGGATGAATTTGAAAAAACTTGCGAATGATTGATCGAAATTTTAGAAAAAAGTCTTGTAAGCTTAATTTCATGAGGTCAGTAGAAGTAAGATTGACTGCTGCATGTGATAAATGAGAAAAGAAGTTCAACTATTGTCGTAGCTAATGATTAACCGGTTAATTTGCATTATCTCGCGACTTCGCTTCCAAAAGTCGTTTTCGTTCTGCTTATGAAACTCACCAGCCTTCCCCGTCCTTCTTATCAATATCAGTTCGTCTTTTCTTCAAAAGACGATTCAATTTCCTCATTTTGTTCTTGTATGCAGCCCGATGTAACCTTGGAAGATCCCAAAGGTTGAGCCCATCTTCATTTGTGCTCGCTGTAGAGCGGCGAAAAAACTTGAACCACATCGCCAGTCCTTCGCCGCAAAGGCACACACGTAAATTGATCAGGTCAGTAAAGTGAAGTTGATTTTTTGAGAAGACCATTATTTGACGTCACATTAATGGAGACTATTGGCAATCAGAAGGAGCGCGCAAGGGACCTGGACACTAGTGTATCGCCATCAAGCGGCAATTTTGCAAATGTAAAATACGTTTTTAGTAGGTTTATAGGTTTTTAATACAGAAACCTCAGTTGGATTTTGTTGGTACTTCTGTTCCCTACATATTGGGCATTATATACAGGCTCATTGCGTGAACCTATTACTTTCGTAAGGCCTCTATTACAAGCTTACCTGAGACTTATCATATTGAAAGAGAGGCTTTTACTTGTCTCGCTTGCACTTTGCCCCTCTATGTCACTGATTTTTTAGAAAATTATACAACTTGCACACACTTAGATATTTCTAGGCTTTAATGAGTGTTTCCATAGGGGTTCTCTCGTGTCTCGTAAGTTTGAACATAGTTTCAAGATTTACAAACTTCAAATTATTTGGGCACTAGTTAAGCTTTGATGCCACTTCCAACGTGAGCCGAATTCACTCATACATCTTGACTTTGAAAAGCAGCCGAGACCCTCGCAAGAGATAATCGCTCATTGTTATCATTACAGTTAGGTGCGGTTAGCCCTACAGTCGTTTTGAAAGTTCGAAAAACTAATGAACCTGCTTGTTATTTTCCTTAACGTATTGTTAGTCTTATTCCGCAGTGAATTGGAGGAATCATTCTGCGTGCAAGGGGCTCAGACCAGAGCGGGGAATCTGATTCAATTCAACCCGAGTGAAGATTGTGTGACAATAACACCGATATAAGTCGCTCACCGATGACACAATTAAAGTAGATTGTAAGACTTAAGTCCAATTGAATGCGTCTGTTTTGAGAGATTCAACAACAATGCTAGAGCATAGCACTGTTGTGGTTAATGGAAATGTATGCACCGTCTGCTGATGTCGAGTGTTCTGCAAAAATAACATTTAAGTCAACAGCGCTTTGGACGAGTTGGTTGAGTAAATGAGAGTTCGTGAATTCCAACTTGGAAACTGTCAGTTTAGGAAGGGGCAGTCGAGGGGCTGGCAGCCAAACTGAGGGGGATCGGCCTCTGTCGACCTCCAGTGAGGAATGAAGTGTCGACACAAAGGCCATTACTTCGTTCTCGGCGTCCTGAACCTGGTTGCAGTGGCTCTGCTGTCCGCGTCACTTGGCACAAACAGGTGGACCGAGGGCCACATTGTGAGACACATTGCAGTCAGCTCACGCAACAAGACGCACGAGGAGAAATTCGACGCTGGTTTCAAATATTTGGGATTGTTCCGTGGCTGTGAGCGAAAGAAGTACGGACATTATTTTCAAGAGAGGACCAGATGCTTTAATGGTACGCTTCGCAGTAGCTGAAATAATCGTGCAATAGTCATAGTCTTGCTGAGATAGTGTAGGTTCTTGAGTGTAGGTTCTTGAGAGAACTTTCTTTAAATGATCAATAATGCTTTCAGCAGGATGCAGAATACTGGCGATGAAGCAAGGACTTAAACTCCAATATTTATTTAATATTTGAACACTTGAAAAAGGTTGGTTGGAGATTGGAATTCCAGGGTCATTTTGATTCTGAAGCATATACGCGATAAACTGCGGCCATCTTAATCAATTCAATCAGCGATTTACTTCGGTTAGCGCTTTTGTTTTTCCCACGCAAGTGTTTCTCATCCTCTACATTAAGACTTCGCGGATGGCCGACATTGCCTCGATCTGCACTTGTTCGTCATGTATTTTAAGCAAAAGAGATTATTTTTCCAAAATCTCGCCTTACTGATGATGCGGTAATTTCTCTTTAGTTCTAGACGAGGCTGAGACCATAGCGAGGACGGATTTGATTTACGTCACTCTAGTCGCCATCGGCGTAGCGGAAGTGGTTCTGGTGATGTCGATTTATTTATCATTTTACAACGAACTCGTCAGGTCTACGTCGGCATTGCTGCAGTCAAAGTTGCCACTGGTCGTCCATTCTTCAATCGGTGCGTTCTCCCTAGATAGTTCAAATGGGCCTATGTCAACAGTCCATCTCTTTGAGTATGAATCTAGATTCTGTTATGCATGCTAGAAATTTTCTATACTGCAAGCCTTTAGAATCATAGTGGCTGCCCTTTTCGGATAATTGCGAATAATTCATGTTCGCAGAATTTTTTTTAAAAACGCTAAATCTAAAGCCTTAAATTTTTTCAAGACTCAGAACAGGTCCTTAAGAAACCCTTGGCAAAAATTAATTAATGATGTAGTTAATGAGTTCATGATGAAATACTTGCTAATAGATCATCGTTACACTTGTTTGGTTTGTTTGGTTCATGACTTCACGATGACTTCACGGGCCCTCAACTGGCATTCGTGACTATTTTGCATCCAGTTTATACACCTTTGATATAATTTGTGGATATATTTTGTGCTATGGGGAATTATCAGAATTCCAGGAGCTACATTTTTGTGACCTCAAGCACATGCTGTCTGCTTATGTCAATAGAACTCTTTAGTATTTCAGCAGCACCTTTGAAACTAAGAATCAGATAAAGGACCATTGTGCTACGGTGAATTTATCCATAAAACTACCAGCTCGTGGAAGATCTGTCTTTACAATGCCAGCCGATATGATTGGTGCAATATTCTTCTCTGTCGCTCTTATTCTACGTGTTTGTAATCTCCTCTGAATAAGTGAATTGATAAATTTACACTTAAAAACCCAAACTTATCTTGCTTTTCTTTCAGTTCTTTTAGATGCAACAGCGATCGGTTCCTATCTCTACCTTTACGTGCACTTCTTAAAACACACACTTCTGAGCAAAGTTGATCGAGAGGACGGCTTCTCAACCAAGGGTCGCAGCAATCTCGCTTACTCGTTCTGGATGCTGATTGCGTCATCAGGCACAAGCGTCCTGAGCTTGGTGATTCTCGTTGGGGATTTACTGAAGAGAGGCAGAACCAAAATGTCCTTTGGATCAAACAGAGGCCAAGTGGCAGTAGTGAACTTGAAGCCTCGGGACGCTCCTGTGATGATGATGTACTGACACCCACCAGAAAAACATTTAAAGAAGATAACGATTATTTCTGGTAGCAAAGAATTTCGAAAATAAATCCCAACTTCCCCCCGACACTAGCCAAATGATAACAGTACTTAGCGCGTAACGGCTCTATTTTGCTATTCCCAGTTTCACACTCAATGCGATCATCAGTTGCAACTGCTTTTATATTGTGAGTTTCGATTTCCTTTAAACTGGCATTCTCTGTATATGGCCATCTGTTCAATTGGGGAATTGGATCAGAGTAACCCAGTCTCGAAAAAGAACTAAGGGGCAAGATATGATTTGGGTTTACATGGTCCACGCCAAGAACTTGAAAGTGGACGGGGGGGGGCATGGCTAATGAATTGAACTTGAATTAAGTAGCTCGAATCTGCTACATTTTATGGATATATTGGAACCGTTTTTTCCGCAAAAAGTAGCGTGGGGGCCCTGGCCTATATCACATATTGTTCAGCGTTTGAAACGTGGTGCTTTCGGAAATTTTTGTGCTTGTATTACATTTTTCATAATTTTTCTGTTTAAGCCCTAACTAATGTGTGTTCAAGAAGTCTCACGTATCATAGTTTCTCAGTCAATTCAAAATAATTGAGATGTACATTCTGAACCAATGGTCATCGTTTCTACCTTTCCCTACCGTCTATCAATAGAGTTTTAGCGTCACTACTCCCCTCCGATATTTTTTCTGAAATTCAATATTCAATGAGAATCGTCGAACTGTCTATTCTGATCGCCCCTGCTATCAACTGCCCTCACCCCCGTCAAATTTCTCATGGGTCTGCCTCGGCTGCGGTGTCTCGTGCCTGGTGTTTCTTGCCAGGGTTTCAGCTTCGTCCGCGGCTACACGTGATATTAAGCATGCTTATTTCGAGAGGCCAATGATGGTGTCTCACGAGGAACAGAGCTTGACAATGTGTTGACCGCAGAAAATACTCTAGGCACAGAATATGGATATGGTTAAAGATCACACCAACCTTTTCTTGTAACTTCAACTGTATAACGAGCTGTGTCAAGTTGTTCTTAGCTAAAAGGACGACACAAGGGCAACTGCACTCTCACCCTTCTCCTCGACCTCTCCATTCAAGGATGAACATTTCTAGTTTTCGAATCTCTCCCTGTCTCTCGAAGACTCTTCTGATGCCACGTGGAAAGCATAACATGGAAAGTAGTGCTTTCATGTGTGAAAGTTTGTGAATTATTTTGAAATGGTTACTTTTGTTTCAAAAAGAGACTGCGAAGGCGCGTTCATGCCGAATGAGAGTCGTGCGGAGGAGGGTTTATTTGAAAAAATATGGGAGGGCAACGGAAATGAAAGATGAAAAGCGAGGGAAAGATTCTTGCGAAAGCGGGAAGATAGCAAACCATATATTGTTCATTGGCTCGTAACTTTGTAAACGAACGCACGAGATTGTCTATAGTTGATGGATATGCTTCATAAGTGGCATGACCTATATTTTATCCCTTTTTGCGCCCGCATTTGAGGGAGATCTTTGGTAATGGAGTTGATATGGCCTATTGTTTACTTTCGGATCGTTATGGATTTAATCTTGCTACAGAACAATTTTGTAGTTTCCGGAGGTTTATGACATATTTTCTTGAGAGAAATTTTTTATCACCACTGTAGTCCGACATGTATGGCAGTAAAAATGGAGCAAGTTTCATAGATGAACCTATTCACATGCCCAATATTTTGAAAATTTCTGTCAGAAAAGGAAGAGATGGATATGGATTTGTACTTTCTAACCAAGCACCCTGCGTTGTTAGCAGCATCACGAAAGGGGGGCCTGCAGACGTCGCTACCCTGAGAGTTGGAGACGAAATTCTTGAAGTCAACAATCAAAATGTTTCAACCTCCTCTCACCAGCAAGTTGTCAGACTCATTCTGAAAAGAAATTACACTTTGCTTGCGCTAAAAATTCGTCGAGTTTCAGATGCATACACAGAACCAAGCGATATTGTAGACATCCGTGATGAAAAAGAAGATTTTCATCAAAGTGTTCTTGAGACTGTTCATAAAGTTGTTGGGGATTTGACGTCAGGGAGTCATTTTGTTGACAGTCATCAGTATAAGGAAAGAAAATCCAACGGTACGAAACGAAGACCAAAGCCACATCTGCATGAGGTCCTTTTTGAAGACCACATACCTAGGCTGCCAGATGAAGGCTCAACAACTCATGAATATTCACATTCAAATGATTTAATTATAGGCAGTGAAAATTTTATGCAAAAGGATTCACCTATTTTAAAGGGAAGTAGCCACAGATATCAAAAGCCAGTTTTTAGAGTTGTTGTTGGATATTTACGGACAGTTGAGCTTCCTGACTCAAAAAACCTGTCTTTAGCCAGTCAAAATGCTCTTAGTAGTTGTAAGAAAACATTGCATGTTTCATCAAAGAAAGTGACAAAGCACTTTTTGATGAGCATCTCAAGAGATGGAGTGAAATTGAGTAACTCACAGACAGGGAACTATGCCACATACCCACTAAAACTCATTAGCTACACATGCTCCTGTCCTGAAGATGACAAATTATTTGGCATTGTTACACGAAAGGAGCTGAACTTTGAAAATTTACCCCCTAGCCCATATGAACCAAGGAACAAGGGAGATGTTTGCGCCTGCCATATTTTCATGCTTGACCCTCTACTTAGCTCTCACTCTGCACACAAAATTTTGGCTAAGGAATTTGGGTTTACCTGTCATCAAGGAAGCAAAGACAGATTTTGCGAGGAATTCCCATTGAATTCTTTGAACATTTTAGATGAGATGAATTCATTATTTGAGGAGATATCCTTTCATGGTACTTCATTTGACTCAACTGGTTCACTTTCTCCAGTTAAGGTGAAGCCCGAAGTCAATGAGGATCTTAATATTTTAGAAGGCCTTACTCTAAGTGAGGAAGTACCACAGTTGAATAGAAAGTTTGTTGAGCATGGCATTCAGATAAAACATTTTGCAAGGTCTCCATTCAGGCAAAGGAAGCCGATTACAGAAAATCTGTTTGATGATCCAATGGAAGTAGACGTTGAGAGGTTTGGGAAAAGGCAAGATTCAGAATCAGATTCACTTCTATCTGTAAGTACATTTTTTTATATGATTCACTTTTATTATCCAAATTGCAATCACCACTGTGACAAAAAAACAATTCAAACCTTTTCTCATTTGATAGAAACAGGGCTTCTGATACCTGTGAAGGATATTGTTTTAAATTTGAATAGTAGAAATAAATCCCTCCTTTTGTGGACAGAGCTTTATTCAGTTTTTTATACATAAATATTCAATGAAGATCGTTTTGGTGCTTTTCAAATATAGAACATAATAGTTCTCGGTTGCTACTCCAAGTTTCATGCTTAATGTAATCATCAGACCTCTATCTAGTAATTTATTTATTTATGTTATCTTTTTCATGATTTTATTATGGGTTTTTAGGATAAAATTATGTTTATTGTCAATTATTGAAGGAAAAATCGGCCGTAGAGTTCTACATGGTAATTTTTCACAGCAACTTAATCAATAAATTTCAAAATTATGCATGGTGTCATCCCAGTGTTATGGCTTCACAATGAAAAAGTTATTGTTTAATTCGAAAAGTATCAGATTTTTTGCATGACTTCTTTTCAATGCTTCTTGCATGACTTCTTTTTTGTGTTTGGGGAAAAGCACTTTGCAATTTTAACCAGTCTCTTGTGAGTATAGAGGTGCTTTAGAGCTTTTTATTGTTTTTCTCATGTAAAGGCCTTGCTAGTCCAATGAGATGTAATTTGATTTACAACTTGTTTTGGTATTGTTTTAAAGGATTTGGTCTGATGGTATTTGTGTTTAATGCAATTAAACCTGTCAATCTTTATGCAAATTCAGATTTTGTGGTTTTCACCATAATAGCAAGCTTCTCTTAAGTAAATTAATCCAGTCATCACTGAGTTCCCATAAACCAGCTTTGAGCAAAGGTTAGCCTGCTTGCAGCCTTTACCTCTTTATCAGGAGCGTAGAGGCTGCACGCAGGCTAAGTAAAAGTGGAGCGTCAGTTGCTGATTTCAAACAGATAATTCTAAAAATAGCTTTTGTAAGCTTTTACTGTGCGAGTTAAAAATGTGTTTTTGATGGACCTTTGTTTATTTCATTAAAAGATAAGGTAATTAAAGGTGGTGAATATTTTTATTTAATTTTTGTGTGTCCATTTCAGTTATAATTACATGTGCTCCTCACTTTTCTTATCAAACAAAATATATATCCTAAATGTATCATATCTTTAAAAAAATAATTTAAAATATGAGAGCTTTTGCAATATTTCGGAAAAGACATCTTAAAATGTAAGAATATAAAGCAAAGTTTCAAACCACACAACAGCCAAATCTTTGTTAATGTTGAATTGTGATAAAGATGTAATTTTTGTTTTTTTATAATGACTCCATAAAAAACGTCTTGACGCAATATCCTTAGGAAATCAACAATCCACCTCACATTGTCAAAATCTTAATTCTCCAGAATGTTATTATTTTTTGCCTAGCTGTGTGTACTATGGCAAATTAATGACTGACGGTCACATGATTTTGTTTGGTATGATATTGTGTCTTGTGTTCACAACACAGCAACTTGGAAGTACCGCATTCTCTTTAGACCAAAGGCGTGTTCAGCCATTTTCATTGCATTTCTGCTTACACTGATTTATCACTCCAAGTTTTAGCATTTATTTCTTCCCTTTGTGTTTTTTTCCTTTCTATTGTCGCCCTTAAATATACCACAGGTCGATCTTCAGATTCGCACCTTCCTTACTGATTTTGATGTCAGTTAAGTGTTCAAAGTGTTTGAAAATCTTGAATGCAAAAAATTATGCAAAATTTTCTAACGCAAACGATAAATGAAGCGTTTGTGCCTGCACCTTCTAATGTGTTAATTTCAACTGTTTTGTATCATGTCAAAATATCTGTTGTCATGTCAGTTAATACGGAAATAGTTAAAAAAGGAATACTTTTTATCCATTTTAATATAAATACCAAGCAATCTGAACGATACCAAATTCGAGAAATCAGTTGATTTGGCAGCAAAGGCGATTGGCCGTGCTAATGTATTTGTATGAAATATAAACATTTCGAACGGGTAGATGTTAATTTACATTTCGATCGCTGAATTGCGATATTCCATTCATAGCAGTGACAGTGTGTGGTGAATTCCGCTGCGAATTCTGACGTTATTTATTTCACTTTGTTTACGCAATTCTTGATAAAACAGAGCAAATGCCAATATAAAAACAATCCAACTCATCTACATTGTCGGATTGTCGAGCGTGGTGGTAGAAGTACGTCTTCATCATGTTGCTCTGCGCAATGCAGTGCTCTGCAGCTCAGAGGTCTGTGCAGTTAGAGCTGTAAAGTGTACTGCCATATTTTGGCCTTTACGTCAGGCGGTTGTCAGGAGCGATGTCGCCTGTTTGATAGTGGACTTTGCCAGCTTGCTGCCGGGGCGCAGGATGGGTAACATCGAGGGTGTACTCGAAGAGGTAAGCACTCCGTTTAAGGTAGCATTTGTCATAGGCAGTAAGATTGGCTCAGTATATCTGCAGACAATCGCAGGAACTTTACCAGCTATCTATAAAGTCGTCATATGTTATTGTCCGCTCATGACGTGCTTTGAACAATGTTCTGCTGATACGCTCGAACCTCACACAGCAAAGCACGATCTGTGATGTTTTTGTTTTCTGTAGCGTAGTGTAAAGTTTTGTGTTCGGTGATGGCAACAAATGGTTTGAGCAGTCAACAAAACATCTTTTGAGCGCCCTTTTGGGTGCCAATACGTAATCACAAAACTGTAGTAGGATCTGGTTTAACACGATCTAGCCGAGACTTTGCGGCTGAATATTTGACACAATATTAGAGGGTTGCTATTTGTCATTTGTCATTAAGTGCAGATGATGTGTTTGGGTACCATCACGCATGCTCTGCATAGACCGGGACGTAACGACAAAGTTTTGCCCGATTATCGCATTAAAAGCGAAACTCTGATTAGCAGGCCGAAATTATCACGTCAAACAATGTAAGATACTCTAAACAGAATTGCTATTGAGACTGGTATTGAGTTTTAGTTACAACAACGTTTCGTTACAGCAAGCAAGCATCGTAGATTGGTGGCTGACGGGGGCACTACAACAGGTGCTTTTAGACAATTGGTTGGGGCTAAATCAGAGATTTGAATCGTTGCGAAATGGTTGAATTAAGGGGGCTATATCTTACAATTAATAATAAGCGTCCATGCCGTGCGCTGTTGCTGGTAGCCATGTTGGGTTTAGGCCTTCTTACTGTTAAGCAGTAGGCGAGAACCCTCGAATAGAACGCGTTGCGACGTCGACTGGGCATAATCACGTGCACCCCTACTAGCCTGTTCGGATTGCTACACTGGAAATCTCGTGTTATCCTGTATATGTTGTAAAACAAGTTCAAAAAGACGTTTTTGAGAGTGCTTCTGAACGGGTTCATGGTTCTCGATGCCAGTTATTCTCACACTCAAGCTGCTTATTTGGTTTATTCTACCATATCTATCCAGTCATTGAGCGATTGGAACTTCATCGCTACAGCTGTCGATGTTGCCGAGGAAGGAACAGTCATCTTCATTTAGAATCGAGTTTCGTAACCGCTGTCCTATTTATTGTGGGCCACAAAAAGAAATGGACACCTCTGTTGGCATCACTGTTTTGCATTCACGTGGTTATCATTCTCATTAGCCTTTGGTTTTCACAGCCTTGCTATGACGTCCGTCCGTCCAACGCACGTGTGTTTACTGCCAAATTCGCGAGCGGCACATCTCCTTATCAACGACATTTCATGTGTAACCAAGGTGTAGCCTCTTTCCAGTTCTGTATCAGCCTCTCACCAGTCAGTGACTATTTCATTGCGCTTACTCTCTACTTCAGCGTCAATCCTGTCTTAGACATGCCTGTGCTTTGTTTCTAGCAGCTTCTACCACCTTCGATTATTTCTACCATCAATGCATTCTTGAATGGTGAATCTCCCTCGCTCTGAAGGTATAAGAATAGGGCGGGGAACATAAGCATTAGAATGATGGTAAAACAGTAGGAAACCGAAAAGTTTAAGCTGCCCCCCCCCCCCCCCTGCTGCAGGGCATTAGAAAACATATTATCAGCTAAACAAATTCGCATAGTCAGATTAACTAATGACTGTAACCCTGTTCAAACGCTTTGTATATAGTTTTGTATTCAAAAATGCAGCGACTGCATCTTCCTCTCCTCTCGATCAGGTTCCCCACAGAGCCCCCATTACAGCAGGTCATCCCAGGGGTATTGCTAATGGGTATTGCTAGTGGCTTATTTGTCCTTACTTATTTACTTATTTGGCTTACAGTCTGGAGATGCAAAAGCATCATTAGCGCTGCTTTTTTATTTTCTGTAGATCATAAAAATAATTTGCCGACCTTTGATAATCAAGGCACGGGCGGAAGCATGCAGTAAGAATAACAGTTGTAGATGTGGCCTTGCTGAGAGTTCTAACGCAACGTCCCGAGTCCTACATTCTACCCAGATGGCTTTGGGTCGTATTTTCTCAAACAAGCTGCGATTACTTTTACGTTTGTGGAGAATTCCCAGTTATTCTTGTTTTGCATTTCCTTATTTATCTGCTTTTATCTTTCATTGGAATAAAGACTAACCTGGACACGTCTGCTTCGTTCTCTTGACATAAGATTAAATACCAGGCCTATTATCATGTCTCATTGCAATCATTTGCAAAGGCCGGGCCACGTGATCGAGAGAACAATGAACACCTTCCTGATCAACTCATCGAACACATGTCTCAACTGTTCCATGCATGATGGAAATTTCGAATATTAATGCTGTTTGGCTGTGTATGACGCCCACATTTTATATTTTAGGCTTCTTAGATCAGAGACCTATCGTGAAACCTTAACAGCTCCTCGTGGGCATGAACGTTAGACAGATAGTCACGGGGTGCGAGCGAAACTCGTGCATTGTCTTAAGGGATGGAATTGGATGGGGTTAGAGTTGATAGCGGGCACGCCCCTGTATCGAGCTTCTGCTACGTAAAGCGAGATGTGCAACAGCCCTATATCGGCCAGCCCCCCTGAATTTCTTAGCTTTCGGAGCCCTTGCTCGTTAAAAGTTAAACGGGTCAGCTATTTGTCCCTCGACGGAGCTTCTTTGTCAACCGCTGACGCACACAGCCAACAACCACGTTTTGTAGAAAGGCAACTGGGTAATATTCATTTTTGCAACTCAGCAAGCCAACGCGATATCGCGAAACGCCGAGCGCTTTATTCTGTCTTTCCTTTCATACACACACCTGGTTTCGTCTTGCACAATGGATATCTAACCGTCTTCTCGTATAATCCGTGGACGCATGATCGAATCGTTTTGTGTTATCGATTGTTAGATCTCTCGCATTGATGACCTTCTTGTTTTATTTCAGCCAACCATCGAAGATCCGCTAAACGGTAAGCCTAGTTTTGTTTCCTTCGCCCTGTATACTTATCGCTTTCTCGCACCACTGCAATCGATGTCGCCGCGAAGATATAACGGCATCAGTTGAGGCATCGCGTTGTAAATTGTGCATCCCACAAAGGCCATGTATGGGCCAAGCAACGCGAGAAATCAGTAATTTCTCTCCGTCAACAGTTGTCAGAGATATCTATGATTTTATGCAGACAGAGCAATGCAAATGGCCTTTAATTTTAGCAATAGACGCTCGTGGAATGTCGGTAAGTAGGCCCAATGGTCACGTCAATAATTTTATGGTGTTTGGTATCAGTGAAGTGTTTTGCATTATTGTTATTGCGATCATTATTTCATTCCTTTCGATGATTTGCAAAGAGACTGTTTGAGCCTCTGAGCCTGTTTGAACCTCGATTGACTGTCATTGGAGCGAGAATCCCAGTCACGTGAAGCAGAGCCAAACAAATATTTCTAGTAGCAGTCCTAAGTCGGTCGGTCATTACTTCGTGAATCATCACGGTCTTTACATCGACCCATTATTGGCCTATTGGTCACCGAAGGTCTTCTGTGCCAACTTCCTCAGTGTGGAACCGCCATTGTTTTATCTCTCCACCACCTCTTGTTTTATGTGGCTTCTATGATGGCCCAACTTGGTATTTGCTCATCATATTTCCCATGACATGTAAACCTTTGAAGGTTTTGTCTTTAATCTAAGATCAAATAACATTTTAGTTTTTCTTTCCCTAAAGGAATTTTTCAGTTGAACCCGGAAATCAATATTGCTTATCACGTGACTATTCAATGCAGCCGGGGCATTGGAAGAGAGGCCAATTGCTCAGGTCATGCATTAGAATTGCGCAAATGTTTTGGAAAGGCAATGTCCACTAAAAAGGTGGATTTGTCGGGGAATTGTTTTACGGGAAAATCAAAACCCACCTAAAAGGATTGTGCGTGGGTCACTTTACAATCATACCCAAAATTTGCTGTATCCGTGTTACCCTGGATACAAAGAAAAAATGTCCATTTCATCTTTATTGTGGTTGCCTGATTCCTCGGCTGATGACTTAAGAGGTTAACCAATTTTGAGAATGTTTCTTGAATGACTTGATCATTTTGCCCGTTTCGAGCTGTGGATGCTTGGTATTGTTTGACATGTTGAATATAAGCGCCCTTAGAAACCTTTTAAGCTATTGCGGCCCCCGAAACATTGGCCCTACCCATCACTTAACCCCAAATTTAGAATTTAAAGAGAACAGTGCAAGTTCTTTCTGTCACAAGTACATAGCGACTAGTAACTGGAAGATAGGATGCGTTACGTGGCTGCTTCGACTTGCAGCTGATTTGCGTATGCCTGCCAAATTTGATCAGCTGACTTCGCTGGTCGATTTTCGGATTTGATTGCGCCTTCGCAATGGCATTTCTCCGTTCTGCAGGTGACTCACACCATGTCTTTGCAATGGGATTCCGAGCAAGAATATGATTAGGAGCTTAGTAGAAATTCGAAGGCGACTCTTTGTGAAAGGACGGAAAGTGCTTACCAATTAAGGACCCAGTCTTCTTGCGACAGGTCACTACAGTTTCCCCTTGAAGTGAATTCTGGTTTTACCCTCTCCCGCGAAATGCCATGGAAATGCTGCAAATACCTGCTGTTTATTTTAGCTTTATATCCAATCGCTTGACAAGTAGGAATGCAAGTTTAAGTTTTCCTAGATTTTCTAGTAACTGCTACTCCTGCATACGATCATTTTTCTTGCGTGGTTTCCCGAAAGAACTTTGGTCATGCAAGGCACAATACTACCAGAATTGTTGACAGAGGTAATATTCTAGTTGCGCGACTTTCTTCGAAGCTTTTGGCTGCAAAACAGCCTCTGTGTTTCGATTCGATTAGCGCATCATCACTGTACAAAGAAAGACAACTTTTTTACGTTCCGTTCTTGCAAAGATGTCCTATAATCTTTTAATTTGAAAATTGGCGGGTTGGTCCAAAGGCGAAAAAGAGCAGCAAAAATGAAAATGACGGTGCACTCAAAATGCTTTTATGTGGCTTTACTGCTTTGTTTTTGCGACAGAATGACGTTTTGCTTGCACGGTGACGCTCCTGTTTCATTGCGTCTTTGAAAAACGCTCATTTCTTCATTCTGGATCAATTAAATCGACTTCAAGGCCGTAGGAGAATATTATATTCCGGTCGCTAAATGAACTGCCACTAGAGACGAATTTTTAAAATGCAAGCTGACAAGGGCGGTTGACAGGTGAAAGCTTCCGCATAAATACCTCAAATTCACCTGTTAGTCTTAGAATCGTAGTGTCGCAAGTCAGAGCACAGATTTGTCGAAATGATTGGAGTAGAATTCTGCTGGTGAGGAAAGGCGCTCTAGAATTCTCAAGTTTTTCTCTGAAAGGCAGATACGGTAAAGGGATAAATAAGATGTGAGCATTTTGCAATTATTGTTTACTCTTTGTCTGCTCCGCTTACTAGCTCATGAAAGTAATTCGCTGTTGCTGTTCCTTACAAGTTTGTCATCAAGGTAAAACTTTGGTTAGCACTTGAAAAGAGTCCCTATTCGTTTTGTATACCGAGCCCCCTCGATAAAACTGGCTTTTCATAACTTGTCTCCTACGTTTCGCCTGTCCCCTGTTATCATCTAATTGCTTCACCTTCGTGTTTTGCATGTGTTTTCTGTTTGTTGTTTCTTCTTGCGCAATGGGCGCACACAATATTTTCGCTGCTGCTGCAATTTCACCTGACTCTCTGTTCCCACTACGCATATGGATAAAACTTCTACATTTCCAACCAGTGCACCGCAGTTGAAGATTGGAGAACTCCTCTGCATTGCGATGACCCTTCGAGTTGTTCCAATAGGCTGCAGAAATCAGCGCTGCACAAAATTTATTTACAGTGCCCTGGTTTTGGACGCACCAAGAAAAGGTCAATCTTTTCTGGGTTCTCGAGCGAATATTCCTGATTGATTCTTTGATATACGGGATAAGAAGAGTTGTTTACAGGATTGTATTAATCGATAGGGCGGCAAATTGAACCAAGCGTATTTGCATATTTTGCTTTATACATGTTTGAACGAAGTTGCGTCTGCTTTTTGCCGGTTTTCACATGGCTCAGCAGGCTCTGGGCTGTATAAAAATGCATAATAACATTAGAAGGGACATTTTTTGTCAAGAAAGAGGTCGGAAATGTATGAACGTTTTTGACGAAATGTTTCATGAATTGGTTCTTGATGGCGTTGAGATGATATTTAAATCATATAAAAGATGGGGTCTAAAGAACAGATGATAATCTTGATATACAATGGCGACCCTAACACGTCACACGAGGTGTAAGGTGCTTTGGGCCCAAGGACCATCGCTCTACCCCAAAGGCGATGTCGAATGCTGACCGTAGCCACTGCGCGGCTGCATGAAAGAAGAAGCATCGTAAAGTTGCGTGCGCACGGCGATCGACTGTGATTGTTGGACGGTTGTATGAACGAGCTACTGATCGCATTGCAGAAAGTGGACCCTTTTACGAGAGATGTTCTGAAAGCAAAATAGCGTAGATGAAATAGCCTTACCAGCACGCCCTGGAAGAATTCTAAAGATGCAATGCAGGGAAAATGCACCTCAGATTCGGTACCACTGATTTGTTGGTTCTAGACAGAAAGCTCTTTCAATTTCTGTAATGCAAGGCCATCCCAAGAACTGGTTCGAATAGCCATTTTTTTATGGAACCATATCCTCTTGCTTTTTACCTAATTAGGTTCGAATAGCCATTTTTTTATGGAACCATATCCTGTAATGAGTTCTCTGGCCGAAAAGCTTTCTTTTCCTTGAGTCATTTTTTAACTATGTGTTCGCAGCGGAAAGGGAATATCGAAATATCCCTTTCCTTGTCTGATAAATCTATTTTTTCCAAAATCTTTTTTACACCTTGATAATGAAAAAAGTTATCAACAATCTGACATGTTTCTGGTTGAAGTAAAATCGAAAGCCTTTGTGTCTATGTATCATGCCGCTAAGATTTGCACCATTTTGTGGAATTATTCACAATGGTCCTCCTATTCCTTAGGGAACGAGCCCCAAGACCCAAAAGAGGGCTATTTGTTTTGGTTCCAAGTTTCGACCAGCCTGAGACCAGTAAAAGCAGATTTTTGTGTTTTGTGGTGGCGGTCGGTAAAATTCTGCGGCAGGCATTTTCCGGTCAGATGTTTTCCCGAATTATTGGATATTTCTGCTGTTTATTCATTTATGAGATGTTGATGAGGAAGAGATGACTTCTCTAGTCGGGTGTCTGTAGACAGTACTCATCGCTGGTTATGTGTCAGGATGAACTGAGAGTTGATCTGCGTTTCCTTGTTGCTGGCCATCTTCGTGAATTGTAGCAACGAAGGTTTGAATACACATCATATAATTCTAAGGTTCAATAACATAGATTAAATTACAGGGATTCGTTAAATCGTGTTTACGTTTAGGCCTTCGAAAAGGGAAAGTAAATGGAAGGGTGCTTTCTTTGTTGCGTCTATGATTTTTGCGCAAACAAGTCATTCTTTGCAGTAAGAGGATTTGTCAACATGGGTGGCTTTTTCGTATCTTTTCGGCCTAACTGAGCCGAGCGAAGACCTTTCGTGTAAAGAATACTAATTATGATGCTTGTGCAGATGGTCGAGGTAATCGAAACTTGCAGGGTGCTGGCTCAAGGTGTTTGACTAACACTGTCTATCAGGGGATATCAAGCCAGTTTAAGCCGCTCGTCGATGGCAGAAGTTGAAGCAGATCGTAATAGGTGGGCATTTTCATGGTCGCAAGGTGGCACTCTGGGTCTTCTATTGTGCTTCTCACAGTTATGTGTTCACTGGTTCAGTGGCCCTTCTCAAACCGAGCCATGGATGGTCTTTCCTGAGAAGATGTCGAGTCTCAGCAAAGCGATTCGATACGCCTCTGGCTTTAGGTTGTTGCATTACGTCTGTTGATTGCAATCGAGTAACTGCTGCCTGTTTTTCTTATCAGCTGATCCACCGAGCGCGATGCTGCCCCATGGTGCCGAGACCTGCGGGGCGAACCAAAAGACGAAGGAGCCTGAACAGTCCCTCGAGTTGTTGCTGAAGTGCCCATCAGGCCTGCAGTGTTTTGAGGTGGGTTTGTTTTCATGTTTCTTTCAATGCTTTGCCTGAATATATTCACACTTCTCTTAACAGCAGCCCAAGGTATGACCTGCCGTTCAAGTCCCTGTAATTTCCCTAGGTTTCATTAGTCTACCCAAGCCTCTCTTATATTGAGTCCATATCCCTCTTGTATTTTTGATCACTCAAGATAGATTTATACCTTCAGGATACTCCAGCTGCATGACTGTGAAATGACCAAGAGAGCTGTTACTAATCAAAAGACTCGCGCGCAGTCGTTGTTGCTACGTCTGCTAAAGCAATTTCATTTTTATTGGCTATTAAGTGTCTTTGCAGGCCTCCACAATTAGCACAAGATAAAGAGTTGCTCTTTGAACTTGAAATGTCTAAATCATGGGCTCCGACGCAGGTTGAAAAGTGGAGGGGCCAAGGGAGACTTTAACAATCACAATAAAAGATGTTTAAAAAAGCTCTATTGTTTTACAAAAAAGTGAGGGGTTCATGGCCCCCGGCCCCCCCCTTCGTCGAAGGCCCTGTAAATGCGATACTAGGTCGCCCTCCAAGAAAAATACTTTCAGCTGTGGCATGATCATGGTCGAAGCCCGAGATTTGAGCAAGAGCATATGAATACTTTGTTGGTTAATTTCTTTTTGGCCTCTATAATCGGCAGAGCCGAAGCATCCATACATATTTCGACCTCCCGTCCCGGGACTTGATTCATATTTGTCCGTTTCCCTGTTTGTCTCATTTATTAGTGCACTATAGCATCTTCGTTAGGCCCTACGGTACCCGGTTCGCCTTGGGTAGGTGCTCCAAGGCTGCCGGCAGTGCGCCATCTGCCACTCTTCCCACCACCCCGCATCGCAATCAACTGTTCTTTGTGGCAATGTTTCCTTGCGCTAACCGCGAAGGACCTTTGAGCTGCTGTGCCGAAAGGCTTCCGATTGTAGCCAGAAAATTGGAATGGTTCGATTTTCCAAGCCGTAAGAGCCGGGTTGAACGAGAGAACGCGTTTCATTTCACCTGTGATTACATGCGAGAGGCTTTTTCCATTGTAGAGTTCTAGAGATGACCTCTTGCTTTGTTTGTAGGACTTCTTGAAAAAGGAACACAGCGAAGAAAACATCATGTTTTGGAAAGATATTGAAAGTTTCCGTCTCATTGAAGATTCCGGGAAGGTATGCTTCCTCGAAAATTCCATTATTTATTACTGCCTGGTCTTAATATACTTGCAATGAGATACTCTTGCACCAGGTTCATATTATTCGAATTTCCTCCCCTTTTTAAAAAACATTTTAGCTATTTACCCCTTTTTATGCACACATTTTCAGGGCTTTTTCATTAGACGCGCGCGGAAATTCCGTGATCCTGATACTCTGTATATTTGGAAAAGCCATTCAATGTCTCGTCGAATTGGCTGTATTTTGTCTGCAATATCAAATTCTGCATATTTTTTAGGGTATATTTTCCTTCATTGTTGCTTATTAGGTATGTTTACATAGAGCGCGCAAGAGAAGTCACATGCGTGTTAGGCCACTCGCATGGGCTTATCGCGCGCAGAGGTCTGCATATTGTCCAACGAGTGAATGTCGTAACACTTCTTCTACTTCTTCAGTGTTTCTCTTTATAGCTGCGGAGGCGTGCGAATGAGATCTACCACACGTACCTCGCTGGTGGCGCTCCAGGCCTGGTCAATGTTGACCAAAAAGCAGTGAAGAGAGCGGAGGAAAAGCTTATCAATCCTGACGCAAATATGTTCGATTTGCCGCAGCAGCAGGTCAATAGTCTTCTCTGTTGTTGTTGTTGTTGTTGTTGTTATTGCTGCTGTTGTTGTTGCTCCTGCTGTTGGGTTTTCTAAAACAGCTGACCATGTTTTCACGGTTTTGCGCTTTAGGGGTGTTATTTCATTTCATTTATGAATTTTGAAAACCATGAATAAGTCTTGAGAATCAGGCTGGAATCTTCCTTTCGCGCCTTCTTAGTTAATAGCCATTGGTCCCTGGTAGAGAATCTTTCCTGTCTATCTATTCTTTAAATTCGTATTTGCTTCTAGATCTTCATGCTGATGAAGTACGACTGCTTCCCGAGGTTCCTCAAGTCAGAGTTCTGCAAGCCATCGGCCTTCCTCTCCAATTTCCAGGAACTTGACGATGACATGGAGAACAAGGACAACAGGAAGCGCAAGGTAGGCTTGCTTCAAGTCCGCTTGATTGAATCTTCTGCCTCCTCACCGTACTTTCCTTTCTCATCTTTCACCGCCTGCAAAATCGCCCCCCTCCCCGTCCCTTTTTGGCCTTTCCTCCTTGCTGCTCGTTTTGCTTCGTAACCTTGAAACATTCCAGGAATCTGTTGCAGTATACGTCATATTCCTCTTTGTATCATGAAATCTTCCTGTTCGACAGAGACATAATCTTTCAAGCTGCGTGTGACAAAAGCCAATTGTTTCCTATCCAAACCATTGAACTGTTTGATAAATAACGTAATACCTAAATGTCATTTTTCCTGTTCCATTTCTAGCCTTCATTTTCTGCATTCCACTCAGACACTTTGCATTCTTCTTCGTTTCACCCTGCTTTACTAGTTTTCGAATCGCAGTAGATTTCTTTCGATCTAATTACTGTTACTTATTCCCTGATCTCTGCTCATTGCTTTAACGCCCCCTTCCTTCACGTGGTCATTAAAGAAACATGCCTTAAATGAATATCTGCCGTCTCGCTTTCTCTCTTAAAAAGCAATCCTTTTTAGTCGTCTGGATAAGATCTGCTTTGAAGCGCTTCCTTTTCGGTGCCTGAAATCAACTCAACAGATCATCGACTCATCCTCGTCAATAAACACATGCTGAAATTTGATGAAGATGTTTCCATGCTAGCATTTATTTGATATGACAGGCGACAAGACCTAATTCTCTCGAAAGACCTCGTTGGGTTGTTTTGTATTTCGCCCACGTGTATCTTTAGTACCTCAACTTATGTGCTTGCTAATTGCTATCTGATGTTGTCAAGATTGCCAGAATCAGGAATCCTTAAGATTAGGCTTTCTAGACAATGACTGAATTATTCGTCTTCTCAAGCATGCTTTCTTATGAACTCATGCTTTCTTTATCTTTGACCATGTTGACGCCCAACTAAGTCCACTAGGCCATTTTCGCCCAATGTAGGATCGATCAAACAACAGCTGTAGGCTTCATTGGGTTAGAAGGGTTAGATAACTAGTCCTCCTCACTTTGGATTAAACTATATTTTTAAATAACCATCCTGTCAATTTAGCCCCAGTGGTATTTGAAGATAATAAGCTCCTCAAAAGATTCTGGGATAAAGAACAAGAACGAACCAGATTCGTCAGAGCAAACGGAGAAAAAGAAGACGCTGCTAGGCCTTTGGTCGAAAGGTGAGTTGAAGTTGCTGGCGGTTGCTAGAAGTTGAAGTTGCTGGCGGTTGCTAGAAGTTGAAGGTGCCTGTATTGTTCCCTCGTCTCCTTTACGGGGACCTCAGAACCTGGAATGAGGCTCTTGAATCGAGAAGCCATGCTTCGGATTTTATTGTAGACGTGCTCACTTAAAATGATTGGCAAATTGTCTGTCTCCTACATAAGATTGATCTACTGTTAATTGCCCTTAAGGCAATAGACAAAAACATTTTAGACCTTTCTTATGCGTCTTAGGTAAAGGACCTAAACAAGACGGAAAGTCACGTGGTATGTGATACAACCTTACAATTGTTCTTTGTTTTGAGAAATTCAATAGGCGAAGCATGTGACACCCGCCGCCTGTTTTAAAGGAATTTTCGCCAAGAGTATTTCGGAAATAGAAGACCATTAAATGTCACATGTCACAGGTATCTCGTCTATCTGTCAAGTGACATAGTTTTTGGAGTTGATGCCAAGTGAATTGTCATGCCATTACAAATGCTGCTACTTGGTTACTTGTATGTGCATGCGTTTGGATCGATTGTTTAGTACACCTTCAAGATTCAGTTTGGATTCGAATTTCTGATTTCGACATTTCTGATTAGTTGTCTTGAACTCAGATCATAATTCACATTTAAATAAGGTTCTGCCTCGTTTATTGAGAGCTTTTAATCCTTCAAAAGCTGACGACCATGAGGGGTGTTAAATTTTAACCGATGCGCCTTTTTCTATACTGCAAAGAACTTCAATCTTTTACTTTAGATTCAAAAGACTCTTTCTTTCCGGAACCGTAGTGACACTAGCAATGTCCCGGTTTGCTGAGCCCGAACTAAGAAGCACTTCCGGACTTTAGACATACCGGCATCATACCGGTGTCATACCGGTGTCATGCCCCGAACCGGTCTCTTGCCCTGAATTATTGTTATATTGCTTAAGCTTTTCTTGGCCTGCCTTTCGAGAACACCATACTTTAGTATATTTTTCTTTGTATGCACACTCTCTCTAGGTACCTACTTTCTGTAGATATGTAAATATACTCTCGAAATAATTAATGTAGAATTGTTTTCAATCGTAGATAAGCCAGGAAAACACGGAAAATTGAGAGGTATCAAAGAGTTTTTATTGGATTTATTTTGTCGATTCGCTTTTTATTACAATAAATTGCGCTTATTTTTAGATAACTTGTTCGAGGCTTCTTCTTCTCACAGCACGCCATGATTCTCAGAGTTCTTTGAGCGACAGTAGCAGCAAGCCGAACACGCCGAATTTCACTGATGACCGTAAACGATTTGACCTGCCCAAGTCGGTGAGTAAATTAACACGAAGAGGCTCTTACCAGATGCTAAACGCGATAATTCTAATTCAAGATTGCTGTTTTAAGATCGCAGAAGCATTCGTCGGAGCCAGATGATTCTAGCAATTGATTGGTCTTCCAATGCTGGCTTGAAAGTCAGCCTCAAAATTGATTATAGCTCTATGGTTCTGCATATACCGGAGAGAGATCGTTTATGCAAACTGTGAAGATTATTGGCTAGAGATCAGAAGCTTGCGTGGGTTTTTCAGTAGATGATGACTGTGTCGAGCTTTACAAGCTGTTTCTAATGACCCGTGGTCTCTTATTATGGTGCAATTTGATCAGATTAGGATTTGGCCTAGCAGGGAGCCGGTGCTCGCTCGGTGCAAAACGTGCCATTTTCTCCATAAGTGAGCCAACATCTGCTTCACAGTATTTTCCAGACGTAGCTTTGATGAGTTTGCTCTGATCTTTCCCAGCTGTGGTTGATGGCCTCAATCATTCTTGGTAAAAGCATTCTTGTCAAAAAGAAGCTTTTCGCTCAGATTCCACCAGCAATGTAGATTATATAAACGCTAATTCATAGATGTTTTATCCATCGTTGGGTATGGCCGAAAAAGAGCAGGATAGCTTTCCAGAAGTTATCTTTCAACTCCCAAACCTAGAAATCTAGAAACACCCAAACCTATTCAAAATCCAAAGTTAAGTTTCCAAGTTATTCTGTCATTTTTGGATTATTTCGTAACAGATTGTTGTGGAAAGTGCAGAAGCATTTAGTTCTGTTGGGCAAGTTTCGCATTTGTTGTTGACAGACGGCGGCACCTGCAGGAAAAATTCAGAATTCAACTGAGTAAAGTTGTGCCAATCATCGGAGGCTTTTTTTCGATGGTCTCCTCAGCTAGAAATAATGATTCCCAAATTGAAGTAGCGCTCCTTCAAAAGAAGGGAGAATGCGAGTGATGGCGATATAAAATGTCCCGACCTATGCTGATATTCAGTTACAAACTATTTCAAACCGATACATTTTACTTGCGTAGTGACTTGGATGTGACAGGCTCGTTAACCCCGCTTCATTTGTCATTTTCTTTTGCAGCCGAGTGAAATCAAGGAGCTTGTAGGGTCAGAAGCGCCATTTTGCCGCGTGATCTTGCCGAACGGCTCATCAAATGTCGTCCTGCTGGAGGCTGGGCACCCCATCAAACATGTTCTGCAAACATGCTGTTCGAGGCAGAAGTTGCAGCTCGGTTCTTATGACATATTTGCTGGGGACGATAGGAAGGTAAACATTGAACCGTCTTAAGTAATATTCTAAAGGCTGTTTGCTAACCCACACCGCAATGCTTTTTTGGAGATTCAGAGTATGACATAAAGCTGGAGATGAGCGAGCAGAGTAAAGGCTAAAAACTTTTAGTTGGTCAAACGAATCTTCAACAGCACTGATAATAAATTATAATTTGCATAATAGATTTTTGTTGATAATAAATCCTTCCTCGCCAACCCTCTATTTCTTATTCAACATGTTGTCGCTGTCGCATCGCTTATTTGTCTTTTCTCAATTCCCAGTCGGTTGACCTTCAGAAAGATGCCATGTTTTACGCCGGGGAAGTCTTTCAGTTGGAGAGGAAAATACAATTCAGGTGTGTTCAAGAATTTTTTTGAAAGTTTAGTTTTCTGACATCTAACATCGCTAATATTTAGTTCTGAATGGGTAAAAAGCTAATTGCAATTAGAGTCTATTGGGTATTTTCTTCTCGCACTTTCTTCTGAAGAAGTGATTTAAGCTGTTAATATAGTAGTCTTATGAAGCAATTACTCACACATGAATTATTAAATTTAACGCATTTATTACAGCAGATGCCAAACGTCATTGGAGCTGGCGTGCTGTAGTTTTTTGCACCTTTTATTGTTGATTTGGATGTTGCTGAGGCAGCGTGAACACCATCCAATTTAGACTATAATGGGTGTTTGTTTTCCTTTTTCAGGTTCGATCTACCGAACAAAAGGTCCGTAGCAGTTATGGACAGCCCAAGCAAAACACTATATGACGTAATTGAGCCAATTATGAGAAAAAACGGATTTGAGATCGACAAATACGTCATACACCTCGTAAGAACACCTTCTTCGGGTTTACAATAGTCTCGCAGTTTGGGCGTGGCATTTTCACATGTGCATGGCGTAGAACGTAGCAGCTTCGGCTCTCAATGGTTTACTAATTTGTGAAGCCAGTGAGATGGGCGTCAAATGCGACAGCTCTGCGGTTCAAATTTGTAAAGCATTAGGGATCCCGATCGACACATTGTTAGGACCTTTCGTTATGCGCCATCGAACTTAACAAATGACTTGGTTATTGTTTATGCTGTCTCGATCATCAAATTTAGGTGTTTAGCCTTTGATCAATTCATATTGCTCTGATTCGCTTTCTAGACCAATAACAGCATACAGCTGCCCCTTCAGACTGGCATTGCGGCCATCGAAAACAAACATTTGGTCACAGAAGAAAAGTCCCGAGGTTTGTCGAGGCACTAAGAGCCATTCTTTTTCCAATACAAACCATGCCTTTAGTAGTTGAGATAATTAAAAAAATTGTCTTAATCAAAAACTGGTAAATTGAATCCAACTCACGGAAGTAGAGCTAGTTAAGCCATTCTACAAGAGCCGTAGCCTATGACGTGAAACGAGGCTCAAGCTAGCGTCGCTGGTGTCTCCGGTGTGACGTCATTTATTTAAACTAAGCCATATCTGTTCGCATTCAGGCGATGTCTTCCGTGTCTAATGCTGGCGCCTTTAGACTAATGCAGCTTGTTTTCTGCCAATGTCAGTCTCACGGTCAGTTGCACATGGTTAGGGACCGATTTTGGCGTGCTGGCATCGAGTTATTTAGAAGCCACTGTTGTGCTCTGGCGGTGTGCTGATCCTTCGATGTATTATTACTTTTCTTGATTCATCGACAGTTCCGCTGTTTGCAACCTTTTGCGGTTTTTTCAACAGTCAACCTTTTTAAGTAGATTCTATTGGCAGATCATTGATCGCTAATCGCGAGGGAGACGAAAGTTTCCTATTAGAATGAATCAGGATTTTAACGCCAGCTGTCTGGTTTTGGTCTTAGTAATACACTGTGCTGAGTAACTAAGATTCTTAAAGCAGGTTTCTGAAGACCACAGAAATGGAGGGGCGGTACAAACGTTTTTCGTGCTTTGAGTTTTTTGCTTTTGAGTTTAATGAGTTTTTAGTTTCGCCACTGACTCATTCATATGTTTTTGGCATCTTCCAAACTTTCAAGCTCAGACATTTTCCACCATCAGTAAAGACAGATAAAGCTGGCTCTAGGCTACTGTCCAAATGAAATTTCTAATCTTGTTAGCTATTCCCTGAGATCCTGAGACCCTGAGACTGATTTACCCAAAAGAAACTGTCATGATACAGTATTTTGAGTCTTGTGAAGAATCGTCTTACTTGGTACCAAATATTTCCGACGAGCTAGTGGTAAAAAGTTATGAACAAGTGTTTTGCGGTACAAAGCCTCACAACAGCTAGAAGTAGCGGAAATAGAGGTAGCGCCTACTGAAGTTCTTTTCCGTCTGACACTTCTTAGAGTATTCAATCTTCGGGAATTGATCAAATTTGTCAGCCTTTCGTAACCAGGACTTGATTAGGTCAACTGAATCAAAATTTGTTTTTTGGTTTGGTTTGGAAACCGGTCTAAACTGGTTTTTTGCCTTAGAAAATGTGACGTGGAAACCTCCTGCTGGAGGTGCCGCTGATCTACGAACCTCGTTTAGAAGACTACGCCAAACAAGCAAGGACGACAGCTCTCTAGTGTATCGCTCGCAGATTGAGACGAAACCCGGGCGAGCGCAAGAGAGACGCGGGTCTTTGGAGGGACGCCGATCGTACTTCACCAGGCTCAAGCAGGGCATCAAAAACAACACAGCTCTGCGGTCAAAAAGCATAGACCAGAGTAGCTTTGCCCTCAAAGGTAAGAAACTATACGCAAAGATAAGTCAATTTTCCTTTGCTACTGTGCCACACCAAATTGTCAACATATTCTTTTGCGAGGCAGTTTTATTTTATTTTTAATACCTTATACCATCTCATACCAATATAACGTATACCAATGTTTGTTGTCGTTGCTAAAAAGATCATCCGAAAAAACCATCTGGAGTTGGATTTACTGATTGAATGCAACTCTCGTCTAATCAGGATGTTAAGCTCAACGTTGGACATTAAAAGAGTCTTCCTTCTGCACCAGTGTATTTACGTAGAAGATTAATTGTCTTGCTACATCGCCGTGAAGTGTTTAGAACACTTAATTTTGCACATCACTTGCTTGGCACGTGCACCTTGCACATTATGGCTAGATGATTAGATTTTTGTAAGAAGCCTCGTTGTGACTTTTCAGCGGCGAAAGGGAAGCAGAGCGGTGCCCAGGACCCCAGCAAGCAAGGTCATGACACTCCGGTGCATGCGAGGCAGCTTTCCACTCCGTTATTCGATTGCCCGTACGATGCATCAGAGCCAAGCAGCCCCACTGTTTTGAGTTCCTCTTTGCTCAGTGCTGGCCCCAACGAACCCTATGAACTCAGCGCTGACTCGTATAGATTCAGGCCAGCTTCGGAAGTGATTTTAAGCCAGAGTGAAGAGGAAGGGTTCTTTGATCGCAGAGCCAGTGTCCCTCTAGCCAAAAACCTAAACAACAACGTGGAATTCGTGGCGAATCGTGCGCGCAAAGGTGCCTCCAGCTCAGAGATTTCCGCGCGTGCCGTGCAAGAACAGCCGCGTTCAAAGTTCATGAAGAATTTGCACGCGACTCTGAATGCTGCCGTCAGCGACCCCGAACTGGCTGTACGTCGAGGCCGAGCTAAAAACCTCAAAGCGCTGAAGGCGAACGTAGGACGACGCGACAGTGATGCGTCAAACAACTCCAATTCGTCGGCAAACAACGCGCAAAAGTCGAGCGAGCGGAGACCTCGCAGCGATGCCGATATAGGGCAAGGTCGCCGGCTGTCGAAGAACTTGCTGTCTTGGAGGTCCAGGCAGAACTCGTGTGATTCTGCAACAAGCACGGCTACTGATGAATTGGACGGGGGCACCAAATCGCGCAAATTGAAGCGAGATGACGTCAATCGCTATTCGCCGCCAGAGCCTGTTGTTGTGAAGAGCTACCCGCGGAGCCCCTGCAACAAGCAGAAGAAGCTTGAATTGGCTGACGCGGAAATCGCCATCGCCAACTCGCCCGTGTATCTAGTCGAAGCGGGTAATTGGCCGCGCGGCACGAAGGATCGGCCGCAGCCGATTTCAGTCGCGGACGAGTCAGACATCCTTCGCGGGCTTGATTTGGAGGAAAGCTACGACAACGTCTCTCCGGCGACGTCATTTAAAACTGAAGGGAGTGGGGATTCGTTGGAGGATTCCTTTGAAAATATTCTAGCGACAATTCATCGCAAGGAAAGCACGAACGAGCAAGCCGGGAGTGGCAGTTCGTATACGAACTTGGACGGAGAAGGTGAACATGTAAATGGTACAGACGCATTGGATGGAACTGCGGAGAAGAACTGTGTCGATGAATCTTGCGGTGGCGCAAAAAATGAAACCGAGGTGGATGGCCTCACTGGGCACGACTTTGAGCATAATACGACGGTAACGGGGTCGATCAATGACGAAACTTTGATAATGGAGGACAAAGACACGGGCCTAGATTTATCAGGGCTAATGGACATGACTAACTTGAAAAGAAGTCGCAAAGTGCAGAAGCCGAAAGGAGAGAAAGAAACGAAAGTCAAGGAAACAGCAATAACATTTGTTTAGCAAGCATCCTTTTTTATGATATCGGTCATTGTAGGGGTAAGACACTATACTTGGTGTGGGGTTATTGCTCTTGTCTGCGCCATTCAAGATTACGCTATTCAAGATTACGCCCGTCGTAGTTACGCCAGTGGAGGTTACGCCTGTCGTAATTTCGCGATTCGCTTGTCGTATGTACTACCTGACTAGCTATTTGTTCGCTACTTGACACTGCATAAAACGACTTTCTGGTGTGGATACTCCTAGATCAGCAAATACGCATAGAGAATGTGTCAGCCTTGGAAGTGCTTGATGCTACAACCTTTCGCAGAACAATCCGCCCAAGTCCTTTCGATGACTCACCCTCTTCCTAAGAACCTTCCTCGCCATTCGCACCAACTTAATATATAAAAAAGCAACCTATTCCCATCGCGAACTGCTTTTCAATTCCAGCCCTGTTCCAATGATGGTAACCTTAAAGTGACCCAAGTGGTGCGAAGTACCATCTCCGAGGTTGTTTCTAGTGTGCGAGTTTCTCTATATTATTGTCCAATTTATCTTCTCCCGTATTTTAAGTGCTTTTCTTAACAAAGTTTTATTGTTTTTACACACGATGTTGTTCATAGATTTTCCTTTGACGAATTTTATACTTATGTTTTAAAATTCATGGCTTTGGTCCTAAAGTATTGCGTTGTAATATATTAAAATGGTATGTTTTTCCATAAAACTGATTGTTAATTATCGAGCGGGCTCTGAAAAAAATTTACGAATGTTCTAGATAGTAGACTCAATGCAAAGACCTTTTTCTTAGTTATTTATCTGTTCTATTTTTGGCCATCTTTTTGATCTTGTGAAGCATCACGTGATGTAGTTGTATCACATGATGCACAGTGGCAAGCATCAACAAGCATCAACAAGCATTGCAAATTATTTCGGCATTCCAAATGTTTGGGCCTTAAGTGCACCCATGCGTAGACCATTCCAATGATTGTCTCTATTTCTTGCCAGGGTTTGCTGACTTGCAATGCTTTTGTCTGAACATTCGATCAGAACTAGTTGAATTAAAAGAAGTAAGGAAGAAGTTAAAGGAAAAGTTGGAAACCAAAATCTGTAGCTTCTGGGTGGCTAATAGTCACTATGAAATTATAACTGTAGATTCAGTCATTTGTCCTGCATGGTGCTGTGAATATTTCTTCTATCTAGTTTGAATGAAATTTCCTCTTAAAGCATGGTCTATGTGGATTTCGTTTATTGTCAAGAAGCAATGTGTGGACATCGCCTTCACTCGCTGGTGTCTTCCTAGCGAAAAGCGAACGGAGCAACACGCAATGAAGCGAGCGAAAAATAGCAAATCAGACAGTCGTGCAGGGTGACTTCATGGCATATCAAAGCGAGAAGATTACTTTAATTTGAAAATTGTTTCCTGAAATGTTCAAAAACCTACAAACGAAGACAATTTTGCTCATGAGAGCCTGATTTCGGTGAATATCGTGATTTGATGAGGCACAAATTAAGGTGTATTAATTTATGGGGAATTTCTACAGTCAAGAAGGGTTCAGTTTCTTAGCAAAATACTCGTTGCAATAATCAATGACCATTGCTGCTTCAGTTATAAAGCGGATATTCTATCTAGTTGTTTTGGTTCCTGTCTCGGATGCCCTTCAGTTAGCCACATTTCACTGCGACATTTGTTTAACAAGTAATCTGGAATCTTGTCGCTCTATTTCGCCTTCGCTCCGACGTAGTTTTGAACAGACGTATAGTTTTCAGTATAAAGTATGTGTACGCTATACACTTTTTATAAGAATGTCTATAAGAATATCGAAGCTCAACATTGAAATTTATGATGAAGGGCACATAAAAAAGGATTTAGTATCATCTATGACCTTAAGGCAAATTTACACCTTGTTCTGGACAAGAATAATTTAAGAATAACAACAGGCTTGGAAAAAATTAGGTATTCTTATGAGAAAGTGTGCAATTCGCTCCTCTCTTTCGCTTCTACGAGGGTACGGCGAATGCGAGGCTTGCTTGCAGCCTGCAACTGGCCTAATCTGATTTGCAAAGTCACCAGAGTTGCAGAGCGTTCTGTGATTTTGTCAACAGAAAGAAATGACCTGATGGCTTGGCGGAATTTTGCAACTGGTAATGCCAAAAATTTCAGGTCCTTGCTTTCTGGCCTAGCTCACGTCAATTCAGCAAGACAAGTTTGCTTCAGGCAACTTTCTGTCGCGCAAAACATGATGGGCAAAAATAATTTAGACCTCTCTGGAATTTATCCGCCTATTCCAACTAGCTTCGATGAAAACGAGGAAATCAACTTCAAGATGTTGAAGTCAAACCTGGATAAATGGAATAAAATGCCATTCGCAGGTTTGTTCATGTTTCTTTTCTGTCAATGTTGTATTATATTTGGGGTTGTGTTTTAACGTAAATAAATATGCTTTAATTAACCTATTTTAACGTAGTTTGGACAGAGCCCTCTTTTACAACTGAAATTTATCAATAGATGAAGTATCAAAGGTGGAGTTTCATTGTAAGATTTTTCAGTTTTGTTTCGATTAACAAAAACTTCACTGGCAAACAATTGTAATTGTATAATTTTTTTTTACAATTGTTTAGAAACAATTAACGAACAGTCTATGGGGGGCTGGGGGAAGGGGTCTCAATTGTTGTTCTACCTCTTAAGTGGCTTTACGCAATAAGTTATTGAACCTGGGATGCTTTTCTCTTGATAGAACTGTAATACGTGTTTAAACTAATAACATTCTATAAGTAGACATCATTCTATCTACCCTCTAGTGTTACATTTACCAGCCTAGCATCTCCATCTCAAATCCCCATCATAGATGATTGCAAATGTCAAATGCATGTTAAAGCATGATGCAGTGTGATTGTATTTGTTTCTTAAAGGATTTGTGGTCCAAGGCTCCAATGGTGAATATGTCTACTTGTCAAACAAAGAAAGAGTGGAAATGATAGAATTCGTCAGAAAGGAAATTCCTAAGGATAAACTGCTCATTGCAGGATCGGGTTGTGAGGGTATGTAATGTTGTTATTTTTTGCTGTTGCTGCAAATATAACCAAAGACGTAATCATTAGACAGATATTCTAAAAATGATTGATTTTTAGTGCAAACAGGTCAATAATTTTTGAGGAAAAAGCTCTGGAAAGAAAGTGATTAAAGGCACTCTTACATGGAAAATGTAAAATGCATTAAAGCATCAAATAGCTCACTCTATGAGTTTTAAACTTGATTGAGTATTTCTTTGAAAATTCTATAGAACATGCTACTTTGTTCTATGCATGTTCCATGCTATGGATATTACACTTTGGTGTATGTTGTTTTTATGTCAAAACAAAGGGGATCATGTTCCTATAAACATTTAGGTTTTACTTCCATGAATAGCCAACCATGCCATTCTGAGGCACACACAGGTGATCACCGCCTCAGACAGTCAGAGTAGTTGAAACTACAGTCAAATTAGTGTCTTCTTGTGTTAGTGAAGCATCATTCCCTACTGTATGTGCCAAGACCTGCAGGTGACGCAAGATGTTGTATGTGAGACAAATGCACTGATTGGAAATTAGACAGAATGCTCTCAACAACAGCCATTCCAGAGCATGGCCAAGGCTCCTATATTTCTTCCAATTTGTTAGCCCTTTTCAGATCCAGTGTGAATGATTTAAGCATGCATATCTTTTTGGCCATTTTTCCGGCTTTCAAGAAGCATGCCCCATTACAACCAGACTCTAGCTTTTTGTCTGTTTATTTATTCTTTTGATTTTTCTTGCCATGTTATCACTTATTGAGTAATATGTCTTTTGAATTGAATCTTTTTACTTCTACCAATTTAATGAAATCAAACAAAGCAACAACAAAAAATGGACATGACCTCTATGTTCTACAATGAAATTAAAGATTTTACTTTATGGGTGTGTATGGACATTTTTTACTGGTCTCAGTTTCCGCAGAGCACAGTCAGTCTCCAGTAGAAACAGGAAGCTTGGAATACTGCAGCCTTGCAAAGCAGCTGTCTTTTCTCAGAATGATGTTTAACAGAATCCACAGAGGATGCTGCACACTGACTTCAAATTGGATAACTGCAGTTTTCACTGTTGGCTGCTGCAATTTTGACTGAATTGTCATTTTTGCTCTCTGTTCGTGCCGACCAGCCCACAGAAAGCCCACAAAGCTGGCTGTCAAAAACCTGAATATTGCACCCTTGCAAACCCAGCATAAGTGAATCTCAGTTTCTTACAGGAAACATTCTTAACGGTCGGCTGTTTGGGAAAGTCTTTCCAAACGTCACATAATGCTCATGGAGAATTTAAAAAGAAGCATTAGTGAAGGGCTAACAAGTCTGATTTTTAGTGCAAATGAGAATGAAGGCTGACTAATTTCTGGGAGAACATACAGCACATGCTATTTCCAAAGCTAATGGAAAATTGTTGTGCAATCTCTTCTGTCAAAGAAATCTATAGGTGCCCATATTTTCCACTCGCCTCAAATTTTCCCTTATTAATGCTTTTTAAATCTGTCTGATGTTTCAGAAACAGAGCGTTCACGCTCATAAATTGATGCATGTGACAAAATACTCGCATAATAAGCTGGAGTTGTAAACTTCAAGTTTATATGATAGCAAAGAATATATAATTAAGATTTTTTTAACTGGAATGCTATGTTTCTCGTGAACTAAGAAAAAACTTCTAAGAATCTTTGCCAAACACATTTCGCCTCTAAGAGGCTAAGTGTCACAGATTTCTCATTAAGTGCCAAATTTTGACAAGTCTTCTGAGTTTGGGTACTTTCATGAATGCCTTGTTTTCATTCACCGTTTTGCTTTCACCTTCAAATGCACATATTTGATGTCAATGAGATATTCAGTGTTGTAACCATTGTAGAGAAGCATTTATCGCAAATGTTTTGGATTTCTCAGTCTTATGCATTGACGGGTACCACTTTGATGCACTTAGGCACCAAGGAGACGATGATTTTGACAGCAGAAATGGCCGCTGCCGGTGCTGATGCAGTCCTGGTCACTACTCCTTGCTTCTACAAAAACAGAATGAACGCTCAAGCCATGAATAAGCACTACACTAAGGTTTGTATGTGACAAGATTTCATGCTTTCAGAACTTCCGCTAGTTTCACGATGCTAATGGTCATTTTGCCAGTAGTTTATTTAAAAATGCATTGCAAGCCCCTTTGAACTGCTCCAACCTCTTTCTTCTTCCATAATTGCCCTTCTCCGGGATTTTCACCAATGAAGGTTTTTTGTTTCTGAACTTTTGTTTGTTTATTTATTTAATTGAAGAGATGATGGTTTCTGCCTTTATACTGAAACTGATTGAAACTTCGTCATCGTCAAACAACTTTAACGGGCTTTTTCCACTTAAATGCGGGTGGCCGTATTTACTTATGCTACGAAGAAATCCATTTCACTCTCGCGCCCTATTTTTCTCTATATCGAACATCCCCATTCGTCAGGTTGTAATTTCTTTTTCACTTTTTCCAAGTCTTGCTTATTCTTCCACTTCCCCACGCCATCAACCACTAAGGTCAACACTTTTTCTAAAACTTCGTCTTCTTGTTTCTCAGGATGTGCCCCAACCACTTCAAACCCTTTGCTTTCGCTAACCCATTTTCCGTTTCTCTCAAAACCAGCATCTACACCAGCCCATCGCTGTTCTTGCTATCCCCAGTCTTCCCCCTGCACCTGGTAAGAGTCTTGTTCTTCAATACCCTTTTCAATTGTTTGCTTCTTCTTGCAGATTGCAGATGCATCCCCCGTCCCTGTCATCCTGTACAATGTACCAGCCAACACTGGTGTGGAGTTTCCTCTCGAGAGTATCGCTGAACTTGCCAAACATCCTAACATTATTGGACTCAAAGACAGTGGTGGCAATGTAACTTCCACGTTCACAATTTAACCATTCAATCATCCACTTAGTTAGTCAAGAGGCTCAGATATCATAGCCAAGGAATGGTGCCTTTTGAGCAAATTTCTGTTTCAATAAGAAATTTTAACACTATTATGCTGCTACTGCAAATATTTTTCTGCATCTGCATTCGTTATAAATTATTATTTGCATGTCATGTAGGGTTTCAATTCGATGCAAACAGCCATTAACAAGTTCTCTATTTTCAACCATTAAAATCGCTACAACAATCTTTGCAAGTCAGGTATAACCCATAATTGACAGACATGTTTGGATGTTTGTCCTAATACTGTTCCTTTTCTTTTCACTTCAGATAACAAACATTGGAGGAATTATTCACGCCACAGCTGGCAGTGATTTTCAGATTCTGGCCGGATCAGCTAGCTTCCTTGTTCCATATCTCAGCCTTGGTAGGTTTCCTACTTAAAAAAATTTTTCCTGGATAATAATCATCACTCTCATATGGACTTAAAGCTATTTTTTATAACTTCACCCAGCCTTTTAACCAATAGTCCATTTCACAACACTGCTCTCCCATACGTCATATTAAGCGGAAAACTATTCCACATTTCTCCACCATTCCATGAAATAACTATCACTTCATATTTTCACCTCAATGACAGGATATTTATCAGAAAACTTGAATGTCTAAAAAATTAGGGTCATCTAGCAAACGTGAAGATTAGAAGATTTCACATGATTTCTAATAAATTCTTGATGTCACTGGCAACTTTCTAACCTCACAATTACGAACTTAGAATTTCGACATCGAATATTTTCCTGTAGGTATATGAAGGTATATGGATAAATACAGGAGTCAATTTATTTTCTTTACCCTGTCTATATAGCCTTTATATTTGTATTCTGATTTAGCAAAGATTTCAACCCCGTCTGAATGTAAAGTACGATAGCAATGTGCCAGTGTACGCTGGCATTAAGTCTGCTACGCTGTGTTTGTAAATGCGGGGGCATGTTTTTATGACAACTGATGGAGATGCCTCATTTCACCAAAGGGGCTGTTGGTGGTGTTTGTGCCTTGGCCAACGTTCTGGGGAATGAAGTATGTCAGTTATACCAGCTGTATAAGGATGGCAAGCAGGAAGAGGCGAAAGATCTACAGTTAAAACTTATCAAGCCAAACGGAGCTGTGAGTTTTTGTCTCTGTTACTTTAACTACACGCATCTCATGATTCACATTAGAAAATTCTCAATTTTCGTGGCACATTTCACAATTTTAATTAAATTTTCTTGCTCTTATTGAAGCTAGTACAGTCCAGTTGACTATCATAGGTATTCTTTGGAAATAGAAACATTTGTTCAAGCCTCTTTAGCAAAGTTTACTATCCAAACCCTAGCCAGTGAGATCAAAATGCTTTTAATCAACTAAGGTTTTTAAAATTAGTTTGGAAGAAGAGACTGCTCGTTTATTTAGGGCTATTGAGATTACTTTGAGAGGCGATCGCTATCTATTGATCACTTTTGGATTAATCATAGAACCAGATCTCTGTGTTCTGTGCATTAACCTTTTCTAGAAAAGTGAAATGGAGTTTATTTGTCAGTCGGTGATCTTTTGCTTTGCTGCACGAGGCATCTCAAGAAAATCTAACTAGGCGCCATAAATCTCTCCCGACTTGAGCATTCACATAAACGAACTAAACACTTTAATTATATGGGTATTTGAGCATGTTGATTACCATTTTTCGCATATTGTAATGCAAAATATAAAAATTTCATGGGACAGCGGAAACAGCGCGTACTAAAAAAAGTTTTTCCATAGCCTTCCCCATAGTCCAACACTCTTCATATTATGCACAGATAGGTCTTTCCACATTTCTAGGTTATTTATAATCATTGTTAATACTGCAAAAACTTTCATAGCAAATTTCTTTCAGATTCTTGATATTGTGTTCTTTTAGGGTAAGAAGCTTCTAGGAATCGCCATTTGAAGAACCAAAGTGCTAATTATTTAGTGTTGGCAAATGGCTCTTGCCTTTAAATTGTCTTACATCAAACTCCGCTGGGCAAGGCTATTGACTCGGTATTGCATTGAAATATGTTTATAGATTGCTTATTTTTGAGAAGATATTTTAATCTTTTGTGAACTCTTTTAGATTAGCAATTCTCTCTAAATCACTGTTGACGCATCTGTGGTCTTTATTGACAGGTAACTCGAAAATACAATGTGCCCGCAATGAAGTTCGCCATGGACCTTTATGGCTTCTATGGAGGCCCTTGTCGATCTCCGATGACGTCACTGCTTAGCAGTGAGGCTGCGGAAGTAGAAAAGAGCTTCGTCGAATTTCCAAAAAACTAAGCAGGACTTCTTGGATCGCACATCACAGAAATCCTTCTTCGTAGTCTTCTTCTTAAAGGTAATTGTAACAAATGAATTTCAAATGTATTTGTATTTCCCCTTTTTCACATGAACTGGAATTGACATTTGTAAAAGGGTTTTTAAGATGTCATCAAAAGAAGCATTTAATGCAATGAGGTACAAGCTGAGACGGACTTGATTGTTTTGGGCCTTGTCTCTTCTCTTTGTAACACTCTAGTCAAGGCAATGCATGATTGAGGAAGGGAATCAACAAGTTTCGCCTTGCATTGTTTCACTAAAGCTGTTGAAATGGAATCGAAATGACTGTTGAGGGCAAAAGGCTCTGTTTCTTTCGTTTGGATGGGTCAATGTCATCCACCGACCCCCACCTCTCTTCACCTCATCCTCATCTCAAGCTTTCAGCGCATGCAGGTTGGAATCTAGCGCAGGTGTGCCAGTATCCTTTCAAACATGGTGAATGAATTGGTTCTTTTTTTATCCAGCAGTGTGAGAAAGGTGTATAAAAGGAGCCTTGGGTCGCCAATTCTCATTAAAACAGTCTGAAATGAACGTCTCGGAACTTCAAAAGACGCGCTACGACTACTGTATAAGATATTCTGTGTGTATCAAAGCGTCCTCTATTTTGATCTTTAAGCGTGAGTTGTAAATAACTTCTAATGATTACGCACCTTGTTGGTAACACCGCGAGAAAGCAATGCTTCTGTCTAGCAATTGGCCATCCTTTCTCTCTGTGCAGCAGATGGTATGAATGGGGACAAAAGCAACTAGCAATACCATTAAAGTATTTGATAGTAACTTTTGCCTCCGCTCAGTACATGAAAATCCTTGTCGGCTGCCTCTTTTCTCTGCCGTTGTCGAATCGCCTCATTGGGGACAATGCAATTTCACCCGTGCTCCTAATACCAGATGAATTGGTCCTATTTCATACAGTTTGCCAGTAAACTCGCGATCAATTTGCGTGTGTGAGGATGTTTCTTGCTACCGTTGCTAAGATGCAATGGAAAGCAGAACAAGACTCAACGAAACAAATGATTTGATTATGAGCCTTGCTGAGGAAACACGAAGAACAGATCAGAATTCTCTGCTGTGAAAGCAGGGAACGTTGCTCTACAAGAAACATGTTAAAGTAAATGGTGTTATTAATGCCTGTAGTACGTACAAAGTATTACCTTTATTTACCTAGCTTGGAGCACCATCTTGCTAAACTCACTTCGTTGCCCGCGTTGCGCCTTGTTACGACTTGTCTGTTTCGAGCTGTTGCGGCCTCTGTCGCTTTTATTAGGTTTAAGCATTACATCATTTGCGGCTGCACACATTACTACAAAGATCTGGAATTCGCTTTACGCTTGGGCGCAATCTGCGTCTTCAGCGTAACGCTTTCTTTCGAAACCATCCATGCGTTGTTATTGCGATTTACTTTTCCGACATGCCTATCTACTACCTAGTGGGTTTCAAGTTTTACGGTGTGTTTCTACGATGAGGTAATGCGAGCCGCTTCGCTTCTTTCGTTACGAGACCTGTCTGCCTATGCGCCTCATCAACTCTGCTTGCCCAGGAACACCTATCCACCGCAAAGTGAACTCAGTTGCGTCGTCTTTAGAATCGCGTAACACACCGCCTATCATGCTTTCGGCAGAGGTCGTAACACGGTTGTATCCATATATAAGCCATGCCAGGCTTTAAGCGAAATTTTATTCTGTTTTCAATGCCGCACTTCTTCGCCTTCCTCTCTGGGAATGGCGACATCTTGCTCACTTGCTCTAGTGAAGACCAAACTGGTGGTTTTGCCCAGGAGATCTTACATTCAGCTCCTTCTCCAACAACTCTTTTGATTTTCCCTTCCCTTACTTCATAAAAATTAAATTGCGCTTTGAGATTCTATTCTATTGCAACGTGTTCACCTTCAATATTGAACAAAGTCTAGTTATGTGTTGATATCGATGTGACCGAATTCAACGTACTCTCAGTTCCTTCCTGTTTCTTTTCGTTTCAAATGCACTTAAATTGTTCTGGAATGAAAGATATGAAGTCCATCTTTACTCAGAAATTATCTTCTTTAGATGCTGGAGTTTTACACTCATGAACGAGTCTAACCAATGATAATTTGAACTCACTCCTCATTTTATTGCTGTATCAATCGCTTGAAAGCATCTTTTGCTCAAACTTCTGCAAATCCATCTAGGCTTTTAACTAATGCGTTACCCAAATGTTTAATGCAACAGAGTAATTGACGCTATTTAACGAAATGAGCCACGGAAATTTAAGAGCCTCCAGGCCCATGATAAACTCTTTTCTCCCAGAACCTGGGGCAGCCTCGCTTTACAAACAAAACGATTTAACTACTAGTTTTAACCATGATAGTAGATGGCGATTTTTAAAATCATTTATGGCACTGCCATTTTAGACTTCCAATGGCTTCAATTTTTTCCGATTCTCTGCTTAGAAAGGAACGCATATAATATTGCAGCTGTGTGTTATTTTGAGAGGCGAACGCTGCCTTTTTTAACCTCTACTCTAATTACGGCCAGGGGCGCAAAGATGTAGGCCCTTGGTATCATTATCCATCTGCGGCGGGTTCATTTCGTTTCGAATGCATCCAGTGAAAGGTTTCTTTTGCATTATGCATCTGCCATTCTGGCTGGCATTGATTCGTAATAGAACTTCTTTGTCTCGCCCTTGTACAGCTATCGCATTTGCAAATATCAAACTGAGTTTTGTGTTTTCGAATGGGCTTCAACTTTGAGAAAAAAGACCGACTTTTGAGTAGCTGTTTAATATTGTTACAGAAAACTTCATATTACGTGAGGTGCATTGTAGCCAAAGCAAGTTGCCTCTTTCTAGAGCAATGGGGAACCCGAGCCCTAATTCTAGCCACCCGTAGTCTAGTGAGAAAAGTACCGAGTCACGTAAACTGTGGGCTAAATAATGAACTGTAGAATGCCTTCAGCCTTGTCATATACATATCCCCAAATTTACCTGGGCTCCAGCTGCCCTTCCATACCCTTATTAAATTCGATGCCCATTAGAGATGCTCGCTACCCAACCTAGTTATGGCTCTCAAAATAGGTTTTTGCATTCTTGACACCTAAACTTTCATCGGACGAAACGACTTCAGCTCAATTTGTTAAAATTGTAAACATGCTTGATGTTACAAGTTTCTTGTGAATGTGTTTTTAGCACAACAATGTTTGGCATTTTGTATCAATTCATTTTTCTCGATTTTTGCTCTTCGATTTGGTCTTCAAAAGATTGTAGACCCATGAGATGTTCTATCCTGTTTGTATTTTGGCGAATTACCTGCAAACACACGTGCGAGTACCCGCGTATTTTTGCACTTTCCAAGGAAAGCGCGGATTTTTTTTAGAAGAACTTAGTGTGCATAACGCTGACCCGCGGGCTTCTCTTGTTTGCCAGCATAACTAGCAACACTGGGAGTCCTTCGGGGGATTCGAAAGCTTGAAAACTTTAGGCCAGTCAGTCGCTGTTAGCAGGGATGGTCCTTGCACCAAGTACAATTAATGGGGCAGCATTTGCTGCTTCGAATCCCGCAGCTCCCCGCGCATTATGCGAGGAGCCCCCAAGATCGGCCCCCCACTAGCATCAAAACAGAAGATCTTCAGAGGAACCCTTTGATTCAGTTGTTTACTTCGAAATGACCCCTTTCTCCATTCACACATTTTCAGTCAAAGACAGTTCCTAATCTCTGTGCATGCGCTTATCAAGAAATGAGAATTCTTTATTACCCGATCTGTTTTATGGTGTTTTCCTATCTCATAACCTCTCTAGTTCCATGCATCTTCCTTTATCTTCATTTCATGGTTAGGCGTTTCCAAATCAGATACTAAGCATCTAGAAATTTTTTTAAAGGGATTTTCAAGGGCTCTATCATTTCCTTCCGTATGTGAATAAGTTGTCTATATTTTCTATCCGTCTTGGTTTCCCCTTTGCCATATGTATTCAACATGGCTATACTAAACACAAAAGTTCACAATGCCCCTAGTGCCCGCCATAGTGCCCTATTGCCCCAGCCTCCTTCTGACCGGAATAGGATGAAGACAAGATCACTAAAAACGCTGTTCTAAATGAGGCTAGGCACCCATCTCTACTTAGGGTAAGGTTTTATCAAACCCTCGAGACTTTAAGCATTTTGATTGTGTTTGTGGAAAGTGGACACAAGTTCTTTTATTTGAAAGTTTTATCATACTATTGTTTAATCGATATTGTCGTTGATTGCAACTGTTTAAAAACGGCTTTCTTTGAAACTGCTTACAATACTTGACAACACTAATTAGAATAGCAAATGTTTCATAGATGTTTACACAAATAAATTTCATTTAAGAGAGTTTAAACCTGCTTAGCTTACTACTGAGTCAAATCTACACCGATGCTCCTCCGCTATTTCTCTGCTAGAGCTTCTTAAAGCTGCCTATAGCAGTTAACTGGTAGCAAAGGCAGATATCATTGACTTGAATGAAATCATTAGTATCCCATGTTGAACCAAATCATCGAGATCTATCAGCTTCTTTCCGTATATCCAAAACGCTAAACCTTGGACATGTATTGAATTAAATCCCAAACTTTTCAGTGGTGTCAATTCAAAAGCGAATTAGCTGCCATTGCATTATGGCCTCTTTCTCGCTGTAGCCTCATTTGAATGGCAGAGGCGCCACCCGCCGTTCGACCAGCAACACCAAATAAATTAACAATAGCATTTCCATCCCAAAGAATGACTGAATCGAGTTCTGAAATGATCAAGGCTGTTTTCAAGTCCGGCGCGTAATCATTCAGGTGCTCCATTCAAGTCCACTGGTCACCAGTGGTTCTATGATCACAAGTCAATCTCGTCTCTCAAAAATCGCGAACTTCCTTTATCTTTCTTAGACCCTGTTTTGCTCTCAATAATAATTTGATTTTAGGACATATTCATAATTGTTCCTGCCTGCAGCATGCAATTTTGAGTCACAATAATTTAGTAGATATACCAGGATCCTCAAAGGTTTGTATTCAGACTATATTCAAGTTTGTTTTTCTTAAATTCTCTTTATAGAGATGTGAAAATTTTGTAATATTTCTCTAGCTAAGCACAGGTTTTGCTCTTTTCTTGAGTACCTCTCTACTTTTGGTGACGCTTATTATTCATTATTATCTGGCCATTAATTTGTCCCTCTCGCTCAATCGATTCCTTCTAAGCCGGCTTTGCTTGCGTCCACTATTGGTATCACCGGAAAACTACACTGGCATCTAGAGCTAGATTTGTGTGTTGTTTGAGCAAGGGCAGGAACGGTGAGCCAGGCCAAAATGTTCGCAAAAGCAGCAAACAAAATGCCGTCGTCTCTGTTCAATTGTGATCGCGCAAATGTTCTCTACACCGGCATTGGCATTAGCAATTGGCATTAGCAATAACATCTATAGAAAACACCGAACGTTTCAAGTGAACATTCCACTGATGTTAACCGACAAATTAAAGTTTACCATTTCAGTCCTTCAATTATTGAAGATTTCTCAAGAAAGCCCGCTCTTTTTCTGCAACAGCACTTTAGATCATATTGACTAATTTATCGTTTTATAAGTGGAGAATTAACAACTTTATCTTCATTCTCCTTTCAGATGGTTCATGTACGATTGGCGGTAGTAGTTTTAGGTCTCTGCTTCTTCACAGAATGCGTTTTAGGTAAGTTTGACGTCCTTTTTGTTGGCATCATTTCGGCTTCAGATCTCCTTCCATTCCTCGCTGCCATTGATCGCTGACTGTTTTAGCTATTCTGTTATGAAATGATGCCTACCTTTATATCTTTTAATTTTTACTCGAAAGTCACTGTGTACATAAATTTTGATTGATGTATCTTAATGATCATAAAACATCGTTCTGATGAATTCTTCTCATAAAATCAAATGGTGAGCGTTTCTACTTTCAACCTCAAAGTGGCTGTTTTTGCGTTGCTTTTTTGACCCAAGCAAGCCTCCCACCCAAAAGCACCCAGTAACAACAAAGAATAGAGATGCCTGGCTATCTTCACCTCAAATGTCCTTGTCTAAAACCTTCAAGGATTCAATTCATTGTCATTGCGTTTAGGCCCTGATCTAGAAATTGGAACGAAGTCGCTCGTGTTGTTTTCTTGCTCTTGTTTTTTTGTTAAGCTGCATTTAGAAGTTCCATAGCCGTAACCAATAAATTGACCATTCTAGGTGTCAAACGGCCAAAAAATCTTTCTGTTGGAAAAGCTCCTCCCTACAACGTCATGAACGGCAACCCGAAAGTGGAGAAAAGTGAGAAAGCTGCAACTGGAGGCGATGCCCCAAAAGAGGCCGCTGGAAAAATCGAACTCATTGATCAACAACCAACTGGTCAAAGTAAGACTTTTTATGGATTGCAGCTGAGCCTTGTTCATTCAATATTAATCAAACCTTCAATGGGGAAAGGAAAAGTATGCACTAGATAAAGCGAGCATAAAGGAAACAGGCTTGCGAATTCAAATGGTTTAAAGGCAGAAGACATCTCTTGGAAAAATCTTCTTGTATCCAAAATGATTTCATGCTTCAATAAAACATATTGTAGTATTGGCTGTGGAAGGGGGCGAACTACCAAAACGGGTTATAAGTTTAGTCTTAAGATTGAAGCAGTTCTTTTTGAAATGAGCTTATGGCTTTAGAATAATATTCAAAAAGGAATTTTCAGACCAAGGCTGCTCTGGATTTTCCCATTTTTCTCCTTGGTATCCTTTTTAAATGATCTACCAGGTGTTGTAGATTTTTTTCCTTTTTGGTTCAAATGAATGACACTTTGCACTTGACATGTGCCTATGCATTCTTCATGTGGTAATGTCGCAACTACTGACTTATTTGTCCTGCACTCCCGTTTCCTCCGCTCAAAGATTTCCGATCTCTGTATTTATAATCAGTCGGAAATGTTTGCAAAGAGAATGCTGATTCATGGAATGGAGTTCAGGAGACATTGCAGCCACGGTTGCTCTGTATCTTGAGGACAGGAAAGGAAAACAACAGATTGTTCCTTCGCAAATCAGCGCCCCTCTGTCCATCTCTTCCACTTGCCTGACAGTCCCGAAGAGTCCAACGCACTTTTAATCAGTGAAATTAATCCCCTCTTTTTCTCTGCACTTCTCTTTCTGGATACCGCACCTTTTTCATTGAAAAGTTTCCACTTTTAAAAGATACATTGAAATAATGAACTTATATATCAAGTTAGAAATGCTGTAATTTTTCGAGGCACTGGTTATTGTTCTCACTGAAGGATTTTGACACTGAATCTCAACATATTTGTTGCTTTTCAACAGACACTACGGAATCTGGCGAGCCTCCAAGATATCCTCTGAACGTAGAGTCGGCCGAAGCCCAAGCTCATGAAAGTATGTTGTACTTGTTTAGTCTCTCTTTACGATTTCTATTCTGCAAACAGAAGTGTTGCAACCCTGAGATTGCAAACAATGGGTAAATAACATTGTCTCCGAACCACGGCGGTAAATACTTTTTAGACATTATTTAATGACAGTGTCTAAAGATTACTGGTGAAATTAATCACACATCATCCCTGTCAACCATAGCTACTCTTTTGGATTTTTGAATGCATAACAACTTTGCTTAAACCACTATTCGTCTACTTTTATTGGCCTTAAAGCCATTTCAGCTGCTCGGATATTACTTCAATGTTTTGTAGTTACTAAACACATTATTTAAATTTACATGTATCTTTATTTAATGTCTTCATCCATAAACTAGTCCCCGGAAGCCCTAGTCCCCTGAAGCCCTAGTCCCCGGAAACCCTAGTCCCCAGAAGCCCTAGTCCCCTGAAGCCCTAGTCCCCGGAAACCCTAGTCCCCAGAAGCCCTAGTCCCCTGAACTGGCTCTTCTCAATACATCTGTGTTGCCATCCTTGCGCATGTATTGTTTTCTTTTTTCCCAAACAGTCCCTCATTTCTCCTATTTGAAATGTGACGACGTCTCTCTTCCCTCAAACAGTCCCTCATTTCTCTTGTGCAATCCTTATTTGAAATGTGACGATGTCTCTCTTCCCTCACACAGTCCCTCATTTCTCTTGTGCAATCCTTATTTGAAATGTGATGACGTCTCTCTTCCCTCAAACAGTCCCTCATTTGTCTTGAGCAATCCTTACATGAAATGTGACCATGTCTCTCTTCCCTCCAACAGGCAGAATCACGGGTTGCCGGGACCACCCCGATGTCGTCAAGGTGTGCGCCAAGGCGAAGGAGCCATGTTTCTGCGCCGAACACGAATCCTACACCTACTCATACTGCAGAAAGTCTTGCAAATTCTGTGATCCTAAAACCAAATGTAGGTGCTACTTGAGTATTTCATATTGAACATTTACTATTAGGCTCTATTTGTACCGTACAGTGTCCCCTTCTCTTCGACTTTGGGCAGCTCAAGGGGCTCTTCTTTACGTCTCGCCATTCCCCAGTCTTGTTTAAAGGCTCATGTACCTGCTGTCATTTCACACTTTCCTCGTCCCACCCTAAAGTTGAAGCTCTAAACATCTTCCTGCGAAATTCTTCGCCCTGGGAATTTGCACAGACTTTGACCTCTCTATCGCATCGTATTCTAGCATATCACAAGTACTGGAGATTGCGAGCTGCCAGTTCTTTCAACCCCAGCTGGATGATCTCCAGGGTCGATCTCTACCGAGCCAGGGGGGTGAACATGTCGATGACAACCGACCCCAGCTCGGCCTACGCCAGCTCTAGCTACGACCCAGGGTTCAATGCGGCCAAGGCGTTCGACGATGACCCATCCACCATGTGGATGCCGAGCGGCTGGAGCGCCCACAGCGACAATGATGACTGGATCGGCTACGAGTTCCCCATCCCAGTGCATGTCGGCTCAGTCAAAATCATTGGGGCCGTCAAGTACCCCAAAGCCGCCCCCAGCAAAGTTTACGTCGAAGCGGCCAACGAGAAATATGGCCCATTCGAAACAAAGTGGATGATAAGAAACCCTAGCTTTGCCACTGAAAAAGTTTTCAGTTATATTGGTTAGTGTTTTTCAAAACTCCGATGATGATGCTGCCTTCAACGTAATATTTTAATATTGTAAACCACGTGAAAGCTTTGAAGATGTGCTCAGATGTATTTTGCGTGCCTTACATAAATCTATTGACCTGTGTGGTATTTGAACTGACGAGTCAGAATTGCTTTGACCGATTTGCCGATTGACAAATTTTGCGTTTTGTGTATCATTTGATTTGAATCCTTTTCATGGTAGAGTGTGACGTGTTATGGAGAAGATACGAAACCGGGGAAAGTCCAATTTGCATCCGGCTCATAGCCAAATACAAGACGTGGATGGACGCTCAGAGGGAGTGCCAGCTCGAAGGAGGAGAACTTGCCAGCATTACCTCGGTCGAAGAGCAGGAGTTTATCATGAACGAAGTAAACCTTTGTGGGTGGGTATAGTTAACGCTTCGATTTTGGAATAGGAACGCAATTGTCAGAATGATGAAAGGATGGTGAAAATGAATGAAAATGTCCTTTTTATATTAAGACTATATGAAGATTTGTATCTTTAGATTTAGCTTTTGTTGAAGAGATTCTTCATTGGTCTCTTTTTCACATGATAATGCATTGTCCGCCTTCAAGAGTTTTGATCCGAATTGATACACCTATCCACATTATCTCCGCTTCAATTTATTTCCTACCTTTTTTAAAAGCCTCTGTATCGTGAAATTCTTTCTGTTATTTGTGATTTGCGTTCATAATTCCAATTTCTTCAATGTTTTTATCTGTTAATTGATTGTGCTATATCCTTATAGTTCACAGAAGTAACAATGAAAGATTTCGTTTTCTACGTTTATGTAATTCACTGTTACGGCCTTGTAGGTTCACATGGGTCGGTCTGAACGACCGAGCGCAAGAAGGTGCTTTTGTCTGGTCCGATGGCTCAAACAACAGTTTCTCCAACTGGAAGGAGAACCAGGCTTATGACGAAGTGCAGAGGCATTACGAGGACTGTGTTGCCATGGACCCCGAAGGAAACTGGTACACATTCTCCTGCCAAAACCGATTCTACTTCCTATGCAAGAAGACATTAGGTTGGTACTTCTGCTGATCTTTTGTCACCGGGATCTACTCTTGCCACTTGGATCTACTCTTGCCACTGGAATCAATTGCTGTCACATTTTGGTCCCCATTTGCACTCAGTACATTTAGGCTTCACTCAAATCCAAATGAATAATGATGCTAAAGCCCTAATAATTTTAGGCTCGACCTATACATAGCTACTGTAGACGATAGTCTTATCTAGCACCAGTCTGTGTGTTCTTGTTTGAATTCAATTGGATATTCTTTTCTAGTTGATCCCGAGATGCCAATACCGGAAACACCGCCCGCGCCGGAAACACCGCCTGTCGAGTTCATGGCACCAAACTTCACCATGCCAGGTAAGTGCTGATAGGCCACTCCGATTCTTAGGCTATTGTTTCTTTTTGCAGAAGAAGTTGTTACATTAATGATTTTAAGTAGTATGGCATACTCTTTAGAGCGCCATACAAGCTTCAGATATAAGTATGAATAATGTATTTTTAAGTAATGATGAAATGTAACGAATTATTTTATTATCGGTGTCTCCAAACATTAGATCTTGTAGTTAATCTGTGCTTTGATTGGCTTTCTCTTTTTAGTTGTTGTTGGCGAAGCGGAGACAGAAGAAGAGCAGCAGACGTCAGAAGATCAGTACAACGAAATGCTCGCTTCAATTTCAATGTCAAGAATGAAGGAGCTGGGATTGAAGCCCCCAGAGTCCATTGCAAACTTAGAATCCCTTCCGCCGAAGCTTGGTGAGCAGTTGAACAACCTAACCGAGCAAGCAATGAAGCATATAAACAAGAAGAAGATCAACATGAAGCTGAAGGGAACCGAAGAGCTGATCAAGCCCCCGCCAGGACTGAAGAAGCCGAAGTTGAAGGGAAAGGGAGGCAAGACGGAGCCGGGCAAGATAACAATTCTCAGGGTGCCCTCGTCCCCTGGACAGGAGCTGGTGGAAGAAGTGCCTGGTGTGAAGCCGTTGGAGCTGCCGGAAGAAGAAGAAGATGAACAAAAGGGAAATAAAGAAAATGCGAATAAAGAGAATGCGAATAAAGATAATGCGAATAAAGATAATGGGAAGAACCAGAAAGCGAAACCACCACCTGCACAGGAGGGAGGTAAATCAGGGGAACAAGAGATGTCAGTTGGCGAATCAGGCGAAGAAGGACCACCTGAGGGACCGGAAGAGGAGGAAGAAGAGGAGCAATTGCCAATATCCAGCAATGAAAGCTTGAAGAAGATCAAGCTGAAGAGCAAGAAGAAACCAAAGAAAGCTGGAAAGGAAGAAAAGAAGAACCCGAGTCTGCCTCGAATTAAGAAGCCCGACGTGAATATGCCGCAACAGCCAGTGATGCCAGGACCAGCATCGCCAAATTATTACGGTGCGCCGGGATTCAAGAAGCATAAGCTAGCTGGAAAACGTGACAGGCCATTCACGCTGACCTTTGCTGGAAAGAAAGTCACCAATGTCCAAACGAAGGGCGCGCTAAAGCCTGCCGCTGAGAAGGAGGATGTGGAGAGTGCTGAGGAGACAGCGGAAAACGCCCCTGAGAAGACCAACAGCGCAGGTGGGTTAAGACAGGCCTAAAAAGCTCTTCCTTGTTGACACCTCAACTTGTTTATGAGGGTGACTGAACAAAGTCTCGTTTAACTGTTGTTGTTTGTTTGTGGTTATTTTATCACATGTTGCTAGCAGTAAGGAAAATACAAAGTCTTGGGTCGTGGGTTCGAGTCTCGCTCGATTCGGTTATTTTTCCGCACTCTCTATGATGCCTTCTTATCTCTTAAACGGTTATTGTCGTTGCTTTCTTGTCTAATTAGAATAACTCCTGTTCTAGATTTTCAATCCGAGAACGAATCTACTGAGGCTGAAGCTAAGGATACAACAGAAAGACAATCTAGCGAGGATGCATCTAGTGGCGAATCCGGATCTGGAATCGAGGGATTCGATCCGGATTTAGATGAAGAGTTTTTGGACATGGCAGTAGATGATTTATTATAATTTAGTTAAAAAGGGAAATTGGGGTTGATTCGAATAATGTTCGTTTTAGGATTACTCAAGACAGTGTTTATTATAATCTTCCCCAAACGTAGATTTGTATGTTTGAAAACGGACTCGGGTGAATGGCAGGGGTAAAAAATGTCTAGAGTCTTATTTTTTGATCTTATCTACAAAATGTACCCAAAATGACCAATTCAATGCTCAATTTTGCTTCTTTCCATGTTATCCAAAAAAGACTCCCTGTTCTTCGTGGCAACTCTGATTGCCTAATTTTGAGTTTGGATCACTTCGGAAGGACTCCAGAAACCCATTGCTCTCTTGTGCACCCCGTTGAATCTGTGTTTGCAACATTTCCATGCTGCTTTTAATGTTTGTTCGCTAATTTATGATTTTTGATGATCCTCCTAATTATTTTGATGATTATGGTCGAGTTTTATATCTATTAGTTGTGAAATTTGATGGTCTTTTTTAAGGCATTACTCTTCTTCTTGCATTAAATGGTCGGGTATCACACCTCATTCCACTGCTTCATGTGGACTTCCTTGCTTTCAGAAGTTCCAGTTTTTCGACCAAAGCCAAATATGACACTAACTTCGGAAATAGCATTGATTCAAGCTACTTTGATTCATTTTCTTTTAACCGACTCACTTATTGATGAATATACCTGCTGTGTTTACCCTCAGAATAACTACCTGACAATATTTTTTTCCATCTATCGGTGATAGTATCTTGATATGGTCAACGGTATTCTCGGTTAACACACGTGGTCTGGGCACTAGCGTTCCACAAAACAATGAGCATGATGGCGTCTCTCTCGAAACATAGCAATCCAGCAATGTCAGAATCCAAACGAACAAACACTTGACAAATGTTTACAACATTTCGAGTTGCACTCCATCATCATCAGTCACAAGATTTTTGACATTCACAAACTCTGTTGTCATTTCACTTAAAACCTCAAGATACCTAGTCACAGGAACTGCGCGAGTGAACCATGAGTCACTGCGACTCAAAAGTCTCCATAGGCCGTTAAGTCAAATCGCTGAGAAAATGTGTACAATAAGAATTTTTTAAGAAATTTTCTCATCATGATTTGTGCCGTCGGCAGGTTGAGTATCACAATAGGCAAAATCCTGTTGCTTGAGCTTGGACTCTCCGAGAGAAGTTCATTGTTAGTCAGTCACTTCGCTGTACGTTAAGATTGTCTGTTTACATGAATCAGAAGTCCATTTGCTAAAGTAGCCAAATAATTATATTTGCTTATACTTGTATCTTCGTTACTGGCCCCTCGCCTGTGCCACGATTGCACAATTGAAGTTATTATGCTTATGTGACAAATTGCAAACAACTGCAAAAGCGAAATTCGCGATTTGGTCAGAGAGCAACGAGACCATTTTTCGAACACCGCCCCTCTTAAGAAGAAGCCTCGATAAAAGGAGCCTCCCTTCAGAGTAAACGCCCTTTCTTGAAATAATTCTTCCTAGAAGAAAGATCACTATATTCAGAAATTTCTGGTTTTATTTTTGCCAAATGTGCCTTTCTGAGGACCAACTTGTCTATTTAGACTGTATAGCATCATTAAGAAGATAAGACCACAATTCTGTCTTCTTGCAACCCAGGGAACTCAAACAATTTCTTCACTAAATCAACCTCTCTTTTTGCCTGCTTTCTTCGATATTAACCCTGCGGCAAATACGTCGTGTCGACTGGCAACAATTTTAATGATAGATAAGAACATCTTGAGACAATAAGAACACTTTGTATGCTATGCTTTGCCAATACCTGGTGGCATGATAATCTTTGATCAATAAACCCTCAAACACGTCAAATCAAACGTGTCTGAAAGGGTGTGCTTTTGCCGGTAAGTTCATGTTTGTTTACATGAAGTACACGACACAGACCTCGTTTCAAAACGCGGCCGTACACATCACAACTGAGGGAGGAAAAGAAGTGTGGAAAATTTTGTGCGAAAAATACAACCTAAAAAACCATGAGAGTAGATTTTAGAAGGTATTTGGAGAATATTAAATATTGGTTTCTGATTACCTAGCTTGGTGACTTTTATGGCAAGAAGATATCGAGTTGATCGTTGCTATATATTACAGCCATGTATTTTCAAACCCAGAGAAAATAAGTTAAATAGATAAACGTACTTTTCCTGCATTTTATTCAAAATGAGCTATTCTAAAAGTTAATTGCTGCTAGTGGTATAATTGAGTGGAATTAACCGACCCAAAACTAGAATTTGAGCTTAAGTTTTAAAATTTGATTTTGTGAATTGTGTGTTTTTGAGTCTAATTTGTGACAAACATATTGTCGTTGTAATTAAATTGCTAATCGCGTCTTTTTAAGGTGCACTGTGATTAAGTTGAGAAGTCTGTCGAGTATTGTACCATTTCCAGTCTTTTTCAATGAATGATATTTTAATGAAACATACAATTTACATTACCTCTTTTGTTCCCTGTAGTTTTCAGCATAGGAATTGAGTTACACAATATATAACAGCACTTTTGTCTTATTGTCTTGTGAGAAAGCCATTATAGTGTGACTGCTGTGGGTTGCACCAAAACATACAGCTCATTTGGAGCACTTCACTCGAGAGAAACCATACAGGAAAAAGGTCATCCCCCCTACCCTAACAACAGTGGACTACTTCATTATTAGTCTACTGTTGCTTACTATGGTTATTATTTATGCTTATAATGTATGGAAGTTTGCTCTTATGTATCTGTTTTTGGTTTTCATAAAGGCTGACTAAATTTTGTTTTAGACTTGATATTTACAGAAAAGTTCCTAAAGACCTAACACAACCAACTTACACTGGAGCACTGGGTGAGTGCTATCCTCTTCAAGTGCTAAATTTGCTTTTTCAAAGCTGAATGTCACACTCTTTCGTTTGCACAAGCTGTTTTGCACTCTCCAATATATCACAGTTTCTTTGGAATTATGGTTTACACCCTCAGTTTGAAAGATCTGTTTTATTGCTACATCTACATAATTAGAAAAAATCCCAGTGTAGGCTAAAGTAAGCAGTCTGCAACTGCCATTGATGGCTCACTACCTGTATTGATTGTGCATATGTAAACAATTAAGAAGCCACTCATCCAGTTAAATGTTCACTCTGTGTGTAACTAGCATCCTTTCGCCATAATGTATGAGAAAACTGGACAAAACTATGACTAATATAATGATATTTGGCCATACTCTTTCTTTGAAGTAGCCAGTTTTGTGGTAAAAAGATAGGCTGTCTTATATCAGTGTCTTTGATGCATTTCTTCCATAGTTATTATCAACAAATTATATTTTCTTTCTAGTATCAGTATGCAGTATACTGTTCATTATTTTCCTGATGATGTCAGAACTCTCTGGTTTTCTTAAGCCTGACTTGTAAGTAATTTCAAATGGTATGGACAGGCCTAAAGCTGACTTAATCTTTTTCCTATACCCCAAAGATTCCTCTTTCTATTTCATGGCTTTTAGTATCACTGATTTTGAGAAGTTTATTTATATTGCCATGAGTAGTTATAGAAAAAGTTAACATGCTGCTTTTTTTTCTAACAAGCTGATAATTATTTTCACCTTCTTTCATCCAGAGTTAATGAGCTGTTTGTTGACATGCCTTCAACTGCAGAGAGAATGCCAGTACGACTCAATATTACATTACCAAAAATGGGTTGTCAATGTAAGAAAATTTTCTCAAGTCAAGTTTTTACTCATTATTTCATGCAATGATTTTTGCTCTTTGAAAATTTTTAAAATTAGCTGCTATTCTTATTTGATCTATGTCTGATAGCAAGCCATAAAGCAAATTAAAAGGTATTTAGTGGATTGAGAACAGCTTTGGGATGTTAAAATTTTGTTCAAATGTTTTTCAACTGACAAAAGCACCATTGGGTGACATTGTGTCAAATTGTTGCTAAAATGTTTCAATAAACTTTTATTCTACCTTCAGTTGTTGGACTTGATATTCAAGATGAAATGGGAAGGTAATTTTCAGATATTTAGCTTTATCTCTAATATTTGGCATTATGTTGTTATGTTAAATGCCTTGATTAAAATATATCTTTTGGTAATCATAAATTCATCCTTAGAATTTTCAGATAGTTTAAAAGAGTAGTTTTATTTTCCAGACATGAAGTTGGGTTTCATGAAAATACTCATAAAGTTGAACTTTCAGATGGTGGTAAGAATATAATTATCCTCTTTGCCAGTAGAAACTTTAGGCTTATTTTACTATTTAAACACATTCTGTTTTTTGTGTTGCAAGGTAGACATTTTGTGTTATATGTTTAATCACCTTCTTACTCCTTTTTTGCTGAATTTACAGGTACATATATGTACATTAGATACAACTCTACTTCTATATTATGTATAAAATAATGTTTTTCCTTCCACAGGCTGTCGATTTGAGGGAACATTTCATGTTAATCGGGTAAGGAAATTTGTATTTTCAAATTGTTTGCAAATGCCTAACTTAGCACTTTTGCATCTTCCATTTATCATTTCTCAAAATATTTGTTCTTCTTGCTTTGGTCCTTGAACCAATGTGTTCTTGAAGAAATTTTCATGCCTATTGCAGTATATTATTTATTCTGTTCCTGAAGATGACTGTGGTAATGCTTACTCACCCTAGGTTCCAGGAAATTTTCACGTTTCAACCCATGGTGCAGACTATCAGGCAAGGCCCAAACTATTTTAACTGTAGTGCTGTCTTCAGAATTGGTCAAAGTGACATGCACCTCTTCAGCAGTTTAATTAACTTTGATGTCATTAACTCTGGGAAGTTTTTCTGTGAGCAACAAGAATACAAAATGGTTGGAAATCCAGCTTTTGTATTAATTACTGCCACATATGCCGTCAAAGGCAGATGTCTTCTATGTTTTCATTTGAATTATATAGACAATTATACTTGGGGCTATCACTGCAACTCATGAAAACCTCCAAATGTAAATTATATGATATATCTGCAGCAATTGAATGACAGAGCAAATTTTCAAATTCATTTGAATTAATCAGTGTTATTCCTTTTACAATAGCCAACAAACTTCGATATGACGCACGTGATAAATGGTTTGCAATTCGGAGATGTTATATACGTAAGTATACATAATGAACTTTTCTTTAGTTCCCTAATATCTTTTCTATTTGTTTCACTTGTTCTAATTTTTGAAAATATGCGCAAAAGTGTAGAGCTTGTTTTAGGCCATTTGCTAAACGGCTGTGCAGAAATGCGCTACCGGCAGACCACATTTTACTACGCTTACGTCATTGATGGCTTTTATTCTGTTGTTCTTGATCCGGGATTTAGCATTAGTCTAAAAACAGAATCAGATGAGCTGGTGGCTTGAAAATCCGTAATTGAAAATGACAGAATGAAAACCACGCCTCGTTTTCTGCTCGTTAAAACACTCCAAAAGAATACCCGTAATCCACAAGTTTAATACTATGATATTCCACAATACTGAATAGGCTGAGATGTTTGATCAGAATAAATTCGTTAATTTCAAGGGATCACGTCAAGATGTGAGCGTATCATTAACCTCCTTTGTAACAAAACACGCCCTCTTTTCTATGAGACGTTATCCTTAAGTCTCATGAAGAACTCCTAAGCCTACAAATGCCCTTCAGTTGTTCTAATAGTAATTAGAACGTGAGGCCTTTCAGTGCGTGTTCAGTGTCTGGTCTGCTGCTGGAGTGATACCTAGTGAAGGTGCATAGTTTTATTGTGACGCATTGTCTACGGTTAGGTGATAGCTTTACGGTTGCGTTTTCAAACAACAAAACAAAATCAAGCTTTAGTGTTTTGAGCGTGAAACTCGTGCAGCTAATTGATCAGAATATAGAGGCGAACTGATTTAGCAAAACGTTTGTGCATTTACAACCGAAGATTATCTTTCGATAGACCTAACCTATATAAGGATTCGGTTTCGGCAAAGTCCAGAAAATTAGGGTCGGACACATGTTAAAAAAGACGTCATTGATATTTAAGTGCTTTTAGATAACGAATACTTAGAGGGGGGACGTACTGTTTTTCTCGACATAAAGGTTTGCATTGCAATTCAGTGCATGTTGTTCAATTACACTGTATCGAGAAATACCAGACTCAGTATTCCTTAAGGTAGCAGCTTGTGTTTTTGTCAGTTAGAAATAATCTGAGGTAGTTTCAGTGTAGCACTGAAATGAATGAAATCTATGAGGATAAAAATTGTCAGATGTTGTATCCAAGACAAAGTGCAGCATTACAGCCAGTCTAGCTGACCCATTTGCTCTCATTAATATGCAATGCCGTCTTTTTAAGGATCATCAAGTCCAAGGAGCTTTCAGTGCTTTAGCCAACCACAGCCAGCTGGAGTCAAATGGTTTGTATGACTAAAGCATTCATTACTTTGTCGCTATTCCAGCCGTTTTTGGGATGAACGGTGTTGAGTGATCGCCCTATACGAATCCGGTATTCATTTAATATTCATAAAGGCTTAACGTTTTGAAAGCAAAACCTAAGCCGCACTGCCAAATTGCTATGGTGACATTCTTAAGTTTTGTGATATTGATGATCCATGTGTCTCTTAATTTTGTTATGACATCAATTGGGAGATTACAACATAGAACTTGATTTGGACAGCAGCAGGACTTGCTTCTACAACCATCTGTTTACGAGTCGTACTTCAAAACAGTTTAAGAACTTCTTTCTTCCATCCTATTGTTGCTGTTATACTTCCCGTTTTTATAAGGAATCGATGTTTAAATTTATGCGCCGAGTAATTTAGCATCTGTAGTGAAAAGTTTGAAATGAGCTGGCTGAAAGTATTCCAAAATCTGAAACTTTTTTGCATCAGATCATGATTGATTTTATGAAAATCGAGCTGTCCAAAATTTTGCAACAGAATACATTGCCTTTTTGCTACTTTACACAAATGTTCTGCACATTGTAGCAACTTTGTAACTTCATATGTGTTTTTTAGCGCTATCTTCACATGATTATGTGCTGAGAATCGTGCCAACCATTTATGAAAGAAGGAACGGCACCACGCAGAATTCGTTTCAATACACTTGGGCCCACAAGGTAATGTCCTCAGCTCTGCGTAGGCCCACGTTTGTCTAATCAGAGTAGAAGCACTGAAGAGTCCTTGTAGGCTTGTAGGCGCCTTCACATTTCTCTGCAATGCCAATTACCCTGGCCAACAACAAAATTGCCGGGCAGCACTAAACACGAATCCGAAAAAAGATTTTGTCTGGCGCGTTCAGATTTTGAGATGCTGATCTCATCCAAGGTTAACGTTGGGTTCGATTCTAGGGCTTTTCTTGCCAATCATTGCCTGCGAAAGAAAATCACTATGAGAATAATCTATCTTTGCCATTACATTCCTTGAAGCCAGTGTCAGCAAGCCCGCCCCCCTTGTGACTGCACCGGCTCCTTAACATCAACTTCTATCTCAGCTTATAAGATACTAAAATAACACAGAAACCAGATTTGACATCAGCACTCTTTCTCGCAGTTTACAATTCATTGGCTAGCTTTCTCTACTCAAGCCTGGTATTGAGCGATTTTCAGCATTCAGGGTGCAATGTTTTTCAAAGCTTGCTACTAGACTGGGCAACAACTGTTTGCAATAAACACTAAAATTTGATTTTAGGAGTATACATCTTATGGTCACGGAGGCATTGTTCCTGGTATGGTTTCTTTATTTTCTATTCATTATTTTGATATTCTTCCATTTGTCATTTGTTTGCAATCTTTGATGCTGATTTATCGGCAGTAGTCGCGAATTGCTTATATTTTAACGAGAGAGTAAACATTTAACAAGATACAAATCATACGACTGGATTTGATCAGAAGTGGGGCTTGTATTTGCAAATTCGCTTGAAGACGAACCATAACTCACTATTTTTCTGCACCGTAAACAAGTATTAAAATGATTCTAATTTCGTTTGAGGTTGTTCGGCTCATGCCGCGGGGTGTTTTTCGACGATCATGATGTCAACTATATGCAGAAGGAAATTGTTTTTGCGTAAATTGAAGCATTGAGTTTTCTTTTCAGCAATCTGGTTTCGATACGACCTCAGTGCGATCACCGTCAAATACGTGGAAAGACGGAAACCTTTGTATCACTTCATAACAACAGTGAGTAGCCTTGCCTAGTCCCTATCCTCGTATTACTGCCCCGCGCATCCCCGCGGGCATCCGGTTTATTTGACCAGGTGGTCAGCTGATAAAAGAGGCTCGCAGCTTCTTTCTTTTAGAAAAAGGAGCCGAGGCTACAACAGCTTTGACTCGATGTTGATATTCCTTCCCATCTGCGCAATACCTGGTTTCCAGTATTGTCAGCTTCATAACAGCGTGATTATAAGCAGCGAGATCGATTCTAAGAGTCCAAATTGTCATTTCAGCTAAGGCCAATGTGGCTCTAAAGTGAAGAACTCTACCTTGATGGCGTTTGCCAGGTTCTTTTCTCTTTATTGAACTTTCATTTTCAAAATAGTTCCCAAGGAATTGTTTGAAAGCATATCCGCTTGGCATCCCTGCCTTACCATTTGGCATCCCTGCCTTACCATTTGGCATCCACATGTCCTTTTGCATCACTGTCCTTCTCTATGGCATCACTTTCATTCGCCTTGCCATCAGTGCTGTACCCTTTAGCAGCCCTGCCTCCGATTTTGGTATTCCCAAAACCTTGTGGCATCACTGTTCTACTCTTTGGCACCACTGCTGCATCCTTTGGCATTGCTGCAAAATCTTTTATGCATCACTGCCCTCCTTTTTGGTGTCCTTATCTTACCCTTCGGCATCACTGCCATATCCTTTTACTGCCATACACTCCCTGACATTTACATCGTTTTCTTCGACATCCCTCCTTTTTCTCTGAATGCGCCATGGAGTAATGTATTATTTGGTTGTAATCCATCCACAGAAACCATAGAATGAAACCATAGAATGAAACCATAGAATGAAACCATAGAATGAAACCATAGAATGCCCTTTGACATCTTATTGCTTTAGGCTCGCTATTCAAGGTTTCAAAGCTGTCGTAATTTTTGACGCCGATATTGGTCAAAAGTAATCTGCTCCTTGAAATTTTATGAAACTATTGAAACATTAAGACTTCCCGGACTCTCTTTTCAGTAGTTGGTGCCTTGTTGGGCCACTAAGGCAAAGGAACCCAGCTCTGATCATTTCTTAATCGCAACCCGTGTCATCCGGAAAAGATTTCTGCGATGATTCTTTGGCAACGTGTTTTCGATGCTGCCCAAAATGCGCCTAAATCTCGGCTTTACTTAATGTTTAGCTGCGAGGTTGCTCGGTGCTGCATTAGGCTGATTTCGCTAGACAAGTATTCCGATGTCTGTTTTCAACCACACCTAGCAAACAGCTGCCTGTCGCTACCCACACCAAACCCATTTTGCTACTATGTTGGGAAACTGCGAAGTAGTGACAGAGAATGGAGAGTGAAATTGTGCAATGACCTCGCTGTTGAAGCTTCAATTTCGCTTTTAAATCTGTAGGTGTCTTCGCATTTTCTGCTATCAAATCTTTAATGGATAAACGTAAGCTGAAAACGGCCGCAATCTATTTTTGAATGCTCAGATTTTATTCGTTTTCGAGGAGTATAGTGTTGGCAAACTAACAGCTAAGTTTTGCCAATTACACGAAAATCTTTTGGAGAGAAGGCTTCGCGGAAAGGGAAGAGTATTTTAGAGGCCTGAATCCTGGAGTCCGATGCTTGAATTTAGAATGTAGATTTTTGTAAGAACAACTAGATATTTTAGAACGCGATTTGGTTCTCAACGTGTAAAGGCAAGGGCTTTTGAATCATGACAGTTTTTAAATTTGGGTTGAAAAAGCGATTGCACGCTATCTTGTCAAAAGTAGAATAATTGGCTGCAGGACCCGCAGATTGCGAATCGTCAATGTGTCGGTACCACCGAGGCAATTTGTGACAGGGGTCTGGATTTCATCAATGAAACAACTTTTTGACAACGAAAAATAAATGGTTGTGCGGCTTCTGAAATGCTGTAACACTCAAAGTATGCTGAACTTGCAAAAGTTCTGACGCCTTTTGTGAAAACGTACAGTGTTTATATCAACTGGGAACGCGCCGATACTTTGATTTCTAGCAACCAGGGTTATCTCCTTTTACGGGCTGTTGGAGCCACCTTCGCGGGCTGTTGGAGCCACCTTCGCAGGCTGTTGGAGCCACCTTCGCAGGCTGTTGGAGCCACCTTCGCAGGCTAAGCCTTAGTACTGGCACAGACAGCAGGTATTTCGTAGTTGATTATTCAAGAGACTCTCTCTTAGCCATGGTAAGTCGATTACCAATGCAACTTCGACCGTCGTGAGCACATGTATATTATCTCATTGTCGACAAGGAAAATAATTTCAAAGCGGTTTCAGACATGTCCCGATCTCACAAAGTAGCTATGAGCTCACTGTTTGAACGCCAAAATACTCTACCACGGCAGATGGTTCTCGGAGTGTTGTATAAATTTGAAACTTTCTTCAATTAAAGTTGCTTAATTTTTGCACGTTTGACTGGCTTTTCTCTCAGTAAGGCGCAGAGCATTTGACAAAACCACGTGCTGTACGCGTGCAGTACACGCGTCTTCGTTTTTCTCTATCTTCGTCATAGAACTCTTAAGCAACTCATCTCGAGCAAAATATTTTCACAATTGACATGCAACATTAAACTTGATATACTATCCCACATTTAGAAAACCAGGATAGTTTTAAACAAACAAAATGGTTCAAATTTTAGTTTTATCTAGTGGTGGGTCTCACAATTTTTGGGACTAAGTTCATTACTTACTCCTGGATTTGAGCGTTAATAATGTCTTTTGCAAAATCCCATGGCTGATCCATGTATAGAAGCAAAGCTTTCATTTTCCATCAAGAGGCACACTTCCTCAAACGGCCCATATTGTTTAATCCTTCAGTTTTGCCTATGTGTTTTCTATACAAATTACTGTTGTACTTTCTTATTGTACTGAATTACCTGCGTTTCTGTGTTTGTTGTCATTTCTTTGCATCCACTAGTTTTATGCATATGCCTTCTTTATCTTATCAAACTTTGAATGCAAGTTTTATCCGACCTTTATCCGTAACATGTAATTTTGCTTGCGTCTTTCTCTGTCATGACGTCAGAGTAGGAAAAATCTTTCAGCCGCTCCTCACTCTCTACGAAAAGAATGCTCTTATCAGTCTTTTTGACCCAACCCTTGAAAGCATGAACGCTAAAAATGTTCAGACACATAGATGCCGTTAACTGATTTCATGCGACTGCTGAACCAATCTTGCTTTTCAAAAGAACTTTTCTTTAATTTACAGATAGCACTGAATGCCTTCCTTCTATGATTTGCTTTAGCATGGCAGGGAACGGCTTAAAACTCTCTATCTACAACTCAACATTGCTTGTTCCTAAAATATGAAAAATTATTATAAAGTATGAGTGGCGAATTTCCAAAGGGGAATTTCAAGATGCAGGCCTACAAATTTTGCAATACATACTAAAGTAGAAGTTGCACTCTTAGAACTGACGTCTAATAAAGTTATGAAAGTGGTAAATATTTTGGTTGAAAGCCTGGACAGCCAAACCCCATTGAGACCATCCCTTCAAAACATGCGTCACTCCTGTAGTTTTCTCCTCCTGTAGGCCTTCGAAGTCCTGCGCTGAAGATGACTAGCTGTGTTCTTTTTCGTAGGTGTGCGCAATCGTTGGAGGGACATTCACCGTTGCCGGCATAATCGACTCGATGATTTACACTGCAAATGAAATATTCAGAAAAGCAGAAATTGGCAAACTGAGTTGATGCAAACATGACAAGTATTAAGAAGTAGCCTCATCGTTGTAATTATGTGCACGTTTCTTTCAAAAGGGCAATTTGGTTTCGTACCAAACGCCGATTTACTGTCAAACCCTGGTCGGAGGGGCCCCCGACGAACAACACGAGAAGATTGACGGCAAGCACTCTGTTTGAAGTGCCTCATCAACGCCGGAGCTTGTTGACTTTGGCTCTTGCCTACCGAAAGAAACGTGCATCAACTGATGGAATTCTTTGTACTATTTGTCGAATGAGCCTCACGTATCACAAGGGTTTATTTATTTCAGTCCGCATTAGCGCTTTTAATAACGTTTAGAAACTCTTTAGCCGAGCAAGCCTCGATTATGAATGATTGTTAGTGTGTCTCTCTGTTTGACGCCCCTCGTTTGACGTCATTTGCTAACATCAAGAATCACAAGTGTTTCTATGGACTCGGGCATTGCGAATACTTCGTGAGAATGTATAATAGCAAGGCTCAGTCTGTTTCATTATAGTACGCCTTCACCATTGATTGCTTCTCAAGTATTGTTCTGTTTACCATGTTTTTGTGTTCAATGACGTCAATGCCAGGAGAAGCTGCCCTCGTTCCCATCCGCCAATTTTGAAAGCGAGATTTCTGGCCCTTGGCTTTGCTCTCACAATCTGCCTGTTGATTCCTCAAGTTCGAGTCAGGCAGAAGGCATTTTTATACGCAACCATAAGCAATGGTCATGAGTTTATTTCGGGTCCCATGTGAAGGCCCCCCTAGAGTATCCTTCAGTTTATGCAAGGGATGGTCAGTAGGGGCAACTGCTCTCTTCAGTCCACATACGGTTTTTTAATTGGCCGTATATTTAAGTGTGTCCTCTTTGCCACGAATTTCTTGACTTGACTCAACCCAAAGCTAGTAAGTTTTTAAAATGTCATAAAGCCTTCTCACCACGCTGTGGTAGCATCTTTTTGATGGAGGGAACAACTGGACTCGGTTTCAATTTTCGAAGACATTCTCCGTAAAGCTGCCATAGTTTCACACATGTATTGTAACAACAGCCCTACCCTTTCCGCTGAGTGAACTTCTTTAGCGCATGATTGCGACTTGTGGCGACTATGTAACTGAGAGAGAGTTTTTTGTTTTGGGCAGAGTGGATAGATCCAAAGACCTTCCTTATGCCAATAATGGTGTGACACTCAGCTTGATATTTTTTATATTATCCTCCTTAAGATCCTAGGCAATTTGATCGTCAATCATATTTTTCGGGCTCTCGTTACGATAAGCCCCTTATCAAGAGTAATTGCTCATCATTGCTTGAAGCGATTCGCGTTGGTTTTGTGGGCGTACCGATGCAGTGTCACGTTTACTCAGAAGAATACGTCAGTTGTTTCCAAAACAAAATCTTTTACCCATTGTCTTGCAGATTTGACTTGCAAAAGCGCGTAAATATTTTCTCGCTAAAGTTCGCTCCTTTCCCTTCTGTTTTTGGCAGTCCTGACACCTTAAGCATCAGTCCATTATGCATTGCGAATACTGCCAAACATTCTAGAATTTCCGAATTCCGTTTGGCGCAAGTCATTACCAAGGTGTGTATGCAATTAATACAATCTGATCGTCTATTACGTAAGCAAACATTATGACTCGACAATTCGCCCATGCTAACAATGGAAGGCATTTTGCATCCAAATTCCTTAATAAACGTTGGTTTCAAACACAAGATTCTGTAAATTCTGTGAATTTTTCTTTTGGCTGAAGAGGATTACGAGAGCTGTTGTGTTGTGTTGTGGATGGTTCTTTTGTTACAGCAACAACAGCGCGCTGGATAACGCCATCTCCGAATCCATTCATTGCGTAAACCATAGGTGGCGTAAGCGATGTCTGTTTCTATTCTTGGCAACTCGACCCAGACTCTTTCTTCTTCGCCTTTGTTTAAAAAGAACGCGCAACATGTGCAGTCCAGTCGTATACAAAGAACGGGAAAAGCAAAGAGCGAAAAGCTACGCAGAATTGACCTTACTCAAATCTGAGTTTATCAGACCGACAGAGCAATGAAGGCGGTGGGTGATAGAGAACTGCTGCCACTTCGAAGTCTTTCGTTGAGAAAACTTAACCACGATGCCTATACTTTAATTGACGTTCGTCCACGATCGGAATTCATCTCGAGCCATATTGCAGCTGCTATAAATATTCACTGCTCGCCCTTGCTCATACGAAGGCTTCAACGTGGCAGTAAATCGGTCGAAAATTTATTCTTGCCTGATGAAATTCGTCGAAAGCTTCAACGGGACACAAGCCAAATGATCGTATTGTACGACAACGATTCTGTAGAGGGAAATATTGCCAAGGAAGTTCGACAGCTCGCTCGTGTTTTACAAAACGGGAAACGTTCCCGATCAATTTTCTTCCTAGACGGTAAGTGTAGTAGAGCTATTTTTACCGTAATTTTTATTTGACTTGCTAATTGTTCTGAAAGCAAATGATTCTTTTCTATCCTCCCGTTCAGCTATTGCCGAATTATGTTTACAAATTAACTTAGATATTCTTTATCGGCTTTTACTTTGAAATGAGAAAAGAAGAAATGTACAGACAACATATATTGTATGTTTTCATTGCACAGTTCAAACCTCAATTCGATTTCAAATGGCATTCTAGTGGCTATAGAAAAGAATTCACTACAATTTTTAAGATATTTTCCGTCTTTCACAACTTGGTCAGACAACACTCGTAAGTATTGTGTTGATCTTTGACTCATCTGCTGATCTGGCAAAGGTGAATCATTTTGGATCCTTCTTGTGCCGCCCTGAGTCATTTAGTGACGTGTTTTGTTTATAGAAATTGCATAACTGTTTTTGGTAGAGGTCAGAATTTTCCTCTTTCACCACATCGGAAGGGCGAAATGACATAAACGTCACCCGAATCTAACTCCAACAAAGCCAACAAGCACTGCCACTGCAAGGGTTTCCTGGCGATCGCACCACAATGGTTTCCTGGAGGTCGCACCACAAGGGTTTCCTTGGCGGTCGCAAAACTGAGACGCGATACCTAATATCAAGGGTTTATGAAATTTAATTTGTTTTCGTTTCTCATGGTAAGCCATAACTCTCGTAGTGATCTTTGTTATCAAGTTTCATTGACCCGATCTACAACAAACCCTTCACTACGTCCTTTGTTTCAACACAATGGTACAAGTCGGCCACGTGTGCAAGAACAAGCCCATGAATGAACCGTCCGTTGGCGGGAAAATTACCCTCCACCTGTAGAAGAGCCTTGTGATTGCGTCAACATTTCTATTATCTTGAAGGCAGGTTGGCCTTTTATCAATTGCCCTTCAAGTACGCAAACCGTTCCTTCTTTTGCAAGAAATTCGTACTAGCAGGCGGGTGCTGCCAAAGTTAATCCTAACTCATTTGTCAATCTACCTTTGTTCAGAGTGACCCACAAGCAAAACCCTTACCTCGAAGTTTTCTCACTTGTTCGATTTCTTTAAAATTGCATTTCAACTACTTTAATTTCCAGAACTCACCACTTATGAGTAGAAAGCAAATAACATGTTTATGATTTGCAGGTTAATAATCCTGCACTGCTCCTGGCAATGCGCTTAACAATTTTTTCATTTACTTTTAGGAGGAATTAAAAGCTTCATGTCTGAAAACCCGCTCTTGTGCGAATCGACACCGCTGACCATAGAAACAGACCAGCAGATCTCGCAGATGCGGCAGATTCGCGATCCGACTGATCACGTGTTATTCAGTTCGTACGAGACGGAGCCTGTCCACCTTCTGCCGCATCTGTTCATTGGAAGCGCGCAACACGCAGAAAAGCGCGAGATGCTTCAAAGACTCGGCATAACTGCCATACTTAACGTCTCGAAAACTTGCAACAATAACTTCGAAGATACCTTCACCTACAAAACCATTCCAGTCGATGACTCGTTTACCGAAGACATTGGATGCTACTTTGGCGAGACGTCTAACTTTATTGGTGAGTATCTACCGTCTTTAGAAATCATGGATTCCAGTGGTCGCCAAGCATTTCAAACATCGGTTTCTTTGATCATAGTAACTATGGTTTGATGATATACACCCCTCCTTCTCCATGACTCAAAGGGGATTGCCATTATATCTTCAGTCTCGCGTCTATGGCGCCGGAACTACAAAGGATAAGACAACGCCGATTAATAATAACTTTCTATTTTACACCCAAATTCACCACCTTTGACTTCTCCGTTGCTTCTAGTATACTGGCTATAAATTCATTCCATTTATATTGATGCTAGCCAGTGATGTGCCCAGACCATTTAGGTTGGTGAGGGAGGGGCGTTTAGAAAAAAAGTGACCAACTATACTTTTTGACCAACTTTTTGTCAACGGAAATTTCTCCACAGGCGCCACCCCCACCCAATCGGCACATCCCTGATGCTAGAATAAGAATAATTTTGTCAAAATTATCACGAAATCCTGATCCCTTTTTAGATTCTGTCAGACGACAAAATGGAAAAGTGCTCGTTCACTGCAAAGCTGGGATATCCAGGTCGGTGACCATTTGTTTGGCCTACCTCATTTCTGTCTACGGATTCTCCTTCGACGAAGCCTACGAGTTCATCAAGAAGAAAAAGTCACACATATCGCCGAATTTCAACTTCTTGGGACAATTACTGCTTTTAGAGTCAAACAAGAGCAGGTGCATAGCCAGGCAGAGGCCATTGGAAACACCCCTTCTGGACAGCGAGGTTCCGTCTAGTCCAAGAGTTCCGTTGGAAAGCCTGCATCCCAATTCGCCATTACCCCATAGACAGACTTTTTCGTATCCAGTTGATCAAACTGGTTCTTGTTTAGGCCCTTTCCTTGTAAGTAATATTGGCAGCAACTCTCCAAAGCTGATGCCTACACCAACGTAACCATAACATTATTATATAATGACTTTGCGCTATCTGTGTAAGATAAAAAATGCGGTGTTGTTCCAAGAGTCTTGCGTTTTGAATCAAATGCAATGTCGTTGATGAAATTATTCAGGCTTGAAGAAAGTTATATACAACCAAACGTAGTCTGGAAAGGCACAAATTTGCCATTGAATTTGTAAATAAATCCCGAGGCTCTACAGAAATTCAAATTGACAATGTTGAAGAATTTAAATAGTTGTTTTATTGTGTTCGTTTAAATATGAAATGTACAGTAGAGTAAATTATGAAGAAGTAAATGTTCAAAAAAATTATATAAAATGTCAAGCACTTTGTGGTTTTCTTTGGGTTGGAAGCCAAATCCCTGTACATCTTCCTGTCTAATGCTTTAAGCATCTTAAAAATGCATTCAATAGAGAACTCAAATCTTTTTTTCCTCAATCGAGGCTTTTAAAGTGATTTTCAAATAGCTATTAACAAGAAGATCACTATGACCCTCTTATTTTCTACTGGCTATTTGAAAAGGTACACAGTGAGGTATATTGTTGAATTCATCATGTTTTGAAGAAAAGAGCAAATGCTGAATTCTCCCATATACCAAAGCAATTTATGATGGGATGTCTCCAAGTTCGCAGCGAAGATTTCTTATTCGGACTACGAGATCCTAAATACCATGGTAGGCCGTAAAAAAAGTGATAGGTCAGAGGATAATTTGGAAAGCTTGCATTAATGTTGCAATTGAATGCTATTGTAATTAAAGAAAGATTTTAATTTTGGCGTCAGAAAATGCGATCTTATCCAGCACATATGGTATCAAAACTTTGTCTACAAAGGACGAATTGCAGACGTCCTTTTACATTCTAGAAGTGAGCATTGGTTTTTCTTACAGAAGATACAAGACGAATCTGTATCAGTGGCGATTCTAGCCTTAAAAGTCTGGAGGGCTAACCGGGGGGCAAACTATGGTATTGGGCTGACCTTGCGCACCCCAGCGCAAGAAGGTGGATCGCTAAATGATTGTCAAGAATAAGTTTTTCTTGGTAACTACAGAACTCTTGGCAGCACTTGGTTTTTACTTGGTAACTTATTAGTAAGGAGCCAAAATTTCATAAATGTCCACCTCGGTTACAAACCAAAACGCTTATCGGGGCCCCTTTTTTGTAAATAAATGCAATTGAGCATTGAGGAAAATAAAGAGAGCAACCCTAACAAAGAGAAAAATACGATTGAACAGCTTCGGCAGAAAAGATTGAATCTTTAATAGAAACTTTTGAAAAAAAAGGGGGGGGGGGCAAAACAAGGGGCAAAGAACATTTCTAGGGGGGTCGTGGCCCCCCTGTAGAATCGCCACTGATCTGTGTCCTGCCCTATAGCAAAATCAGAAAGTTCTAAGAGCGTGAATTCATACTCCATGAAATGCCCATTCACGAGTGTTTTGTTACAAATAATGTCGCTATTTTACATTCAGCTTTCGACTTCGAAATGAAATGAAACTTGACATAATTTTGACCTTGGTTCAATAACATCAACAACAACACTTCGATGACGTAGCAAATTCACGCTACCATCTTGGGATGTGGCGAGTATTTTTGAGGCGTTCATTTATCGTTGATATAACTCTGATAGGAGTGAAGAGTAGAGGGTTGCTGTAAAAATGTTTCTTTACATATTGACTTGGATATCGACAGTCATTCACATTGTCTTCCTGACATTGTCGTTAGGTGAGTATGGCATCAAAGCAGGGACTGGGTGTTCCTACAGCTTCGTAATAGCCTAAGGGCTAAAGATGATGACAAAAATCTGCTATAACTGCTCCAAGCCGTGACAAATTGTACATTTTATGTTTTTAATGAACAATTTATCAACTCGATCAAATATGATTTCCTTTCTATTTTGTATTCATAATTGCGTTGTGAAATTGACCAAGGTGCTTGCGGGGGTGCGTCACGATCATCAACACAGAAGCTTTAGCCCTTGATCTAGGAGATTGTTTGAACCGTCATTTAGTAGATTTTTGTCAACATTTTTTTCTTGAATATCCATCAGGAATTTTTTTCAGAATAACCCTTGCACTTTATTGTAATAACGTGACAATGGTTCACAAATGCAACTAACAACAATATGTGAAACTTGTAAGTGGAGTCTTTCCAAGATCCATGTTGAGCTTTAGTGATTGGCATTAATTTTCCTTCCCTTTGATTCAAGTACAAGTCAAATCAGTGGAATCTAGGGCTTTATTTGTTCAAAACTTTACTGGAAACCACATAATTCCATGTATAGTACTGCAAACAGGGGCATGCTGGCCTGCATGGTAAGGTGGCGATGGCCAGCCCAGGGCCCCTCAGAATTTTCAAGCAGGCCTTTCACAAGGAGAAACTACATAACAAGTACCCCTATTAAGCATAAATTTAAAATTTTATGGGAATAACATCTGGTTGATCGAGTTCTTTCTGACTGTTATACCAGAGAGCAGAATTTTGTGATTGACAAATTTGCACCATGATATTTAACACTTTGGTATTATTGCTTTGAAGTAGCTTCATTTCTTTTGGCTTTTTTGTTTCTAGCGGCTGGCCTGTACTATTTAGCAGAGCTAGTTGAGGAATACACAGTCACCACTGCAAAAGTTATCAAATACATTCTCATTGTAAGTCCTACCCGTTTAGACAATGCTAATATGAATTGTAGTATTTAAACTATTTTCTTCTGCTCATACTCACGAATATAACAAAAGGATCCCTTGGTAACAGTAATTTGCAATTCGATTGGAGTTATGTCTCAAGCAATTGCCTTTTCAAGTAATGAAAAATTGATTTGTGTCAATAGGAATGGGCATCTTGTCTTTGTTTTGTAGAAAGGGCAATGTAGCTACATTCAATTTGGAAACTTGAAGGTGTGGTTGCTTAATAGTTGGGAAAGCAAACAATTGTTCTAATTTGTATTGGGCATTTTGAGTGCATGTATTATTGGTAGACTATTATTCAGAGCTAATGTATGCTCTTCAGGTTTTCTGGAAACAACAGTATCATTAATGAAGTGCAATTTTTCCACTTCCAGACCTCAACATTGGCAGTGGTGGGCTTGTTGCTGCTGGAGCATATGCCTTTGTACCTCACCGGCCTAGTTCTCCTGTCACATTTCTTCTATGCCACACTGTTAAGCAATTTCCCTTACATATCACTCACATCTCTAAGTTTCATTTTCTGTTGTGGTATGTTATTTCTATTTACTTTTCTTCTTCTCATCATGAAACATTTTTTGTTTGAAGGGCTTAGTGTCATTATTTGCAATTTCCTGCATTTCATTTGCAAGATTGAATTTTAGAAAGCATAGACCATGATCTATGGTTTGTTATTTTGAGTTTTTTTTACAAAGGTCATTTGTTGCAGCATTCTGCATGTATGAACATTAATGGACTTCAATGCAAATGGTCTTCTATGATTTTACAAAACTTTGCTTTGCAAAGTTTTTCTTTACCACAATTTATTGCACCCTTACTCAATTAACAATCAAATTTACTTACAGTTCTTTTGGTGATCAACCACTACTTAGCGTTCTCATATTTTGCTGAAGTGCTTTATAGTTTTCAAGAGGTATGTTCTGTTTCTTTGTGTTGTGTTCATTTTCAATTTGAAGCTAGCTGCCCTAATTCTTTATTATACCTTTATTGCAATTAATTAAGCTGTATTATTTTGTAATGTTCTTTTTAGATTTTGCAATATAATATGAATTTTTTAATATATATGTTGTTTATTTATAGAAAATTTATTCCATCTACTAGATGATATCTGAAATTATGAGATTTCCTAATTTTAGCAAGACAAATATGGATAGTTCTATTTCCTGCAGTAAATAGTAGATTTAGTTCTCGCTCTGCTTGTTATAAGTAAAAAATTAGCATTCTGAAACTGTTACTTTAATTAATTCTATGATTCTTAATACCTAGCATTTTGGGACGAAATGTAATCTTCTTTTTCAGATTTTGGCTTACTTCACAATATGCCTTTGGCTAGTGCCATTCAGTTTTTTTGTGTCCCTGTCGGTCAATGAATATGTTCTTCCAACCATGCAGACTACCGATTTGTCTGGTAACAGTTCAGTTATAGGTAACAATCATTTTGCATTTCAAACTCTTTTTGACCAAAATATTGATTAATGGTGGCTTTTGATTTTCTAGAATAACTTGGTAAATCAAGATACAATTAGCAAGTACCTTGTTCAAAGATTGGGGCTATAGTGTGCAAAGTATTGTTGTTATGTATTATTTGCCTGGTTAAATATAGGTTTGATAATGAGAAGAGTTTCAACCCAGCTTATTCAAACCTGAATCAAATGACAAAAACAAACACCATAGTTGATAACACCCAGAAACAGAAAGCATTGGTATAAGTGTATAAGTTGGTCTTTCAATCAAAGTTGTGTGGCAGGGTGATGGTCTGACTAATTCATAACTGATTTGAATAGGCCATCGATTACTTGGAAGTGATCATTCTAAGATAACCTTTCCTTTCTTTCATCTTTAGCAGAATGACGATAACTAGAAAAGACATACATTTCATAGAAGCTTAAAGGCATTGAGTCATGGTAAATAGCGGTTTTTCACGGGCTGTTGTCTGTTTTCACGTGATAAATCAGCTTTCATGTGATCAGACATCAACTACGAGTTTAAAACATCATGTGTGCAGTTTGCTTGACAGCCAATCAGATTAACGGAGCTATCATAATGACTCAGAAATTTTTGCAATTTGGGTATACGCTTTCCATTTATAATGACTTGATGCCTTTAAAAAACAATAACGAAATGCAACTGTATGTATAAAATGAACTACAATATTTAATGTTCAGTGTGGTAAGTATTGCCCATTTCTGATGATTAAAAGTGTAAACAAGAATTACCTCTTTAGGCCCCAACACTGGTATTCTTATCTCAAAAAAGTCAAAGCGAAGCGGACTGCTAGCCATCTTTGACTACTTTAATCAGAAGAAAGATGACTGGTTCCTGAGAAATAAAAGGTTCTGAAGACAATGTTTTGTTTTACTAAGCTTTGTCGAGAAATGGAGCTTTGCTATTTATATATAATGTAAGCAGTTCAATGCCAGGAACATAAAATTAGAGTACTGGAAATTGCTCACATGTTACAATTAGGTAGATTAAATGATACTACACAGTTGACCTATTTTGTAGAAAACTGTATAATGCTTGGAGTTTCTAGGAAATTCAGAGTCATGTTCATTTACCTACTTGTTTCCAGTACTTTTAGACAATTTGAGGCTGTTTTTCAAGCTTGTGGTTGTATTTAATTAGTTCATTTCAAAGTATATTGTCTAAAAAATGTGATTTGCTCTTGACAGTTTTCTTATTCTTGAACAGAAGATGTGCTGCATTTGATTGGTACTTCCTTCTTGGATCTAGTAAACATTCTTTAGAGTACCTACACTTTAAAAACAATACACCTACACTTTAAAAAATTTGTTCAGAAATGGAGCATGAGACAAACAACTCTGATTGTTATAAGAGCACAGGACTCAATTTATTGGATAACACCAAACCGTGATTCTTAAGATAGGCTATTCTTAAAGTAGAGGTTTTGCAAAACATGGTCAAACTTTGCAAAACATGTTCAAGCTCCACCTCAAATAAGAAAATCTTCAATTGATGTACCTTAAATCTTTTAGTTTTGCAACTTTCTTGAATGCCTGTTTTTATTCTCTGACTTGCTTGGAATTAAGAGGATCTGCCGATTATACTAAAGGGGCAAGAAAACTGTCTAAAACTAAGATATTGCTTAAAAATGTATCACTTAGCACACAATTTATTGCTTCCAATATACACCTGGGTTGTAACAACCTCCCTGTAAGAAGTTTGTGTTTAATGATGCTACCACATGTCATGACAGACAATACAATTTATCTTAGATAGTTGGGAGCCTAATAAGAGAACTGTCGTGTTTCCTTGTCATGAACTTAAAGAGTGAATCACCATTGAAAGTCTAGATTTCTTGTAAAATACTATGATTTCGATTTCAACTTGCAAGCATTCCTGCAAGTTTCATTAAACAGAGAGTTCTGACTTGCCTAACTTAAGAGTGAATCTTCTTTGATTTCTCCTCCAGATAAATCCAAAACTTCTGCTTTAAATATTTTCACTGAGAATTGATGTTGAAATGTGACTTTCTTTGAATAGAGACCGGATTAATGTTGGGCTGCATCCTGCTTGTCATTTTAGCTCACTTTCGTCCTGCATTATACTAGATATTTTAGAGCACATGAGTCAAATAGAGACAAAATGCTTTCCAATAAAATATTTACACTTAATCCACATTATCGTATTCAAAAGACAGAATAAATATAAATTGTATAGAAACAGATTTGATACCAGGTGTCTTGATAAAATTTATCAAAGAAATGTGATAAAAGGTTTCATTCATTAATTGAGTTATGAGTAAAGTTAGCAGATATTGACCAAGCGTGGTCAGGATTTCTCAAGTGTTTTTAATAAAAATTGACTAATTTAAAGTATGTGGTGTTGAAGTTGGGTGGAAGTGTATTAAAAAGACTTAAAAAGCCTAGCTAGATTGGAACTGTTAAAATTAGCTTTTATTTTTGCCATAAAAACACATTTTACTAATACAAATTAGATAAGTGAAATGCATCAATTGCTTGGTCCACCTGGCCTAAACTCTTCTGCATTTGGATTCAGCTTGTGTGTCTAAAAAAAACAGAAACTCATTATACTCTTTCCAAAAATAGTTTGTTGTAAAGTCCAGGACAGTGAAATTGGATCCAGTATAACATGTAATAGACAAATTGAACCTTCAGTGGTCATAACACTACTGATGTACCACATTTCTTTTGGCAATCAGGAAATTTTCTTTGGCATCTTTCCAAAACAAAAACACTCATGGTGCCCAGATATGAAATGTGATAACCCAGCAGCCCCTTGGATATTTAAAACATTGCTTACTTGAGTAAAAGATGCCCATCATTTCTCATGGAATTTAAATTTCTTTACAAGGGGTGCATTGAAAAGAAATATTAATGAATGAAAAATAATTTGGGTTGCAGAGATTGTCATGCTGAAAATGTATTGCATGATGCATTTGAATGCAAAGATGCTGAGAATTAAGCAACATTTGGGAGACGGGAAGCAATGATTTATACCAAATTTCTCTTTATATTTGAGCCAATTAATCCAATTAAGTGGTTTTTCCAAGTTTTTGATAAGAATCTAGTGAGGGTCAATTTGAAACTTTAAATAAAAGATGTTAACCAAAACTAGTTCCAAAATTCTTAGAACATTAAATGACAAAAGTAAATTACAGGCAAATATTATTTTTAATATGCGTTAATGAGTGGGTATAAGGGGACGGGGGTATTGTGTAGCAAAAATGTCATCATCTACAACTGATGCACTCTCACTGATTCAACAAAATCTGTCCACAATCTAGTGGACAGTTTTTTCATTGTGAAGCATTCACCATTCAGAGCTTATTCAGGGAAATTTCATCCAACATTCAAACTACAGTGTATACCGAAGATTTTTATCACTTTTGGGGGGAACTTACCGGTTTTAGTTGGGGGCGTTCTAGGGGCTGATTATTTGGTACAAAGGAGGGTGTGTTTGGACCATAGCCGTTCCTTGGTGCCCCATTTTGATGATACATTGGTGGTTGTGGAAAGCCGTTATGATAAGGCAAGTATCCTTCTGTCTGGGCTCCGTGGTTATACCATGGATGTGGTGCGTGGCCGTTAAACTGTTGGGGATCCAAGTCTTGATTTATTTTCATATAATCAAAGTGATCTGAAAATCCATTGTACTGATGGGGATTTTCGGTATTTCCAGCTCTTTGGCCTTGAACAAACTGTTCGCCCGTGCGCGTGAAATGCACCATATCTCTTTCCTCTTCGTCTAGAAGCAACTCTATCGAGTTTCTGATGTAATTTTCTTCTTCAATTTCGGACTGAATCTCTCGATCGTAATTGTCCATATCTTCCATCCACATGTACTCCGAAAAGTCTATCTTGGCATTTTGCGTTAGGTTTTTCATTTCTTTGTCAATCCTCCCAACTCTGAAAGAACCACCTTGACTCATGATGTTCTGTTTATTACTGCTTGCTTCTTGATTTCTGTTTGCTGATATCAAAGATGGCTGACTAAAGAATACCATTCCGCTTTCCTGTCTGCTTGTAGTTTCCACCAATCACATCACGTCCTCATCTGGATGCTTCTGCGAGGCTGCGCGGCACCAAGCCACCTCGCTTTCCAGCGTGTTCTCCGTCTGACCAGACAATCCAGCAACCAGAAAAGAAATGCTGGACTGCACGATTTTCAACAGATGCGAATCCATTGGGCACTGAGAAGAGAATCCTGTAGCAAAAGCAATTACATTTTAAATTGCTACACAGAGGCCGATTTGGTGTGAGTTTCATCAGCCCTCGATATTGGCCACAGAGGGAGAATGCCCGGCAAAGTTCTAGAAAATACAGACAGGAAAAAACCCAAGAAAATTGTTAAGTTCGCAGTCTTAGTCCAGGGGGCACATCAGGAGTATGTGATGTGAATTGAATTCTGAAAACCCACGAAGTTGGGTACTACATAAGGGGGTTGCATAAAATAAGGTATCATATAAAATAAAGATATTCATGCTAAAAGTCCTGCTATATAGTCATGACAGTTTATTATAAATTTCGGGCACTTGGATCGGCAATTTTTGGCACTTGATTCCTGTTTTATATTTCCCTCTTCACTTGTTTTGATGACAAAACCAAAGATTTCCGTTCGCTTTCCATCATTGGTATGAAACAGTATGTTTTCTTACAGTTGTTCGCCAGTTCTTTCTTCTTTTTTTCCTCTGCTCTCTAATCTAAAAGTTAGGATTAGATATCTAGTAATGATACACAATAGTAGCTTCTCTCCTGATCCCGAAAACAGCACAGAGTCAAAAGCATGTTTTAGGTTAGTCATGGTATTCCCACTAGCTTCAAAAGAAATCTCTCTCTCGGCTCTCTCGGCAATCTCTTTGAGAACGCTTTTGAAATCGTGTATTCCCGCAAAACCAAGTATAATGTACCTCTAAAATAGTAAGTTAAAAGTAAGTAACATAGTAAGTCTGTGAATAAAAAAGTTACATCATTAAATGAAATTCACTCATCTGCATTAGGCGGCCTAGGCCTTTTCCCGTCGCAATTCATGCTGATAAGCGCGTTCCTTAAGTATCAAGATATCAGATACTTTTGCTAGACAGTTTGTTCTTTGGATTAGCATATGCCTCAAACAATGGCTTTACATTTCGCATTGTTTCAGTATTTTTTTACCTTTTTCATCAATTTGAAAGCTCGCAAAATAACTGCTTATGAATAATAAAGAGGCGGTGAATAACTCCAAAACATTATTTGCTTATTCAGCCAAGATATCTCTTCGTATTGTTTTATTCTAGCTTGTTTCCCTGTGTTCTACCTCTCTGTCTTTTACAATAGTAAAGTTATTTAAAAACAGTTTTATTAAGTGAATTTACTGAAACAATCCATGCGAGCTACTCAGTTTCTTTCAATATGACTGATAGGTATTATGCACTCAGTATGCCATATTGATTGAACAAGGGGGCTTCTTAGCCCCATAAAGTTGCGATGGAAATGTGGGCAAAATTCGTTTCTAGAAGTTTGGTGATCAGTACCCTGGGTATCAGACTCTCTATGTATAAAAAAGAGAGTCTGGTACATAGTGATACATAAGCCCTGTCCACACTACACAAACTAACCCAAGTTCGCCCCAGGCTTTAGCTAACCTAGGTTAGATTTTGCAGTATGCACTGGATTTGCCCTGGGTTAGTTTAACCCATCCCTAGAGGTGGGTTCGACAAAACCTGGGGTGAACCTGGGTTAGTTTGTATAGTGTGGACAGGGCTATAGTGAGTCTGGTACCCAGGGTAGGTGATCAGTGAAGTTGTCATACATCATGATGTCAAAAGTGCTCTTGGCTAATGAACTGCCTCAGCACTACCTCGGCGTTATTGACCTTTCCTGATCCCGTGCATAAAAAGTTAGTTTTCGCGTTCAAGAGCGAACTTTCGTTCACGAAATCACGCTATAAAATTTGCCAATTCATGCTTTCATGGTCCAAGAAGAGGGCCACTATAAGCGCCGTTGAAATCTGCTGATTGAAGAAACTGATGCGAGCATTGAATGACACAAAAGTAGGAAAGCTGCCAAGTATTTCAACTCGTCCTTATAGAAGCAAGAAGGTCAATTGTCTTTGCATTTTCCCTACCCTGAGTTTGCTTTCAACGAATTTGTGCTCCACTTTGTGCTAGCTTTGAAAGAAATAAAATTCAATTATCAGACTGTTGCTAATTTCTTTTGTAAAGGACATTATCAGAACTTCTTTTTGAACAAACACCAGGCCTTTTCGATTGATAATGTTTTTCGTGGTTTTCCAATGACATCCAGCAAATTAAATTCTGCAACCCTATTTTTCTCAGAGTCACAGACGTCTTGTTTCCCACGCTTTTGGTCTAAGCTGAATACTTTTGTTGTAGATTTGAAAAGGACAATCTCTTTTGTAAAAATATGCTGAATTTTTTTACGCTAAAAGCAGACATCCACAAAGAGAGGTAGAAGATTTGTACTCTACTGTGTTGATCAAGTTTGCACTAAATGAAGTGTTATCTATGCAGGCGGTGGTGCTGGCTGGAGACTCTTCCATAGAAGGGCTTCACCGTCCAAGGGGGAGGGGGTGCAAGGCAATCAGAGAGGATACAAGGAATCGCCGTCTCAATAACAAACTAACAAGAAGCTTGTGAAGGGACTTGAATTAAACTAGCACCGAAACACAGCTTTCTCGCTGACAATTTTACATGTTTTCACTGTATACTTTCTGACGATCGGCTTAATAGCTCCAACAAGGGAGTGGCTGTGGTCCCCATCTACCCCTCTCTGATACCTTCACATAATCTGTGTAGCTGTGTAGTCTGGCAAGCGTAGTGAAAGAACCCCTGTTTTATTGCGACTGACTACACCTAGATTTATTCGATTGCAGCTGATCAATTACAGCTCGATGTGTTCTAGCTCGAGGCTGCAGGAATTTTTCTGTAAGTAATTACGAGTTCTGAAATAACTTGGTTTTCTTTTTCACTTCGATTGTACCGTAAATCCTCGAATTAGACCCCTGGGGGCTTATTTATATTTGATATTTTTGGATGGGGCTTATTTAAGGGGGTGCATATTCAAGGGGGAGGGGCTTATAAAATTTCCTGAAACATGCCACATAAAAAGATAATTTTTGAAATTACTTTCTTTTCATAATATAAAAAATAACCCAAGTATAAAGTAACATTTTATTGAATCATTAACAAAAAATATTCGAGGGGGGGCTTTTTCGAGGATTTACTGTAATTTCCTTTTTTGTAAGCCCAATATAGCCAAATGCAAATTACTTTTGCAGTATTGCGATTTGTATTCCGAGTTCAATCAAGAATGAAGAGATCCCATCATTATTAATTACTGTTATCTTTTTTCCTTTTATTGGTCGCTCAGGATTCCCCATTATTGCATTAATTGCAATCAAATGTGTGCATTGCCATTAGGTGTAAAATGGATCATACAAAATGGACTTTCACAATCAAAACATCCATCCATGGTAAAATAAAGATCTGGGAACTAACCAACTGATGACGTCAATCCAGGGACGCTTTAGCCCAACTCTCTGCCCACACGTACCAATCCCTTACGTATTGCGCAAAACACGCAAAGCATATTGCCTTTCTATTGCCTGAAACTCTCTACATTCAAACTCCATAAAAGAAGGACTGTGTGCCACGACGCAAGCAGGACTTGAGATAAGAAAACTTGCTGTTCAGAACCTTTGTTGTCAAATCTATTGCATCGTGTAATCCTAATGTATGCAGAGAAACATTACAGAAATTGCAGCCTTAAAGAATAAGCCATTGACTGCATTCAAATTTAAATATTTGGGTTTCAGACATGGCAAAAATGTAGACATTGGGTTGCATATCTAGAGCAAGCCTATTCTTGACAGATTTTTATTTAAAATCGCTTATTCTACCAATCCACTCTCCCTATAATCCCATTCCCCATACTCCCTCCCTCTCATCAAGCCCCATCTTGGAATCCCCCCTGTTTTGATCACAAAGTATTATGAGTTTTATATCAAGAGATTTGTCGCTTCATATGCTTGTTCCTTGCTTGAATTTTTGACGTTTATTTTGAACCAGTGATGGTAAATGTAGGTACTTCTTTAAAACTCAGTCAGGGACTTGAACATAGTTGGTTTATTTTGTGCTTTGGCAGTGACATCAAGTGATATCATTTCCTCCTGAAGTTAGATCACATATTTGTATATGAAAATCTCTTGTCTGTCAAGTTGACTGAGAAATATAACAATCTACGTGCCAAGTTTAGTTGTGTCGTGTACTGTGACATTCAGTGTTTTAACTGCTTTAAGTGACTTGGAAAGTGAAAGCTGTACACAGCAAACAGTTTTTAGCTTTCTAATTTTATGCAAGGGTGCTTCTGAACAACCTTCTTTGTTCCAGCTGGACCGAAATGAGAGTTAAGGCATTGTCCCTACGAAGCATTGACTATTCAACTTTCTTCAAATCATTTCAGCTTTCACCCTATGAAACAAAATGAAAAGAAGGGAAAACACAGCATGCAGTAAAGAATTATGTAAATACAATGGGGTAATATTTTGAAAACCACAAAAAAATTGTTGCTTATTCCGAATATGATCCCCAGTTACCCCCATTGTTGTCGTTTGCGAACGGGATGCCGGGAAAGGTGGGTGAGGCTGAATGAGCGCGCGGAGGGTCTGGGCGCCACTATCGTTTGGAACGTTTGGAATTTGTTGTCTTCCAAATGATACAGACAGTGAGTCATAACTTTATTGGTATAAACCAAGTGTGATAGAAGCTTCTGAGCTGTTTGTTTAAAGATTATCCAATCTGAGAACCTTCTATGCGCTTTAAGGTAAGTTATCCTCGATTTTCACGTTATTATCCATCTTTAACGACAGTTGAACTAACCTTGCCTAACTAGGCCGCGTTATTTCCTCATTGTTGTTGATAAAGACGCACACAATGACACCAACTGAAACGAATTAAGGCAGCAAAAATTTGCTTCGCTAGTTAAAATTGAATAAGAATAAGGGGTAAAAATCCGACATTTTTTGCCCTCACAGTGTTCCCAACGTTTGGCGGAAGTGTGTAGCGCTGTCCTGCGGTGGAACGGTACACCACACACCAACGTTCGTTCTGATTCCCCAAGTTCTGGTACGGCGATTTCCGTCTTTCAAATTACGAGATTGTCTGTGAATGTTCATTGATAGCTGCAACCTAATTTAGCTTACAATTAATCTCAGGCAGTAGCTATGAACAGTACCATTTGCACAGTACAATTTGCATACTAGCTCCAGATCAAAGAAGAGTTAACAAACAACAATGGCAAAAAGCAGATGGCTTTATTTTGAAATATTAGGGGAAATGGGCGGGAAAAGATAGAAGTAAAGTAGAAAACGCCTCCTATAAGTTCACTTTCGTGTGCTTTCTGAAAACTTATTCCATTTATGATTATGTTTCGAAATGCAAAGCCACAATTAAGGTTATGAAGTGCAAAATCCGGAAACTTTTGCATGCGTTTATGAGGAATCGTTGTTTTGTTTAAAAATTTGACTTTGATAGTGGAGGTGTAAAATACAAACAGTAATAAATGATGATTCACAACTCATTCATTTAGAAGTGATTCAGAATAATTATGCATACTATTAAAGCGCTCAATTTGATAGGAATGAGATCATTTCTGCAGAAATCAAGGAATTGAAAAATTAGAATAAAAAACTGAAGGATATATTTATAAATCTATTAAAAAAAATTCTTAAGAAAAAATAAAGAAAAAACAGATAGTTTACTCCAGTTTTCTACTAGACTCTTTTTGTTTCCTGAATTCAAACAATCCATACTATTTCAAAACCAGAATGAACAGTTTTGAACTAACTTAGCTTCCCTCTAAGCATTCTCCCACTCCCATTTTCAAATTCAGTTATTGGACTTATGTTGGTTTCCCTGACAAACCTGACAATATTTCTAAAGAGATCCTTTGCACGCTAACATCAAAGGTAGACTTTCATGTATTTTGTTTTCTAAAGTCTTGTCAGGGTGGAGGATCATTGGAATTTGAGAAGAGAATTTAGACTGTTTCAGCCAATTGCCATTGTTCCACATCTCTATGAAACCACCTGTGTATTCCTACCAAACTTTGCAAAAAAACCATTTAGCCATAGATTAATTTTTCATAAGACTATGGGCCAACTATAGTTTATTCTCAGCATTTCAAATGACTAGAGTTGTATGTATGTTTGAAACTAGCAGCCAAATAGTAAGTTTAACTTAAGAAATGCTTCATACATTGTTTGGATAGATGGCTTCAGCAATTCAAGAGTGTAGATTTGATGTGAATTGCCACAAAGCAATTGACAGTTAAAGACGGTTGTGCCATCTATATTTGATGTTGCCCATATAATATTATTGTAAACATGTTTGAAAGTTTTCATTGGCATGAAAGCGCCATGTGCTTTCTAACCTGAAACTTTTATGTTCTTTCTAGCTTTTATGTTGTTTTGTAAAGATGGTATAATTGAACCATTCAACCTTTCTTTGTTTTGAGATCAAATTGTCTAAGGTTTTACCACAAGCAAAGACATTGAAAACCCAATCTGAGATTTGATTGAGCAGGATTTTGACCTCCTTTTGTTTATTCAAATGGTTTGCAGTAATCCTATATGTTCTTTATTATGTCTCAACTCAACCCTATCAACTTTTCCTTTATTTTCTGCATGATTCTTTTCTCCTTTTCCCTAACTGTGCTTCAGTTTTTCAAAATACATTCCTCTTATTGTCAACCTAAATTTGTGATGACCACAAAGCTTGCAGCAGAATAAATAGGAAAGTCAAGCTTGACAATTGGAATTCATAGTCAGCATTAACAAAAGGTTATGGGACTGCTATGAGTTCAAGGGGTTGTGGCAAGCTGCATGTCTTGATCTGGGGCTACATCGCTTATGATTTGTCCTGCTGGAGTTGAATAAAGGATGTTTGCTCAGATAAAATATGCGGTTTTAATTACTTGAGTGGGAATTCATAAATATCCCATAGTTTAACTTGGTTTAATTTTATCCAAAACCTACTGCAAGCCAAACAATACTTGTTAGCATTTAATTGATTAAGGATTAGGATAATACCAACAGAACTTTTTCTTGAGATTTTGGCAAACACGAGAATCTTTTTTTCTTCTTTTAAGTCTGAGGCCACTTTAAAGCCTTGAGTGTAAGCTTTTTCTAGAACAATATTTGTATTTGCAGCCCTGTGGGTTAGGATAAAAGAAATACTGTGGAATTAATCTCTTGCTAAGGGTTATGGTCTGCAGACATTGTTTAGAAGACAGACCAGATTCCTTTCAGGCAGTTTAAGACAATTTCACAATATTTAAAAAAAAACAATGTGTGTATTCATTTTTTTCTACTATCTCTTTAATGCTCATGAATACTTTGAAAAGCTGTTGAAATAGTTTAAATAGATATATTTCTATGTTTGTCCAGCCATTTCTATGCCAGTATCTTCTTTCAATAGCATTGAGAAATGGAGGACGTGTTTTGTGGAAAGTGCAACAAAATTTGCTATGGGGAAGTGCTCTTTGCTCGGGATGAGTATTTTCACCAAGATTGCTTCAAATGCAAAGGTAAAAGGTTATCAAATTCTTAATAGTAGGATTCATTGTTTTATTGTGAGCTTCAGTGAAAGTGAGTTTGTTCCACAAGAATGACCATGACTAGTAAAGCAAACAACACAACATACAGTGTGAAAACATTTGCATGAATAGACCTCAAAGCACACAGAGAGGCCAACAGGAAGCCCACTGTTTCTACATCATCACAACTTTCAAGTTATCTCCAGACAAACAAAAAAGATGGAAATTGTTTTCCAGTTGAAAGCCACAAGGCCATATTGAATCATGCTAACCTTTGAAATGCTTTGAATTTTTTAGCTTGCCTGAAAGATCTGCTGACCAATGGATTTTACAGTTATGAAAATGAATTTTACTGTTCCCGTGACTACCAAAAGCTCTTTGGTGTGAAGTGCACTGCTTGTGGGCAGTTGGTTGAAGGTGATGCAGTCTCGATCTTTGATGACTCATTCCATGAATCATGCTTTGCTTGTGCCAGCTGTAGGTCAGTGATGTTCTTTTTATGTTATCAGAGACCTAAGTGCATTATCTATATTCAATTATTAGATGTTGTGTTCATGTGAATGTAAAATGGCCAATGACTTTTGCTATTTCACATTTTGCTTTGCAGTTATTTCACAGGTACAAAGCCAATAATTTTTCAAAGTGTTTTTTCTTACTTTTTCCTTTATTATTTAGATGATATTTCTTCTGAATTTGTATCACGTGTCAATTCAATTCTTAAAAAAACTATATTTATATATCCACATGACTTATGACAATTAGTCTACCACTGTCTAGAAGGAAGTCTATTGCACTTTTTGTGATTAAGTGTTTTAAAAACTTCAAAGAACCAGGAGGTGACCAGGGGGAGCTTTGAACCCAAGTCAACAGAGAAAACAGCAGGTCTGCCTCCCGCAAGTGTTTGCATCTTGATGCCCATGCTGAAGACTGCTTTATGAGCAGTATCATCATTACTCTCTTGTAGTGCTCCATTTGCTCCTGGTGCCAAAGTAAACCTTCAAGAAGATGACTACGTTTGTGACAACTGTTTGCCAGGTAGTCCAAATGATCAGCCAAAGTCTGGTGCGGAAGGAGGTGTGTGACCTTATATCCAATCTTAATCTTATCACTCTGCTAGTATCTTTGAAGTAAGTTTATTTGTTACTATTTATCCATTCTAAGGCTTTTCAAACTCAGTTGTTAGTTTTCCAACCGCCAAGTTTATTTGTAAGCACACAAATGTAAGCTTGATCTCCAGCATTGACTGAGAAACTTCAAGCAAAAGCTTATAAACTATTATTTAAATCTTATCTAGAGAGCCATAAAGCTTTCAAGACACTGTCTTCTACAACTGTTCATTCCATTTTAGCGTGTGCTGGATGCGGCAACGAAATAAAGAGTGGCCAGGCCCTGTTGGCACTTGACAGCCAGTGGCATCTTTGGTGCTTCACCTGCAACAAATGTGGATGCCTTCTGTCCGGGGAATACATGGGCAGGTAAGGATGTTGCCTATTAAGGCCCTAAGCTTGCTTTACCGATGATCCCATTTGTATCCCTGCAAATCCCTCATTTCGCTTTGGCGAACAACATTGTTGTTGTCGTTGTGCTTGCTGGTGCAAAGCATATTTTCAGCCAAGGATTCTGTGGCTAGAAACAGAGTGGACAAAGCTCGATGCTAGTAATTTAACGAAGAAATATACTTTATTTTTTCCCTTTCTTTGTTTTGTCAAGTCGACTAATGTTTTAGTCAATTCCTGTCAGCGTTACAGCCCTGCAACCACGTTTACCTCCCCTCAAAGGTCGCATCATGGGGCTTGCATTTACCTTTGTTGTTGTTGTAACCCATCCCTATGTACCCAAATTAATGCCAGTGATTCACTGCTTGTTCCAGAGACGGGGTGCCATTTTGCGAGAAGGACTACCAGGACGAGTTTGGAGTCTCCTGTGCCGGATGTGGTGGTTACATCACTGGCAAAGTTCTGCAGGTCTGTTGCTCATTCCGGCTGTCCCGCCACTTTTTCTACACAAAGCCTTCTTTCCATTTTCTTTGTTTTATTAAAACTTTGTGTATGAATCGAGCCTATTTCCAGGCAAGGCTATTATTGGAAATATCTTTGTAAGATAGATCTTTGTAAGAAGCTTTGCTTTATTTGTTGGTGCAGTTGCTTGGTCTAGATGGCTCTGGCGTGACAATTATTATTTTACAGGCCGGTGAGAAGCATTATCACCCACAATGTTCTCGTTGCGCGAAATGTGGTCAAATGTTTGGCGAAGGAGAAGAGATGTACCTCCAAGGTATTACTGTTGTGACATATTAATGATAACTTCTTGTGGCACATCATTTGGTGTTGGCTACTTCACCTTTGAAAACATGCTTTCCAATTTTGTAATTTTAAGTCCATCATGTTTGATTGCAGGGTCGGAGATATGGCACCCAGAATGCAGCGATGAGTATCAAAGAGAGGTACCCTGCCGTCTAGTCTCTTAGCCAAATATCTCACCGTCTAGAGAAAGTTCATTTTGTCTCCACCAGTGCTAGGGTTTTTTGGAAATTTCTTTCATTTTCATCCAAATTGTGGTAAAACATGGCCTATCTATTCTCAAAAGAATTGCTTAATGCTTCCATTTTTTCCCTCTATCTGAAGTAACTATTGAGTTTCTGTTTTTCCGTCAGGAGGAAGAGAATGAGCGGTTGGCCTATGAGCGGGAGAAGGAAGAGCAACAACGAGAGCAGGAGGAGCGACAGAAGGTCGAAAGAGAGCTAGCTGATCTCGAGAGAGCTGAAAAAGAGCGTGCCGAACGCGAGAGAGCTGAGAGGGAGCGTGCCGAACGCGAGAGAGCCGAGAGAGAACGCGTGGAACGCGAGAGAGCTGAGAGAGAGCGTGCCGAACGCGAGAGAGCTGAGAGAGAGCGTGCCGAACGCGAGAGAGCTGAGAAAGAGCGTGCCGAACGCGAGAGAGTTGAGAGAGAGCGTGCTGAACGCGAGAGAGCCGAGAAAGAGCGTGCCGACCGCGAGAGAGCCGAGAAAGAACGCGTGGAGCGTGAACGAGCTGAAAGACAAAGAGTTGAACGGGAGAGAATTGAAAGGGAAAGGTTGGAACGTGAAGAGGCGGAGAGGGCAAGGGAGCGGGAAAGACGCGCCAAGTCAGCATCACCTGATGCGCAAAGAGGTTTGTTTGTTATGTTATGAAAGATTCCCCACTTCCTCTCCCGACAAGGCCTTTAATATTAGGCTCGTTTTACCCTGCCTTGAATAAAGATATGGGTTGAGGGGTCTTTGTATTTTATACATTTGTTCTCCTAGTTCTCAATGAAACTCTTTTGGTGCTCAGAAATCTAAATCTCCAGATTTATCAGGAAACAGAAATAATGTTTTATCATGCATCCTTCTTGCAGTACTTGCTAAGATATCAATTGTAGAACTCTCGGTTTTGTATTACCCTCCCTCTGTCTCCGGAAGAGAGCCGTTTATGCATTGTGGTCAATTTTGGTCAAGAAACGGTTTGCATTTCTTCTGTTTTGTGATTTAGAATCGCCGAGAGAGAACGTGCCCCGAGGTGCATCCCCTGCAGTCGATTCCCTTGCGTATTCAGGTGAACATATTCTGTTGTTTCCTTCGATCATATGCGATTTTGTTTCCTTCTCTTCTTCTTCTTCTTCTTCTTCTTCTTCTTCTTCTTCTTCTTCTTCCGTGGCCGAAAGGAATCGAACTCTTAGCCAAAGAACGTCTTCTGAATACAGAAGATTACAGAAGAAGAATTCAGCATTTCACGCCGACCCTAGAACACCACTTGTCAGATATCATGTGCCGCACGTGACATATTTCTGTTCTCTCCCAGAATACTTACTCAATCTCCCCGCGTGCAGGACTGAGACGCTGTCTTCTTGGATATAACTCTGTAGATAGCAGACAACCTTCATAGAAAACCTTCATAATTGCCTTTGCTCTACCACCATCTTCGTACACTTTTTCAAGCCTTTGCACAGCGCCCGTCTGTTTGCCGTCACAGGCAGAATATTTCAATTTCGCTCATTTGGTGAATTGCAGCTAAACCATTCGGAACGCAAAAGACGACGCCGTCCTCGATTTCGATCAACTTCAAGCCGAGAACAACCGCTCCTGCTGTCGGGATGTGGAAGCCGCCGGAGACAAAGCCATTCGAGCCATCAAGAACAGCCCCGAGTTATCGCCCGTCGCAGTACTCGCGGGTGGAGATTAAGACAGTCACCAGCACGACCAACCCGGAGAATAAAGGCAGCGAATCGGAAAGGAGCCTGTCCCCACCTGCAGCCAAGGAAGATGTACCGACCCCCGTCGTGAATGGCTTCCAGAAGGCCTCGTCGGTGAGCAGCGATGACAGTGAGTTGGGGCTTATCTCTTGTTTTTAGTTATCATGATGGCGACCCTTGTGAAGACAGCTTATTGACCGCCAGGGATGCTCGTATTTAGCCTGATAACGAACATGTGTGTGGAGGCCAAGGGTGGGAGAAGGGCTGTTATGGTTATCAGTGTAGGTAGTCCGCACTTGAGGACTCTATGGAAGGTTATCAACGGCCGATAGAAATGAGTGATTGCACATTGGTGGCCTGTATTATAGCCAAAGTGAGAGGAAAGGCGAAGGATAAGAGGAGAAAGAAGATTCTAATTCTTAATGAGTGCTAGTTTAAAGAGTAAGGAAGGCAAAAAATGTGTGAAGCGTTTCAAAGTGTTAGTGAACGGGGCAAAGAGTGGGGATGTAAGTCGGCCTAGTTGAGCAGGGGTGACAGAGTTCAGCTAGGGGACGCATCTTTCATCAAGTTCAAAGGCCATTCAATTCCTAGTTAGCCATAATATTTTTTGAAAAAATATCAAATATAATTCTGGGTGAAGCAAGAAGCGCTGGTCTTATCTTGATCTGCAATCCTAGGTTGCAATCCATAACGCCTTAATAGTGGTTCATGTTTCGTTTTAATGTCACATTGCGTATATGAATGGTTTTCTTCCTGTAAGCAACATAATAATCATCCTGATTTTGGCTCCGAATACGCACCTGTAGAGTAGCTGGTGTTAATCAGGCCATTTGCTCAATGCTCCTCTCTCTTAAGGTGGGCCTGCACGACCGCCACCTCCGCCAACCAGAGGCTCAAGTCAGAATTGGAAGTCCAGGATGACAACAACAACAACCGCGTCGTATTCTGTGAAAAGGACCACAAGTCCTCCTTCTTCAGAGGAATCACCTCGGGTAAGCAATCGCCTTTCCTTTGCGCATTTTCTTCGGTCTTTGTGGCCATACGTTAGCTTGACGTTAGCTTGGACCCCTGTAGTATCTTATCGGTTTTTCATATTTTAATATCTTAATATTAGCAGTGTTGTTGTTGTCACCACGTGAAGGCATTCGATTGACTCTTTGTGACTTTGTCTTTGTAGGAAAACTCGTTCGCCCCAGTCAATGTAGAAATCGATGTGCGATCAGCGAATAGGCCCTTGAGCTACATTGAATCGGCTTCCAAACGGGATGGTAAGCGGCCTGGCTGTAGTTTTGTTCTTTAACGTTTTGTAGAATGACCAACCTAGTCATTCTACGATTTTCGTCTATTTTCGTCCTTGACAATCTTTAACTTATGTCAACCGCTGAAGAGGTTTGTTTTCAAATAATTTTGGTTAATTTTTTTCGTTCTAGATTCTCGAGACGAACCACCAAAGGTATCACCAGTTGTGTTTTGTCAAGCATTTTTTTCATGGATGTTAATGTACCGCTCAAACTTAGCAGTTTGGTGTTAGAGTTTCCAGCATCCTTTCGCTTGACTATCATTGTTTACTTTGTACAGTTCTTCAGTATTTCTCACTTTTTCGTCATCAGCATGTATATCTTTTATTTATTCCTTTACTTGTCCTCCTTCAATTCCAGCAGTCAATAAGCATAAAGAGTGTTTCCAAGACAACAGATGATGCTGTGAGTTATCTCATGCTTTTTTTCATTGCACGCACAACAACAGTTGTGTTTTGGTTTCAATAATGTATTGAGTATTCAGGTGGTCATGCAAATTGTGCTTTCAAATCATCTAATCAGGACTCTCTGATCTGAAACAGTTGCAGCTTGTTGTCGATAAACAAGCACAATTTCATTATAGTTTTAGTATCCATAACGATTGATGCTTGAGTCGATTGAGTCTGTTATTTCTTGCCAATTTAATGAAGGGATCAACAGGAGTTTACTTTTAGCAACTAAATAAAGTAGCAACCAGCCCTGTTGTCAGCAACAGGTAAATGCCTAGGCTGCATAGTTGCCACACATTTAGTGTTACACTTGTCAGTCACAAATTTGTGAATATATAACTGACGCTTAAAGATTTTCACCGCCAAATAGTAATTTGCCTTTTATAATTTTTTGTTCGTGATCATTATCGATAAACTTAACAAGCAAGCATTACTGACATTCTCATTACAATTTTTGCAGCCTGTTCCGAATGCAATTTACAGGCGTCTTCCCAACAGAGACAGGGATGCCTTAAGAGGTAACTCCTTTGCACATTCCAGCACCTTTCTCTTGGTATCTTTTCTCCCTTCCGTTTTACGAGTGTTGCAGCTCTTCAGTTGGAGTAAGTCAGAATCTGTTTTGTTTTCAACCCTCAGAACGCAGCAGATCCACTTGCAAACAATCAAGCTACCCACGTTTTTTGAAACAGTTTTGGCTTGTCAGTTATTTGCACACAAAGAATTTGGCATAATTCATTGTTTTGTTTTTAGAAAACCGAAAATCGTTACCTTCGATGCCAGACTACAGCAGTTATGAGGTACGTCATCAGATTGGTGTTTAGTATAATTGCTGACACTATACTTTGAAAGCCTGATTGGTATGATACCTTTTGCACGTTCACACACCTAAAGATTGGCGCTCCATAAGGAGAATAGTTCGCAAATTTCAGCTTGCAAGTCGCTTTTGGGACTGTTCGCCAAGGTTTTTTTGGACGATCCTCCAACCTCAATTAACTTGTGCACCTGCTTTGGTTTTAGTCCTTGGACAGAAACGACGGAGGAATATCCAAAAATGAAACGAATGGTAATCAATCTTCTCGAATGTTATTTAGTTGCCCCGACTTCCTTTCGTAGGATTCGATTTAATGTTGATTTGAGATATCCAGATTTAAATCACAGCCTGTCAGAAGCTTGATCGGTAAAAGAAGTTCGACAATTGTGTGCTCAGCAAACCTATAGGTGCCGCATTTCTTGCTAGAAGTTACCAGCAATGAAGCATGGCTTTTATAAATAAGGGGTGTCTTATAGCCAGTGTTCAATTCTTGTTAGCTCTTGTAAAAGTATTGTGTAAGCGACTAGCTTTGCCACTCTACGTCACTTCAAGAATGGCGAACCTTTAATCGCGATGCTTGTAGTTTTCATTATGCCACTGAGAGGTATGAAATAAAGAAGAGTATGACTTCTCGCTCTCCACAGCACACCATCGCCGCTCAATGCCCTCGCTCGACAAGTACGAAAGTCAGGACATCAGAGCACCGATGGTGAGTCTCGTTAATTGAGTCTCTTGTCTTGCTTCATCACGGGCTGGTGTCAGGTGACATCTGTTTTCCAATCACTTTTACTGCACGTAGGATTTTCTGGCTTTCATAGCCACTGGGGTCATTTTTGACTGTCAGTTTTGTCATTTCACGTCGTTTGCGGCTTCATTTAAAAATATTATCTCTCTTCACAGACTTACCCTTACGATGTTTTAAAAAGCAGCAACTACAAGATGCCAAAGGACGTTGACAGGTCATCCCGCGAGGTGCGCTGATCCTTTGTATGACTCTGTTTGTTGCAAACACCTGAAGGATGATAATGTATCAGGCGCTCGAATTCTGAATATAAGAGACGGACAGTTCTCGTCACAGTGACTATTTGAAACCTTACCTAGGTTCTGGAAGTTATCGCTAAGCGCAGAAAACAGGACGTTATTCTCCATGAAACATTTTAATGGTACTGAAAAACGCATGTTAAAAGGTGTTAGTTATTTTATTTAACAACAATGAAGATGCTGCGTAGCACGAACTGCGCAGGCAGTACAGGGTTTACAACAGTGACTCTTTCTTGATTAACTTTATTTAGTTAAAGGCTCTTTCTTTTAGGCCTTCTATCTCTTTCTTACGATTTGAAAGGTTTATGTTTATTTCTGAATTGGCTATGGCTGTAACCGACTGAGTTTCTCTAGTGAATTTTTGATCGTGCTCTGAAAGGTCTAACGACATCATTTGCAAATTTGCTCTTTCAACAGAGGTACCTATCAGATGAGGAATTCGGCAGCCTATTCAAAGTCGACCGAGAAGAGTTCTACAGGCAGCCATTGTGGAAGCAACGCGACATGAAGAAGAGGCTCATGCTATTCTGATGGCACCATAATCATAATCATAACCTAGCATTGCACTACTGTAGTTTTTGAGACGAATAGCTCGAACTATTGTAATGAAACTGTGCTTTTAAACGAGATCTTGCGATCTAATGGCATTCTGAAAATTCATTTAATTTCTGTAGAGGGTCGGTAGATACTTTTGCATTAGACTTGGGTTCTACTTTGACTCGAGTGATACGAGCCCGACCTTCTTATGAGCAGTTATTGATAATAACAAGCTTTTTTGTTGGTCTTGTCCCAGTTCTTTCTCCTCTCAGTACGCTCATCAGATTTCGAAATGTCCTAAGTGAGCCATTAACAGGCTCCAGCTTTAGACGCGTAGCTCTCACGCCACAGCGATTGTAGCTGCATGGAGCCAAGGTAGTACAACACTAGATAGACGATCAGTAGCTCTTTAGAAGTCTTTGTATATTGTATTCATTATATCAGCCTCTGCCCGAAAGCGATGCGAGAAGAATACTGTTCACCTATGGCAGTCGAACTTTAAATCCATTCCCTGTCTTCCAGTTTCCCTTGTCGCTGTGCAGAAATGAGATCCTTTCTCCCTTTTTACCCTTGCAAATTGCTACCCTAGCAAAGTGCTACCCTTGCAAAGTGCTACCCTTGCAATGTGCTACCCTTGCAAAGTGCTACCCTTGCAAAGTGCTACCCTTGCAGTGTGCTACCCTAGCAAAGTGTTACCCTTGCAATGTGCTACCCTTGCAATGTGCTACCCTTGCAAAGTGCTACCCTTGCAAAGTGCTACCCTAGCAAAGTGTTACCCTTGCAATGTGCTACCCTTGCAATGTGCTACCCTTGCAAAGTGCTACCCTTGCAATGTGCTACCCTTGCAAAGTGCTACCCTTGCAAAGTGCTACCCTAGCAAAGTGTTACCCTTGCAATGTGCTACCCTTGCAAAGTGCTACCCTAGCAAAGTGTTACCCTTGCAATGTGCTACCCTTGCAAAGTGCTACCCTTGCAAAGTGCTACCCTTGCAATGTGCTACCCTTGCAAAGTGCTACCCTTGCAAAGTGCTACCCTTGCAATGTGCTACCCTTGCAAAGTGCTACCCTAGCAAAGTGTTACCCTTGCAATGTGCTACCCTTGCAAAGTGCTACCCTTACAAATTGTTTTAAGAGTAATACCGAGTGTCTTCATAGGATTATTTCGTTCCAGTTCTGTGTTTGATCCAGATTCATAATCTCGTATTTTTCCCAATATTACAATGTATCGACTATTTCTAGCATCCATATCCAATTCTGTTTCTACGATTTCTACAAGTTAAGTGGGGGGTTTCGTAAGCTTCTTAGTTGGGGTTTCGTTGTTCCGTTTCTATTTAAACATCGAAGTCAAGGTGGATTTTGTAACAGAATTTATCACTTAGGCAAAATTTAGTATTTCAGCTTGTTTTGGTGTAATGGAAAAATCAAAACAGTGAAAGCGCTAACTATGAAAGCTTGTTTGTCACGTTTTACGTTTTAGCTTGATAATTTTAGCATTAATCGTTACGTTATTGAACAATTAATCAGCATATGCAGTCATCTGTTTCCTTTGTTCGTTTATGGAATGATGTAACCACATTGCCTCCCTGTGTCCATTTCCTTTAGGGTGTGAATGATGAAACGATAAAGAACCCTGTTTCTGGCAAGTCTAAGGAGGGTTAAGTTAGAAAAACTATCGCTGCTTCGGTAGTTACGAAGTGTCATTTTGGCGGGATAATGACATCAAGCTGGTCCACAAATTCGGTATTGATAGGTAGTACAAGGATTTTTGCTCACATGCATTATGCTAATGGAGTGGTTCTACTCAAATTTAGTTCCATTTCGAAAATTGTGTTTGTCATAGCAGCACATGAAGGGTAATATGGACAGTGAAATGGACAGCTGAAGAAAAGAATTATTTAATGTCGCGCAGTCGCTATCAACAAGAATGTAAGCTTTTTGCCTGTTAGTCACTTGCAGGGAAGGCATCTTAGCTTATTCTATGGTTGGAGGTTTGAACAGAGGTGTTCCTCTTTTGTCGTAAGTTACGGTAGACCGTTAGAAAAATGGCCAACAATTGACACAGGTTTTAACTAGCGTCGCTTAAGGTGCAGAACCTAACAGAGGACTTCGCATTCTTAGTTTGTCTAGAGGTAGAATGTGCTTTCCATGCTTTGGCAATTTGTTAGAAAGGATCGAAGATATTATATCTAGATATTTGTAGCTGCTTCGCAGTTTACAGAATGATGACTTCACCTACAACTAAATATGTATAAAAACAACAGGTAAATGGCCACCAGTATTAAAACTTAAATCTCGTTTTCAAGATGAGGTTGAACCACACGTGTCAACCTGGTGAACAATGCCAAAGGACAAAAGAACTTGCCCCAGACCTCCATGAGAACGAATTCATTTCCTTAGTAATGGTGGAAATCATGGCTGAAATAATGAAAATAATGAAGTATTCCATATTAATTGCCGTGTTATTTTTAGAGATATGTTCTGCTCTATATTTCCACATGGGAGAGACTGAAAAGAAATGTTTTTTAGAGGAGATACCTGATGAAACAATGGTGACTGGTGAGTGTACATTTTTGGCCTAAATTGTAGCTGGCCTAAGTGCTCCTTTCCACAAGCAACCACTGACGTGTCCTCAAAATTTCACCACATAATGCCTATGGGTTTAATTTTTTTGTCGGCTCCATATTATTACGGTCAACAAGCATAAAGAGGATGTTGTTCAAGTTATTGTTATGAAACGAGGGTTGGTGACATATCCGTTCTTGGGCTCAATCGGATGTTCCCAGTTGGGGAAACAGGGTCTTAGGTCAGGGTCCATCGAAACGTATACGAGCTGGTTGGCAGCCGTTTTTTGTGTATGCCGCCTGTAGATGAGGATGGGATATAGCCATTTTGGAGTAGTTTAGCTATATTTATGATGGAAATAGCGTGATCTACAGTTTGGTCTGAAGATTGTCTAGTGAATTGTTCAAACAACATTTATGTTGCTACAGACCAAAGTAATAGTCTTAAATGTTAAGATGAGTATATCAATGATAAATACCAAACAAAGAAGGCTGCAGTGAGATCAGCAGGTTGTTACTGATAGAGCATTTCATACCAGTTACAAAACATGTTAGAGAAAAGCAAGAAAAATGAAAGCACAGTATCTGAAGATTTTAATAATTAGTATACAATTATTATGGCTAACCAGGCTGAACAATATTACTATTTTTGCTACTATTTGTAACCAAAATGCACAAAGGTGTGGACAAAAACTGGCGACCAGCAGCAAACAAAATGTGTGTTCAAGCAATTGTAACAAACAAAAGTTCAGTTCCTCATTTTTTAGTGCTTTTTGAATTTGAAGAAGTTTAGATGTGTATCAACGCTATTGAAATTGACAGAAAGAAGCTATAAGATTAGCATCGCTGCAAATAGACGCATGTTTTCCAAACTGGGTTGCTGATATCAGTCAGCTTGTTCGTTTGTTTTGTTTGTTTGTTTTGTACCCTTCGGTCATCATGAGGTGTTATCATTTCTGGAAAATTGCATGCATTTATGAGATAGATTGCTAAGAAGCACATTCATTCCAAACCTCAATGTCTTGCAAGTAAAAATTGGCTTTGGTAGGGCATCCCTTGAATAAAATCCAGTAGGCAATGGCTCTTTCTGAAACGCAAGTAAAGGACCTAATGAAGAATTTCAGGATTCCTTTTGTTTTTGCTGTTAGAGCCTAACAAAGAAGAGTTAGTTATTCTGAATTATTTGGTAACCCAAAATTCCCTGAAAGGTTGTGAAATAAATGCTAAATCTGTCAATGAACAGTGTATTTATTTTCATTTTCATTAGGAAAATACAAGACTCAGTTGTTTGATGAAACAACACATGATTTCATGCCTGCAAGCCCAGGCATTGGTATGCATGTGGAAGTTACTGATCCAGATAAGAAAATTTTGTTGTCCAAGTATTATGCATCAGAGGGAAGATTTACTTTCACATCTCACACTCCTGGTGAACATACAATTTGTCTTCATTCCAACTCAACAAAATGGAGTTTATTTGCTGGGGGAAAATTGGTAAGTTGAAGCCATGTTTGGAAACTCAAATTTTTCTTGAGATAGGAAATTTTTTTTAGACTCAGAGCTGAATTAGTTAGGATGGCTACAGTTTATTCTAATCATTGATTAATACAATGTTGTATGATAAATCAGCTTACCATTTTGATATTTATCTCAAGACTATATATACTCTTCCTATCTCATTTAGAGAGTTCATCTACAACTTCTTGTTGGTGAGCATGCAAATGATTATCCCCAAATTGCTGCAAAAGATAAGCTCACTGAATTGCAGTTGAGAATGAGGCAGCTGTTGGATCAGGTTGACCAAATAACAAAGGAGCAGTCATATCAGCGGGTGAGTCACTTTGTTTTTTTGTTGGTTTATTTTGTTGGAGAAGGAACTGAGAAGAAGGGAGCTTTCTTTTGTATTTCTGACAGCTTTTTAATGGGTAAATCTATCTTCAGAGTATGGGGGATGCATCACACTGCATATATTTATTCACAGAATAATGATTTCTTGGATAGTGTCACATTCTCCAAATGCAAAGCCAATCCCTACTGCATGTGATCCTGGCTATGCTTGCTTTTCTTGCAAATGTAATGGCCATGTTTGCCCAGCCATACACTTCTTTACTGAACTGCATAATAAAAAATAAATAGCCACACATCTCACATAACCTTCTTGTCATTCTTGAAGCATTGATGATTGTCTTTGTTTTGAAAACAGTACCGTGAAGAGAGATTCCGATACACCAGTGAAAGCACAAATCAGAGAGTATTATGGTGGGCTATTGTTCAAACTGTGGTTCTTCTTGTGACTGGTTTCTGGCAAATGAGGCATCTGAAAGGATTCTTTGAAGCTAAAAAGCTTGTTTAAGCATGCATATGGTTGGGAATTTTTGTTGGTGTCTATAGTGTCATGAAAAGATTACAGTAAATTTCACAAGTTTTAGATTTTTGAACATTTAAATAAAATGTACCTCAGGAACATCTACTTAAAGACTTGCCCTTAAGAATCTGAAACAAAATATCAAGCTAGAGAGCCTCTGTCTAAAGTAAAATGACATCTTAGCATCAAACAGAGGCTTCTTTTATGCTTTCAAGTTAATTACCTTGGCTTGTGCAAATGAATGCAAACAATCCTTCAAGTAGTGTTTTTATTGACTTTCTTTTTTGAGCAAATTTTGTGTAAATTATTGGTAATAGTTTCAAAGATTAAACCTTGCCTTGGTTCCACTAACGATAACTTCTTGTATGACATATGGCTATTTCGAGATGAACGAATTGCCTGTTCACTTGGATACATTGCTACTATTTTGTCAAAGTAAACTGTTGTCTGTTTGGATTAAAAAGTTTTCTTGCTCTTTCCAGCTAGTCTCTTTTCTTGGTCATGCATTTTCTTCAGTGTGTTTTAAGACATTCCTCCCCTTGCAAGATATGTTTGTAAAAATTGTTCACAAAAAAGCATTTTCTCTCCGCATGTTGTCACCCGGCCAAAAGCTCTGAAATTATGAATCAAAACTATTACTCAACAATGCAAAAGAGTAAGATTATCTGCTACTTTTGATTTTCATTTTTTTTCATTTTCATTTTTCCTGTCCAAACAAATGAATTTAAATAAATGGCCACCACAATGAATACTCATATCGACCAGTTGTGCTTCCTTTTGAATTAGGCAATCTCTTTATCAAGACAAGCCAATTTAACAACTGGAAGAATATTAAAAATATTTGCTTTTATTAATTACATTCTTATTTCGTGAGACGGATATACCCAGGTATAGCAAAATAATAATGGATTTTGGACCAGAAAAATTTAAGTATGGGTTTTTTTATAGTTTTTAACTTCTTGGATTTAAGGCCTGTTAACATGGAAAACCTCTTCGCCGAGATCTCACCTGATAAAAACCTCAGGACCTCAGGAACACCTATTAAAAGACTTGCCCTGAAGAATCTGAAGTAAAATTTCAAGCTAGGGAGCCTCTGTCTAAAGTAAAACGATATCTTAGCATCAATCAGAGGCTTCTTTTATGCTTTCAAGTTAATTACCTTGGCTTGTGCAAATGAATGCCAAACCTGGCCTGAATATGGCTTCCGTTAACCTGAGATGTTGGAACAGTGAAATAGTCCGTAACATGATACCACGCCATTAGAAGTGAAACGGAATGGGAAAAAAACTTTCATGCTGACCCCTCCACTTTGCATTCTTGTTTCAGAGGAAAAAGGCCATGGCATTTCCTAAGAGAACGTTGAAAAAAGGCAAGGAAATTTCCTGATATAGACACAATAAATCTTTACCTCGACTAAATAACACCTGTCCTTTGTATGTTAAAAGGCCTTTTCTCTGCTTCTCTTGAATAATGAGAAATGCCTCTTTTACTAACGCCCTACTTCTCTTACTTTAAACAAAAGGTTTAAACCTATTTTTTTATCTTCCCCAAGCCAAAAGACTGCTTCAGAGTACTAGCACTAATTCTGTTTTCTTGGTTCACGAAAAATTCTTTGTTTTTAGAATACTCCTATCGCGTTAAATGCAATGACTATAGCCTTGCCAAAACAATCATGTTTCGGCTCAAAGTTTTTCTCTCCTCATATTCCTCTAACTGCATTCCAAAAGCCAATATTCTACCTTAGAAGTCCTGGGACTGGTTTTAATTTAGTTTACGCGAAATGCTTGATGTTTGCAATGCTCGTATATCACCAAAGACAAAGAGTCTTGTCAAAACGTCAAAATTGGGTCTTCCCTTGGGTCTTGCCTTGTCAAGGGTCTTCCCTTGTCAAAAGGACAAAATTTCGACCCGAAATGTTTTTACCTCTTATCTCTTGAACTGTATTCCAGAGGCAGAAAGACTGCTTTAGAAGCCCTGGAACTGATTATAAGTGCTTTGGTTTACGAGAAATGCTCGATTTTCAGAATGCACGTATGGCGTCAAATGCAAACACTTTAGTCTTGCCAAATCGACCAGATTTCGACCCAAAAATGTTTTTCCTCTTTTCTCTTGAACTGTATTCCAGAAGCAGACAGACTGCTTTAGAAGCCCTGGAACTGATTATAAGTGCTTTGGTTTACGAGAAATGCTTGATTTCAGAATGCACGTATGGTGTCAAACGCAAAGACCTTAGTCTTGCCAAATCGACCAGATTTCGACCAAAAATGTTTTTACCTGTTATCTCTTGAACTGTATTCCCGAAGCATAAAGACAGCTTTAGAAGCCTTGGAACTGATTATAAGTGCTTTGGTTTACGAGAAATGCTGATTTTCAAAATGCACGTATGGCGTCAAATGCAAAGGCTTTAGCCTTGCCAAATCGACCAGATTTCGACCCAAAATTTTTTTGCCTGCTATCTCTTGAACTGTATTCCCGAAGCATAAAGAAAGCTTTAGAAGCCCTGGAACTGATTATAAGTGCTTTGGTTTACGAGAAATGCTTGATTTTCAAAATGCACGTATGGCGTCAAATGCAAAGGCTTTAGCCTTGCCAAATCGACCAGATTTCGACCCAAAAATGTTTTTCCTCTTTTCTCTTGAACTGTATTCCAGAAGCAGACAGACTGCTTTAGAAGCCCTGGAACTGATTATAAGTGCTTTGGTTTACGAGAAATGCTTGATTTCAGAATGCACGTATGGTGTCAAACGCAAAGACCTTAGTCTTGCCAAATCGACCAGATTTCGACCAAAAATGTTTCTACCTGTTATCTCTTGAACTGTATTCCCGAAGCATAAAGACAGCTTTAGAAGCCTTGGAACTGATTATAAGTGCTTTGGTTTACGAGAAATGCTTGATTTTCAAAATGCACGAATGGCGACAATGCAAAGGCTTTAGCCTTGCCAAATCGACCAGATTTCGACCCAAAATTTTTTACCTGCTATCTCTTGAACTCTATTCCCGAAGCTAAGAAGCTTTAGAAGCCTGGAACTGATTATAAAGTGCTTTGGTTTACGAGAAATGCTTGATTTTCAAAAAATGCACGAATGGCGTCAAATGCAAGGCTTAGCCTTGCCAAATCGACCAGATTTCGACCCAAAATTTTTTTACCTGCTATCTCTTGAACTCTATTCCCGAAGCATAAAGACAGCTTTAGAAGCCCTGGAACTGATTATAAGTGCTTTGGTTTACGAGAAATGCTTGATTTTCAAAATGCACGAATGGCGTCAAATGCAAAGGCTTTAGCCTTGCCAAATCGACCAGATTTCGACCCAAAATTTTTTTACCTGCTATCTCTTGAACTGTATTCCCGAAGCATAAAGAAAGCTTTAGAAGCCCTGGAACTGATTATAAGTGCTTTGGTTTACGAGAAATGCTTGATTTTCAAAATGCACGTATGGCGTCAAGTGCAAAGGCTTTAGCCTTGCCAAATCGACCAGATTTCGACCCAAAAATGTTTTTCCTCTTTTCTCTTGAACTGTATTCCCGAAGCATAAAGACAGCTTTAGAAGCCTGGAACTGATTATAAGTGCTTTGGTTTACGAGAAATGCTTGATTTTCAAAATGCACGTATGGCGTCAAATGCAAAGGCTTTAGCCTTGCCAAATCGACCAGATTTCGACCCAAAATTTTTTACCTGATCTCTTGAACTATTCCCGAAGCATAAAGACAGCTTTAGAAGCCCTGGAACTGATTATAAGTGCTTTGGTTTACGAGAAATGCTTGATTTTCAAAATGCACGTATGGCGTCAAATGCAAAGGCTTTAGCCTTGCCAAATCGACCAGATTTCGACCCAAAATTTTTTACCTGCTATCTCTTGAACTCTATTCCCGAAGCATAAAGACAGCTTTAGAAGCCTGGAACTGATTATAAGTGCTTTGGTTTACGAGAAATGCTTGATTTTCAAAATGCACGTATGGCGTCAAATGCAAAGGCTTTAGCCTTGCCAAATCGACCAGATTTCGACCCAAAATTTTTTACCTGCTATCTCTTGAACTCTATTCCCGAAGCATAAAGACAGCTTTAGAAGCCCTGGAACTGATTATAAGTGCTTTGGTTTACGAGAAATGCTTGATTTTCAAAATGCACGTATGGCGTCAAATGCAAAGGCTTTAGCCTTGCCAAATCGACCAGATTTCGACCCAAAATTTTTTTATCTCTTGAACTGTATTCCCGAAGCATAAAGAAGCTTTAGAAGCCCTGGAACTGATTATAAGTGCTTTGGTTTACGAGAAATGCTTGATTTTCAAAATGCACGTATGGCGTCAAATGCAAAGGCTTTAGCCTTGCCAAATCGACCAGATTTCGACCCAAAATTTTTTTACCTGCTATCTCTTGAACTGTATTCCCGAAGCATAAAGACAGCTTTAGAAGCCCTGGAACTGATTATAAGTGCTTTGGTTTACGAGAAATGCTTGATTTTCAAAATGCACGTATGGCGTCAAATGCAAAGGCTTTAGCCTTGCCAAATCGACCAGATTTCGACCCAAAATTTTTTACCTGCTATCTCTTGAACTCTATTCCCGAAGCATAAAGACAGCTTTAGAAGCCCTGGAACTGATTATAAGTGCTTTGGTTTACGAGAAATGCTTGATTTTCAAAATGCACGTATGGCAAATGCAAAGGCTTTAGCCTTGCCAAATCGACCAGATTTCGACCCAAAATTTTTTACCTGCTATCTCTTGAACTGTATTCCCGAAGCATAAAGACAGCTTTAGAAGCCCTGGAACTGATTATAAGTGCTTTGGTTTACGAGAAATGCTTGATTTTCAAAATGCACGTATGGCGTCAAATGCAAAGGCTTTAGCCTTGCCAAATCGACCAGATTTCGACCCAAAATTTTTTACCTGCTATCTCTTGAACTCTATTCCCGAAGCATAAAGACAGCTTTAGAAGCCTTGGAACTGATTATAAGCTTTGGTTTACGAGAAATGCTTGATTTTCAAAATGCACGTATGGCGTCAAATGCAAAGGCTTTAGCCTTGCCAAATCGACCAGATTTCGACCCAAAATTTTTTACCTGCTATCTCTTGAACTCTATTCCCGAAGCATAAAGACAGCTTTAGAAGCCAGGAACTGATTATAAGTGCTTTGGTTTACGAGAAATGCTTGATTTTCAAAATGCACGTATGGCGTCAAATGCAAAGGCTTTAGCCTTGCCAAATCGACCAGATTTCGACCCAAAATTTTTTACCTGTATCTCTTGAACTCTATTCCCGAAGCATAAAGACAGCTTTAGAAGCCCTGGAACTGATTATAAGTGCTTTGGTTTACGAGAAATGCTTGATTTTCAAAATGCACGTATGGCGTCAAATGCAAAGGCTTTAGCCTTGCCAAATCGACCAGATTTCGACCCAAAATTTTTTACCTGCTATCTCTTGAACTCTATTCCCGAAGCATAAAGACAGCTTTAGAAGCCTGGAACTGATTATAAGTGCTTTGGTTTACGAGAAATGCTTGATTTTCAAAATGCACGTATGGCGTCAAATGCAAAGGCTTTAGCCTTGCCAAATCGACCAGATTTCGACCCAAAATTTTTTACCTGCTATCTCTTGAACTCTATTCCCGAAGCATAAAGACAGCTTTAGAAGCCCTGGAACTGATTATAAGTGCTTTGGTTTACGAGAAATGCTTGATTTTCAAAATGCACGTATGGCGTCAAATGCAAAGGCTTTAGCCTTGCCAAATCGACCAGATTTCGACCCAAAATTTTTTTACCTGCTATCTCTTGAACTGTATTCCCGAAGCATAAAGACAGCTTTAGAAGCCCTGGAACTGATTATAAGTGCTTTGGTTTACGAGAAATGCTTGATTTTCAAAATGCACGTATGGCGTCAAATGCAAAGGCTTTAGCCTTGCCAAATCGACCAGATTTCGACCCAAAATTTTTTACCTGCTATCTCTTGAACTCTATTCCCGAAGCATAAAGAAGCTTTAGAAGCCCTGGAACTGATTATAAGTGCTTTGGTTTACGAGAAATGCTTGATTTTCAAAATGCACGTATGGCGTCAAATGCAAAGGCTTTAGCCTTGCCAAATCGACCAGATTTCGACCCAAAATTTTTTTACCTGCTATCTCTTGAACTGTATTCCCGAAGCATAAAGACAGCTTTAGAAGCCCTGGAACTGATTATAAGTGCTTTGGTTTACGAGAAATGCTTGATTTTCAAAATGCACGTATGGCGTCAAATGCAAAGGCTTTAGCCTTGCCAAATCGACCAGATTTCGACCCAAAATTTTTTACCTGCTATCTCTTGAACTGTATTCCCGAAGCATAAAGACAGCTTTAGAAGCCTGGAACTGATTATAAGTGCTTTGGTTTACGAGAAATGCTTGATTTTCAAAATGCACGTATGGCGTCAAATGCAAAGGCTTTAGCCTTGCCAAATCGACCAGATTTCGACCCAAAATTTTTTACCTGCTATCTCTTGAACTGTATTCCCGAAGCATAAAGACAGCTTTAGAAGCCCTGGAACTGATTATAAGTGCTTTGGTTTACGAGAAATGCTTGATTTTCAAAATGCACGTATGGCGTCAAATGCAAAGGCTTTAGCCTTGCCAAATCGACCAGATTTCGACCCAAAATTTTTTACCTGCTATCTCTTGAACTGTATTCCCGAAGCATAAAGACAGCTTTAGAAGCCCTGGAACTGATTATAAGTGCTTTGGTTTACGAGAAATGCTTGATTTTCAAAATGCACGTATGGCGTCAAATGCAAAGGCTTTAGCCTTGCCAAATCGACCAGATTTCGACCCAAAATTTTTTACCTGCTATCTCTTGAACTGTATTCCCGAAGCATAAAGACAGCTTTAGAAGCCCTGGAACTGATTATAAGTGCTTTGGTTTACGAGAAATGCTTGATTTTCAAAATGCACGTATGGCGTCAAATGCAAAGGCTTTAGCCTTGCCAAATCGACCAGATTTCGACCCAAAATTTTTTACCTGCTATCTCTTGAACTCTATTCCCGAAGCATAAAGACAGCTTTAGAAGCCTGGAACTGATTATAAGTGCTTTGGTTTACGAGAAATGCTTGATTTTCAAAATGCACGTATGGCGTCAAATGCAAAGGCTTTAGCCTTGCCAAATCGACCAGATTTCGACCCAAAATTTTTTTACCTGCTATCTCTTGAACTCTATTCCCGAAGCATAAAGACAGCTTTAGAAGCCCTGGAACTGATTATAAGTGCTTTGGTTTACGAGAAATGCTTGATTTTCAAAATGCACGTATGGCGTCAAATGCAAAGGCTTTAGCCTTGCCAAATCGACCAGATTTCGACCCAAAATTTTTTACCTGCTATCTCTTGAACTCTATTCCCGAAGCATAAAGACAGCTTTAGAAGCCCTGGAACTGATTATAAGTGCTTTGGTTTACGAGAAATGCTTGATTTTCAAAATGCACGTATGGCGTCAAATGCAAAGGCTTTAGCCTTGCCAAATCGACCAGATTTCGACCCAAAATTTTTTTACCTGCTATCTCTTGAACTGTATTCCCGAAGCATAAAGACAGCTTTAGAAGCCCTGGAACTGATTATAAGTGCTTTGGTTTACGAGAAATGCTTGATTTTCAAAATGCACGTATGGCGTCAAATGCAAAGGCTTTAGCCTTGCCAAATCGACCAGATTTCGACCCAAAATTTTTTACCTGCTATCTCTTGAACTGTATTCCCGAAGCATAAAGACAGCTTTAGAAGCCCTGGAACTGATTATAAGTGCTTTGGTTTACGAGAAATGCTTGATTTTCAAAATGCACGTATGGCGTCAAATGCAAAGGCTTTAGCCTTGCCAAATCGACCAGATTTCGACCCAAAATTTTTTACCTGCTATCTCTTGAACTCTATTCCCGAAGCATAAAGACAGCTTTAGAAGCCCTGGAACTGATTATAAGTGCTTTGGTTTACGAGAAATGCTTGATTTTCAAATGCACGTATGGCGTCAAATGCAAAGGCTTTAGCCTTGCCAAATCGACCAGATTTCGACCCAAAATTTTTTACCTGCTATCTCTTGAACTCTATTCCCGAAGCATAAAGACAGCTTTAGAAGCCCTGGAACTGATTATAAGTGCTTTGGTTTACGAGAAATGCTTGATTTTCAAAATGCACGTATGGCGTCAAATGCAAAGGCTTTAGCCTTGCCAAATCGACCAGATTTCGACCCAAAATTTTTTTACCTGATATCTCTTGAACTGTATTCCCGAAGCATAAAGACAGCTTTAGAAGCCCTGGAACTGATTATAAGTGCTTTGGTTTACGAGAAATGCTTGATTTTCAAAATGCACGTATGGCGTCAAATGCAAAGGCTTTAGCCTTGCCAAATCGACCAGATTTCGACCCAAAATTTTTTACCTGCTATCTCTTGAACTCTATTCCCGAAGCATAAAGACAGCTTTAGAAGCCCTGGAACTGATTATAAGTGCTTTGGTTTACGAGAAATGCTTGATTTTCAAAATGCACGTATGGCGTCAAATGCAAAGGCTTTAGCCTTGCCAAATCGACCAGATTTCGACCCAAAATTTTTTACCTGCTATCTCTTGAACTCTATTCCCGAAGCATAAAGACAGCTTTAGAAGCCTTGGAACTGATTATAAGTGCTTTACGAGAAATGCTTGATTTTCAAAATGCACGTATGGCGTCAAATGCAAAGGCTTTAGCCTTGCAAAATCGACCAGATTTCGACCCAAAATTTTTTACCTGCTATCTCTTGAACTGTATTCCCGAAGCATAAAGACAGCTTTAGAAGCCTGGAACTGATTATAAGTGCTTTGGTTTACGATGCTTGATTTTCAAAATGCACGTATGGCGTCAAATGCAAAGGCTTTAGCCTTGCCAAATCGACCAGATTTCGACCCAAAATTTTTTTACCTGCTATCTCTTGAACTCTATTCCCGAAGCATAAAGACAGCTTTAGAATGCTTGATTTTCAAAATGCACGTATGGCGCCAAATGCACAGGCTTTAGCTTTGCCAAATCGACCAGATTTCGACCCAAAATTTTTTACCTGCTATCTCTTGAACTGTATTCCCGAAGCATAAAGACAGCTTTAGAAGCCTGGAACTGATTATAAGTGCTTTACGAGAAATGCTTGATTTTCAAAATGCACGTATGGCGTCAAATGCAAAGGCTTTAGCCTTGCCAAATCGACCAGATTTCGACCCAAAATTTTTTTACCTGCTATCTCTTGAACTGTATTCCCGAAGCATAAAGACAGCTTTAGAAGCCTGGAACTGATTATAAGTGCTTTGGTTTACGAGAAATGCTTGATTTTCAAAATGCACGTATGGCGTCAAATGCAAAGGCTTTAGCCTTGCCAAATCGACCAGATTTCGACCCAAAATTTTTTTACCTGCTATCTCTTGAACTGTATTCCCGAAGCATAAAGACAGCTTTAGAAGCCTGGAACTGATTATAAGTGCTTTACGAGAAATGCTTGATTTTCAAAATGCACGTATGGCGTCAAATGCAAAGGCTTTAGCCTTGCCAAATCGACCAGATTTCGACCCAAAATTTTTTACCTGCTATCTCTTGAACTGTATTCCCGAAGCATAAAGACAGCTTTAGAAGCCCTGGAACTGATTATAAGTGCTTTGGTTTACGAGAAATGCTTGATTTTCAAAATGCACGTATGGCGTCAAATGCAAAGGCTTTAGCCTTGCCAAATCGACCAGATTTCGACCCAAAATTTTTTTACCTGCTATCTCTTGAACTGTATTCCCGAAGCATAAAGACAGCTTTAGAAGCCTGGAACTGATTATAAGTGCTTTGGTTTACGAGAAATGCTTGATTTTCAAAATGCACGTATGGCGTCAAATGCAAAGGCTTTAGCCTTGCCAAATCGACCAGATTTCGACCCAAAATTTTTTTACCTGCTATCTCTTGAACTGTATTCCCGAAGCATAAAGACAGCTTTAGAAGCCCTGGAACTGATTATAAGTGCTTTGGTTTACGAGAAATGCTTGATTTTCAAAATGCACGTATGGCGTCAAATGCAAAGGCTTTAGCCTTGCCAAATCGACCAGATTTCGACCCAAAATTTTTTTACCTGCTATCTCTTGAACTGTATTCCCGAAGCATAAAGACAGCTTTAGAAGCCCTGGAACTGATTATAAGTGCTTTGGTTTACGAGAAATGCTTGATTTTCAAAATGCACGTATGGCGTCAAATGCAAAGGCTTTAGCCTTGCCAAATCGACCAGATTTCGACCCAAAATTTTTTACCTGCTATCTCTTGAACTGTATTCCCGAAGCATAAAGACAGCTTTAGAAGCCCTGGAACTGATTATAAGTGCTTTGGTTTACGAGAAATGCTTGATTTTCAAAATGCACGTATGGCGTCAAATGCAAAGGCTTTAGCCTTGCCAAATCGACCAGATTTCGACCCAAAATTTTTTACCTGATCTCTTGAACTGTATTCCCGAAGCATAAAGACAGCTTTAGAAGCCCTGGAACTGATTATAAGTGCTTTGGTTTACGAGAAATGCTTGATTTTCAAAATGCACGTATGGCGTCAAATGCAAAGGCTTTAGCCTTGCCAAATCGACCAGATTTCGACCCAAAATTTTTTACCTGCTATCTCTTGAACTGTATTCCCGAAGCATAAAGACAGCTTTAGAAGCCTGGAACTGATTATAAGTGCTTTGGTTTACGAGAAATGCTTGATTTTCAAAATGCACGTATGGCGTCAAATGCAAAGGCTTTAGCCTTGCCAAATCGACCAGATTTCGACCCAAAATTTTTTTACCTGCTATCTCTTGAACTGTATTCCCGAAGCATAAAGACAGCTTTAGAAGCCTGGAACTGATTATAAGTGCTTTGGTTTACGAGAAATGCTTGATTTTCAAAATGCACGTATGGCGTCAAATGCAAAGGCTTTAGCCTTGCCAAATCGACCAGATTTCGACCCAAAATTTTTTTACCTGCTATCTCTTGAACTGTATTCCCGAAGCATAAAGACAGCTTTAGAAGCCTGGAACTGATTATAAGTGCTTTGGTTTACGAGAAATGCTTGATTTTCAAAATGCACGTATGGCGTCAAATGCAAAGGCTTTAGCCTTGCCAAATCGACCAGATTTCGACCCAAAATTTTTTACCTGCTATCTCTTGAACTGTATTCCCGAAGCATAAAGACAGCTTTAGAAGCCCTGGAACTGATTATAAGTGCTTTGGTTTACGAGAAATGCTTGATTTTCAAAATGCACGTATGGCGTCAAATGCAAAGGCTTTAGCCTTGCCAAATCGACCAGATTTCGACCCAAAATTTTTTTACCTGCTATCTCTTGAACTGTATTCCCGAAGCATAAAGACAGCTTTAGAAGCCTGGAACTGATTATAAGTGCTTTACGAGAAATGCTTGATTTTCAAAATGCACGTATGGCGTCAAATGCAAAGGCTTTAGCCTTGCCAAATCGACCAGATTTCGACCCAAAATTTTTTACCTGCTATCTCTTGAACTGTATTCCCGAAGCATAAAGACAGCTTTAGAAGCCCTGGAACTGATTATAAGTGCTTTGGTTTACGAGAAATGCTTGATTTTCAAAATGCACGTATGGCGTCAAATGCAAAGGCTTTAGCCTTGCCAAATCGACCAGATTTCGACCCAAAATTTTTTACCTGATATCTCTTGAACTGTATTCCCGAAGCATAAAGACAGCTTTAGAAGCCCTGGAACTGATTATAAGTGCTTTGGTTTACGAGAAATGCTTGATTTTCAAAATGCACGTATGGCGTCAAATGCAAAGGCTTTAGCCTTGCCAAATCGACCAGATTTCGACCCAAAATTTTTTTACCTGCTATCTCTTGAACTGTATTCCCGAAGCATAAAGACAGCTTTAGAAGCCTGGAACTGATTATAAGTGCTTTGGTTTACGAGAAATGCTTGATTTTCAAAATGCACGTATGGCGTCAAATGCAAAGGCTTTAGCCTTGCCAAATCGACCAGATTTCGACCCAAAATTTTTACCTGCTATCTCTTGAACTGTATTCCCGAAGCATAAAGACAGCTTTAGAAGCCCTGGAACTGATTATAAGTGCTTTGGTTTACGAGAAATGCTTGATTTTCAAAATGCACGTATGGCGTCAAATGCAAAGGCTTTAGCCTTGCCAAATCGACCAGATTTCGACCCAAAATTTTTTACCTGCTATCTCTTGAACTGTATTCCCGAAGCATAAAGACAGCTTTAGAAGCCTGGAACTGATTATAAGTGCTTTGGTTTACGAGAAATGCTTGATTTTCAAAATGCACGTATGGCGTCAAATGCAAAGGCTTTAGCCTTGCCAAATCGACCAGATTTCGACCCAAAATTTTTTACCTGCTATCTCTTGAACTGTATTCCCGAAGCATAAAGACAGCTTTAGAAGCCCTGGAACTGATTATAAGTGCTTTGGTTTACGAGAAATGCTTGATTTTCAAAATGCACGTATGGCGTCAAATGCAAAGGCTTTAGCCTTGCCAAATCGACCAGATTTCGACCCAAAATTTTTTTACCTGCTATCTCTTGAACTGTATTCCCGAAGCATAAAGACAGCTTTAGAAGCCTGGAACTGATTATAAGTGCTTTGGTTTACGAGAAATGCTTGATTTTCAAAATGCACGTATGGCGTCAAATGCAAAGGCTTTAGCCTTGCCAAATCGACCAGATTTCGACCCAAAATTTTTTTACCTGCTATCTCTTGAACTGTATTCCCGAAGCATAAAGACAGCTTTAGAAGCCCTGGAACTGATTATAAGTGCTTTGGTTTACGAGAAATGCTTGATTTTCAAAATGCACGTATGGCGTCAAATGCAAAGGCTTTAGCCTTGCCAAATCGACCAGATTTCGACCCAAAATTTTTTACCTGCTATCTCTTGAACTGTATTCCCGAAGCATAAAGACAGCTTTAGAAGCCTGGAACTGATTATAAGTGCTTTGGTTTACGAGAAATGCTTGATTTTCAAAATGCACGTATGGCGTCAAATGCAAAGGCTTTAGCCTTGCCAAATCGACCAGATTTCGACCCAAAATTTTTTACCTGCTATCTCTTGAACTCTATTCCCGAAGCATAAAGACAGCTTTAGAAGCCTGGAACTGATTATAAGTGCTTTGGTTTACGAGAAATGCTTGATTTTCAAAAATGCACGTATGGCGTCAAATGCAAAGGCTTTAGCCTTGCCAAATCGACCAGATTTCGACCCAAAATTTTTTTACCTGCTATCTCTTGAACTGTATTCCCGAAGCATAAAGACAGCTTTAGAAGCCCTGGAACTGATTATAAGTGCTTTGGTTTACGAGAAATGCTTGATTTTCAAAATGCACGTATGGCGTCAAATGCAAAGGCTTTAGCCTTGCCAAATCGACCAGATTTCGACCCAAAATTTTTTTACCTGCTATCTCTTGAACTCTATTCCCGAAGCATAAAGACAGCTTTAGAAGCCTGGAACTGATTATAAGTGCTTTGGTTTACGAGAAATGCTTGATTTTCAAAATGCACGTATGGCGTCAAATGCAAAGGCTTTAGCCTTGCCAAATCGACCAGATTTCGACCCAAAATTTTTTACCTGCTATCTCTTGAACTCTATTCCCGAAGCATAAAGACAGCTTTAGAAGCCCTGGAACTGATTATAAGTGCTTTGGTTTACGAGAAATGCTTGATTTTCAAAATGCACGTATGGCGTCAAATGCAAAGGCTTTAGCCTTGCCAAATCGACCAGATTTCGACCCAAAATTTTTTTACCTGCTATCTCTTGAACTCTATTCCCGAAGCATAAAGACAGCTTTAGAAGCCCTGGAACTGATTATAAGTGCTTTGGTTTACGAGAAATGCTTGATTTTCAAAATGCACGTATGGCGTCAAATGCAAAGGCTTTAGCCTTGCCAAATCGACCAGATTTCGACCCAAAATTTTTTACCTGCTATCTCTTGAACTGTATTCCCGAAGCATAAAGACAGCTTTAGAAGCCCTGGAACTGATTATAAGTGCTTTGGTTTACGAGAAATGCTTGATTTTCAAAATGCACGTATGGCGTCAAATGCAAAGGCTTTAGCCTTGCCAAATCGACCAGATTTCGACCCAAAATTTTTTACCTGCTATCTCTTGAACTGTATTCCCGAAGCATAAAGACAGCTTTAGAAGCCCTGGAACTGATTATAAGTGCTTTGGTTTACGAGAAATGCTTGATTTTCAAAATGCACGTATGGCGTCAAATGCAAAGGCTTTAGCCTTGCCAAATCGACCAGATTTCGACCCAAATTTTTTTACCTGCTATCTCTTGAACTGTATTCCCGAAGCATAAAGACAGCTTTAGAAGCCCTGGAACTGATTATAAGTGCTTTGGTTTACGAGAAATGCTTGATTTTCAAAATGCACGTATGGCGTCAAATGCAAAGGCTTTAGCCTTGCCAAATCGACCAGATTTCGACCCAAAATTTTTTACCTGCTATCTCTTGAACTCTATTCCCGAAGCATAAAGACAGCTTTAGAAGCCCTGGAACTGATTATAAGTGCTTTGGTTTACGAGAAATGCTTGATTTTCAAAATGCACGTATGGCGTCAAATGCAAAGGCTTTAGCCTTGCCAAATCGACCAGATTTCGACCCAAAATTTTTTACCTGCTATCTCTTGAACTGTATTCCCGAAGCATAAAGACAGCTTTAGAAGCCCTGGAACTGATTATAAGTGCTTTGGTTTACGAGAAATGCTTGATTTTCAAAATGCACGTATGGCGTCAAATGCAAAGGCTTTAGCCTTGCCAAATCGACCAGATTTCGACCCAAAATTTTTTACCTGCTATCTCTTGAACTGTATTCCCGAAGCATAAAGACAGCTTTAGAAGCCCTGGAACTGATTATAAGCGTTTACGAGAAATGCTTGATTTTCAAAATGCACGTATGGCGTCAAATGCAAAGGCTTTAGCCTTGCCAAATCGACCAGATTTCGACCCAAAATTTTTTACCTGCTATCTCTTGAACTGTATTCCCGAAGCATAAAGACAGCTTTAGAAGCCCTGGAACTGATTATAAGTGCTTTGGTTTACGAGAAATGCTTGATTTTCAAAATGCACGTATGGCGTCAAATGCAAAGGCTTTAGCCTTGCCAAATCGACCAGATTTCGACCCAAAATTTTTTACCTGCTATCTCTTGAACTGTATTCCCGAAGCATAAAGACAGCTTTAGAAGCCTGGAACTGATTATAAGTGCTTTACGAGAAATGCTTGATTTTCAAAATGCACGTATGGCGTCAAATGCAAAGGCTTTAGCCTTGCCAAATCGACCAGATTTCGACCCAAAATTTTTTTACCTGCTATCTCTTGAACTGTATTCCCGAAGCTAAAGACAGCTTTAGAAGCCTGGAACTGATTATAAGTGCTTTGGTTTACGAGAAATGCTTGATTTTCAAAATGCACGTATGGCGTCAAATGCAAAGGCTTTAGCCTTGCAAATCGACCAGATTTCGACCCAAAATTTTTTACCTGCTATCTCTTGAACTGTATTCCCGAAGCATAAAGACAGCTTTAGAAGCCCTGGAACTGATTATAAGTGCTTTGGTTTACGAGAAATGCTTGATTTTCAAAATGCACGTATGGCGTCAAATGCAAAGGCTTTAGCCTTGCCAAATCGACCAGATTTCGACCCAAAATTTTTTACCTGCTATCTCTTGAACTCTATTCCCGAAGCATAAAGACAGCTTTAGAAGCCCTGGAACTGATTATAAGTGCTTTGGTTTACGAGAAATGCTTGATTTTCAAAATGCACGTATGGCGTCAAATGCAAGGCTTTAGCCTTGCCAAATCGACCAGATTTCGACCCAAAATTTTTTTACCTGCTATCTCTTGAACTCTATTCCCGAAGCATAAAGACAGCTTTAGAAGCCCTGGAACTGATTATAAGTGCTGCTTTGAAAGAAATGCTTGATTTTCAAAATGCACGTATGGCGTCAATGCAAAGGCTTTAGCCTTGCCAAATCGACCAGATTTCGACCCAAAATTTTTTACCTGCTATCTCTTGAACTGTATTCCCGAAGCATAAAGACAGCTTTAGAAGCCTGGAACTGATTATAAGTGCTTTGGTTTACGAGAATGCTTGATTTTCAAAATGCACGTATGGCGTCAAATGCAAAGGCTTTAGCCTTGCCAAATCGACCAGATTTCGACCCAAAATTTTTTTACCTGCTATCTCTTGAACTGTATTCCCGAAGCATAAAGACAGCTTTAGAAGCCTGGAACTGATTATAAGTGCTTTTTACGAGAAATGCTTGATTTTCAAAATGCACGTATGGCGTCAAATGCAAAGGCTTTAGCCTTGCCAAATCGACCAGATTTCGACCCAAAATTTTTTACCTGCTATCTCTTGAACTGTATTCCCGAAGCATAAAGACAGCTTTAGAAGCCCTGGAACTGATTATAAGTGCTTTGGTTTACGAGAAATGCTTGATTTTCAAAATGCACGTATGGCGTCAAATGCAAAGGCTTTAGCCTTGCCAAATCGACCAGATTTCGACCCAAAATTTTTTACCTGCTATCTCTTGAACTGTATTCCCGAAGCATAAAGACAGCTTTAGAAGCCTGGAACTGATTATAAGTGCTTTGGTTTACGAGAAATGCTTGATTTTCAAAATGCACGTATGGCGTCAAATGCAAAGGCTTTAGCCTTGCCAAATCGACCAGATTTCGACCCAAATTTTTTTACCTGCTATCTCTTGAACTCTATTCCCGAAGCATAAAGACAGCTTTAGAAGCCCTGGAACTGATTATAAGTGCTTTGGTTTACGAGAAATGCTTGATTTTCAAAATGCACGTATGGCGTCAAATGCAAAGGCTTTAGCCTTGCCAAATCGACCAGATTTCGACCCAAAATTTTTTACCTGCTATCTCTTGAACTGTATTCCCGAAGCATAAAGACAGCTTTAGAAGCCTGGAACTGATTATAAGTGCTTTGGTTTACGAGAAATGCTTGATTTTCAAAATGCACGTATGGCGTCAAATGCAAAGGCTTTAGCCTTGCCAAATCGACCAGATTTCGACCCAAAATTTTTTACCTGCTATCTCTTGAACTGTATTCCCGAAGCATAAAGACAGCTTTAGAAGCCTGGAACTGATTATAAGTGCTTTGGTTTACGAGAAATGCTTGATTTTCAAAATGCACGTATGGCGTCAAATGCAAAGGCTTTAGCCTTGCCAAATCGACCAGATTTCGACCCAAAATTTTTTACCTGCTATCTCTTGAACTGTATTCCCGAAGCATAAAGACAGCTTTAGAAGCCTGGAACTGATTATAAGTGCTTTGGTTTACGAGAAATGCTTGATTTTCAAAATGCACGTATGGCGTCAAATGCAAAGGCTTTAGCCTTGCCAAATCGACCAGATTTCGACCCAAATTTTTTTACCTGCTATCTCTTGAACTGTATTCCCGAAGCATAAAGACAGCTTTAGAAGCCTTGGAACTGATTATAAGTGCTTTGGTTTACGAGAAATGCTTGATTTTCAAAATGCACGTATGGCGTCAAATGCAAAGGCTTTAGCCTTGCCAAATCGACCAGATTTCGACCCAAAATTTTTTTACCTGCTATCTCTTGAACTCTATTCCCGAAGCATAAAGACAGCTTTAGAAGCCCTGGAACTGATTATAAGTGCTTTGGTTTACGAGAAATGCTTGATTTTCAAAATGCACGTATGGCGTCAAATGCAAAGGCTTTAGCCTTGCCAAATCGACCAGATTTCGACCCAAAATTTTTTTACCTGCTATCTCTTGAACTGTATTCCCGAAGCATAAAGACAGCTTTAGAAGCCTGGAACTGATTATAAGTGCTTTGGTTTACGAGAAATGCTTGATTTTCAAAATGCACGTATGGCGTCAAATGCAAAGGCTTTAGCCTTGCCAAATCGACCAGATTTCGACCCAAAATTTTTTACCTGAATCTCTTGAACTGTATTCCCGAAGCATAAAACAGCTTTAGAAGCCCTGGAACTGATTATAAGTGCTTTGGTTTACGAGAAATGCTTGATTTTCAAAATGCACGTATGGCGTCAAATGCAAAGGCTTTAGCCTTGCCAAATCGACCAGATTTCGACCCAAAATTTTTTTACCTGCTATCTCTTGAACTGTATTCCCGAAGCAAAAGACAGCTTTAGAAGCCCTGGAACTGATTATAAGTGCTTTGGTTTACGAGAAATGCTTGATTTTCAAAATGCACTATGGCGTCAAATGCAAAGGCTTTAGCCTTGCCAAATCGACCAGATTTCGACCCAAAATTTTTTTACCTGATATCTCTTGAACTGTATTCCCGAAGCATAAAGACAGCTTTAGAAGCCCTGGAACTGATTATAAGTGCTTTGGTTTACGAGAAATGCTTGATTTTCAAAATGCACGTATGGCGTCAAATGCAAAGGCTTTAGCCTTGCCAAATCGACCAGATTTCGACCCAAAATTTTTTTACCTGATATCTCTTGAACTGTATTCCCGAAGCATAAAGACAGCTTTAGAAGCCTGGAACTGATTATAAGTGCTTTGGTTTACGAGAAATGCTTGATTTTCAAAATGCACGTATGGCGTCAAATGCAAAGGCTTTAGCCTTGCCAAATCGACCAGATTTCGACCCAAAATTTTTTACCTGCTATCTCTTGAACTGTATTCCCGAAGCATAAAGACAGCTTTAGAAGCCTGGAACTGATTATAAGTGCTTTGGTTTACGAGAAATGCTTGATTTTCAAAATGCACGTATGGCGTCAAATGCAAAGGCTTTAGCCTTGCCAAATCGACCAGATTTCGACCCAAAATTTTTTACCTGCTATCTCTTGAACTGTATTCCCGAAGCATAAAGACAGCTTTAGAAGCCCTGGAACTGATTATAAGTGCTTTGGTTTACGAGAAATGCTTGATTTTCAAAATGCACCTATGGCGTCAAATGCAAAGGCTTTAGCCTTGCCAAATCGACCAGATTTCGACCCAAAATTTTTTTACCTGCTATCTCTTGAACTGTATTCCCGAAGCATAAAGACAGCTTTAGAAGCCTGGAATGATTATAAGTGCTTTGGTTTACGAGAAATGCTTGATTTTCAAAATGCACGTATGGCGTCAAATGCAAAGGCTTTAGCCTTGCCAAATCGACCAGATTTCGACCCAAAATTTTTTTACCTGCTATCTCTTGAACTGTTTCCCGAAGCATAAAGACAGCTTTAGAAGCCTGGAACTGATTATAAGTGCTTTGGTTTACGAGAAATGCTTGATTTTCAAAATGCACGTATGGCGTCAAATGCAAAGGCTTTAGCCTTGCCAAATCGACCAGATTTCGACCCAAAATTTTTTACCTGCTATCTCTTGAACTGTATTCCCGAAGCATAAAGACAGCTTTAGAAGCCTGGAACTGATTATAAGTGCTTTGGTTTACGAGAAATGCTTGATTTTCAAAATGCACGTATGGCGTCAAATGCAAAGGCTTTAGCCTTGCCAAATCGACCAGATTTCGACCCAAAATTTTTTACCTGCTATCTCTTGAACTGTATTCCCGAAGCATAAAGACAGCTTTAGAAGCCCTGGAACTGATTATAAGTGCTTTGGTTTACGAAATGCTTGATTTTCAAAATGCACGTATGGCGTCAAATGCAAAGGCTTTAGCCTTGCCAAATCGACCAGATTTCGACCCAAAATTTTTTTACCTGCTATCTCTTGAACTGTATTCCCGAAGCATAAAGACAGCTTTAGAAGCCTTGGAACTGATTATAAGTGCTTTGGTTTACGAGAAATGCTTGATTTTCAAAATGCACGTATGGCGTCAAATGCAAAGGCTTTAGCCTTGCCAAATCGACCAGATTTCGACCCAAAATTTTTTTACCTGATATCTCTTGAACTGTATTCCCGAAGCATAAAGACAGCTTTAGAAGCCCTTGGAACTGATTATAAGTGCTTTGGTTTACGAGAAATGCTTGATTTTCAAAATGCACGTATGGCGTCAAATGCAAAGGCTTTAGCCTTGCCAAATCGACCAGATTTCGACCCAAAATTTTTTACCTTTATCTCTTGAACTGTATTCCGAAGCATAAAGACAGCTTAGAAGCCTGGAACTGATTATAAGTGCTTTGGTTTACGAAAATGCTTGATTTTAGAATGCCGTATGGCGTCAAATGCAAAGGCTTTAGCCTTGCCAAATCGACCAGATTTCGACCCAAAATTTTTTTACCTGTTTCTCTTGAACTGTATTCCCGAAGCATAAAGACAGCTTTAGAAGCCCTGGAACTGATTATAAGTGCTTTGGTTTACGAGAAATGCTTGATTTTCAAAATGCACGTATGGCGTCAAATGCAAAGGCTTTAGCCTTGCCAAATCGACCAGATTTCGACCCAAAATTTTTTTACCTGCTATCTCTTGAACTGTATTCCCGAAGCATAAAGACAGCTTTAGAAGCCCTGGAACTGATTATAAGTGCTTTGGTTTACGAGAAATGCTTGATTTTCAAAATGCACGTATGGCGTCAAATGCAAAGGCTTTAGCCTTGCCAAATCGACCAGATTTCGACCCAAAATTTTTTTACCTGATATCTCTTGAACTGTATTCCCGAAGCATAAAGACAGCTTTAGAAGCCCTGGAACTGATTATAAGTGCTTTGGTTTACGAGAAATGCTTGATTTTCAAAATGCACGTATGGCGTCAAATGCAAAGGCTTTAGCCTTGCCAAATCGACCAGATTTCGACCCAAAATTTTTTACCTGTTTTCTCTTGAACTGTATTCCGAAGCAAAAGACTGCTTTAGAAGCCCTGGAACTGATTATAAGTGTTTGGTTTACGAGAAATGCTTGCCCAAGTGGCCAAAATCGACCAACATTCGACGAGATATTCTACACCATGTCTTCCCTTTCTTGACTGTTGGAAGCCGCATCTGCACACGCATGGCGCCAATAATGCGAGCGATTTATCGCACGCATGAGATGTATATTTGACCGTTGCTTTTGACCTTCATAAAAATTTTTTCTTTAACGAAAAATTGGAAATTTTGTCTTTCATTAGCTAAGCAACATCGACAGATCCTTTTAATAGTGCCTATTGTGTCTTCCTATTGTGTTTTCATATAACGTTTTTCGACGTATTTCATCGGAATTCAAGGTCTACGATCAATTAAGATTATTTCCGTTACATGAAAACGACCAAATTTTATGAAGACCTCCTAACGTAAATAATCCTAATAGAACGTAACTCAACGTAATTCATAGGAAGAAATGAAAAAGTTTTTTTCCTCCCGACAAAATACGACGAATTAAGACGAATTACGGTCGATGAATTATATGAAAATCAGAAATACGTCAAATACGTTGAAATACGGTAGCCAAATCTTGTTTTGCAAAGTAGCTCTCGATCTGAAAAATGCACACCTTGATTCCAACATGGCAGACAAGCGGGAAATCAAACATATTCTATCATATATCCTCAGTTCCTAAATGAGTGCTTGAAAATGTCCAGACCATTAGCGTTTTTTGGAAAATTTTCCGAATCCAATATCTCTTCTCCTAACATTTTTCCGTGTAAGCAATTGTTTCTACTTTCTCAAAGTGGCTGTAATGACTATCAAACTGCGTTGCAGCATTAACCTATGATTTATTTTGCCTGATATAGTATGTGACTTTCCAGCTTCTTTTAGACCCTCGTCTTATTCAATAAATTAATTGCCGCCGCCGCCAAATAATTTAAGATGACGCGCCATATTTGTACCCAAAGACCACATGTTACTGTAGACACGTGATCGTATACCGCCTTTTCCGGTAGAATTACGACGAATTTAGATGAAATACGACGAAATATTTTTTTTGAATGGAAATCATTCAAGACGTTTATAAAAGCCTATTTCGTGAAAACACTGTCCGGTCTTTGTGGCCAAAATATTTGAATTCAAACGCGAAGAATTCCCCAATCTTTGCCTCTATGCAGAGATTACTATTTTAATAAGTTGCTCGAATTCTACAGTAGAGAGAGCATTATTTCTAAACACCGATAAAAAACTCTCTTTTCAAGTAAATGTCATCTCAGATTAACAGTGACAAAAACTCTAAAATTCAGGCAAAAAATCTTTAGTGTCTTTTTGTCACTTTTATAAAGCATCACAGAATCTAAGGTGAAGAAAAATTTGCTGTAGAAACAACAAATTTTCCTCCTCTGCTATTCGGAAATGAATTTTGTACTGTCACAGTACCGTTTTTGAAGGGGACAGTGTAAAGAGGGTCCGAAATAGCCAGATATGTAAGAGTGTGAATCGCACGCATGAAAGAAATAATGCGTGTGGTTTACAACACACATGGTGATTTTCTTATGACGAAGACTGCACTATGCGGCAATTTCACGGCCACATCAACACAGGCCACAACATAAGTCAACAAGGAGTCCTCTCCACCATCTTGAGCCACAGCATTCGAAGAAGCATTGTCGTCACTTGATCTTGGAGATGCAGGAAGCAAGTCTATAATCGCTATCTTACCTCGCCACAGCTTGTCTCTGAAATTAAGACAACCTTTCAGTCTTACAAGATCCAAAATGTCTTTATTAGTCCCTGGATCTTCAAGACGGCTGCGAACTTGTGTGGCCAGTTCATCAATCTGATATTCTTTCTCCTGGTAACTTTTGAAGCCATTACAGCTTACTTCTATGTCCGGGAAAGGAAATTTAAAAAATTTAAGGAATTTTTCTGGTCCTGTTTCTTATTGCTACTATGTTTTGCTTGAAAGATGCCTAAAAGACCTGAGGAGCGCAATGACTCCTTCAGGTGACAATGCACTTTAGTTAGAATCGGAAAATGAAACCCGAACTACGCTTCATGAATCACATACTTAAATAAATGCATGTTCTTCCCTTGAAGAGACGCATGTATATACCCCTGGGTAGCAAGACCAATGAACAAGGTTCTAGGGTAGTCAGCGGCAGAAGCAAACAAGACAGTACTAAGATGTCTCAAGCAGACCAGGCTCAATCACACAAAAAGTTATCTTAAAATCCTTCATTTCACTAAAATCATTCTAGGTGTATTGTCTGGTAATCCTTTTCCTTTACTAAAGTTTTGTTTACTTTGTTTCAAGAAATCCAGAGCATGTCTATCATTTTGTTTCGCATGAATCTTTTGGGACCCATTCTAAGCACATCAAACATTTTTGGGACCTAAAGAGCTGAAAGCAAGGTGATTGGGTGGAGAAAAGCAGTTTTAAAACAGATTGGGAAAATTGATGTGAAAGTTGAAGAAACCATGAAAAACAAGATTAGGGTATATGGAGGCCATTTAATTATGAAAGAGGCCATTTAATTTTGGTTCCAATGAGGCAAAGTAGAAAGCCTTGGTGAAATAAAAACAAATTGATTGAAAACAATCTCACTTCCAGCTTCCAAGCCATTTAATTACATTTCTGCCTTTAGAATGCCCAACTAAAACTGCCTCTTTTCAAAAGTGGCACATTCAAATTTACCTCAAGCATAATGTATTATACTCACACATGACTCACCAGATGTGACATTCAGTTCAAGAAAGATGATATAGGACCAGCTGAATAATCCACAATCTCAAAGCCTAGGCTTTGGAACAGCCCAATTGGTCGCTTTGCATCTTCTGAACTTTCGATAAAAGCAAAGGGAATAATACCAATATCAATCAATTTTTGTGATAACCTTCCAACTACAGCTTTGCCTAGGCCCTTTCGCCTGTGACTTTCCAGCGTCACTAGTGCACCTAGTGATCCCTTTTCATTGCAAAACACCCATGAAACTGGGTGCACAGAGCCATTCGGAAATGCTCCAATTGCCAAACCAAGCTTCGCACTTTGAACATACGTGTGGCATGCAAATTCAGAAGAATATTGATAATTCTGCATTGCAAAGAGAACATCCTTCTCACTAAGCTCTCTGATTTCGTAGCCATCATGAACAGTGTATGGTGTCAAACTCTTTTCCTTAGGCAACAAAGTCATGCAAAGTATTTTAGTTCTAAGGAACCTCTCTTCGCTATTATAAAAATCTTCTGCTCCATTCCACCAAGTTGTAGAAGCAAAGATGCCACGAATAGGCCGGTTCTCGGAGAAAACAGAGGGTTCTTCTTGCAGAAAACCATTTTATCATGCTTCCAAATGTTCTGCTTAATTAAGCTTGATACATCGACATCCTTTCCTTTATGGAGAATAAAGACTACCCTCCATGAAAGCAACGGGAAGGCCAATGTTTCTAGAAAGGCACCAGAAAGCACACTTTGTGGAACCCGCATTGCAAAATCAACACTGGCCACAACATACGTTAACAAGATCTCCTTTTCACCATCTGAGCAACAGCATTCGAAGAAGCATTGTCGTCGTTTGATGTTGGCAATACAGAATGCAAATCGACGATCGCAATCTTACCCCGCCATAGCTTTATTTCTGAAACTAAGTAGCCCATTGAGCCTAACGAGTTCCACTGTGTCCTCATTCAAATCTTTTTCTGCAAGAAGACTACGCCACTCGTGTGGCCAGTTCATCGACCTGAATTCTTCTTCCAGGTACTGAATTTGAACCTTTAGTCTCTAACTTTTGGCAGCCATCTTGGGTTGACTTCTATTTCCACTGCGTTTCCAGACCACAGGGAAAACAGAGACAAGACATTACGCGTCGTTTCTAAAAGACTGAACACTCCAAGAACAGGCTGAACACCCCAAGAACACCCCAAGAACACCCTAAGAACAAGCCATTAAGCCGCTGAACACCCTTTAAAACATATCAAATCGGCATGTCATTCGAAAAATAATTTGATCAATCAATCAAAATTAATTTTGGGGCGGGAAAGGACCTGATAAGTCTAATGCTGTTGGTGTTGTTACAACCAACTGATGTTTTGCGCGCCAGAAGTGTGAACGGGGGTTTGTACACGCGGAGCAAATTCGAGTTTGACTCCCTTTGTGCATTCAAGCAAATTCCCGTTGTTTTGAAAATCTTTCACATCCTGTGACAATGTAAAAATACGACATGTCACTTGACTACCTATTGTCTTCCAAACAATTGTTCTTCCCGTCCGCTAATTTGCCCAAATGGTCACGCTATGCTAGTGCACGCTAGCTAGTTACTAGTTTTACCAGTGCAAGCAGAACGAGACACAGCTCCTCTCTTGACGTCTCCAGCGGGTGCACTCGCAGGCTGGAGAGGTTTTTTATAAGGAATTTTTTGACAAATGAAACAGAAAATGCACAGTGTTGGACTTGTTAGAGGGTAGCAGCAGGACCACAGTTTGCGACTTAAAAGAGGGCTTAGGAGGGGCACATTTTTGGGGCCCGTGCTCGAATGGGGTCATGATAATCTCACTAAATCCTCGAATTGGCCCCACCCTAGAACTACAAATTATTAATAAGCCCCCACTGCTGCCGTTAATGCTCGAATCGGACCCCTCAAGTTTGCTGGTTTTTGCCATCTAAGGTTGCCTTTGGCGCTTTTTCTTAAGTACCGCAAAAATTCATACTTTTGGTAATAATTGATTAAATGCGCATAAAAAATTACTACTAAAAATAAACGAAATCTTTTAATAATATCTTCTTAATGTCTTCAATAATTTTATAAGCCCCTCCCCTCGTATAAGTCGAAGAACCCACCTGGAATAAGCCCCCATTACAAAAAATATCAAAAATGAATAAGCACCCATGGGGGCTAACTCGAGGATTTACGGTATGTATGTGGCAGAAATTGCGTTGGTTTTGGGGCAAACGCCCCCAAGCTTTTGCTTAGTCGTCGGTTAAGGCACAGTTTTAAGGGCTTTTATCGGAAAACTGTTTGTTTTGTGGGTGTTGCGGTTCCTCTTACCTTCCTAGGCAACTATATATTGTAAAAATTATTAGTTACATGGACTGTAAATGACTATATTACTATCTTATTGTTATGAATTTGTAACTAAGTTGCTGATTATAAAATGAATTGGAATCGTGACCAGTTCATTTCTATTCTATGCCTTGACCATTTGGGCAAATTAGCGGATGGAGAAGAACAATTGTTTGGAAGACAATAGGTAGTCAAGTGACATGTCGTATTTTTTACATTGTCACAGGATGTAAAGATTTTCAAAAACAACGGGAATTTGCCTTGAATGCACAAAGGGAGTCAAACTCGAATTTGCTCCGCGTGTACAAACCCCCGTTCACACTCCTGGCGCGCAAAAACATCAGTTGGTTGTAACAACACCAACAGCATTAGACTTATCAGGTCCTTTCCCGCCCCAAAATTAATTTTGATTGATTGATCAAATTATTTTTCGAATGACATGCCGATTTTGATATGTTTTAAAGGGTGTTCAGCGGCTTAATGGCTTGTTCTTAGGGTGTTCTTGGGGTGTTCTTGGGGTGTTCAGCCTGTTCTTGGAGTGTTCAGTCTTTTAGAAACGACGCAACATTACGAAGGAAACACAGCGAACGAAGTAGGAAATACTAAAATTCGTTTGGGTCGCGATGAGTTTAAATTACTTCGATACAGCTTAAGAGCCTTCGGTCTATGGCAGCCAGAGAGAGCTGGTGCTGCAGAAAGGTGGCTTTACCCGGGCTGCATCAACTTTCTGCTTCTCTGCAGCTTCCTATTCGATTGTGTCATGTTTACACTCCATTTGCTGGGAGGCGGAGCGAAGCACGACTTACTATTAGAACTGTCGGTTCGGCTTTTGTTGAGCTGTTACTATTGGATCTGTCATATTTTCACGGTGAAATTTTTCAAGAACAGGGAATTTGAAAACGACATGTTGGATGTAAGAACCCCCGGTGACACATTCATAACCCGATTGAACTGTCTTCTGGTGATATCCCACGTCACGTCGCTCACGGTCACGCTGCTGTCAATCAAGACGGGCATTCTTGATCACTTCCCTTCAACTTGGTCTACGTCAAAAACAACAGAGCTTGAAACAGCGCTCTATGACTCAAATTACATTGGGAATCCCTTCAACATCTTTGAAATTACTATTTCCCTTTCACTGTCTTGGATAGTCTACATTCAGTACGAAATCAACAAAATGCGCCTTGGCCAGTTGAAACGAGACTTTACCAGTTGGGAAACGGCCCCAGAAGATGCCATATATCATTACCAATCAGTGTACGCTTCTCGAGTTCAAAGGTCAAGCATCCAAATTCAGGCCTTATTTTCAGTTCATAATATCTTCATGGTTCTTCTCACGCCACAGTTCTTCTACATGTGCATAGAGATAGGAAGGAAGAAGCGCCTAGTCGATTTCATTATTTTTCTAGTTTACTTAGTTGAATTGTTTGCAGCTTGGATTCTGCCACTGCTCTTTGCACACGGAATCAGATCGAGGGAGGCGACTTCGTTGGGGAGGTGAATGATATCTGCGGAGGCTATATTGCGGAGGCGCTTCATGTCGAAGAACTCGATTCATTCACCTTTGCAAAACGTAAAAACGTACAAAAACTGATTGACTTTCTAAAGGATAGGAAAGCCGGTTTGATAATCTGGGGTTTCGCCTTTCAAATGAAACTTTCGACTTGGTCTTTTTACCTGGGCATCATCATGTTTATCATCAAGTTTGTCAATGTATAGCATATGAGGACTACAAGTTGTTTTTGGCCAAAGGAATTACGGCATGGCTATTGAGTCCTGTTCTAGCATTGCTGTTGAATTATCTTGTAAGGCTATAGCTTGGTTCTTTGCGAGAAAGTGGCTTAGCCACAACTACTCTCACACTTTCCAAAACGAGTTCAAAGACAATACCATCAAGCGAAAATACATGGTATAGACGCATATCATCTCATTCAGTTGGGTAACGGCAAAATAATTTTCGACTGAAAAGTGCCGTTTTGGTAAGGCACTTGGTACTTTGCAAAAGAATGGCCTAGCCATAACTCTTCTCAAGCTTTGAAAAACGAGTTCAAAGACAATACCATCAAGTGGAAACGATCACGTATATCATGACAATAAAATACACGTATATCATGGTATGGAGGTAAATTATCCCATTCAGTTGGGAAAACGGCAAAATAATTTTTGTGCGAAAAGTGCCCTTTTTGTAAGGCTATAGTCTTGGTTTTTGCGTTATAATATTGTCTAGCCATCATTCGTTTAGCTATTGCTTACTGCTTTATGGTCAATTAGGTTTTGCTTAATGGTGCACACCGTTCAATTTGCCACTGCTTCTAGGTTCATTATAAAAGGCAAGTGATTTAAAAGTAGTTAACGTTTTATTTTGATACGCATCTGGTTTTAAACTAACAAATTTATGCCCTGTTGATCTATGTTATCATACATCTATTGAAAGTGGATGCAAATTATTTACCCAATTGGAATGAGAAATACCAAGCCAATCCCTTTTCAATCGACCTTCTTCGCCAATCCAAGGCTTGAAGATGAAGCTAAGGGCTTCGGTAGACGAAGGTAAGGACGTTGTTTCTTGCAAGAATCAAAGATATATTCAGCAAGTTTTATGCCAGATTAGAAGATTGCTTTGCTGGGTTGCCTTGACTTATCTGTCTGGTCAACCTGTTGACTCCAAGTCATGTTCTTTAGCTATCAATTAATGCTTTCTAAAATTGTTTATCTAAAATGATGATACTCCATTTTTCTAATCAAAACGATGGACACAGCCTGGTGAATTATTCAAATACATTCCGAATCTTAGCTGAATTCGTTTTCTAATTCATACACTTAGTAATAACAACTTTTCTCAAATTTTGAGAATTATTCTGTTTGCACTAACCTTGCATTTTTACGAAAATTCAGAAGCTTTCGTTAATTGATATAAATTCATTCGCAGGGCATAATTTCATGCGTAAGTTTGCTTTCAATTAATTGCCAGCCGGGCTATTAAGAGTCTTGGATCGACAATGAGCATACGATCTTTAGTTGAAGCTGAGCCTAGGGCAGGTTCTATTACCAACAAAGGTTCTCTCTTGGAAGCTTGCATTGAGAGACGAACCCATTTACTTTGCTGGTCACCAGACACAATTAATGTTGTGAATGCCCAGCCAAATAATTAGATTCGTTAATTATCTTTCAAGCGACTGATTACAGAAAGTACCTTGCGTATAATGCTGTGATAAAGACTGTAAAGCAGTCAATTTGGAGGGACAAATAGAAGCTGCCGAACATATATTATTAAACGCTTCTTATTGAAAAGCAATACTGTTGAAGTTAGCAGAAACCTATTTCAACTAGATCATTATAGGAAGGGTCTATCCTCAAAATATCTGTGAAACCACGGAGACGCGCAGGCTCATAAAGATGCTATAATGTGTTAGACTTATAAATTATAAATTTCTCATTACGCAAGCCAAACTTGCACCGTATGAGTTTTAATTTTCGTGAGAAGATAGGTAAGACATAAACGTAACACTGTCTTTGATGATTAAAACAAAATTTATGCTATTTATTCAAAATTTCCAGCTGTCTTTAAAGGTTTTGAAAAATGCAAGATTTTGTACTTGTTTCCAATTTGAATTGCCTTTATCGCGCAACTTAACCTACTTCTTACCAAGACTCATTTGATTACCGTGTGTTCTGAGAAATGGAAAGACCGGTTAAAACCCGTCAGTTGCTAATTCACTTCCACTAGTCCATGTAAAAGAAACCTTTCTATGAAGATTGAGAGGCGAGAGTTAAATTTTTTGCCATAAACAATAACAATTTTCTTCACATATGAGCCTAAAGATCCTTGTACACTAAGGCAATTTATTGTATTTGAAGGAGCATCTCTACCTGCTGGATTTTTGCTTTAACGACTTGTGTCTGCTTTTACTTTCATCATCACTAGGAATTCTATATCTTTATCTTTCCAGCTACAAGGTAATAAACCAAGCTTTGCATGCCACAGTTTTGTTTTTAGGATGTCTTAATCTGCTTGTTGTTTTTTCTTTATCTAGAAAGATTTTAATTTTACGTGAAAATATTATAATTTTTTTATTTAAATGTTTAAAGTGAGCTCGCTTATGTAGTTGCAATATCTGGCGCTCTGTCGTATGCGTCCATCAGGTCATCACTAAGTTGTCTATATTTGACATATTTTGCGGCATTTGCATTGGCAGAATATTTGTCATCAGACATTCGTCCAATCACTTTGACTTGCTGCTAGAAATGAACTTAAATGTCAGAGTAGCTAAGAGGGTAGCAGAGTATCAAATAAAGTTGGGGTAGCAAGAGGACCTGAGGCGAGATCGTCCATGGATGTTGTTATGCACGACCTGGTTGGCATTTGTGACATCGTCTAACGAAGCAAATGAACGTTCAAGGCTACTCTGACTTCATTGAAGATAAACAGAAGCATGCTTGGTAGGAGTATCGTACAGGATGAAGCAGCTCAGTGCGCCAGTTGCGTCGTCCTGTTGACATCCGAGATCTATTGACGCACAACGTACCTGTATCCGTCGTGGCAGCTATTCAGTACTGATGACCTATAGAGGAGACATCGTCCGATTAAGCAGGTGAATGGGCCTTCTATCCTCATAAACACTTTACTTGTTTTGCTAGAAACGGCTATTTATTGACATTATGTATTACTTATAGGGTAAACACGAACGTATTAGAAGGTCTTTGATGCAGCGTGTTCCTCATCTATAAAACGCGTAGACTATCAAGCATCCACATCTGTGCCAAGAGGTAAGACTTTTTATTATGTACAAAAGATTGTTCTTGCAAACACATCTTCCACTTAGAATATTGAATCGGTATTTCTGTACATTCTTAAAAGAACTTAAAAATGAACATCAAGGGCGAAATACTTGTATTTCGTAGGTTTTTGTGCGCCAAAAATCTTTCTTGGACAAGCCGAAGTAGCCGACGACCACTGAACGACAAACATCAAGGCGACAAAGAAACCAGTAAAATGATAGAGCTCAAGTTGAAATGCATGTCCAGCAACAGCAGCTTGACAGTTCTGCTTCTGTTGATGCCTCTGGTATTTAGCCTGCAGAAGATACTTCGCTTGAGCTGCCGCAACGAAGCACTTTTCAAAGCCAACGTCAATGGTGCGACAATCCCATCCAGTTCAACGTATGTCATGTCGGTGTCAACTGAGAAAAAACTGCCATTTTGTGCGAGAAGATGCATCAGGAATTCGTTGTGCCGAAACTTTGCATTCAGCAAATTGGAATCCATGAACAACTGCAAGCTACTGAAAGGGGAAATGGCAGAAATGTCTAAATACGTCATTTCATCGGCAGGGTGGACAATATATGTGCCTTTGGAGCAGGTAGGGAAGGTTTTGAAATAGAATACTGCTATTATGGCATCACACTTAGTTCTATAGCTGCTGGAATACATATCTTTTACCCTTTTCTCGACAAAAGAGGAAGCAATTGCACGGCTGTTTCAGGATTTATTTGGTGGTTATGAACAAGAATGATTACGAATGAAACGAAGTGCAAATGAGAAAAAACAGCATGTACACAGTTGAATAGGCCCTTGCGACTTTGAATTTTGAAGTCACTAGTGTAAGTCAGTACCAGCAAGGCTCAAACTATCAGTCCTATTTGTCAACCACGCATGTCAACCACGCGTGGCTATCCTCGTTTTCTGCTTATTCCTGTCTGCTCTGGCCAATTTCGCTCACTTGATAATTTACCCTTCTTTTCTTCGTCACTCCCATATCGGCAACCTCAATCGACTTTCAATGAATATGCATTTCTTGACAATTCGAAACGTCATTTTCAACTTTGGATCAGCGGCAAAGGAATTTTTTTCAAACAATTGCCAGCAAGAAAACTCTATTTGCTAATACATTGATGCCGATATTTTCATGCGCTTCTCACCTGAAGCTAAAATCAATAGCCTTGGCAATTGTCATAAATGGCTGCAAGGAATAAGTAAGTCTTAGGAACGATGCTCTGCGATCTTGCAAGTAACTGAGGCTAGGCCTTAAGTCACCCGGGTCGTTAATCAAGGAGCATTTGCAGTTGTTGAGTCATTAAGATAGTATTCATTGAAAAATCAGTGATAGAAGGAGTTATGTAGCAGCTGCAACATGGAAAGCATTTCCATTGTTCTAGTTCAATCCATGTTTATTCTTGCTTCATAAAAACCACTATCTCCATCATCTCGGATCTTTATCCCATTTGGACCAACTTTAGGCTTTGTAATTCTATTCTAACCTCCAGCGAAATAAATTGCAAGATAGGATAACACATTCTCTTACTAGCAGACATACAGAGTAACTAAAGGTTTTTCCTTGCGTCGCATTTTAGTCCTACTTCTGGGCTCTAAGATATGGTTAGTAGCTTCAGACATAATTTCAAAGATATTCGAGGGATGACTATCTGCTTGAAAAGTGACAAAGAAAATTGATGTGTAATACATTGAAAAAAAGACTTGTTCTAGCTATGTTCTTATCACCATTTGTAGCACTAACCAGGCCATCTCACTTTTGTGTGAGCCAGTTTATCTGCGTTCGTGTAGCTTTCTATCCGTAAGCACATTTTAACCCTTAAAGTGGAGCTCTTTAACCATGTTAACTCAATTTTGTATCAAAATTTACCAAGTGGATTGCATACAACTTTGATTTCAGGTTTCATCAAGATGCCAAGGGTCATGCCAGCTGGGATATACCTGCAAGGAAACATGCGACAGCCATGCCGGATATACCTGTGAAGGTAAGCATGCATTTACAGACATCTGGAAACATTGGCCGAAAGAATAAAATCTGTAGCAAGAACTGAAAATCATGCACAAAAACAGACTTAAAAAACATACATGACACAAGCACCTAGTGGAAAAAATTTTGAGCCACCAGAGGGTACTCCAATCATGGGTAAACATCATAAGCCCAAAATAGTGTTGGAAGTGCAAAGAAATAACTCAGAAGTAAGAAAAGCAAGCAGATATTAAAAAAATGCTGAATTTTGTTATTTGAGATGAGTCCCTTAAAGGTTGTAGATTCCGGATAACATCTTTCTTTGTATTTGAACTTGTCGTTTGCGTTTGAAGCAGACCCTTTTGGTCTGAAGTAGGTTATCATGTTTGAACTTGATGATAGATTAGGAATGGTGAGAAATAAAGTTTCTAGGGACTGCTTATGAAAATTTCCGACCTCCACTTGGCCGCACGGTTGACAGTCGAACTCAAGGCGTCTTTCGTAGCGGCAGCTTGTTGTTCAATGAAAATTCTGAACAGCCCTACTGCTTCAAAATTTTCGGGTGCTCGGGTGCAGGTTGGAGATATGCAGGAAAATGAAGGCGAAAAACAATTCAAACACTGAAATCGAGGACAGTCCACAGGCTTCAGGGGGGGGGGGGGGGGAAGCAACATATTTTGCTAATCCTTCGAATTTTGAAGCGGAAATTCGAATCATTTGAAAAGAAATTCCGGGCTCGATGCTAGTCCTTGTCGAATAAGCAAATGGTATTCACCCTGAACTTTTCGGTGTCAGGTGAAATTTTCCCGACCGAAAGCTGTTTAGTGGGTCATTCTTTTTCCAGTTCCACGTACGCACGGGGTTCTGTTTTCGTTCAAAACAATTGTACGCGCAGCAAGTGGAGGTCGACCTTAAGTTTCCGAATATATTACTTGCCTGTGTTGTGAGCAGTGAAATACTTCTTTGCTTTCTTTGACAGACATTGACGAATGCTTAACAACTCCGTGTCATAACAGTGGAACTTGCAACAATTCTCCTGGAAGCTATTCGTGCACATGCGCAGTAGGTTGGGCAGGTTCCCATTGCGAGACAGGTAGAAACCTCAAATACTTCGCTAATCCTTTAGGCATAGCTTTACTCACAATAATACCAAACTTTGCTAGTTTTGTTCATGTAGTGCTGCATTAATTTCCATTACCCCCATATCAGTATAGGTTTGCGATAGATACAAATGCACTAGTTTTATTAAGACCCACCATTGGTTCTCTAGTGTTCAAGAGGAGCTTCCAATAATCTACCCTGGTTGCCATGATTTTTCTAACGCTTAACTAAATATTTTGAAAGATGATGTTGCTATTATTTCGTTCATCTATAGATTTTTTCTTCTCCGCTCCTTTGATCAGAAATGTGTTCATTTCATTTTATGTATTTGTGGTCGACCATTTCTATTGCACATAGGGCTTATTAATGATGACATTGAGTAGAAGGGTAGCAATTTGAGTTATCCAACTTATATTGTATTGGATATTATATCATATTGGATATTATATTATATTGGATACTTTATTATCATATTATATTATTATTATACTATATTAAATTATATCATATCATATTATATTATATTATATTTTGTTATATTATATTATATTTTGTTATATTATATTACATTATATTATATTATATTATATTTTGTTATATTTTATTATATTATATTTATTATATTATATTATATTATATTATATTATATTTATTATACTATATTAAATTATATCATATCATATTATATTATATTATATTTTGTTATATTATATTACATTATATTATATTATATTTTGTTATATTATATTATATAATAATATATTATATTATATTTTGTTATATTATATTATATTTTATTATATTATATTATATTACATAAGGATATTGTATAATGATTATTTAAACTTTCAAACAGACGTGAACGAATGTGTGACGAATCCGTGCCTAAACGGAGGAACCTGCATCAACTCTCCAGGGACCTACTCGTGCTCTTGCGCACCAGGTTGGATTGGATCACATTGCCAGACAGGTACATTGTCACATAATTGTTTATTTGGTGCTGTTTTTTATATTTTCTTGGGAACCGCTGCTAATTAGATGGATGCTTTGCGGGAGATATTTGCTAATGATATACCCTCAATGGCCAGGTGTTTTCGATTATTTCAATTCAAAAAGCCAACTTAAATGGTTTTGCCTTTGTGACAGCTTTCCCGGGCGACTATGAGAGTTTCTCCAATCGACGTTCGTCTTTTTATCTTTGAAAATTGAATAGAAATGGATGAGGCTCTAGGCAACCCCCTTTTTGGTATATTTAGGGTTTGGAAAAGAAGCTGCCACATGACAAAGTTTTGTTTCACCCGTTGTTGGTCATAAAAAGTTTTAAAAACCAACTTTTCAGCACTAGCGATAGATTTGAAACATTGCTGAAAGGATCATATTCTAGGGTCTGTTCTCTCTAATGCAAAAAACTATCAAGGTCTTGTTACTGAATGCCCTTCCCTATAGTGGCAGCAAACAGACCTTTTTGTGTTGTGCCAGTGAGTTTGAAGCTGACTTCAAAGATCGAGCTGCATTTAAAAGGGGCTTTGTATTTTGGTATTGGATTCAAAAGGCTTTCCGTGTGTTTGAAATTATGCAGCCAATGCTATAAAAGGGATAGAACTTTTTTAAATAGGAATATACACAGCGCACCATTGGAAAGTTCCTTTAAGTAGCGATTTCAAATATTCGAATATCATATGAGCTGCTTATAGTAATGAATGATTTGAGTTTTTCTGAATGCATAGTTTTAGAAACCAAAATTTTCAAGCAGAAATCCTGAAACAATACTTTTTCATCAGTTGAATCTTAAATCTTTCTAGAAATGACAATGAAAGTTGGGATGACTCTCAAAATAGTTATGATGGCGCATAGTAAGATAGTTCGTAGGCGATTTTGACTTGATTCACATGACTTCCCATGTGATATTATGTCTTCCCAACAGGGATAATACAATCAATCAATTACCCATCGAATTACACGAATTATTACTCCAAGTCCTGGATATTGAGCCTTCGCGATGGATGCAAAATACAAATTAGATTTGCAGCTTTTTCTACAGAACGTTGCTGCGACAAAGTTACTCTGCGGTAGGCAAAACCTTTCTTTTAAATTTGAAATTTTTTGGAAGAAACTTGATTGGAAATATTAAAAAGGCTCCTATGAATGTAGAACTAATTGTTATCTAACGTATATTGTTATCAGAAACATTATGCAAATAACTGTCCTCGAAAAGGAAAAGGATGTTGACGATTTTCTAGGGTGGGAAGCAGTATTGACCTTCCCTGGGATTCCAAGCCGATGCATTTACACGCCAAACATTTTAACTTTCAAATTTCTAGCAGCCACCCACAGTAACCCTAAAGCAAGTTGTACAACCCTTCTTCAGTATGATAAATTTATATAAGTGTACTGTAGTGGCTGTTTATGTTGGCGATTTTTCTAGGCAGAGCTATGTAGATATTTGCGTCATTAGCTAACTCACCTCCATGACTGCCTTAAAAATGAATGACCTCCTTATTGCAATGCTTGTAAAGTACATAGTGAAGATCAATTTCGATAAATCAATTTTGGTAGCCAGCAATGCAGCAAAAATCATTTGGCATCTACGTATCCTTTACATATCCCTATACGTATTCCGCTTTAGGATAACTTTGTTGATTTCTCGCTGTAGTGATGGCTCTTCTTCTACTTCGCCGCTGATTGCAACTCTGAGCGGTTCACATACCGGAGCCACATATCAAACAACTGGCACCTCGATGTATGTTAATTTCACCACTGATCACAGTATTGTGAGAACTGGATTTAGAGCCATTTACAGTTGCTATATAGCTTAAGAGCAAAGACACTTTGAAAGAACAGTTGTATCTAAATAGTAGGCCTAATGTCATAATGCTTCAGTTACCAAGTGAACCTCTTACCAAGCATAAGGGCATAAGGGCATACCATTCTTCAGATTGACCAAAATAAATTTAGAATGGCTTGATATTAGACATTTTTATACAAGTTGCATGAAGGCATTCCCGTGGTATACGTTTTTCTGGGAACACCAGAGCTAAAGTGGCACTCGAGAAGCACTTCTGAGAACCCGAAACAGTTTGAGTTTCACCTCAGTTGGAGACGAGGACCAAAACGAGGCCTCTGCTGTTTATACTTTACAGTGGAAACGAAAGAGCCAATCAGAAGATAAAAGCAAAATATGGGCCCTTTTAGATAACTAGGTCTGTATTGTTGGCTTGTGATAGGAATCAAGATTAGAATCAAGATAATTATAGGGATCAAGAAAAGAACGAAAAGGAAAGGAATCAAGATAAGAACGAAAAGTCAAAGCTCGTTAACTCAAGTTTTGTCCAGGTTACATGCCAATGTTACTTTTACATCTTATAATTGCGCACAGCGAGTGATCATTTGGTTTTGAATGCAAGAAATTGAACACAGTATCGGTAATAGCTCTCAAAGCTAAAAAAGCACGTAATGTAATCTAACTGTTGGAATGGATCTAACTGTTTGCATGGATATGATAATTCGTTGCACGACAATACTTAAACGAAACGTTTGTTGCAGATATTGTACATACTCTTCACGTTTACAGTAGAGGCGATAGAAACTACACCTCGCATTGAAGAGTAATTTGTTGTAATAGATGTTTAAAGACTGTTTACTTGCAAGTGCATCTGCTAATTTGAAGTTGTTCTAGGACGTTTTCATCAGTAGTTGTTTCGTAGTAGCAGCTGTTAAATTTGCTTAGACGAATGGATAAATTCTGACTGTCTTAGTTGATGCTATATCATAGAATAGCCCTGCTTGATTATATGAACAGTTGTCAATGCTAGTGAAAAGCCTTGTTTTTTTGTCATTCATGCTTTCAGCTTGAAGTTACACCATCGGAGAGTCAGAATGCTGGGCGGGCCTAACTTTTTATAGTATGATTGAGCGTACTAGCCTTGTATTTATCTCTATATATAACCCTCGTTTGCGTTTACAAAATTAGTCAGTTTTACACCTCAAAGCAAATGGTTTGACGAAAAAAGAAAATATGCTAAAAGGGGCCATTCAATCTAGGAAATTTATGACTATAAACATTGAATCATGATGAAGAGGGAGAGGACTTTGAGTGCTGTGGCAATTTGCAACTGTTTCTTTTTACTAAATCGTAATTGAATTGGAAAATATTTCAGGTAAATATAGCTTGGTAATATGTCAATTTATTTGCCTTTAATTTTTTCAGATTGTGAGCGGGATCTCTAGGAAAATAGTTTTGAATGTGAACGTGTGAGAGTTTGGCGAATGTCTAATTCTGGGCCTAAGTGTTTTCACAGACACATGTTTTTAGAAAACTGAGAAACACACTGGATTCTTTGTTAACTGAAGCAAACTTTGATATTCAGGTTTTGATTTATGCAATGTTTTATTTCATTACGGTTCTAATTTTCCTACACCGAACGAACTAACTTCCCCACAGTAATCGCCCCTTCAGTTCTTAATACTATTAGTTTTTATTCATAATAGCAATATCTCATCTATTGTTATTAATCTATTCCAGCGAACTAAGAGCGAGAACAATTGCGACCTCAGACGACTGTAGTAGGACCTTCTGCATTAATTAGCATACTTAATTTACACGCTAACCTCCTTTTTATTGATATAATGAGTCAGTTTTACACCTCAAAGCGAGTGGTTTGTTTCTTGCGTTCACCTTTTGCCTGACTACTCAAAGTAACAGAGGAATCAGAGGCGGCATTATTCCTGTTACACGACGACTCGGAGAGGAGGCGTTGAGGAGGAGGAGCGCCGCAAGGAGGCAACGCGGGTTGTAGCGCTGAATGAGGGAGGCCGGATTCGCAATTCTCCATTTCAATTGGTTGCATCTGAAAAGAGTGTTTAATATTAATTATTGCAGGTATTAGAATTAAAAATAAAAATGAATGGTTCTCTTTAATTAATGGTTAAATTGCGGGAATAAAGGTTACCTACTCGTGTAAAAATTTACTTGCTTTGAGATTCGCGCGAAATCAATTGTTGCAGATGCCTCTAATGTGACACGTTCGAATTTCGAACTCCATTGTCCAAGCCAATTAGATACCTCCATTGTTCACAAAATCAAAGGCAAATGGAGAGCAAAACATACCTACTAACATTGAAATTCAAACCTTCAGCGCTTCATGTCGAAGAACTCGATTCATTCACCTTTGCAAAACGTAAAAACGTACAAAAACTTGTTGACTTTCTAAACTTTCGACTTGGTCTTTTTACCTGGGCATCATCATGTTTATCATCAAGTTTGTCAATGTAAAGCATATGAGGACTACAAGTTGTTTTTGGCCAAAGAAATTACGGCATGACATACCTATTAAGTCCTGTTCTAGCATCGCTGTTGAATTAACTTCATAAGAATGGAAAATGTTACATCACAATATACTATTGTGCTGCTGCATCTACTGTGATACCTTACCCTGGACAACCCTGCAGTACAAGCCTCCTACCCTTCAAGCACCAGTAGAAAGGCCCAAAAAACGGTCCACTCTCCAGAGAACAAGATGGCACAAATCCACAAAACAAATGACCGAAACTATAGGGTTGTTGTTTCATGAGCTTATGATGAACTTGAAAGGTTGCCGAGGAAGTAACGTTTATACTTTTCCGTATAGTATGTTGTTGCAAAATGGAAAGCAAATGTCAACTTTGGCATGCACCGCCTCGTTTGGACCACTTCATTGGCAAAGACGATACGAGTATCGCGGCTTTAGGTCCCACACTTCGGATGCCAAACTATGGCGGTCGAACTAAATTATAATATAGGCAGCCGTATGCAGACACAAATGTTCCCTCTGCAATTTCTATGAGCTTCTTTTACATAAGCCCAACTCCTTTTCTCTGTTTTCAATGGTTCTCAACTGTAGACTTTTCCTTTTCTTCATATTATCCTTTCAAGACCATAGGTCGAGCGTATGTATTTCTTTGACACAAGCCTCTATAGGTATGTATATATTCTTATCCAAACATTCTAAATTTTGTTTTTTTCAAGAAGGTCTTATGTACAGTCTGATGAAAAACTGAGGCACATCAATTTCAGCAAATCTGTAACTGAAATTTCTTTCCAGCTCCCTCGCACATCAAATGAAATACACGCGGGAATATTCTAAGATAGAAGAGACCAAACACGGACACTTGAAGAACAAACAGGCAAGGGCTGGGGGTCAATGACCTGTTCATGCGCTTAGAAGAATAGAAGAAGCAAAGATAAGCATTCGAAAATATTTCGTTCAGGAGACAGGCACAGGCTCTTATTAAGGGAAAACAAAAGTCTCCTAAATCGATGGAAATTCTATTCAAAAAGTCTTCGAGCTAAGATGGTTGTGGAATGACTTGCCTTTTTCAAGGCCATGACAGTGTGACTTTAAAAAACTTTGGAAACAGCGCTCATGACTCCTACTTCATTGCAGAATACCCATGAAACTGGGTGCTCAGAGCCATTCGGAAATGCTCCAAACGCAAAACCAAGCTTTGCACTTTGAACATACGTGTGGCATGCAAATTCCGAAGAATATTGATAATTCTGCATTGCAAAAAGAACATCCTTCTCACTAAGCTCTCTGATTTCGTAGCCATCATGAACAGTGTATGGTGTCAAATTCTTTTCATTGGGCAACAAAGCCATGAAAGTTAAGCAAAATTCACTAAACTTTTCTTCGCTTTCATAAAAACATTTTGCTCCTTCCCACCATTTTGTACATGCAATTATGATACGAGGGCGGCATTTCTCTGGGGAAAACAGAGGGTTTTCCTTCTAGTATTTCTTGTTCTTGCGAAAGATTTGGTTCAAAAAGCTAGTGACGGTAACATCTTCACCTTTGTCGAGCAAGAAAACCCAAAACTTTGAAACAAAAGGGCGGATCCAGGTCTTTTTAAGGGTATCTGTAAACACATCTTGAGGCACTTTCACGGCCACATCAATACAGGCCACAACATAAGTTAGCAAAGGCTCCTCTCCACCATCTTGAGCCACAGCATTCGAAGAAGAATGTCATCACTTGATCTTGGAGATGCAGGAAGCAAATTTACGATCGCTATCTTACCTCGCCACAGCTTGTCTCTGAAATTAAGACAACCTTTCAGTCTTACAAGATCCAAAATGTCTTTATTGGTCCCTGGATCTTCAAGACGGCTGCGAACTCGTGTGGCCAGTTCATCAATCTGATATTCTTCTTCCAAGTATTGAATATCGATTTTCACGTCCTGACCTTCACTAGCCATATCTAACGTGTTCTAATTTCCTCTGCGGAAAATAGTCACCGGTTTACGAATCCAAATAGAGGCTGGCTCGCGGCAGACAACCAAAGAAAGAGACAAGGCTGCAATGAATTTCATCTCGATCGTTGTTTGCAATGATATTTGAGCGGGCTTTTCAGGCGAAACAGCAACGTAAAACTGCTGTGAGAGGAATATTGCTTAATATCAAACTTTGGACTGCATAGGTCAACCGATGCAAAACGCCGATTTAACTTCCCTCGGAGGTCTGGGGACCAATGCAGTTTGGCTATCCTTTGTTGAGAGGGATTAAGCTGTCTAGGCCACGATGATTTACACTGATGCCTAGTCAATATGTTTACGCAAGATTTGTAGCATAGTGTGGTTGACTTCGGTTGCTAAGTTCATATTTGGGTGGCTAAGAGGTTGCTAAGGAAGTGAAGGAGCAAATGCATGGTGGAAAAAAAATGGGGCTGGAACTGCGCGAGTATGGCAAGAAATGGATCAGAAAAATGCGGGGCTGATAGGATGTAGTGAAAAATTAATTTGATCAAACGAGGAGCTGCATCAGTTGGAAAAGCGATTTGTCGTAGCTGTGCGGCCGTACAACATGCAGAAATAAAATCATCTGAATCTGTTGGAAATTTAAAATTTCCATTTGCATCGGTTGCATCGGTCTGGATCCGTACCGGTGTGAACTGTAATTCCAACACATTGCTGAAAGAAAATGACTTGCGTCCTCAAAGCAACGAAAGCAAAATTAATTTGGCACTTTATGTGTCTATCTCATCAATGGTGAATGTCAACATTATAGCATCATTTCATTTCAAAACCAAAGGAAGGTAAGAATTTCAAGAATGGAAAGAAAGTGAGGGGTCGCAGTTGCGTAACTGTGAAGGAGAATCTTGCAGGGATCATGCATTTCTTTCTAAAGGAGGCCATAGATATGCTGGAAGAGTTTGTAGTGTGGAAAATACTCATTGGTTTAACTATTGAAAGACCTCATAGAGCTGAAGTGTGCAGTGTCCAAGTTCCAATTAATTTGGAAAAAAGCCACATCATTTGGGTATTTAATCGAGACAGGGTCTCAAAATGAAAAAGTATAGGCAATGTTAAAAGGAAAGAAATATATGAAAGAAGGTAATGGTCTTTAAAATTTCGCATATGTGAGTAAAGACAATAATTCCAAAAAATAAGATGATACATCTGAAAGATGGAAATAGTTTGCACGCTCAATGCAAAGAAAGTTTAATGCATTATGACTTTCCAGGCACTATAAGAGAAGTTTTTGCCAACATTGTACCACCATATCGTGGCCCAAACGGAGGAAATAGAAAATTCTTGAGTCAAAGGAAAAGAAATTAGCCGAAAGCTTGCATCTTTTGGGACCATAGCTATGCAGGAAAAAATATTAGAAAAAATCCAGGACCAAAGCAGACATCAATATAGCCTTCGTATCCATCACCGCAGCGAATCAAAATAATTACAAGGAAAAAGTAAAAGTGTTGATTTGATACGACTGAAGAACGTAGTATAAAATGAAACGCGAATGATCTGCAAGAAGGTTCCGCTTTTGGGTTGCAAGTTCATTGACTTGGAATTCGTCACCTGGTATAAAAATTGAACATTCACTCCAACTTTCCAAGCCATTTCCGTTGCGATTGACAAAGAGAAGAGTTGCTTGACTACGGCACCGAAAGGAGGCTGGCTTCGAAGGAACACCATGAAATCCACTAGGTGATAAAATGGTACACTGAATAGAAAACAGCACATGGGAAATAAGAAGAAATCAGAAGTGTCAATTGATATGATAACTCGACTTTTTGATGCCAGATAAAAACATCAAAATATGTGTAGAGAGGGTTACTGCTGGAAGCCTAGTATCTATTTTGTTATCTTTTACGTCTTAAATGGAAATTTTTCGAATCTATATACTAAAGGACACTCAAAGCGAACTCCTAATCGAACATTTTCAGGCTAGGGCTGGATGTGGAAGAAAGTTGGTGTAGCATACCTTGTCCTGTTGATACTTCTTCGTTGAATCAAGCTCTTTCAGTGATTCTACGGAGGCCCCATTATTGCTTATTAAAGTGCGATTCTATTTGCTTTGTGTGCGACTCGCTTGAACTTTGTGGGAGTGGTTTTCTGTCCAAGTGAATCGGTCTGTTCCAATGTGAGTCAGTTTCATTTGAATTCGAATTAGTTTCATTTTATTGTGTGGCAGTTGTGGGCCACCGTAGAGTTATAGGCGCCGACAAGGTTTAATTGTGATACAAACGCCAGATTGATTTACAAACATTTTTGTTTGGGCTTACTGTTTCATTTAGTAAAAATTCTAGATACTCGTCATGATTAGTTTTGTCACAGAACGTTTATCGAACACAACTTGAAGCCAGCTATATATGCCCAATAATTAACCCCTGTGTACTATGTGTCACTGGTCAAACACCCCTGTGTTTCTATTAGGAAAAATCATTGGGTTTGGAAGGTCTACTTTCTAAGCTGAAATGACTTCCGTCCTTGAAGCAACTTTTCAGGTCTATTTCATCAGTGGTGTATGCCAATGGTGTATTCCCTGCCCGGTCATTTTGCAAACCAAATTTCAAAAATCCTTCCAGCCATCGTGGTTTGACAAGTTCAAATGGTTGCACTACGACGTAGACTCCGATTCAGCATTCTGCTTTACCTGTACCAAAAGCACTGCAACACAACATGATTTTGTTGACGAATAGAGAAATTGCATTCAGTGCTACGAGTTTCCAGAACTGGAAAAAGCGTTGGCAAAGGACAAAGGATTTCACAAACATGAATCGTCAGAGTGTCACAGAGAGGCTGCAGCAAGGTTGTGCAATATACCATCATCTGTTACAGGGGATGTCGGTGAGCTGATCTCTACTAAGCATGGACTAGAAAAGTACCATAGTCGCAGAATTCTGCTCAAAATATTGAGAAATGTGCGTTGTCTAGCAAGGCAAGCTTTACCTCTAAGCGGAGATCGGAGAAAAAACCAGAAAAGTGAAGCAGTCTCTCACTTTTATCAACTGCTACAACTGAGATGTGACGAAGATCCCTCGATTGTAGAATGGTTGCACAAAAAAACAAACAAGTTCACATCAGCAGACATACAAAATGAAATGCTGGAGCTTTTGACCCTAAGGATCCTTCGGGAAATAGCACAAAATGTACAAAATTCCACGTTCTATAGAAAAATGGCCGATGGCTGACATCTCTAATAAGGAGCAGCTAGTATTTTGCATCCGATGGGTTGATGACGAGCTCGTTGTCCATGAAGATTTTATCGGCATGCATCCTATGCAAGGCACTAGCACATATCAAATTGTGTTCATCATTGACAATACGTTGTTAAGGATGAATCTGAGGCTTGAAGATGCGCGCTGGCAGCGTTGTGATGGTGCTGCTGCGAAGGCAGGAGCAAGAGCGGACGTTGCAACCCAGATTAAAGCCATTAACGGTAAATGCCTCTATACCCATTGTTACGGACATGCTTTGAATCTTGCCGTTAGTTCACGAGATTTGCAAACTGACCAAGAAATCTCCGAAAAGAAACACGAAGCTGGATGATATGAGAAAGCAATCGAAAAATGAATCTAAAGGAATCCATGCCCTATTTCTAACTAGGTGACAGTTCGTAACGAAACCCTAGAGTCAGTTTCAAACAATTACGTCGAGCTAATGAATTTGTGGGATTGGCCTACTGATACTCTCCATGACACTGGAATGAAGGCAAGGGTTCGCGGTGTCCAGGCAAATATGCCGATATTCGATTTTCTATATGGTTGTTGCCTGGGGATACTCTTGCTGAAGCAAACCGACAATCTTAGTAGAACATTGCAAGACCCTAAGATATCGGCTGCAGAGGGTAATGCTATCACTCAAGATGTCATCAAGACGCTGTCAAAGGATCGCAACGATAACGCTTATAATTTGTTCTGGGAGAGGGTATGAAAAAAGCAAAACGAACTCAATGTCAACGACCCAAGACTACCTCGCAAAAGGAGGCTACCACAAAGACTCGAAGTTGGCAGTGCCAAAACACATTACTTTCCTTTTTCTCCAAAGATCATTATCGCCAGATCTACTTCCAAACACTAGATGCAGCAATGAACTGCATCAAAGAGAGATTTGATCAGCCAGATTTCAAAATGTACGTCAATCTGCAGGAAATTGTTTCTGAATGCAGGGATCAGTCGTGGAGAATGAACTAACGCGGGTCTGTTCCATCTACAATGGTGATGTTGAAAGGTAAAGTCTTGAAGCACAGCTGCTTCTTTTGCTGCCAGCCACCATTGCTTTGAAGTTTGAGTTGAAAAACTTCACAGTCTACGATCTGATAAAATTGTTCCAAGCACTTGACTATTCTGGAAAAATTGCAATGTCAGAGGTGATCAAGGCTGCAAAAATTCTCCTAGTAATGCCAGCAACAAAAGCTATTAGTGAGAGATCTTTCTCTGCAATGAAACGAGTGAAAACGTACTTAAAGTCAACGACAACAGAGAACAGAATGAACCATCTAATGTTACTTCATATTCAAAATGAAAGAGTTGACAATACCAGCCTGATTGATGTTGCGCGTGAGTTTGTTGAAAGAGTAGATAGTAGAAAACAGATTTTTGGAAAATTTTCGAACAGAGATTTGTGTATTAAAGTTAATATAGGACACAAAAGCACAAAAACATAGGTGATTGAAAAAGAGTGTTAAGAGGATAGTCAAATATTGTTTTGGCAGTGTTTATGATTTTTTAAGTTGATTGCTGGCATGAATTGCACGGAAAGAGCAGGAAAGTTTTGCTGTCAATGACTGCAAAGTATTCCGTTTGCTTTTCCAGCCATAGGTAATGTTAGTAGATGACTAGAAAATACATTGATTCCAGCCAATTTACAACTTCCATTAAAAAAATTATCTTAGTTCTGTAAATAGTAATTCATCCATTAAAAATTGCAATTTTTATAGCCAGGTTGCTTTCTAGCAATCTAAAGGGCGTGGTCGAACAAAAATTCTCCCGGAGCCCAAGGCAGCTTGCTTTATTCACAGCCCCCTCCCCCCCCAATATCAATTTCGTTCCGACGGGCCTGAAACCATAGAACGTTCCCTTCACCCTTGGTACCAGACTCACTATAAATAACAGAGATCTCTGCTATTTCATTAGTCTGGTTTCCAGGGTAATTTTCTTTTTAGCGGTGTATTGAATAAGATAGAGTACAATGGGCAGCGATACGACGTCAATGCTCATAAACCTCCATTGTTCGATTTTTCACTGTCCCAAAAGCAGACTATTTCCAGAAAGACCTTTAAGTCAAAAAAATAAAATATAAGATAAGGCCGATGAAGCTGCTTCGTTAAAATTGTTTCACACCCAAAATAAAAATCTGCTTACACTCGAAAGTTCACTTGTTGTCCTCAAAAACTGCAAGACACAAGCTTTCGTTGTCCAATATGTCAAAGCCGAGACTTTGAAATAGTCCCATCGATCGTTCCGCATATTTGATTTTTCCAATAATGGCGAACGGGATTAAACCGATTGCAATCAGCTTCATCTGCCATCCTTCCCACAACAGCTCTGCCTAGGCCCTTTCGCCGGTGACTTTCCAGGGTCACAAGTGCACTAACTGTTCCTTGTTCATTGCAGAATACCCATGAAACTGGATGCACAGATCCACTCGGAAATGCTCCAATTGCCAAACCAAGCTTTGCACTTTGAACATACGTGTGGCATGCAAACTCAGAAGAATATTGATAATTCTGCATTGCAAAGAGAACATCCTTCTCATTAAGCTCTCTGATTTCGTACCCATCATGAACAGTGTATGGTGTCAAATTCTTTTCCTTAGACAACAAAGCTACAGAAAACGAAAAAAATTTAGAAATGTTCTTTCCAATGCTTATAAAATCTTTCGTTCCTTTCCACCAGCTTGTAGGAGCAAACAAGAGCCAAATATTGAAACTTCCAGGGAGAAATAGTGGGTTCTCCTTGCAAAGAATCTTTTTTTCGTGTCTCAAAAAATTTTGTTGCATCAGATTTGACACATCAACATTCTTGCCTTTATGAATCAAAAATACCAACCTCTTTGAAAGTAACGGGTGACTCCATGTCTTTTTGAGGGTATCAGAGAACATACTATGCGGCAATTTCACGGCCACATCAACACAGGCCACAACATAAGTCAACAAGGAGTCCTCTCCACCATCTTGAGCCACAGCATTCGAAGAAGCATTGTCGTCACTTGATCTTGGAGATGCAGGAAGCAAATTTACGATCGCTATCTTACCTCGCCACAGCTTGTCTCTGAAATTAAGACAACCTTTCAGTCTTACAAGATCCAAAATGTCTTTATTGGTCTCTGGATCTTCAAGACGGCTGCGAACTCGTGTGGCCAGTTCGTCAATCTGATATTCTTCTTCCAAGTATTGAATATCGATTTTCACGTCCTGACCTTCAGTAGCCATATCTAACGTGTTCTAACTTCCTCTGCGGAGAAAAGTCACCGGTTTACGATTCCAAATAGAGGCTGGCTTTCGACCCAACAAGCTACAAGGACCTCGAAGTACACGTTCAATATGGCATACTCAAAGTGCTTGAAATAAAGTCCTTCGAGTCCTTTGCCCTGCTCTATTTTCAGTTTTTTGAAATGAAAAAAACTCTGTTGTTAGGAAACCGTTTTTTTGGCCTTTTAACGGCATGTAGAGCTGCGATGAATCTCTTCTCGATAATTGTTTGCAATGATGTTATCTTTGGCGGGCTATTCAGGCTGTAATAGGCTACCCAGGAGAATGCAAGATAAAAGACCTTTTTCGACTCAACTGTAACTCAACACATCCACAACTAACTTCCAATTCAATTCAATCCCAAAACTAAGTAAAAGGTAACATTATTACATCACCTTCCCTTTTTAAAAGAGTAAATATATATGTCAACAAATTAGAAAGTAAATGTCAATCAAAGATGTTTGTCAGTACTCATCCTACCAGCTGTGAAGGAATGGGATAACCAAATCTTACTGGTGGACGTTGTTCTTGGCCTTTCTTGTTGGGCTTCATTTTCCTGCACTTGCTCTCTCTCTTCGCTATCATTATTTCCTGTTCTTGATCTGTATTCTTCATCTTCTGAATCTGAACTTCTTTCATCCGCAAGGTTAACTTTGTCTGCATTGAACTTCTTGAAATGCGACACATTTCTGGTAACTCGATGTCCTTTACCATTTTCTGCAACTACACGAGTGCCTTTTCTGCTGATAACGGTATATGGAGTTCCATTAAACCGTGTAGACAGCTTGTTGCTTCGTTGTTGTTTAACAATTACTGTATCGCCAACTCTAATCGTGCTTTTTGTAGCATTTCTTCTGTTGTCTGCATATTGTTTATGGTAGTTTTGGCTCTTTTCTTCATTTTCCTTGTCTTCTTTGTGTCTGTCTATCACCACCTTTTTGTCAATTATGGGAAGTTTTCCATGTACCTCCCGATTAAACAATAACTCGCATGGTGCGACCTTTGTGACAGTGTGTGGAGCAGTGCGATACTGCAGCAAGAATCGATTAAGCTCTTGCCTCCATATCCTCCCTTCCACAACTGCTGTTTGGAGTGTCTTAATCAAACGCTGATTAAAACGTTCAACAACACCGTTGGTCTGGGGCCAGCAAGGTGTGACAGGATTGTGTGTAATTCCTAATGCTTTCAGGCATTTGGCAAATTCATCACTGCTAAACGGTGGGCCATTGTCAGACTTTAATATCTGTGGAATACCATGGGTAGCAAATGTCTTGTCAAGTTTTGGAATAACAGCAGATGCTTTCGTTGAACGAAGAACTTTTACCTCGGGATAATGTGAGTAAGATCTATCACGACAACTAGATAATCATTAGATGGCAGCGGTCCATAGAAATCAACATATACAGTGTGCCATGGTTCTACTGGCAAAGCAGACGGTTGAATTGGTTCTGGCTGAGATGATCGACTCACTGTTTGGCATTGAAGACAGGAATCTATCGTTTGTTTAACAAGTTCCTCTATCCCGAAAAACCATACATTTTCTTGAGTAGCGCTTTGGTTCTTGAAAGTCCTTGGTGTGTTTCGTGGGCAATGCCAATCTCTCGCTTCTGTAGACTTTCTGGAAGTATTATCCTTGATCCTCTCAATACAATGTTGTTTGTACTTATGACAAGTTCATCTTTAAATGGTCGATACTTTTCGACATTGTCAGTATTCCAGCGGTTGGAACGAATGGCTGCACAAAAAGTTCCTTTAGAACTTTGTCTTCATTAGTAGCATCGGCTATCTGCTTAAATGTCTTGGCTTTTGGATCACTGTTGCTCACAATGAAATTGATGTACTCTTCTGTGTCATGGTGACATTCAATAGAGACATGCGAAGGGTGTCTGGATAGAAAGTCTGCAGGATTTTCAGCTCCAGACTTGTAAATAACTTTTAAGGAATAAGACTGAAGTCGTTATATCCATCTCTCTGACTTGACTTCGTTATACCCTTGACTTCTGCGAAAGGATTGCAGAAATTCCAACTGGGCTTGCATCGTCAAGTAATGAAGTTTTTTATCCTTGTAAAAGTATGCCATGCAGGGTGCCAACGTAAGGGCATCCTTAAGTTGATTAAAAGCCAATTGATGATCATCAGTCCACTGAAATTGAGCATTTTTCAATGCAACGGCTGCTGTAATTTGCCATGCCTAAAAGGCTGCGTACTTCATGAACACTTTTTGGTACAGGGGCATCCACAACATCCTTTATGTGTTGCTCAAAAAATTCAAGTGTGTTGCTCAAAAAACTACACTTTCCATAATTGAGCGTTAGTCCTCTGTTTTCAAGTCGTTGTAAACACTTTTCCAAATTGGCATCATGCTCAGCACGGGTTTTTCATAAACTAGGATGTCATCAGCGATGTTTTACATCGTTACGTCCTTGTAATTGGGTTTGTAGAGCAAACTGAAATATTTCTGCTGAAGCATTTATGCCATAGGTCAGTCATTGATAACGGAAAAGGCCAACATGTGTATTGAAGGTAGTGATGGATCGACTGCTCTCATGAAGTGGCAATTGATGGTAAGCCTGCTGCAAATCCAGTTTTGGAAAAAACTTTTCTCCATTTAGCTCAAATCGAACATCATCGACTGTCGGTATAGGGTGTCGTACCCTCTCTATGGCTTCATTTGCGCATGTCAACACATATCCGCACTTTTCCATCCTTTTTGGGGACTGCAACAATAGGGGATACCCAGGGAGTACCCTCATTTTCGGGAATTCGCTCTATTATGCCTTTCTCTTCCAAATCTTGTAGGGCAGCTTCTACTTTTTTCCTCATGTGGTACGGAATTCGACGGACTGGCTGTGCTTTAGGTTGGTGTTTGTCATTAATACTCAGTTTAACTGGTTCCCCATGCAAGCATCCTAGGCCATCAAAAACTTTGCTATGTTTGTTTAGAATGTTTTGCGCATCAATGTAGCTGGTAGTGATTTTGTTCAGATGTAGGCTTACAAGGCCTAAATCTTGGGCAGTTTTCAACGAAATGAGGTTAGAGCTGTTGTTGTTGTTGCCGCGTCTTGGTCATGCGTCCTTTGGGGGTTTCCACAAGGCCGATAAACTTTCCAATAAATTTGACTGGACTTGTTGCATTAAACGTGCTCGTGTCATGGCGCTGGGGGTGAACAGTTTTCTTGTCCCTAGACGAAAAATTCGAAGAGTGGCCATACGTTTCCCTTTACAAACACTTGCAAAATGGTTGAATTTTTCACAATTGCGGCATTGCTTTCCACTAGCTGGACAAGGACCCTTGTGCGGGTATACTGCTCCACAGTTATGACATTTTAGCGTTTTTTTGCAGTTGGTTTTACCATGCGAATTTCTTGAAATCATGTGTGTTGAAGCCCCGTTAGGATCCTTGGATTCGATTTCTTTGGCTTGAAACCTGCTTTGCTCATCGTTACGCCCTTCAAGCAACATGTCCTTCAATTTAAAATTCGGATTTCCAAGTGCTTGCTTGCGAATTTTTTAGGAGGTTCCCCCGATGATAATCTGCTCGTCTATTTCAAATTCGGTCTCAGTGAACTCATGCGAGTTTGAGATGAGGTTCTGAGACGCATGTGGAATTGGTCAAGGTCTCGGTCTAAGGTTCTAAGGTCTTCACTCATAACGAAAAATGAGGCGAAACCGCAACGAACAACAGCAGTGAAAGGAATATTGCTTATATCAAACTTGGAACTGCATTGATTGACACTGATGCCTAGTCAAAATGGTTACGCAAGATTCGTAGCATAATGTGGTTGGCTTCGGTTGCCAAGTTCAAATTAGGGTGGCTAAGGTTGCTACGGAAGTGAAGGAGCAAATGCATGGTGGAAAAAGGAAATGGGGCTGGAACTGCGCGAGTATGGCAAGAAAAGGACCAGGAAATTGCGGGGGATGACCGTTTTGATAAAAAAAATAAAATATAAGATAAGGCCGATGAAGCTGCTTCGTTAAAATTGTTTCATACCCAAAATAAAAATCTGCTTAGACCCGAAAGTTTACTTGTTGTCCTCAAAAACTGCAAGACACAAGCTTTCGTTGTCCAATATGTCAAAGCCTAGATCCAGAAATAGTCCCATCGATCGTTCCGCATCTTTGATTCTTGCAATAGTGGCGAAAGGGATTAAACCGATTGCAATCAGCTTCTCTGCCATCATTCCAACAACAGCTTTGCCTAGGCCCTTTCGCCGGTGACTTTCCAGGGTCACAAGTGCACTAACTGCTCCTTCTTCATTGCAAAATACCCATGAAACTGGATGTTCAGAGCCATTTGGAAATGCTCCAAACGCAAAACCAAGCTTTGCACTTTGAACATACGTGTGGCATGCAAACTCAGAAGAATATTGATAATTCTGCATTGCATAGAGAACATCCTTTTCATTAAGCTCTCTGATTTCGTACCCATCATGAACAGTATATGGTGTCAAATTATTTTCCTTAGACAACAAAGCCACAGAAAGCGACACAAATCTAGAAATGTTCTTTCCAATGCTTATGAAATCTTCCGTTCCTTTCCACCAGCTTGTAGGAGCAAACAAAAGCCAACTATTGAAACTTCCAGGGGGAAATAGTGGGTTCTCCTTCAAAGAATCTTCTTTTCGTGTCTCGAAAAATTTTGTTGCATCAGATTTGACACATCAACATTCTTGCCTTTATGAATCAAAAATACCAACCTCTTTGAAAATAACGGGTGAATCCATGTCTCTTTGAGGGTATCAGAGAACATACTATGCGGCAATTTCACGGCCACATCAACACAGGCCACAACATAAGTCAACAAGGACTCCTCTCCACCATCTTGAGCCACAGCATTCGAAGAAGCATTATCGTCACTTGGTCTTGGAGATGCAGGAAGCAAATTTACGATCGCTATCTTACCTCGCCACAGCTTGTCTCTGAAATTAAGACAACCTTTCAGTCTTACAAGATCCAAAATGTCTTTATTGGTCTCTGGATCTTCAAGACGGCTGCGAACTCGTGTGGCCAGTTCATCAATCTGATATTCTTCTTCCAAGTATTGAATATCGATTTTCACGTCCTGACCTTCAGTAGCCATATCTAACGTGTTCTAACTTCCTCTGCGGAGAAAAGTCACCGGTCACGATTCCAAATGGAGGCTGGCTTACGGCTGACAACCAAAGAAAGGGAGAGGGCTGCGAGGAATCTCTTCTCGATAATTGTTTGCATTGATGTTATCTTTGAGCGGGCTTTTCAGGCGAAACCGCAACGAACAACAGCAGTGAAAGGAATATTGCTTAATATCAAACTTGGAACTGCATATGATTGACACTGATGCCTAGTCAAAAAGGTTACGCAAGATTCGTAGCATAATGTGGTTGGCTTCGGTTGCCAAGTTCGTATTAGGGTGGCTAAAAGGTTGCTACGGAAGTGAAGGAGCAAATGCATGGTGGAGAAAGAAAATGGGGCTGGAACTGCGCGAGTATGGCAAGAAATGGATCAGAAAAATGCGGGGGTCTGGATCCGTACCTGGCCGGTGTGAACTGTAACTCCTACACATTGCTGAAAGAAAATGACTTGCGTCCTCAAGCAATAAAAGCAAAATTAATTTGGCACTTTATGTGTCTACCACATCAATGGTAAATGTCAACATTATAGCATCATTTCATTTCAAACCAAAGGAGAGTAAGAATTTCAAGAATGGAAGGAAAGTGAGGGCTCGCAACTGCATTTCAGAATGCAGTGATCTTGCATTTCCTCCAGAAGGGACCAGAATCACACTGGAAAAGATTGTAATTTGGAAAAAACTCATGGCGTTAACTGTTGAAAGACCTCAAAGAGCTGAAGTTTGCCGTGTCAAGGTTCCAATTATTTTGCAAAAAAAGCCGCATTATTTGGGTCTTTGGTCTCGATAAATTGGGGAAAATGGCAAACTGAATATCCCTGAGCATTTACAAAAATTATTGAAGTGACGTTCTCACAGCAGATACTTTTTCATCTGGGAAACTCCCTAAAGAAGATGATGCATGCGCTGTCAATGAACCCAAATATGTATTTTGACACTGTCTGGAAAATCGATTGTATATTGACACTGTCTGGAAAATCGATTGTATTTCGACACTGTGTGGAAAGTCGCTTAAAAACTCGGTTACAACCAAGAAAAAAGGCAGAGATTAAATTTCTACACAAACAAAATCCTTTTCGATTTCTATAAACCAATATCATTCGATTGTTTGCTGTGGTTCAAGCAGATTACTTTGCGACAGAACTTCGACCCAAGAAACCACAACTCTTTTGGCACTATAAGAGGGGGGGATTTCTCAGTTGAGAAGTCACTTCTATCATCTACTTAAAAACATTTTTCACCCAGCACATTCGTTTCAAAAAACTTTCATCAGATTATGAAAACATATACGTATTTGACAAATGACAACAACTTGATTTGTATATTCACGATTATTTATTATTTGTTTATGTTTTTTCATTATATCAAATGAAATAAATTATTGAAGGCACCTACCAACTAAATCAACCAGAGTATTAGACGGTGAAGGACCTTTGGTCAACAATCGATTTAATTTCGTTTTCAATTTGTTAAGATTACTTTATCATTATTACATATGTAGAAACGATTAAGTTCAAACATAAAATAATCTTCGAAAGATTTTTGCTTCAAGATTCTTTCAAAGATTCTTTCTTGGTGCCTAGATCAAAACAGAAACAAACGACCAATCTGATGGCACATTCAGCCCATATCAATGGCTATGGACCAGGTAGCGTTGTCCATAATTTCAAAACCAACGCTTTGAAACAGCCCAATCGGGCGATTTGCATCCCTTCCCTTGTCGATGAACGCAAATGGGATCTGACCAATGCCAATCAGCTTCTCTGACAGCCTTCCCACAACAGTTCTGCCTAGGCCCTTTCGCCTGTGACTTTCCAGCGTCACAAGTGCACTAACTGTTCCTTGCTCATTGCAAAATACCCATGAAACTGGATGCTCAGAGCCATTTGGGAATGCTCCAATTGCCAAACCAAGCTTTGCACTTTGAACATACGTGTGGCATGCAAATTCCGAAGAATATTGATAATTCTGCATTGCAAAAAGAACATCCTTCTCACTAAGCTCTCTGATTTCGTAGCCATTGTGAACAGTATATGGCGTCATATTCTTTTCCTTAGGCAACAAAGTCAAGAAAAGTATTCCGGTTTTGGGAAACATCTCTTCGCTATCATAATAATATTTTACTCCTTTCCACCAAGTTGTTGGAGCGATGATGCCACGAACTGGGCGGTTTTCTTCTGGAAATAAAGGGCTCTTCGTGCAGAAAATCTTTTTATCGTGTTTCCAGATGCTCCGCTTCAACAAGCTTGTTACATCAGCATCCTTTCCTTTGTGGAGGATAAAGACCAACCTCTGTGAATATAGCGGTAGCGCCAATGTCTTTAAGAAAGCATCAGTAAACATACTTTGTGACAGTGGGCTTGTAACATCAATACAAACTACAACATACGTTAACAAAGCCTCCCTTTCACCATCTTGAGCCACAGCATTCGAAGAAGCATTGTCGTCGTTTGATGTTGGCAATACAGAATGCAAATCTACGATCGCAATCTTACCACGCCAAGCTTATTTCTGAAACTAAGAAGCCCATTGAGCCTAATGAGTTCCACTGTGTCCTCATTCAAATCTTTTTCTGCAAGAAGACTACGCACTCGTGTGGCCAACTCATCGACCTGATCTTCTCCTTCCAGGTATTCAATATTCACTTTCACGTCTCCAACTTCAGAATCCATTTTAAATGCATTTGACTTCCCCGAGGACTGAGAAGAAGGAAAACACTGGGCTACGAGTGAGGGTTAAAAAGGCTCATGGCTGAATGAATACGCTGCACAAGCGGAAATCGGCGCTGATTGGCTAACAGCTCGTGCCCATAGTTACGTGGTAGCAACGTTCTGTATACACAAAACCTTCGCATAGAGCAATGGCGACTTAACAACAGTTGTAAGTTTATTCGGTATACTTCAATTTGTCAAAGACGATGCAAACGCTATTAGTAAAGGAGAAGTGAAATTTAGTGAAGTGAAGCGAAGACCTCAAACATTGACATAGCCCCCCTTAAAAAGGTAGGGAATACTCTATGGAATTGTTGGTATTTAAATTTCTGAAAGTGCATAAGATAATGAAGAAGAGCCTTTACCTTCAGCGGCATAACTAGCCAAATGGCACTGGTCATGCCGTTGCGATTGGGAAAGAGAAGAGTTGCTTGGCTACGGCACCGAAAGGAGGCTGGCTTCGAAGGAACACCATGAAATCCACTAGGTGATAAAATGGTACACTGAATAGAAAACAGCACATGGGAAATAAGAAGAAATCAGAAGTGTCAATTGATATGATAACGTGACTTTTTGATGCCAGATAGAAACATCAAAATATGTGTAGAGAGGGTTACTGCTGGAAGCCTAGTATCTATTTTGTTATCTTTTACGTCTTAAATGGAAATTTTTCGAATCTATATACTAAAGGACACTCAAAGCGAACTCCTAATCGAACATTTTCAGGCTAGGGCTGGATGTGGAAGAAAGTTGGTGTAGCATACCTTGTCCTGTTGATACTTCTTCGTTGAATCAAGCTCTTTCAGTGATTCTACGGTGGCCCCATTATTGCTTATTAAAGTGCGATTCTATTTGCTTTGTGTGCGACTCGCTTGAACTTTGTGGGAGTGGTTTTCTGTCCAAGTGAATCGGTCTGTTCCAATGTGAGTCAGTTTCATTTGAATTCGAATTAGTTTCATTTTATTGTGTGGCAGTTGTGGGCCACCGTAGAGTTATAGGCGCCGACAAGGTTTAATTATGATACAAACGCCAGATTGATTTACAAACATTTTTGTTTGGGCTTACTGTTTCATTTAGTAAAAATTCTAGATACTCGTCATGATTAGTTTTGTCACAGAACGTTTATCAAATACAACTAAGAGCCAGCTATATATGCCAATAATTAACCCCTGTGTACTATGTGTCACTGGTCAAACACCCCTGTGTTTCTTTGAGGAAAAATCATTGGGTTTGGAAGGTCTACTTTCTAAAGCTGAAATGACTTCCGTCCTTGAAGCAACTTTTCAGGTCTATTTCATCAGTGGTGTATGCCAATGGTGTATCCCTGCCCGGTCATTTTGCAAACCAAATTTCAAAAATCCTTCCAGCCATCGTGGTTTGACAAGTTCAAATGGTTGCACTACGACGTAGACTCCGATTCAGCATTCTGCTTTACCTGTACCAAAAGCACTGCAACACAACATGATTTTGTTGACGAATAGAGAAATTGCATTCAGTGCTACGAGTTTCCAGAACTGGAAAAAGCGTTGGCAAAGGACAAAGGATTTCACAAACATGAATCGTCAGAGTGTCACAGAGAGGCTGCAGCAAGGTTGTGCAATATACCATCATCTGTTACAGGGATGTCGGTGAGCTGATCTCTACTAAGCATGGACTAGAAAAGTACCATAGTCGCAGAATTCTGCTCAAAATATTGAGAAATGTGCGTTGTCTAGCAAGGCAAGCTTTACCTCTAGCGGAGATGGAGAAAAACCAGAAAAGTGAAGCAGTCTCTCACTTTTATCAACTGCTACAACTGAGATGTGACGAAGATCCCTCGATTGTAGAATGGTTGCACAAAAAACAAACAAGTTCACATCAGCAGACATACAAAATGAAATGCTGAGCTTTTGCCCTAAGGATCCTTCGGGAAATAGCACAAAATGTACAAAATTCCACGTTCTATATAAAAATGGCCGATGCTGACATCTCTAATAAGGAGCAGCTAGTATTTTGCATCCGATGGGTTGATGACGAGCTCGTTGTCCATGAAGATTTTATCGGCATGCATCCTATGCAAGGCACTAGCGCATATCAAATTGTGTTCATCATTGACAATACGTTGTTAAGGATGAATCTGAGGCTTGAAGATGCGCGCTGGCAGCGTTGTGATGGTGCTGCTGCGAAGGCAGGAGCAAGAACGGACGTTGCAACCCAGATTAAAGCCATTAACGGTAAATGCCTCTATACCCATTGTTACGGACATGCTTTGAATCTTGCCGTAAGTTCACGAGATTTGCAAACTGATCAAGAAATCTCCGAAAAGAAACACGAAGCTGGATGATATGAGAAAGCAATCGAAAAATGAATCTAAAGGAATCCATGCCCTATTTCTAACTAGGTGACAGTTCGTAACGAAACCCTAGAGTCAGTTTCAAACAATTACGTCGAGCTAATGAATTTGTGGGATTGGCCTACTGATACTCTCCATGACACTGGAATGAAGGCAAGGGTTCGCGGTGTCCAGGCAAATATGCCGATATTCGATTTTCTACATGGTTGTTGCCTGGGGATACTCTTGCTGAAGCAAACCGACAATCTTAGTAGAACATTGCAAGACCCTAAGATATCGGCTGCAGAGGGTAATGCTATCACTCAAGATGTCATCAAGACGCTGTCAAAGGATCGCAACGATAACGCTTATAATTTGTTCTGGGAGAGGGTATGAAAAAAGCAAAACGAACTCAATGTCAACGACCCAAGACTACCTCGCAAAAGGAGGCTACCACAAAGACTCGAAGTTGGCAGTGCCAAAACACATTACTTTCCTTTTTCTCCAAAGATCATTATCGCCAGATCTACTTCCAAACACTAGATGCAGCAATGAACTGCATCAAAGAGAGATTTGATCAGCCAGATTTCAAAATGTACGTCAATCTGCAGGAATAGTTTCTGAATGCAGGGATCAGTCGTGGGAGAATGAACTAACGCGGGTCTGTTCCATCTACAATGGTGATGTTGAAAGGTAAAGTCTTGAAGCACAGCTGCTTCTTTTGCTGCCAGCCACCATTGCTTTGAAGTTTGAGTTGAAAAACTTCACAGTCTACGATCTGATAAAATTGTTCCAAGCACTTGACTATTCTGGAAAAATTGCAATGTCAGAGGTGATCAAGGCTGCAAAAGTTCTCCTAGTAATGCCAGCAACAAAAGCTATTAGTGAGAGATCTTTCTCTGCAATGAAACGAGTGAAAACGTACTTAAAGTCAACGACAACAGAGCAGAATGAACCATCTAATGTTACTTCATATTCAAAATGAAAGAGTTGACAATACCAGCCTGATTGATGTTGCGCGTGAGTTTGTTGAAAGAGTAGATAGTAGAAAACAGATTTTTGGAAAATTTTCGAACAGAGATTTGTGTATTAAAGTTAATATAAGACACAAAAGCACAAAACATAAGTGATTGAAAAAGAGTGTTAAGAGGATAGTCAAATATTGTTTTGGCAGTGTTTATGATTTTTTAAGTTGATTGCTGGCATGAATTGCACGGAGAGAGCAGGAAAGTTTTGCTGTCAATGACTGCAAAGTATTCCGTTTGCTTTTCCAGCCATAGGTAATGTTAGTAGATGACTAGAAAATACATTGATTCCAGCCAATTTACAACTTCCATTAAAAAAATTATCTTAGTTCTGTAAATAGTAATTCATCCATTAAAAATTGCAATTTTTATAGCCAGGTTGCTTTCTAGCAATCTAAAGGGCGTGGTCGAACAAAAATTCTCCCGGAGCCCAAGGCAGCTTGCTTTATTCACAGCCCCCTCCCCCCTCCCAATATCAATTTCGTTCCGACGGGCCTGAAACTATAGAACGTTCCCTTCACCCTTGGTACCAGACTCACTATAAATAACAGAGATCTCTGCTATTTCATGAGTCTGGTTTCCAGGGTAATTTTCTTTTTAGCGGTGTATTGAATAAGATAGAGTACAATGGGCAGCGATACGACGTCAATGCTCATAAACCTCCATTGTTCGATTTTTCACTGTCCCAAAAGCATACTATTTCCAGAAAGACCTTTAAGTCAAAAAAAATAAAATATAAGATAAGGCCGATGAAGCTGCTTCGTTAAAATTGTTTCATACCCAAAATAAAAATCTGCTTAGACCCGAAAGTTTACTTGTTGTCCTCAAAAACTGCAAGACACAAGCTTTCGTTGTCCAATATGTCAAAGCCGAGACTTTGAAATAGTCCCATCGATCGTTCCGCATATTTGATTTTTCCAATAATGGCGAACGGGATTAAACCGATTGCAATCAGCTTCTCTGCCATCCTTCCCACAACAGCTCTGCCTAGGCCCTTTCGCCGGTGACTTTCCAGGGTCACAAGTGCACTAACTGTTCCTTGTTCATTGCAAAATACCCATGAAACTGGATGCACAGATCCACTCGGAAATGCTCCAATTGCCAAACCAAGCTTTGCACTTTGAACATACGTGTGGCATGCAAACTCAGAAGAATATTGATAATTCTGCATTGCAAAGAGAACATCCTTCTCATTAAGCTCTCTGATTTCGTACCCATCATGAACAGTGTATGGTGTCAAATTCTTTTCCTTAGACAACAAAGCTACAGAAAACGAAAAAAATTTAGAAATGTTCTTTCCAATGCTTATAAAATCTTTCGTTCCTTTCCACCAGCTTGTAGGAGCAAACAAGAGCCAAATATTGAAACTTCCAGGGAGAAATAGTGGGTTCTCCTTGCAAAGAATCTTTTTTTCGTGTCTCAAAAAATTTTGTTGCATCAGATTTGACACATCAACATTCTTGCCTTTATGAATCAAAAATACCAACCTCTTTGAAAGTAGCGGGTGACTCCATGTCTTTTTGAGGGTATCAGAGAACATACTATGCGGCAATTTCACGGCCACATCAACACAGGCCACAACATAAGTCAACAAGGAGTCCTCTCCACCATCTTGAGCCACAGCATTCGAAGAAGCATTGTCGTCACTTGATCTTGGAGATGCAGGAAGCAAATTTACGATCGCTATCTTACCTCGCCACAGCTTGTCTCTGAAATTAAGACAACCTTTCAGTCTTACAAGATCCAAAATGTCTTTATTGGTCTCTGGATCTTCAAGACGGCTGCGAACTCGTGTGGCCAGTTCGTCAATCTGATATTCTTCTTCCAAGTATTGAATATCGATTTTCACGTCCTGACCTTCAGTAGCCATATCTAACGTGTTCTAACTTCCTCTGCGGAGAAAAGTCACCGGTTTACGATTCCAAATAGAGGCTGGCTTTCGACCCAACAAGCTACAAGGACCTCGAAGTGCACGCTCAATATGGCATACTCAAAGTGCTTGAAATAAAGTCCTTCGAGTCCTTTGCCCTGCTCTATTTTCAGTTTTTTGAAATGAAAAAAACTCTGTTGTTAGGAAACCGTTTTTTTGGCCTTTTAACGGCATGTAGAGCTGCGATGAATCTCTTCTATAATTGTTTGCAATGATGTTATCTTTGGCGGGCTATTCAGGCTGTAATAGGCTACCCCAGGAGAATGCAAGATAAAAGACCTTTTTCGACTCAACTGTAACTCAACACATCCACAACTAACTTCCAATTCAATTCAATCCCAAAACTAAGTAAAAGGTAACATTATTACATCACCTTCCCTTTTTAAAAGAGTAAATATATATGTCAACAAATTAGAAAGTAAATGTCAATCAAAGATGTTTGTCAGTACTCATCCTACCAGCTGTGAAGGAATGGGATAACCAAATCTTACTGGTGGACGTTGTTCTTGGCCTTTCTTGTTGGGCTTCATTTTCCTGCACTTGCTCTCTCTCTTCGCTATCATTATTTCCTGTTCTTGATCTGTATTCTTCATCTTCTGAATCTGAACTTCTTTCATCCGCAAGGTTAACTTTGTCTGCATTGAACTTCTTGAAATGCGACACATTTCTGGTAACTCGATGTCCTTTACCATTTTCTGCAACTACACGAGTGCCTTTTCTGCTGATAACGGTATATGGAGTTCCATTAAACCGTGTAGACAGCTTGTTGCTTCGTTGTTGTTTAACAATTACTGTATCGCCAACTCTAATCGTGCTTTTTGTAGCATTTCTTCTGTTGTCTGCATATTGTTTATGGTAGTTTTGGCTCTTTTCTTCATTTTCCTTGTCTTCTTTGTGTCTGTCTATCACCACCTTTTTGTCAATTATGGGAAGTTTTCCATGTACCCCCCGATTAAACAATAACTCGCATGGTGCGACCTTTGTGACAGTGTGTGGAGCAGTGCGATACTGCAGCAAGAATCGATTAAGCTCTTGCCTCCATATCCTCCCTTCCACAACTGCTGTTTGGAGTGTCTTAATCAAACGCTGATTAAAACGTTCAACAACACCGTTGGTCTGGGGCCAGCAAGGTGTGACAGGATTGTGTGTAATTCCTAATGCTTTCAGGCATCTGGAAAATTCATCACTGCTAAACGGTGGGCCATTGTCAGACTTTAATATCTGTGGAATACCATGGGTAGCAAATGTCTTGTCAAGTTTTGGAATAACAGCAGATGCTTTCGTTGAACGAAGAACTTTTACCTCGGGATAATGTGAGTAACGATCTATCACGACAACTAGATAATCATTAGATGGCAGCGGTCCATAGAAATCAACATATACAGTGTGCCATGGTTCTACTGGCAAAGCAGACGGTTGAATTGGTTCTGGCTGAGATGATCGACTCACTGTTTGGCATTGAAGACAGGAATCTATCGTTTGTTTAACAAGTTCCTCTATCCCGAAAAACCATACATTTTCTTGAGTAGCGCTTTGGTTTTTGAAAGTCCTTGGTGTGTTTCGTGGGCAATGCCAATCGCTCGCTTCTGTAGACTTTCTGGAAGTATTATCCTTGATCCTCTCAATACAATGCTGTTTGTACTTATGACAACTCATCTTTAAATGGTCGATACTTTTCGACATTGTCAGTATTCCAGCGGTTGGAACGAATGGCTGCACAAAAAGTTCCTTTAGAACTTTGTCTTCATTAGTAGCATCGGCTATCTGCTTAAATGTCTTGGCTTTTGGATCACTGTTGCTCACAATGAAATTGATGTACTCTTCTGTGTCATGGTGACATTCAATAGAGACATGCGAAGGGTGTCTGGATAGAAAGTCTGCAGGATTTTCAGCTCCAGACTTGTAAATAACTTTTAAGGAATAAGACTGAAGTCGTTATATCCATCTCTCTGACTTGACTTCGTTATACCCTTGACTTCTGCGAAAGGATTGCAGAAATTCCAACTGGGCTTGCATCGTCAAGTAATGAAGTTTTTTATCCTTGTAAAAGTATGCCATGCAGGGTGCCAACGTAAGGGCATCCTTAAGTTGATTAAAAGCCAATTGATGATCATCAGTCCACTGAAATTGAGCATTTTTCAATGCAACGGCTGCTGTAATTTGCCATGCCTAAAAGGCTGCGTACTTCATGAACACTTTTTGCTACAGGGGCATCCACAACATCCTTTATGTGTTGCTCAAAAAATTCAAGTGTGTTGCTCAAAAAACTACACTTTCCATAATTGAGCATTAGTCCTCTGTTTTCAAGTCGTTGTAAACACTTTTCCAAATTGGCATCATGCTCAGCACGGGTTTTTCCATAAACTAGGATGTCATCAGCGATGTTTTACATCGTTAAGTCCTTGTAATTGGGTTTGTAGAGCCTACTAAAATATTTCTGCTGAAGGACTTATGCCATAGGTCAGTCATTGATAACGGAAAAGGCCAACATGTGTATTGAAGGTAGTGATGGATCGACTGCTCTCATGAAGTGGCAATTGATGGTAAGCCTGCTGCAAATGCAGTTTTGTAAAAAAACTTTTCTCCATTTAGCTCAAATCGAACATCATCGACTGTCGGTATAGGGTGTCGTACCCTCTCTATGGCTTCATTTGCGCATGTCAACACATATCCGCACTTTTCCATCCTTTTTGGGGACTGCAACAATAGGGGATACCCAGGGAGTACCCTCATTTTCGGGAATTCGCTCTATTATGCCTTTCTCTTCCAAATCCTATAGGGCAGCTTCTACTTTTTTCCTCATGTGGTACGGAATTCGACGGACTGGCTGTGCTTTAGGTTGGTGTTTGTCATTAATACTCAGTTTAACTGGTTCCCCATGCAAGCATCCTAGGCCATCAAAAACTTTGCTATGTTTGTTTAGAATGTTTTGCGCATCAATGTAGCTGGTAGTGATTTTGTTCAGATGTAGGCTTACAAGGCCTAAATCTTGGGCAGTTTTCAACGAAATGAGGTTAGAGCTGTTGTTGTTGTTGCCGCGTCTTGGTCGTGCAACGTAAAACGTCGGTGGTCATGCGTCCTTTGGGGGTTTCCACAAGGCCGATAAACTTTCCAATAAATTTGACTGGACTTGTTGCATTAAACGTGCTCGTGTCATGGCGCTGGGGGTGAACAGTTTTCTTGTCCCTAGACGAAAAATTCGAAGAGTGGCCATACGTTTCCCTTTACAAACACTTGCAAAATGGTTGAATTTTTCACAATTGCGGCATTGCTTTCCACTAGCTGGACAAGGACCCTTGTGCGGGTATACTGCTCCACAGTTATGACATTTTAGCGTTTTTTTGCAGTTGGTTTTACCATGCGAATTTTTGAAATCATGTGTGTTGAAGCCCCGTTAGGATCCTTGGATTCGATTTCTTTGGCTTGAAACCTGCTTTGCTCATCGTTACGCCCTTCAAGCAACATGTCCTTCAATTTAAAATTCGGATTTCCAAGTGCTTGCTTGCGAATTTTTTAGGAGGTTCCCCCGATGATAATCTGCTCGTCTATTTCAAATTCGGTCTCAGTGAACTCGCATGTTTGAGATGAGGTTCTGAGACGCATGTGGAATTGGTCAAGGTCTCGGTCTAAGGTTCTAAGGTCTTCACTCATAACGAAAAATGAGGCGAAACCGCAACGAACAACAGCAGTGAAAGGAATATTGCTTAATATCAAACTTGGAACTGCATATGATTGACACTGATGCCTAGTCAAAATGGTTACGCAAGATTCGTAGCATAATGTGGTTGGCTTGGTTGCCAAGTTCAAATTAGGGTGGCTAAGAGGTTGCTACGGAAGTGAAGGAGCAAATGCATGGTGGAAAAAGGAAATGGGGCTGGAACTGCGCGAGTATGGCAAGAAAAGGACCAGGAAATTGCGGGGGATGACCGTTTTGATAAAAAAATAAAATATAAGATAAGGCCGATGAAGCTGCTTCGTTAAAATTGTTTCATACCCAAAATAAAAATCTGCTTAGACCCGAAAGTTTACTTGTTGTCCTCAAAAACTGCAAGACACAAGCTTTCGTTGTCCAATATGTCAAAGCCTAGATCCAGAAATAGTCCCATCGATCGTTCCGCATCTTTGATTCTTGCAATAGTGGCGAAAGGGATTAAACCGATTGCAATCAGCTTCTCTGCCATCATTCCAACAACAGCTTTGCCTAGGCCCTTTCGCCGGTGACTTTCCAGGGTCACAAGTGCACTAACTGCTCCTTCTTCATTGCAAAATACCCATGAAACTGGATGTTCAGAGCCATTTGGAAATGCTCCAAACGCAAAACCAAGCTTTGCACTTTGAACATACGTGTGGCATGCAAACTCAGAAGAATATTGATAATTCTGCATTGCATAGAGAACATCCTTTTCATTAAGCTCTCTGATTTCGTACCCATCATGAACAGTATGGTGTCAAATTATTTTCCTTAGACAACAAAGCCACAGAAAGCGACACAAATCTAGAAATGTTCTTTCCAATGCTTATGAAATCTTCCGTTCCTTTCCACCAGCTTGTAGGAGCAAACAAAAGCCAACTATTGAAACTTCCAGGGGGAAATAGTGGGTTCTCCTTCCAAAGAATCTTCTTTTCGTGTCTCGAAAAATTTTGTTGCATCAGATTTGACACATCAACATTCTTGCCTTTATGAATCAAAAATACCAACCTCTTTGAAAATAACGGGTGAATCCATGTCTCTTTGAGGGTATCAGAGAACATACTATGCGGCAATTTCACGGCCACATCAACACAGGCCACAACATAAGTCAACAAGGACTCCTCTCCACCATCTTGAGCCACAGCATTCGAAGAAGCATTGTCGTCACTTGATCTTGGAGATGCAGGAAGCAAGTCGATAATCGCTATCTTACCTCGCCACAGCTTGTCTCTGAAATTAAGACAACCTTTCAGTCTTACAAGATCCAAAATGTCTTTATTGGTCTCTGGATCTTCAAGACGGCTGCGAACTCGTGTGGCCAGTTCATCAATCTGATATTCTTCTTCCAAGTATTGAATATCGATTTTCACGTCCTGACCTTCAGTAGCCATATCTAACGTGTTCTAACTTCCTCTGCGGAGAAAAGTCACCGGTCACGATTCCAAATGGAGGCTGGCTTACGGCTGACAACCAAAGAAAGGGAGAGGGCTGCGAGGAATCTCTTCTCGATAATTGTTTGCAATGATGTTATCTTTGAGCGGGCTTTTCAGGCGAAACCGCAACGAACAACAGCAGTGAAAGGAATATTGCTTAATATCAAACTTTGGACTGCATATGATTGACACTGATGCCTAGTCAAAAGGTTACGCAAGATTCGTAGCATAATGTGGTTGGCTTCGGTTGCCAAGTTCGTATTAGGGTGGCTAAAAGGTTGCTACGGAAGTGAAGGAGCAAATGCATGGTGGAAAAGAAAATGGGGCTGGAACTGCGCGAGTATGGCAAGAAAAGGACCAGAAAAATGGGGGGGGGGTCTGGATCCGTACCTGGCCGGTGTGAACTGTAACTCCTACACATTGCTGAAAGAAAATGACTTGCGTCCTCAAAGCAAAAAAGCAAAATTAATTTGGCACTTTATGTGTCTACCACATCAATGGTAAATGTCAACATTATAGCATCATTTCATTTCAAACCAAAGGAGAGTAAGAATTTCAAGAATGGAAGAAAGTGAGGGCTCGCAACTGCATTTCAGAATGCAGTGATCTTGCATTTCCTCCAGAAGGGACCAGAATCACACTGGAAAAGATTGTAATTTGGAAAAAACTCATGGCGTTAACTGTTGAAAGACCTCAAAGAGCTGAAGTTTGCCGTGTCAAGGTTCCAATTATTTTGCAAAAAAAGCCGCATTATTTGGGTCTTTGGTCTCGATAAATTGGGGAAAATGGCAAACTGAATATCCCTGAGCATTTACAAAAATTATTGAAGTGACGTTCTCACAGCAGATACTTTTTCATCTGGGAAACTCCCTAAAGAAGATGATGCATGCGCTGTCAATGAACCCAAATATGTATTTTGACACTGTCTGGAAAATCGATTGTATATTGACACTGTCTGGAAAATCGATTGTATTTCGACACTGTGTGGAAAGTCGCTTAAAAACTCGGTTACAACCAAGAAAAAGGCAGAGATTAAATTTCTACACAAACAAAATCCTTTTCGATTTCTATAAACCAATATCATTCGATTGTTTGCTGTGGTTCAAGCAGATTACTTTGCGACAGAACTTCGACCCAAGAAACCACAACTCTTTTGGCACTATAAGAGGGGGGATTTCTCAGTTGAGAAGTCACTTCTATCATCTACTTAAAAACATTTTTCACCCAGCACATTCGTTTCAAAAAACTTTCATCAGATTATGAAAACATATACGTATTTGACAAATGACAACAACTTGATTTGTATATTCACGATTATTTATTATTTGTTTATGTTTTTTCATTATATCAAATGAAATAAATTATTGAAGGCACCTACCAACTAAATCAACCAGAGTATTAGACGGTGAAGGACCTTTGGTCAACAATCGATTTAATTTCGTTTTCAATTTGTTAAGATTACTTTATCATTATTACATATGTAGAAACGATTAAGTTCAAACATAAAATAATCTTCGAAAGATTTTTGCTTCAAGATTCTTTCAAAGATTCTTTCTTGGTGCCTAGATCAAAACAGAAACAAACGACCAATCTGATGGCCATTCAGCCCATATCAATGGCTATGGACCAGGTAGCGTTGTCCATAATTTCAAAACCAACGCTTTGAAACAGCCCAATCGGGCGATTTGCATCCCTTCCCTTGTCGATGAACGCAAATGGGATCTGACCAATGCCAATCAGCTCTCTGACAGCCTTCCCACAACAGCTCTGCCTAGGCCCTTTCGCCTGTGACTTTCCAGCGTCACAAGTGCACTAACTGTTCCTTGTTCATTGCAAAATACCCATGAAACTGGATGCTCAGAGCCATTTGGGAATGCTCCAATTGCCAAACCAAGCTTTGCACTTTGAACATACGTGTGGCATGCAAATTCCGAAGAATATTGATAATTCTGCATTGCAAAAAGAACATCCTTCTCACTAAGCTCTCTGATTTCGTAGCCATTGTGAACAGTATATGGCGTCATATTCTTTTCCTTAGGCAACAAAGTCAAGAAAAGTATTCCGGTTTTGGGAAACATCTCTTCACTATCATAATAATATTTTACTCCTTTCCACCAAGTGTTGGAGCGAGATGCCACGAGCTGAGCGGTTTTCTTCTGGAAATAAAGGGCTCTTCGTGCAGAAAATCTTTTTATCGTGTTTCCAGATGCTCCGCTTCAACAAGCTTGTTACATCAGCATCCTTTCCTTTGTGGAGGATAAAGACCAACCTCTGTGAATATAGCGGTAGCGCCAATGTCTTTAAGAAAGCATCAGTAAACATACTTTGCGACAGTGGGCTTGTAACATCAATACAAACTACAACATACGTTAACAAAGCCTCCCTTTCACCATCTTGAGCCACAGCATTCGAAGAAGCATTGTCGTCGTTTGATGTTGGCAATACAGAATGCAAATCTACGATCGCAATCTTACCACGCCAAAGCTTATTTCTAAAACTAAGAAGCCCATTGAGCCTAACGAGTTCCACTGTGTCCTCATTCAAATCTTTTTCTGCAAGAAGACTACGCACTCGTGTGGCCAACTCATCGACCTGATCTTCTCCTTCCAGGTATTCAATATTCACTTTCACGTCTCCAACTTCAGAATCCATTTTAAATGCATTTGACTTCCCCGAGGACTGAGAAGAAGGAAAACACTGGGCTACGAGTGAGGGTTAAAAAGGCTCATGGCTGAATGAATACGCTGCACAAGCGGAAATCGGCGCTGATTGGCTAACAGCTCGTGCCCATAGTTACGTGGTAGCAACGTTCTGTATACACAAAACCTTCGCATAGAGCAATGGCGACTTAACATCAGTTGTAAGTTTATTTGGTATACTTCAATTTGTCAAAGACGATGCAAACGCTATTAGTAAAGGAGAAGTGAAATTTAGTGAAGTGAAGCGAAGACCTCAAACATTGACATAGCCCCCCTTATAGAAAATAGGGAATACTCTATGGAAATTGTTGGTATTTAAATTCCTGAAAGTGCATAAGATAATGAAGAAGAGCCTTTACCTTTAGCGGCATAACTAGCCAAATGGCACTGGTCATGCCGCTGCGATTGGGAAAGAGAAGAGTTGCTTGGCTACGGCACCGAAAGGAGGCTGGCTTCGAAGGTACACCATGAAATCCACTAGGTGATAAAATGGTACACTGAATAGAAAACAGCACATGGGAAATAAGAAGAAATCAGAAGTGTCAATTGATATGATAACGTGACTTTTTGATGCCAGATAGAAACATCAAAATATGTGTAGAGAGGGTTACTGCTGGAAGCCTAGTATCTATTTTGTTATCTTTTACGTCTTAAATGGAAATTTTTCGAATCTATATACTAAAGGACACTCAAAGCGAACTCCTAATCGAACATTTTCAGGCTAGGGCTGGATGTGGAAGAAAGTTGGTGTAGCATACCTTGTCCTGTTGATACTTCTTCGTTGAATCAAGCTCTTTCAGTGATTCTACGGAGGCCCCATTATTGCTTATTAAAGTGCGATTCTATTTGCTTTGTGTGCGACTCGCTTGAACTTTGTGGGAGTGGTTTTCTGTCCAAGTGAATCGGTCTGTTCCAATGTGAGTCAGTTTCATTTGAATTCGAATTAGTTTCATTTTATTGTGTGGCAGTTGTGGGCCACCGTAGAGTTATAGGCGCCGACAAGGTTTAATTGTGATACAAACGCCAGATTGATTTACAAACATTTTTGTTTGGGCTTACTGTTTCATTTAGTAAAAATTCTAGATACTCGTCATGATTAGTTTTGTCACAGAACGTTTATCAAATACAACTAAGAGCCAGCTATATATGCCCAATAATTAACCCCTGTGTACTATGTGTCACTGGTCAAACACCCCTGTGTTTCTTTGAGGAAAAATCATTGGGTTTGGAAGGTCTACTTTCTAAAGCTGAAATGACTTCCGTCCTTGAAGCAACTTTTCAGGTCTATTTCATCAGTGGTGTATGCCAATGGTGTATCCCTGCCCGGTCATTTTGCAAACCAAATTTCAAAAATCCTTCCAGCCATCGTGGTTTGACAAGTTCAAATGGTTGCACTACGACGTAGACTCCGATTCAGCATTCTGCTTTACCTGTACCAAAAGCACTGCAACACAACATGATTTTGTTGACGAATAGAGAAATTGCATTCAGTGCTACGAGTTTCCAGAACTGGAAAAAGCGTTGGCAAAGGACAAAGGATTTCACAAACATGAATCGTCAGAGTGTCACAGAGAGGCTGCAGCAAGGTTGTGCAATATACCATCATCTGTTACAGGGGATGTCGGTGAGCTGATCTCTACTAAGCATGGACTAGAAAAGTACCATAGTCGCAGAATTCTGCTCAAAATATTGAGAAATGTGCGTTGTCTAGCAAGGCAAGCTTTACCTCTAAGCGGAGATCGGAGAAAAAACCAGAAAAGTGAAGCAGTCTCTCACTTTTATCAACTGCTACAACTGAGATGTGACGAAGATCCCTCGATTGTAGAATGGTTGCACAAAAAACAAACAAGTTCACATCAGCAGACATACAAAATGAAATGCTGAAGCTTTTGACCCTAAGGATCCTTCGGGAAATAGCACAAAATGTACAAAATTCCACGTTCTATATAAAAATGGCCGATGACTGACATCTCTAATAAGGAGCAGCTAGTATTTTGCATCCGATGGGTTGATGACGAGCTCGTTGTCCATGAAGATTTTATCGGCATGCATCCTATGCAAGGCACTAGCGCATATCAAATTGTGTTCATCATTGACAATACGTTGTTAAGGATGAATCTGAGGCTTGAAGATGCGCGCTGGCAGCGTTGTGATGGTGCTGCTGCGAAGGCAGGAGCAAGAACGGACGTTGCAACCCAGATTAAAGCCATTAACGGTAAATGCCTCTATACCCATTGTTACGGACATGCTTTGAATCTTGCCGTAGTTCACGAGATTTGCAAACTGACAAGAAATCTCCGAAAAGAAACACGAAGCTGGATGATATGAGAAAGCAATCGAAAAATGAATCTAAAGGAATCCATGCCCTATTTCTAACTAGGTGACAGTTCGTAACGAAACCCTAGAGTCAGTTTCAAACAATTACGTCGAGCTAATGAATTTGTGGGATTGGCCTACTGATACTCTCCATGACACTGGAATGAAGGCAAGGGTTCGCGGTGTCCAGGCAAATATGCCGATATTCGATTTTCTACATGGTTGTTGCCTGGGGATACTCTTGCTGAAGCAAACCGACAATCTTAGTAGAACATTGCAAGACCCTAAGATATCGGCTGCAGAGGGTAATGCTATCACTCAAGATGTCATCAAGACGCTGTCAAAGGATCGCAACGATAACGCTTATAATTTGTTCTGGGAGAGGGTATGAAAAAAGCAAAACGAACTCAATGTCAACGACCCAAGACTACCTCGCAAAAGGAGGCTACCACAAAGACTCGAAGTTGGCAGTGCCAAAACACATTACTTTCCTTTTTCTCCAAAGATCATTATCGCCAGATCTACTTCCAAACACTAGATGCAGCAATGAACTGCATCAAAGAGAGATTTGATCAGCCAGATTTCAAAATGTACGTCAATCTGCAGGAATTGTTTCTGAATGCAGGGATCAGTCGTGGGAAATGAACTAACGCGGGTCTGTTCCATCTACAATGGTGATGTTGAAAGGTAAAGTCTTGAAGCACAGCTGCTTCTTTTGCTGCCAGCCACCATTGCTTTGAAGTTTGAGTTGAAAAACTTCACAGTCTACGATCTGATAAAATTGTTCCAAGCACTTGACTATTCTGGAAAAATTGCAATGTCAGAGGTGATCAAGGCTGCAAAAATTCTCCTAGTAATGCCAGCAACAAAAGCTATTAGTGAGAGATCTTTCTCTGCAATGAAACGAGTGAAAACGTACTTAAAGTCAACGACAACAGAGAACAGAATGAACCATCTAATGTTACTTCATATTCAAAATGAAAGAGTTGACAATACCAGCCTGATTGATGTTGCGCGTGAGTTTGTTGAAAGAGTAGATAGTAGAAAACAGATTTTTGGAAAATTTTCGAACAGAGATTTGTGTATTAAAGTTAATATAGGACACAAAAGCACAAAAACATAGGTGATTGAAAAAGAGTGTTAAGAGGATAGTCAAATATTGTTTTGGCAGTGTTTATGATTTTTTAAGTTGATTGCTGGCATGAATTGCACGGAGAGAGCAGGAAAGTTTTGCTGTCAATGACTGCAAAGTATTCCGTTTGCTTTTCCAGCCATAGGTAATGTTAGTAGATGACTAGAAAATACATTGATTCCAGCCAATTTACAACTTCCATTAAAAAAATTTTAGTTCTGTAAATAGTAATTCATCCATTAAAAATTGCAATTTTTATAGCCAGGTTGCTTTCTAGCAATCTAAAGGGCGTGGTCGAACAAAAATTCTCCCGGAGCCCAAGGCAGCTTGCTTTATTCACAGCCCCCTCCACCCTCCCAATATCAATTTCGTTCCCATGGGCCTGAAACCATAGAACGTTCCCTTCACCCTTGGTACCAGACTCACTATAAATAACAGAGATCTCTGCTATTTCATGAGTCTGGTTTCCAGGGTAATTTTCTTTTTAGCGGTGTATTGAATAAGATAGAGTACAATGGGCAGCGATACGACGTCAATGCTCATAAACCTCCATTGTTCGATTTTTCACTGTCCCAAAAGCATACTATTTCCAGAAAGACCTTTAAGTCAAAAAAAATAAAATATAAGATAAGGCCGATGAAGCTGCTTCGTTAAAATTGTTTCATACCCAAAATAAAAATCTGCTTAGACCGAAAGTTTACTTGTTGTCCTCAAAAACTGCAAGACACAAGCTTTCGTTGTCTAATATGTCAAAGCCGAGACTTTGAAATAGTCCCATCGATCGTTCCGCATATTTGATTTTTCCAATAATGGCGAACGGGATTAAACCGATTGCAATCAGCTTCTCTGCCATCCTTCCCACAACAGCTCTGCCTAGGCCCTTTCGCCGGTGACTTTCCAGGGTCACAAGTGCACTAACTGTTCCTTGTTCATTGCAAATACCCATGAAACTGGATGCACAGATCCACTCGGAAATGCTCCAATTGCCAAACCAAGCTTTGCACTTTGAACATACGTGTGGCATGCAAACTCAGAAGAATATTGATAATTCTGCATTGCAAAGAGAACATCCTTCTCATTAAGCTCTCTGATTTCGTACCCATCATGAACAGTGTATGGTGTCAAATTCTTTTCCTTAGACAACAAAGCTACAGAAAACGAAAAAAATTTAGAAATGTTCTTTCCAATGCTTATAAAATCTTTCGTTCCTTTCCACCAGCTTGTAGGAGCAAACAAGAGCCAAATATTGAAACTTCCAGGGAGAAATAGTGGGTTCTCCTTGCAAAGAATCTTTTTTTCGTGTCTCAAAAAATTTTGTTGCATCAGATTTGACACATCAACATTCTTGCCTTTATGAATCAAAAATACCAACCTCTTTGAAAGTAGCGGGTGACTCCATGTCTTTTTGAGGGTATCAGAGAACATACTATGCGGCAATTTCACGGCCACATCAACACAGGCCACAACATAAGTCAACAAGGAGTCCTCTCCACCATCTTGAGCCACAGCATTCGAAGAAGCATTGTCGTCACTTGATCTTGGAGATGCAGGAAGCAAATTTACGATCGCTATCTTACCTCGCCACAGCTTGTCTCTGAAATTAAGACAACCTTTCAGTCTTACAAGATCCAAAATGTCTTTATTGGTCTCTGGATCTTCAAGACGGCTGCGAACTCGTGTGGCCAGTTCGTCAATCTGATATTCTTCTTCCAAGTATTGAATATCGATTTTCACGTCCTGACCTTCAGTAGCCATATCTAACGTGTTCTAACTTCCTCTGCGGAGAAAAGTCACCGGTTTACGATTCCAAATAGAGGCTGGCTTTCGACCCAACAAGCTACAAGGACCTCGAAGTGCACGTCAATATGGCATACTCAAAGTGCTTGAAATAAAGTCCTTCGAGTCCTTTGCCCTGCTCTATTTTCAGTTTTTTGAAATGAAAAAAACTCTGTTGTTAGGAAACCGTTTTTTTGGCCTTTTAACGGCATGTAGAGCTGCGATGAATCTCTTCTCGATAATTGTTTGCAATGATGTTATCTTTGGGCGGGCTATTCAGGCTGTAATAGGCTACCCCAGGAGAATGCAAGATAAAAGACCTTTTTCGACTCAACTGTAACTCAACACATCCACAACTAACTTCCAATTCAATTCAATCCCAAAACTAAGTAAAAGGTAACATTATTACATCACCTTCCCTTTTTAAAAGAGTAAATATATATGTCAACAAATTAGAAAGTAAATGTCAATCAAAGATGTTTGTCAGTACTCATCCTACCAGCTGTGAAGGAATGGGATAACCAAATCTTACTGGTGGACGTTGTTCTTGGCCTTTCTTGTTGGGCTTCATTTTCCTGCACTTGCTCTCTCTCTTCGCTATCATTATTTCCTGTTCTTGATCTGTATTCTTCATCTTCTGAATCTGAACTTCTTTCATCCGCAAGGTTAACTTTGTCTGCATTGAACTTCTTGAAATGCGACACATTTCTGGTAACTCGATGTCCTTTACCATTTTCTGCAACTACACGAGTGCCTTTTCTGCTGATAACGGTATATGGAGTTCCATTAAACCGTGTAGACAGCTTGTTGCTTCGTTGTTGTTTAACAATTACTGTATCGCCAACTCTAATCGTGCTTTTTGTAGCATTTCTTCTGTTGTCTGCATATTGTTTATGGTAGTTTTGGCTCTTTTCTTCATTTTCCTTGTCTTCTTTGTGTCTGTCTATCACCACCTTTTTGTCAATTATGGGAAGTTTTCCATGTACCTCCCGATTAAACAATAACTCGCATGGTGCGACCTTTGTGACAGTGTGTGGAGCAGTGCGATACTGCAGCAAGAATCGATTAAGCTCTTGCCTCCATATCCTCCCTTCCACAACTGCTGTTTGGAGTGTCTTAATCAAACGCTGATTAAAACGTTCAACAACACCGTTGGTCTGGGGCCAGCAAGGTGTGACAGGATTGTGTGTAATTCCTAATGCTTTCAGGCATCTGGAAAATTCATCACTGCTAAACGGTGGGCCATTGTCAGACTTTAATATCTGTGGAATACCATGGGTAGCAAATGTCTTGTCAAGTTTTGGAATAACAGCAGATGCTTTCGTTGAACGAAGAACTTTTACCTCGGGATAATGTGAGTAAGATCTATCACGACAACTAGATAATCATTAGATGGCAGCGGTCCATAGAAATCAACATATACAGTGTGCCATGGTTCTACTGGCAAAGCAGACGGTTGAATTGGTTCTGGCTGAGATGATCGACTCACTGTTTGGCATTGAAGACAGGAATCTATCGTTTGTTTAACAAGTTCCTCTATCCCGAAAAACCATACATTTTCTTGAGTAGCGCTTTGGTTCTTGAAGGTCCTTGGTGTGTTTCGTGGGCAATGCCAATCGCTCGCTTCTGTAGACTTTCTGGAAGTATTATCCTTGATCCTCTCAATACAATGCTGTTTGTACTTATGACGAACTCATCTTTAAATGGTCGATACTTTTCGACATTGTCAGTATTCCAGCGGTTGGAACGAATGGCTGCACAAAAAGTTCCTTTAGAACTTTGTCTTCATTAGTAGCATCGGCTATCTGCTTAAATGTCTTGGCTTTTGGATCACTGTTGCTCACAATGAAATTGATGTACTCTTCTGTGTCATGGTGACATTCAATAGAGACATGCGAAGGGTGTCTGGATAGAAAGTCTGCAGGATTTTCAGCTCCAGACTTGTAAATAACTTTTAAGGAATAAGACTGAAGTCGTTATATCCATCTCTCTGACTTGACTTCGTTATACCCTTGACTTCTGCGAAAGGATTGCAGAAATTCCAACTGGGCTTGCATCGTCAAGTAATGAAGTTTTTATCCTTGTAAAAGTATGCCATGCAGGGTGCCAACGTAAGGGCATCCTTAAGTTGATTAAAAGCCAATTGATGATCATCAGTCCACTGAAATTGAGCATTTTTCAATGCAACGGCTGCTGTAATTTGCCATGCCTAAAAGGCTGCGTACTTCATGAACACTTTTTGCTACAGGGGCATCCACAACATCCTTTATGTGTTGCTCAAAAAATTCAAGTGTGTTGCTCAAAAAACTACACTTTCCATAATTGAGCGTTAGTCCTCTGTTTTCAAGTCGTTGTAAACACTTTTCCAAATTGGCATCATGCTCAGCACGGGTTTTTCCATAAACTAGGATGTCATCAGCGATGTTTTACATCGTTAAGTCCTTGTAATTGGGTTTGTAGAGCACTGAAATATTTCTGCTGAAGGATTATGCCATAGGCAGTCATTGATAACGGAAAAGGCCAACATGTGTATTGAAGGTAGTGATGGATCGACTGCTCTCATGAAGTGGCAATTGATGGTAAGCCTGCTGCAAATGCAGTTTTGTAAAAAAACTTTTCTCCATTTAGCTCAAATCGAACATCATCGACTGTCGGTATAGGGTGTCGTACCCTCTCTATGGCTTCATTTGCGCATGTCAACACATATCCGCACTTTTCCATCCTTTTTGGGGACTGCAACAATAGGGGATACCCAGGGAGTACCCTCATTTTCGGGAATTCGCTCTATTATGCCTTTCTCTTCCAAATCTTAGGGCAGCTTCTACTTTTTTCCTCATGTGGTACGGAATTCGACGGACTGGCTGTGCTTTAGGTTGGTGTTTGTCATTAATACTCAGTTTAACTGGTTCCCCATGCAAGCATCCTAGGCCATCAAAAACTTTGCTATGTTTGTTTAGAATGTTTTGCGCATCAATGTAGCTGGTAGTGATTTTGTTCAGATGTAGGCTTACAAGGCCTAAATCTTGGGCAGTTTTCAACGAAATGAGGTTAGAGCTGTTGTTGTTGTTGCCGCGTCTTGGTCGTGCAACGTAAAACGTCGGTGGTCATGCGTCCTTTGGGGGTTTCCACAAGGCCGATAAACTTTCCAATAAATTTGACTGGACTTGTTGCATTAAACGTGCTCGTGTCATGGCGCTGGGGGTGAACAGTTTTCTTGTCCCTAGACGAAAAATTCGAAGAGTGGCCATACGTTTCCCTTTACAAACACTTGCAAAATGGTTGAATTTTTCACAATTGCGGCATTGCTTTCCACTAGCTGGACAAGGACCCTTGTGCGGGTATACTGCTCCACAGTTATGACATTTTAGCGTTTTTTTGCAGTTGGTTTTACCATGCGAATTTTTGAAATCATGTGTGTTGAAGCCCCGTTAGGATCCTTGGATTCGATTTCTTTGGCTTGAAACCTGCTTTGCTCATCGTTACGCCCTTCAAGCAACATGTCCTTCAATTTAAAATTCGGATTTCCAAGTGCTTGCTTGCGAATTTTTTAGGAGGTTCCCCCGATGATAATCTGCTCGTCTATTTCAAATTCGGTCTCAGTGAACTCGCATGTTTGAGATGAGGTTCTGAGACGCATGTGGAATTGGTCAAGGTCTCGGTCTAAGGTTCTAAGGTCTTCACTCATAACGAAAAATGAGGCGAAACCGCAACGAACAACAGCAGTGAAAGGAATATTGCTTAATATCAAACTTGGAACTGCATATGATTGACACTGATGCCTAGTCAAAATGGTTACGCAAGATTCGTAGCATAATGTGGTTGGCTTCGGTTGCCAAGTTCAAATTAGGGTGGCTAAGAGGTTGCTACGGAAGTGAAGGAGCAAATGCATGGTGGAAAAAGGAAATGGGGCTGGAACTGCGCGAGTATGGCAAGAAAAGGACCAGGAAATTGCGGGGGATGACCGTTTTGATAAAAAAATAAAATATAAGATAAGGCCGATGAAGCTGCTTCGTTAAAATTGTTTCATACCCAAAATAAAAATCTGCTTAGACCCGAAAGTTCACTTGTTGTCCTCAAAAACTGCAAGACACAAGCTTTCGTTGTCCAATATGTCAAAGACTAGATCCAGAAATAGTCCCATCGATCGTTCCGCATCTTTGATTCTTGCAATAGTGGCGAAAGGGATTAAACCGATTGCAATCAGCTTCTCTGCCATCATTCCAACAACAGCTTTGCCTAGGCCCTTTCGCCGGTGACTTTCCAGGGTCACAAGTGCACTAACTGCTCCTTCTTCATTGCAAAATACCCATGAAACTGGATGTTCAGAGCCATTTGGAAATGCTCCAAACGCAAAACCAAGCTTTGCACTTTGAACATACGTGTGGCATGCAAACTCAGAAGAATATTGATAATTCTGCATTGCATAGAGAACATCCTTTTCATTAAGCTCTCTGATTTCGTACCCATCATGAACAGTATATGGTGTCAAATTATTTTCCTTAGACAACAAAGCCACAGAAAGCGACACAAATCTAGAAATGTTCTTTCCAATGCTTATGAAATCTTCCGTTCCTTTCCACCAGCTTGTAGGAGCAAACAAAAGCCAACTATTGAAACTTCCAGGGGGAAATAGTGGGTTCTCCTTCAAAGAATCTTCTTTTCGTGTCTCGAAAAATTTTGTTGCATCAGATTTGACACATCAACATTCTTGCCTTTATGAATCAAAAATACCAACCTCTTTGAAAATAACGGGTGAATCCATGTCTCTTTGAGGGTATCAGAGAACATACTATGCGGCAATTTCACGGCCACATCAACACAGGCCACAACATAAGTCAACAAGGACTCCTCTCCACCATCTTGAGCCACAGCATTCGAAGAAGCATTGTCGTCACTTGATCTTGGAGATGCAGGAAGCAAGTCGATAATCGCTATCTTACCTCGCCACAGCTTGTCTCTGAAATTAAGACAACCTTTCAGTCTTACAAGATCCAAAATGTCTTTATTGGTCTCTGGATCTTCAAGACGGCTGCGAACTCGTGTGGCCAGTTCATCAATCTGATATTCTTCTTCCAAGTATTGAATATCGATTTTCACGTCCTGACCTTCAGTAGCCATATCTAACGTGTTCTAACTTCCTCTGCGGAGAAAAGTCACCGGTCACGATTCCAAATGGAGGCTGGCTTACGGCTGACAACCAAAGAAAGGGAGAGGGCTGCGAGGAATCTCTTCTCGATAATTGTTTGCAATGATGTTATCTTTGAGCGGGCTTTTCAGGCGAAACCGCAACGAACAACAGCAGTGAAAGGAATATTGCTTAATATCAAACTTTGGACTGCATATGATTGACACTGATGCCTAGTCAAAAAGGTTACGCAAGATTCGTAGCATAATGTGGTTGGCTTCGGTTGCCAAGTTCAAATTAGGGTGGCTAAGAGGTTGCTACGGAAGTGGAGGAGCAAATGCATGGTGGAAAAAGGAAATGGGGCTGGAACTGCGCGAGTATGGCAAGAAATGGATCAGAAAAATGCGGGGGTCTGGATCCGTACCTGGCCGGTGTGAACTGTAACTCCTACACATTGCTGAAAGAAAATGACTTGCGTCCTCAAGCAATAAAAGCAAAATTAATTTGGCACTTTATGTGTCTACCACATCAATGGTAAATGTCAACATTATAGCATCATTTCATTTCAAACCAAAGGAAGGTAAGAATTTCAAGAATGGAAAGAAAGTGAGGGCTCGCAACTGCATTTCAGAATGCAGTGATCTTGCATTTCCTCCAGAAGGGACCAGAATCACACTGGAAAAGATTGTAATTTGGAAAAAACTCATGGCGTTAACTGTTGAAAGACCTCAAAGAGCTGAAGTTTGCCGTGTCAAGGTTCCAATTATTTTGCAAAAAAAGCCGCATTATTTGGGTCTTTGGTCTCGATAAATTGGGGAAAATGGCAAACTGAATATCCCTGAGCATTTACAAAAATTATTGAAGTGACGTTCTCACAGCAGATACTTTTTCATCTGGGAAACTCCCTAAAGAAGATGATGCATGCGCTGTCAATGAACCCAAATATGTATTTTGACACTGTCTGGAAAATCGATTGTATATTGACACTGTCTGGAAAATCGATTGTATTTCGACACTGTGTGGAAAGTCGCTTAAAAACTCGGTTACAACCAAGAAAAAAGGCAGAGATTAAATTTCTACACAAACAAAATCCTTTTCGATTTCTATAAACCAATATCATTCGATTGTTTGCTGTGGTTCAAGCAGATTACTTTGCGACAGAACTTCGACCCAAGAAACCACAACTCTTTTGGCACTATAAGAGGGGGGGATTTCTCAGTTGAGAAGTCACTTCTATCATCTACTTAAAAACATTTTTCACCCAGCACATTCGTTTCAAAAAACTTTCATCAGATTATGAAAACATATACGTATTTGACAAATGACAACAACTTGATTTGTATATTCACGATTATTTATTATTTGTTTATGTTTTTTCATTATATCAAATGAAATAAATTATTGAAGGCACCTACCAACTAAATCAACCAGAGTATTAGACGGTGAAGGACCTTTGGTCAACAATCGATTTAATTTCGTTTTCAATTTGTTAAGATTACTTTATCATTATTACATATGTAGAAACGATTAAGTTCAAACATAAAATAATCTTCGAAAGATTTTTGCTTCAAGATTCTTTCAAAGATTCTTTCTTGGTGCCTAGATCAAAACAGAAACAAACGACCAATCTGATGGCCCATTCAGCCCATATCAATGGCTATGGACCAGGTAGCGTTGTCCATAATTTCAAAACCAACGCTTTGAAACAGCCCAATCGGGCGATTTGCATCCCTTCCCTTGTCGATGAACGCAAATGGGATCTGACCAATGCCAATCAGCTTCTCTGACAGCCTTCCCACAACAGCTCTGCCTAGGCCCTTTCGCCTGTGACTTTCCAGCGTCACAAGTGCACTAACTGTTCCTTGTTCATTGCAAAATACCCATGAAACTGGATGCTCAGAGCCATTTGGGAATGCTCCAATTGCCAAACCAAGCTTTGCACTTTGAACATACGTGTGGCATGCAAATTCCGAAGAATATTGATAATTCTGCATTGCATAGAGAACATCCTTCTCATTGAGCTCTCTGATTTTGTAGCCATTGTGAACAGTATATGGCGTCATATTCTTTTCCTTAGGCAACAAAGTCAAGAAAAGTATTCCGGTTTTGGGAAACATCTCTTCACTATCATAATAATATTTTACTCCTTTCCACCAAGTTGTTGGAGCGATGATGCCACGAGCTGAGCGGTTTTCTCCTGGAAATAAAGGGCTCTTCGTGCAGAAAATCTTTTTATCGTGTTTCCAGATGCTCCGCTTCAACAAGCTTGTTACATCAGCATCCTTTCCTTTGTGGAGGATAAAGACCAACCTCTGTGAATATAGCGGTAGCGCCAATGTCTTTAAGAAAGCATCAGTAAACATACTTTGTGACAGTGGGCTTGTAACATCAATACAAACTACAACATACGTTAACAAAGCCTCCCTTTCACCATCTTGAGCCACAGCATTCAAAGAAGCATTGTCGTCGTTTGATGTTGGCAATACAGAATGCAAATCTACGATCGCAATCTTACCACGCCAAAGCTTATTTCTGAAACTAAGAAGCCCATTGAGCCTAATGAGTTCCACTGTGTCCTCATTCAAATCTTTTTCTGCAAGAAGACTACGCACTCGTGTGGCCAACTCATCGACCTGATCTTCTCCTTCCAGGTATTCAATATTCACTTTCACGTCTCCAACTTCAGAATCCATTTTAAATGCATTTGACTTCCCCGAGGACTGAGAAGAAGGAAAACACTGGGCTACGAGTGAGGGTTAAAAAGGCTCATGGCTGAATGAATACGCTGCACAAGCGGAAATCGGCGCTGATTGGCTAACAGCTCGTGCCCATAGTTACGTGGTAGCAACGTTCTGTATAACAAAACAAAACCTTCGCATAGAGCAATGGCGACTTAACAACAGTTGTAAGTTTATTCGGTATACTTCAATTTGTCAAAGACGATGCAAACGCTATTAGTAAAGGAGAAGTGAAATTTAGTGAAGTGAAGCGAAGACCTCAAACATTGACATAGCCCCCCTTAAAGAAAGGTAGGGAATACTCTATGGGAATTGTTGGTATTTAAATTTCTGAAAGTGCATAAGATAATGAAGAAGAGCCTTTACCTTCAGCGGCATAACTAGCCAAATGGTACTGGTCATGCCGTTGCGATTGGGAAAGAGAATAGTTGCTTGGCTACGTCACCGAAAGGAGGCTGGCTTCGAAGGAACACCATGAAATCCACTAGGTGATAAAATGGTACACTGAATAGAAAACAGCACATGGGAAATAAGAAGAAATCAGAAGTGTCAATTGATATGATAACGTGACTTTTTGATGCCAGATAGAAACATCAAAATATGTGTAGAGAGGGTTACTGCTGGAAGCCTAGTATCTATTTTGTTATCTTTTACGTCTTAAATGGAAATTTTTCGAATCTATATACTAAAGGACACTCAAAGCGAACTCCTAATCGAACATTTTCAGGCTAGGGCTGGATGTGGAAGAAAGTTGGTGTAGCATACCTTGTCCTGTTGATACTTCTTCGTTGAATCAAGCTCTTTCAGTGATTCTACGGAGGCCCCATTATTGCTTATTAAAGTGCGATTCTATTTGCTTTGTGTGCGACTCGCTTGAACTTTGTGGGAGTGGTTTTCTGTCCAAGTGAATCGGTCTGTTCCAATGTGAGTCAGTTTCATTTGAATTCGAATTAGTTTCATTTTATTGTGTGGCAGTTATAGGCCACCGTAGAGTTTTGGCGCCGACAAGGCTTGATTATGATACAAACGCCAGATCGATTTACATACATTTTTGTTTGGGCTTACTGTTTCATTTAGTAAAAATTCTAGATACTCGTCATGATTAGTTTTGTCACAGAACGTTTATCAAATACAACTAAGAGCCAGCTATATATGCCCAATAATTAACCCCTGTGTACTATGTGTCACTGGTCAAACACCCCTGTGTTTCTTTGAGGAAAAATCATTGGGTTTGGAAGGTCTACTTTCTAAAGCTGAAATGACTTCCATCCTTGAAGCAACTTTTCAGGTCTATTTCATCAGTGGTGTATGCCAATGGTGTATCCCTGCCCGGTCATTTTGCAAACCAAATTTCAAAAATCCTTCCAGCCATCGTGGTTTGACAAGTTCAAATGGTTGCACTACGACGTAGACTCCGATTCAGCATTCTGCTTTACCTGTACCAAAAGCACTGCAACACAACATGATTTTGTTGACGAATAGAGAAATTGCGTTCAGTGCTACGAGTTTCCAGAACTGGAAAAAGCGTTCGCAAAGGACAAAGGATTTCACAAACATGAATCGTCAGAGTGTCACAGAGAGGCTGCAGCAAGGTTGTGCAATATACCATCATCTGTTACAGGGAATGTCGGTGAGCTGATCTCTACTAAGCATGGACTAGAAAAGTACCATAGTCGCAGAATTCTGCTCAAAATATTGAGAAATGTGCGTTGTCTAGCAAGGCAAGCTTTACCTCTACGCGGAGATTGGAGAAGAAACCAGAAAAGTGAAGCAGTCTCTCACTTTTATCAACTGCTACAACTGAGATGTGACGAAGATCCCTCGATTGTAGAATGGTTGCACAAAAAACAAACAAGTTCACATCAGCAGACATACAAAATGAAATGCTGGAGCTTTTGGCCCTAAGGATCCTTCGGGAAATAGCACAAAATGTACAAAATTCCACGTTCTATATAAAAATGGCCGATGGCTGACATCTCTAATAAGGAGCAGCTAGTATTTTGCATCCGATGGGTTGATGACGAGCTCGTTGTCCATGAAGATTTTATCGGCATGCATCCTATGCAAGGCACTAGCACATATCAAATTGTGTTCATCATTGACAATACGTTGTTAAGGATGAATCTGAGGCTTGAAGATGCGCGCTGGCAGCGTTGTGATGGTGCTGCTGCGAAGGCAGGAGCAAGAACGGACGTTGCAACCCAGATTAAAGCCATTAACGGTAAATGCCTCTATACCCATTGTTACGGACATGCTTTGAATCTTGCCGTTAGTTCACGAGATTTGCAAACTGACCAAGAAATCTCCGAAAAGAAACACGAAGCTGGATGATATGAGAAAGCAATCGAAAAATGAATCTAAAGGAATCCATGCCCTATTTCTAACTAGGTGACAGTTCGTAACGAAACCCTAGAGTCAGTTTCAAACAATTACGTCGAGCTAATGAATTTGTGGGATTGGCCTACTGATACTCTCCATGACACTGGAATGAAGGCAAGGGTTCGCGGTGTCCAGGCAAATATGCCGATATTCGATTTTCTACATGGTTGTTGCCTGGGGATACTCTTGCTGAAGCAAACCGACAATCTTAGTAGAACATTGCAAGACCCTAAGATATCGGCTGCAGAGGGTAATGCTATCACTCAAGATGTCATCAAGACGCTGTCAAAGGATCGCAACGATAACGCTTATATTTGTTCTGGGAGAGGGTATGAAAAAAGCAAAACGAACTCAATGTCAACGACCCAAGACTACCTCGCAAAAGGAGGCTACCACAAAGACTCGAAGTTGGCAGTGCCAAAACACATTACTTTCCTTTTTCTCCAAAGATCATTATCGCCAGATCTACTTCCAAACACTAGATGCAGCAATGAACTGCATCAAAGAGAGATTTGATCAGCCAGATTTCAAAATGTACGTCAATCTGCAGGAATTGTTTCTGAATGCAGGGATCAGTCGTTGGAGAATGAACTAACGCGGGTCTGTTCCATCTACAATGGTGATGTTGAAAGGTAAAGTCTTGAAGCACAGCTGCTTCTTTTGCTGCCAGCCACCATTGCTTTGAAGTTTGAGTTGAAAAACTTCACAGTCTACGATCTGATAAAATTGTTCCAAGCACTTGACTATTCTGGAAAAATTGCAATGTCAGAGGTGATCAAGGCTGCAAAAATTCTCCTAGTAATGCCAGCAACAAAAGCTATTAGTGAGAGATCTTTCTCTGCAATGAAACGAGTGAAAACGTACTTAAAGTCAACGACAACAGAGAACAGAATGAACCATCTAATGTTACTTCATATTCAAAATGAAAGAGTTGACAATACCAGCCTGATTGATGTTGCGCGTGAGTTTGTTGAAAGAGTAGATAGTAGAAAACAGATTTTTGGAAAATTTTCGAACAGAGATTTGTGTATTAAAGTTAATATAGGACACAAAAGCACAAAAACATAGGTGATTGAAAAAGAGTGTTAAGAGGATAGTCAAATATTGTTTTGGCAGTGTTTATGATTTTTAAGTTGATTGCTGGCATGAATTGCACGGAGAGAGCAGGAAAGTTTTGCTGTCAATGACTGCAAAGTATTCCGTTTGCTTTTCCAGCCATAGGTAATGTTAGTAGATGACTAGAAAATACATTGATTCCAGCCAATTTACAACTTCCATTTAAAAAATTATCTTAGTTCTGTAAATAGTAATTCATCCATTTCTAGCAATCTAAAGGGCGTGGTCGAACAAAAATTCTCCCGGAGCCCAAGGCAGGTTGCTTTATTCACAGCCCCCTCCCCCCTCCCAATATCAATTTCGTTCCGACGGGCCTGAAACTATAGAACGTTCCCTTCACCCTTGGTACCAGACTCACTATAAATAACAGAGATCTCTGCTATTTCATGAGTCTGGTTTCCAGGGTAATTTTCTTTTTAGCGGTGTATTGAATAAGATAGAGTACAATGGGCAGCGATACGACGTCAATGCTCATAAACCTCCATTGTTCGATTTTTCACTGTCCCAAAAGCATACTATTTCCAGAAAGACCTTTAAGTCAAAAAAAATAAAATATAAGATAAGGCCGATGAAGCTGCTTCGTTAAAATTGTTTCATACCCAAAATAAAAATCTGCTTAGACCCGAAAGTTTACTTGTTGTCCTCAAAAACTGCAAGGCACAAGCTTTCGTTGTCCAATATGTCAAAGCCGAGACTTTGAAATAGTCCCATCGATCGTTCCGCATATTTGATTTTTCCAATAATGGCGAACGGGATTAAACCGATTGCAATCAGCTTCTCTGCCATCCTTCCCACAACAGCTCTGCCTAGGCCCTTTCGCCGGTGACTTTCCAGGGTCACAAGTGCACTAACTGTTCCTTGTTCATTGCAGAATACCCATGAAACTGGATGCACAGATCCACTCGGAAATGCTCCAATTGCCAAACCAAGCTTTGCACTTTGAACATACGTGTGGCATGCAAACTCAGAAGAATATTGATAATTCTGCATTGCAAAGAGAACATCCTTCTCATTAAGCTCTCTGATTTCGTACCCATCATGAACAGTGTATGGTGTCAAATTCTTTTCCTTAGACAACAAAGCTACAGAAAACGAAAAAAATTTAGAAATGTTCTTTCCAATGCTTATAAAATCTTTCGTTCCTTTCCACCAGCTTGTAGGAGCAAACAAGAGCCAAATATTGAAACTTCCAGGGAGAAATAGTGGGTTCTCCTTGCAAAGAATCTTTTTTTCGTGTCTCAAAAAATTTTGTTGCATCAGATTTGACACATCAACATTCTTGCCTTTATGAATCAAAAATACCAACCTCTTTGAAAGTACGGGTGACTCCATGTCTTTTTGAGGGTATCAGAGAACATACTATGCGGCAATTTCACGGCCACATCAACACAGGCCACAACATAAGTCAACAAGGAGTCCTCTCCACCATCTTGAGCCACAGCATTCGAAGAAGCATTGTCGTCACTTGATCTTGGAGATGCAGGAAGCAAATTTACGATCGCTATCTTACCTCGCCACAGCTTGTCTCTGAAATTAAGACAACCTTTCAGTCTTACAAGATCCAAAATGTCTTTATTGGTCTCTGGATCTTCAAGACGGCTGCGAACTCGTGTGGCCAGTTCGTCAATCTGATATTCTTCTTCCAAGTATTGAATATCGATTTTCACGTCCTGACCTTCAGTAGCCATATCTAACGTGTTCTAACTTCCTCTGCGGAGAAAAGTCACCGGTTTACGATTCCAAATAGAGGCTGGCTTTCGACCCAACAAGCTACAAGGACCTCGAAGTGCACGTTCAATATGGCATACTCAAAGTGCTTGAAATAAAGTCCTTCGAGTCCTTTGCCCTGCTCTATTTTCAGTTTTTTGAAATGAAAAAAACTCTGTTGTTAGGAAACCGTTTTTTTGGCCTTTTAACGGCATGTAGAGCTGCGATGAATCTCTTCTCATAATTGTTTGCAATGATGTTATCTTTGGGCGGGCTATTCAGGCTGTAATAGGCTACCCCAGGAGAATGCAAGATAAAAGACCTTTTTCGACTCAACTGTAACTCAACACATCCACAACTAACTTCCAATTCAATTCAATCCCAAAACTAAGTAAAAGGTAACATTATTACATCACCTTCCCTTTTTAAAAGAGTAAATATATATGTCAACAAATTAGAAAGTAAATGTCAATCAAAGATGTTTGTCAGTACTCATCCTACCAGCTGTGAAGGAATGGGATAACCAAATCTTACTGGTGGACGTTGTTCTTGGCCTTTCTTGTTGGGCTTCATTTTCCTGCACTTGCTCTCTCTCTTCGCTATCATTATTTCCTGTTCTTGATCTGTATTCTTCATCTTCTGAATCTGAACTTCTTTCATCCGCAAGGTTAACTTTGTCTGCATTGAACTTCTTGAAATGCGACACGTTTCTGGTAACTCGATGTCCTTTACCATTTTCTGCAACTACACGAGTGCCTTTTCTGCTGATAACGGTATATGGAGTTCCATTAAACCGTGTAGACAGCTTGTTGCTTCGTTGTTGTTTAACAATTACTGTATCGCCAACTCTAATCGTGCTTTTTGTAGCATTTCTTCTGTTGTCTGCATATTGTTTATGGTAGTTTTGGCTCTTTTCTTCATTTTCCTTGTCTTCTTTGTGTCTGTCTATCACCACCTTTTTGTCAATTATGGGAAGTTTTCCATGTACCTCCCGATTAAACAATAACTCGCATGGTGCGACCTTTGTGACAGTGTGTGGTGCACTGCAGCAAGAATCGATTAAGCTCTTGCCTCCATATCCTCCCTTCCACAATTGCTGTTTGGAGTGTCTTAATCAAACGCTGATTAAAAAGTTCAACAACACCGTTGGTCTGGGGCCAGCAAGGTGTGACAGGATTGTGTGTAATTCCTAATGCTTTCAGGCATCTGGCAAATTCATCACTGCTAAACGGTGGGCCATTGTCAGACTTTAATATCTGTGGAATACCATGGGTAGCAAATGTCTTGTCAAGTTTTGGAATAACAGCAGATGCTTTCGTTGAACGAAGAACTTTTACCTCGGGATAATGTGAGTAAGATCTATCACGACAACTAGATAATCATTAGATGGCAGCGGTCCATAGAAATCAACATATACAGTGTGCCATGGTTCTACTGGCAAAGCAGACGGTTGAATTGGTTCTGGCTGAGATGATCGACTCACTGTTTGGCATTGAAGACAGGAATCTATCGTTTGTTTAACAAGTTCCTCTATCCCGAAAAATCATACATTTTCTTGAGTAGCGCTTTGGTTCTTGAAAGTCCTTGGTGTGTTTCGTGGGCAATGCCAATCGCTCGCTTCTGTAGACTTTCTGGAAGTATTATCCTTGATCCTCTCAATACAATGTTGTTTGTACTTATGACAAGTTCATCTTTAAATGGTCGATACTTTTCGACATTGTCAGTGTTCCAGCGGTTGGAACGAATGGCTGCACAAAAAGTTCCTTTAGAACTTTGTCTTCATTAGTAGCATCGGCTATCTGCTTAAATGTCTTGGCTTTTGGATCACTGCTGCTCACAATGAAATTGATGTACTCTTCTGTGTCATGGTGACAGTCAATAGAGACATGCGAAGGGTGTCTGGATAGAAAGTCTGCAGGATTTTCAGCTCCAGACTTGTAAATAACTTTTAAGGAATAAGACTGAAGTCGTTATATCCATCTCTCTGACTTGACTTCGTTATACCCTTGACTTCTGCGAAAGGATTGCAGAAATTCCAACTGGGCTTGCATCGTCAAGTAATGAAGTTTTTTATCCTTGTAAAAGTATGCCATGCAGGGTGCCAACGTAAGGGCATCCTTAAGTTGATTAAAAGCCAATTGATGATCATCAGTCCACTGAAATTGAGCATTTTTCAATGCAACGGCTGCTGTAATTTGCCATGCCTAAAAGGCTGCGTACTTCATGAACACTTTTTGCTACAGGGGCATCCACAACATCCTTTATGTGTTGCTCAAAAAATTCAAGTGTGTTGCTCAAAAAACTACACTTTCCATAATTGAGCGTTAGTCCTCTGTTTTCAAGTCGTTGTAAACACTTTTCCAAATTGGCATCATGCTCAGCACGGGTTTTTCCATAAACTAGGATGTCATCAGCGATGTTTTACATCGTTAAGTCCTTGTAATTGGGTTTGTAGAGCCTACTGAAATATTTCTGCTGAAGGACTTATGCCATAGGTCAGTCATTGATAACGGAAAAGGCCAACATGTGTGTTCAAGGTAGTGATGAATCGACTGCTCTCATGAAGTGGCAATTGATGGTAAGCCTGCTGCAAATGCAGTTTTGTAAAAAAACTTTTCTCCATTTAGCTCAAATCGAACATCATCGACTGTCGGTATAGGGTGTCGTACCCTCTCTATGGCTTCATTTGCGCATGTCAACACATATCCGCACTTTTCCATCCTTTTTGGGGACTGCAACAATAGGGGATACCCAGGGGATACCCAGGGAGTACCCTCATTTTCGGGAATTCGCTCTATTATGCCTTCCTCTTCCAAATCTTGTAGGGCAGCTTCTACTTTTTTCCTCATGTGGTACGGAATTCGACGGACTGGCTGTGCTTTAGGTTGGTGTTTGTCATTAATACTCAGTTTAACCATAGTCATTGGAAAAACACTGGTCTGGAAGGCCGGCAAACATCAAAGGGCTTTTCGCATTATTTGAAAGCATGTTGAATTCTCCAGTCACGTGACAATATCCGTGCACAGCCTTGCACGGAAGTGTTTTATAATGGCAGAAAACAACGAACGTCGCAGATCTTCTTGTAGAATTTCCCAACATAATGAAAATTCAGAGGTATCAGATGAAAATTTGGACGCAATCTTTGAGGCTCTGGAGTTAGAGGAGAGTTTGCAACATGAGTTTGACGATGAAGTAAGCCTAAGTAGAAGATTAAACTGATCAATGACTGATAAGGGTCACGTACGTCTTTCTAACAACTACTGGTTGATTCTTTCCATCTTGCTTGCTCTCTCAACAAAATTTACCACTGATGAAAATACTTCCGTTTTTTAATTTTTTCCTGAAAGATCAGAAAATTAATTCCATTAAGTCGGCAATGCTGTTCAGCTTTCTTTTTTCTTATCGGCCAAATTTCGGACCCTGATTGTTGGTATGCTTTCTGCATGGAGACATCAACATCGGTATACAATAGATTTTGTAAGATCAAAGTAAATGTACAATTGAGACAAACTAAATCCTTGATACCCAAGGTTTCAGCGAGAACCAATTCAGTTTCCAATATTGTACTAGTTTCACATATTCAATAAATCAAATCTTTCAATTAGCTTGAGTAGTGTCAAATCTTTCAAAACTGCACAATTATCGCCGGGCATGATAAAATTGACATAATATATATCCACGATCAAAGCATACAAGAGTAGTGGCCGAAGCAGTGTGCACGGATAATGTCACGTGACTTTCAAAAATCCTAACAATAAGATATTCTTTTGATGTTTGCCGGCTTTCCAGACCAGTGTTTTTCTATTGACTATGGTTTAACTGGTTCCCCATGCAAGCATCCTAGGCCATCAAAAACTTTCCTATGTTTGTTTAGAATGTTTTGCGCATCAATGTAGCTGGTAGTGATTTTGTTCAGATGTAGGCTTACAAGGCCTAAATCTTGGGCAGTTTTCAACGAAATGAGGTTAGAGCTGTTGTTGTTGTTGCCGCGTCTTGGTCGTGCAACGTAAAACGTCCCGGTGGTCATGCGTCCTTTGGGGGTTTCCACAAGGCCGATAAACTTTCCAATAAATTTGACTGGACTTGTTACATTAAACGTGCTCGTGTCATGGCGCTGGGGGTGAACAGTTTTCTTGTCCCTAGACGAAAAATTCGAAGAGTGGCCATACGTTTCCCTTTACAAACACTTGCAAAATGGTTGAATTTTTCACAATTGCGGCATTGCTTTCCACTAGCTGGACAAGGACCCTTGTGCGGGTATACTGCTCCACAGTTATGAAATTTTAGCGTTTTTTTGCAGTTGGTTTTACCATGCGAATTTCTTGAAATCATGTGTGTTGAAGCCCCGTTAGGATCCTTGGATTCGATTTCTTTGGCTTGAAACCTGCTTTGCTCATCGTTACGCCCTTCAAGCAACATGTCCTTCAATTTAAAATTCGGATTTCCAAGTGCTTGCTTGCGAATTTTTTAGGAGGTTCCCCCGATGATAATCTGCTCGTCTATTTCAAATTCGGTCTCAGTGAACTCGCATGTTTGAGATGAGGTTCTGAGACGCATGTGGAATTGGTCAAGGTCTCGGTCTAAGGTTCTAAGGTCTTCATTCATAACGAAAAATGAGGCGAAACCGCAACGAACAACAGCAGTGAAAGGAATATTGCTTAGTATCAAACTTGGAACTGCATATGATTGACACTGATGCCTAGTCAAAATGGTTACGCAAGATTCGTAGCATAATGTGGTTGGCTTCGGTTGCCAAGTTCAAATTAGGGTGGCTAAAAGGTTGCTACGGAAGTGAAGGAGCAAATACATGGTGGAAAAAGGAAATGGGGCTGGAACTGCGCGAGTATGGCAAGAAAAGGACCAGGAAATTGCGGGGGCTGACCGTTTTGATAAAAAAAAAATATAAGATAAGGCCGATGAAGCTGCTTCGTTAAAATTGTTTCATACCCAAAATAAAAATCTGCTTAGACCCGAAAGTTTACTTGTTGTCCTCAAAAACTGCAAGACACAAGCTTTCGTTGTCCAATATGTCAAAGCCTAGATCCAGAAATAGTCCCATCGATCGTTCCGCATCTTTGATTCTTGCAATAGTGGCGAAAGGGATTAAACCGATTGCAATCAGCTTCTCTGCCATCATTCCAACAACAGCTTTGCCTAGGCCCTTTCGCCGGTGACTTTCCAGGGTCACAAGTGCACTAACTGCTCCTTCTTCATTGCAAAATACCCATGAAACTGGATGTTCAGAGCCATTTGGAAATGCTCCAAACGCAAAACCAAGCTTTGCACTTTGAACATACGTGTGGCATGCAAACTCAGAAGAATATTGATAATTCTGCATTGCATAGAGAACATCCTTTTCATTAAGCTCTCTGATTTCGTACCCATCATGAACAGTGTATGGTGTCAAATTATTTTCCTTAGGCAACAAAGCCACAGAAAGCGACACAAATCTAGAAATGTTCTTTCCAATGCTTAAGAAATCTTCCGTTCCTTTCCACCAGCTTGTAGGAGCAAACAAAAGCCAACTATTGAAACTTCCAGGGGGAAATAGTGGGTTCTCCTTGCAAAGAATCTTCTTTTCGTGTCTCGAAAAATTTTGTTGCATCAGATTTGACACATCGACATTCTTGCCTTTATGAATCAAAAATACCAACCTCTTTGAAAATAACGGGTGAATCCATGTCTCTTTGAGGGTATCAGAGAACATACTATGCGGCAATTTCACGGCCACATCAACACAGGCCACAACATAAGTCAACAAGGAGTCCTCTCCACCATCTTGAGCCACAGCATTCGAAGAAGTATTGTCGTCACTTGATCTTGGAGATGCAGGAAGCAAGTCTATAATCGCTATCTTACCTCGCCACAGCTTGTCTCTGAAATTAAGACAACCTTTCAGTCTTACAAGATCCAAAATGTCTTTATTGGTCTCTGGATCTTCAAGACGGCTGCGAACTCGTGTGGCCAGTTCATCAATCTGATATTCTTCTTCCAAGTATTGAATATCGATTTTCACGTCCTGACCTTCAGTAGCCATATCTAACGTGTTCTAACTTCCTCTGCGGAGAAAAGTCACCGGTCACGATTCCAAATGGAGGCTGGCTTACGGCTGACAACCAAAGAAAGGGAGAGGGCTGCGAGGAATCTCTTCTCGATAATTGTTTGCAATGATGTTATCTTTGAGCGGGCTTTTCAGGCGAAACCGCAACGAACAACAGCAGTGAAAGGAATATTGCTTAGTATCAAACTTGGAACTGCATATGATTGACACTGATGCCTAGTCAAAATGGTTACGCAAGATTCGTAGCATAATGTGGTTGGCTTCGGTTGCCAAGTTCATATTAGGGTGGCTAAAAGGTTGCTACGGAAGTGGAGGAGCAAGTGCATGATGGAAAAAGAAAATGGGGTTGGAACTGCGCGAGTATGGCAAGAAATGGATCAGAAAAATGCGGGGGGCTGGATCCGTACCTGGCCGGTGTGAACTGTAACTCCTACACATTGCTGAAAGAAAATGACTTGCGTCCTCAAAGCAATGAAAGCAAAATTAATTTGGCACTTTATGTGTCTACCACATCAATGGTAAATGTCAACATTATAGCATCATTTCATTTCAAACCAAAGGAGAGTAAGAATTTCAAGAATGGAAGGAAAGTGAGGGCTCGCAACTGCATTTCAGAATGCAGTGATCTTGCATTTCCTCCAGAAGGGACCAGAATCACACTGGAAAAGATTGTAATTTGGAAAAAACTCATGGCGTTAACTGTTGAAAGACCTCAAAGAGCTGAAGTTTGCCGTGTCAAGGTTCCAATTATTTTGCAAAAAAAGCCGCATTATTTGGGTCTTTGGTCTCGATAAATTGGGGAAAATGGCAAACTGAATATCCCTGAGCATTTACAAAAATTATTGAAGTGACGTTCTCACAGCAGATACTTTTTCATCTGGGAAACTCCCTAAAGAAGATGATGCATGCGCTGTCAATGAACCCAAATATGTATTTTGACACTGTCTGGAAAATCGATTGTATATTGACACTGTCTGGAAAATCGATTGTATTTCGACACTGTGTGGAAAGTCGCTTAAAAACTCGGTTACAACCAAGAAAAAAGGCAGAGATTAAATTTCTACACAAACAAAATCCTTTTCGATTTCTATAAACCAATATCATTCGATTGTTTGCTGTGGTTCAAGCAGATTACTTTGCGACAGAACTTCGACCCAAGAAACCACAACTCTTTTGGCACTATAAGAGGGGGGGATTTCTCAGTTGAGAAGTCACTTCTATCATCTACTTAAAAACATTTTTCACCCAGCACATTCGTTTCAAAAAACTTTCATCAGATTATGAAAACATATACGTATTTGACAAATGACAACAACTTGATTTGTATATTCACGATTATTTATTATTTGTTTATGTTTTTTCATTATATCAAATGAAATAAATTATTGAAGGCACCTACCAACTAAATCAACCAGAGTATTAGACGGTGAAGGACCTTTGGTCAACAATCGATTTAATTTCGTTTTCAATTAGTTAAGATTACTTTATCATTATTACATATGTAGAAACGATTAAGTTCAAACATAAAATAATCTTCGAAAGATTTTTGCTTCAAGATTCTTTCAAAGATTCTTTCTTGGTGACTAGATCAAAACAGAAACAAACGACCAATCTGATGGCCCATTCAGCCCATATCAATGGCTATGGACCAGGTAGCGTTGTCCATAATTTCAAAACCAACGCTTTGAAACAGCCCAATCGGGCGATTTGCATCCCTTCCCTTGTCGATGAACGCAAATGGGATCTGACCAATGCCAATCAGCTTCTCTGACAGCCTTCCCACAACAGCTCTGCCTAGGCCCTTTCGCCTGTGACTTTCCAGCGTCACAAGTGCACTAACTGTTCCTTGTTCATTGCAAAATACCCATGAAACTGGATGCTCAGAGCCATTTGGGAATGCTCCAATTGCCAAACCAAGCTTTGCACTTTGAACATACGTGTGGCATGCAAATTCCGAAGAATATTGATAATTCTGCATTGCAAAAAGAACATCCTTCTCACTAAGCTCTCTGATTTCGTAGCCATTGTGAACAGGGTATGGCGTCATATTCTTTTCCTTAGGCAACAAAGTCAAGAAAAGTATTCCGGTTTTGGGAAACATCTCTTCACTATCATAATAATATTTTACTCCTTTCCACCAAGTGGTAGGAGCGATGATGCCACGAGCTGAGCGGTTTTCTTCTGGAAATAAAGGGCTCTTCGTGCAGAAAATCTTTTTATCGTGTTTCCAGATGCTCCGCTTCAACAAGCTTGTTACATCAGCATCCTTTCCTTTGTGGAGGATAAAGACCAACCTCTGTGAATATAGCGGTAGCGCCAATGTCTTTAAGAAAGCATCAGTAAACATACTTTGCGACAGTGGGCTTGTAACATCAATACAAACTACAACATACGTTAACAAAGCCTCCCTTTCACCATCTTGAGCCACAGCATTCAAAGAAGCATTGTCGTCGTTTGATGTTGGCAATACAGAATGCAAATCTACGATCGCAATCTTACCACGCCATAGCTTATTTCTGAAACTAAGAAGCCCATTGAGCCTAATGAGTTCCACTGTGTCCTCATTCAAATCTTTTTCTGCAAGAAGACTACGCACTCGTGTGGCCAACTCATCGACCTGATCTTCTCCTTCCAGGTATTCAATATTCACTTTCACGTCTCCAACTTCAGAATCCATTTTAAATGCATTTGACTTCCCCGAGGACTGAGAAGAAGGAAAACACTGGGCTACGAGTGAGGGTTAAAAAGGCTCATGGCTGAATGAATACGCTGCACAAGCGGAAATCGGCGCTGATTGGCTAACAGCTCGTGCCCATAGTTACGTGGTAGCAACGTTCTGTATACACAAAACAATATACGCATAGAGCAATGGCGACTTAACATCAGTTGTAAGTTTATTCGGTATTTTATTCAATTTGTCAAAGACGATGCAAACGCTATTAGTAAAGGAGAAGTGAAATTTAGTGAAGTGAAGCGAAGACCTCAAACATTGACATAGCCCCCCTTAAAGAAAGGTAGGGAATACCCTATGGGAATTGTTGGTATTTAAATTTCTGAAAGTGCATAAGATAATGAAGAAGAGCCTTTACCTTCAGCGGCATAACTAGCCAAATGGCACTGGTCATGCCGTTGCGATTGGGAAAGAGAAGAGTTGCTTGGCTACGGCACCGAAAGGAGGCTGGCTTCGAAGGAACACCATGAAATCCACTAGGTGATAAAATGGTACACTGAATAGAAAACAGCACATGGGAAATAAGAAGAAATCAGAAGTGTCAATTGATATGATAACTCGACTTTTTGATGCCAGATAGAAACATCAAAATATGTGTAGAGAGGGTTACTGCTGGAAGCCTAGTATCTATTTTGTTATCTTTTACGTCTTAAATGGAAATTTTTCGAATCTATATACTAAAGGACACTCAAAGCGAACTCCTAATCGAACATTTTCAGGCTAGGGCTGGATGTGGAAGAAAGTTGGTGTAGCATACCTTGTCCTGTTGATACTTCTTCGTTGAATCAAGCTCTTTCGGTGATTCTACGGAGGCCCCATTATTGCTTATTAAAGTGCGATTCTATTTGCTTTGTGTGCGACTCGCTTGAACTTTGTGGGAGTGGTTTTCTGTCCAAGTGACCGCCACCATTGCTTTGAAGTTTGAGTTGAAAAATTTCACAGTCTACGATCTGATAAATTTGTTCCAAGCACTTGACTATTCTGGAAAAATTGCAATGTCAGAGGTGATCAAGGCTGCAAAAATTCTCCTAGTAAAATTTTTGTTAGGGCTTACTGTTTCATGCAGTAAAAATTCTAGATACTCGTCATGATTAGTTTTGTCACAGAACGTTGAAGCAACTAGAACTTGAATAATTTTGGCACTTGGCACTCTACTTAATCAGTGGTGTATGTCAACATTATAGCATCATTTCATTTCAAACCAAAGGTGAGTAAGAATCTCAAGAATGGAAAGAGAGTAAGGGGGCCCCAGTTGGGTAACTGTGAAGGAGAATCTGCAGGAATCTCGCATTCCTTTCTAGATGAGGCCATAGATATCCTGGATAAAGACGAGGGGCAAATCACTCCGAAAATCTCATATACCTTTTGTGAAGACCGTATAGTTTTATCAAATATCCCTAGAAATTATATTGTTTTCGTGGAAATCTCATACGCTATTTGCAAGAGAGAATTGCCCCTCGGATGGTATAGTATATCCGACTGAAAGGTCATGTGTCAGAATTTGAACCATGACGTTTCTCAGTGCCACATTCAATTAAATGTTGTAATGTACATGCCCCATTTATAAGGTCCACTCACATCAAAGCTTGCTGTCTCTTGATTAGTTAATGTAATTTGACATGTACCAAGGACTAGTTCTATACACAAATGACTTATGAAAACAAACTAGCGAACTACAATGAAAGGAGAATGTCCGGGTTTGAAGGTACTCGAATAGTTTGTTTCTATTAAAGAACCCCAGGGCCAAGACGAAAACCGGCAATTCCCATCCTCCATTACGTGAGCGGAGGGAAAAATCGCAAGCTGAACTTTACTGGAATCAATATTAACAAAACTATTAGCATGGATGCCCTCACAGCTAATTATTTGACATCTGGGGAAATCCTTTTAGAAGGTCTTCTGTTAATGACCGATCTATTTTTGGAACCTTGTGCCTGGAATTTGAATTTGAATCAGAATTTAAAATGAAACTGTCAGGAAAATTTTACGAAAACATCGTTACAATCGAGAACAACTTCAGAGAAATTTCCTAAGCAAAACATCTTTTGCCGTTACTATTTGCTGGAGCCCCCAAATAATTGTCAAACTATAGTACGTTCCCTTCACCCTTGGTACCAGACTCACTACAAATAACAGAGATCTGCGCTATTTTATGAGTCTGGTTTCCAGGGTAATTTTCTTTTTAGCGGTGTATTGAATGAGAAAGAGTACAAAGGACAGCGATATTAACTTTGTTCAGACATCAATGCTCATAAACCTCCATTGTTCGATTTTTCACTGTCCCAAAAGCATACTATTTCCAGAAAGACCTTTAAGTCAAAAAAAATAAAATATAAGATAAGGCCGATGAAGCTGCTTCGTTAAAATTGTTTCATACCCAAAATAAAAATCTGCTTGGACTCGAAAGTTCACTTGTTGTCCTCAAAAACTGCAAGGCACAAGCTTTCGTTGTCCAATATGTCAAAGCCGAGACTTTGAAATAGTCCCATCGATCGTTTCGCATATTTGATTCTTGCAATAAAGGCGAAAGGGATTAAACCGATTGCAATCAGCTTCTCTGCCATCCTTCCAACAACAGCTTTGCCTAGGCCCTTTCGCCTGTGACTTTCCAGAGTCTCAAGTGCACTAACTGCTCCCAGTTCATTGCAAAATACCCATGAAACTGGGTGCTCAGAGCCATTCGGAAATGCTCCAATTGCCAAACCAAGCTTTGCACTTTGAACATACGTGTGGCATGCAAACTCAGAAGAATGTACGTAATTCTGCATTGCAAAGAGAACATCCTTCTCACTAAGCTCTCTAATTTCGAAGCCATCATGAACAGTGTATGGTGTCAAATTCTCTTCCTTAGGCAAGAAAGCTACAGAAAACGACAAAAATTTAGAAATGTTCTTTCCAATGCTTATAAAATCTTTCGTTCCTTTCCACCAGCTTGTAGGAGCAAACAAGAGCCAAATATTGCAACTTCCAGGGGGAAATAGTGGGTTCTCCTTGCAAAGAATCTTTTTTTCGTGTCTCAAAAAACTTTGTTGCATCAGATTTGACACATCAACATTCTTGCCTTTATGAATCAAAAATACCAACCTCTTTGAAAATAACGGGTGACTCCATGTCTTTTTGAGGGTATCAGAGAACATACTATGCGGCAATTTCACGGCCACATCAACACAGGCCACAACATAAGTCAACAAGGACTCCTCTCCACCATCTTGAGCCACAGCATTCGAAGAAGTATTGTCGTCACTTGATCTTGGAGATGCAGTAAGCAAGTCTATAATCGCTATCTTACCTCGCCACAGCTTGTCTCTGAAATTAAGACAACTATTCAGTCTCACAAGATCCAAAATGTCTTTATTGGTCCCTGGATCTTCAAGACGGCTGCGGACTCGTGTGGCCAGTTCATCAATCTGATATTCTTCTTCTAAGTATTGAATATCGATTTTCACGTCCTGACCTTCAGTAGCCATATCTAACGTGTTCTAACTTCCTCTGCGGAGAAAAGTCACCGGTTTACGAATCCAAATAGAGGCTGGCTCGCGGCAGACAACCAAAGAAAGAGACAAGGCTGCAATGAATTTAATCTCGATCGTTGTTTGCAATGATATTTGAGCGGGCTTTTCAGGCGAAACAGCAACGTAAAACTGCTGTGAGAGGAATATTGCTTAATATCAATATTTGGACTGCATATGATTGACACTGATGCCTAGTCAAAATGGTTACGCAAGATTCGTAGCATAATGTGGTTGGCTTCGGTTGCCAAGTTCAAATTAGGGTGGCAAAAAGGTTGCTACGGAAGTGGAGGAGCAAGTGCATGATGGAAAAAGAAAATGGGGCTGGAACTGCACGAGTATGGCAAGAAATGGATCAGAAAAATGCGGGGGTCTGGATCCGTACCTGGCCGGTGTGAACTGTAATTCCAACACATTGCTGAAAGAAAATGACTTGCGTCCTCAAGCAATAAAAGCGGAATTAATTTGGCACTTTATGTGTCTACCTCATCAATGGTAAATGTCAACATTATAGCATCATTTCATTTCAAAACCAAAGGAAGGTAAGAATTTCAAGAATGGAAAGAGAGGGCTCGCAGCTGCATGTTAGAATGCAGGGATCTTGCATTTCCTCCAGAAGGGACCAGAATCACGCTGGAAGAGATTGTAATTTGGAAAAAAACTCATGGCGTTAACTGTTGAAAGATCTCAAAGAGCTGAAGTTTGCGTAATCAAAGTTCCAAATATTTTGCAAAAAAGCAGCATTATTTGGGTCTTAAGTTTCGATGGATTGGGGAAAATGGCAAACTGAATATCCCTGAGCATTTACAAAAATTATTGAAGTGACGTTCTCACAGCAGATACTATATCATCTGGGAAACTCCCTAAAGAAGATGATGCATGCGCTGTCAATGAATCCAAATATGTATTTCGACACTGTATTGAAAATCGATTGTATTTCGACACTGTATTGAAAAGCGTTTCAAAATTCGGTTACAACCACGAATAAAGACAGATTAAATTTATTAACAAAAAAATCCTTTTCGGTAACCATGAAACAATATCATTCGATTGTTTGCTGTGGCTCAAGCAGATTATTTTGCGACAGACCTTTGACCCGTGCCAGCCACCATTATTTGAAAGATTGCGTATCGACAGTCTCATTCCACGTGTTCTTTAGGCACTTTAAGAGGGCGAGAATTTCTTAGTTCAGAAGTCACTTCTGTCATCTATTTAAAAACATTTTTCACCCAGCACATTCGTATTAGAAACTTTCATCAGATTATGAAAACATATACGTATTTGACAAATGACAACAACTTGATTTGTATATTCACGATTATTTATTATTTGTTTATGTTATTTCATTATATCAAATGAAATAAATTATTGAAGGCACCTACCAACTAAATCAACCAGAGTATTAGACGGTGAAGGACCTTTGGTCAACAATCGATTTAATTTCGTTTTCAATTTGTTAAGATTACTTTATCATTATTACATATGTAGAAACAATTAAGTTCAAACATAAAATAATCTTCGAAAGATTTTTGCTTCAAGATTCTTTCAAAGATTCTTTCTTGGTGCCTGGATCAAAACAGAAACAAACGACCAATCTGATGGCACATTCAGCCCATGTCAATGGCTATGGACCAGGTAGCGTTGTCCATAATTTCAAAACCAACGCTTCGAAACAGCCCAATCGGGCGATTTGCATCCCTTCCCTTGTCGATGAACGCAAATGGGATCTGACCAATGCCAATCAGTTTCTCTGACAGCCTTCCAACAACAGCTTTGCCTAGGCCCTTCCGCCTGTGATGTTCTAAAGTCACAAGAGCGCTCATGACTCCTACCTCATTGCAGAATACCCATGAAACTGGGTGCTCAGAGCCATTCGGAAATGCTCCAATTGCCAAACCAAGCTTTGCACTTTGAACATACGTGTGGCATGCAAATTCCGAAGAATATTGATAATTCTGCATTGCAAAAAGAACATCCTTTTCACTAAGCTCTCTGATTTCGTAGCCATCATGAACAGTGTATGGTGTCAAACTCTTTTCTTTTAGCAAAAAAGTCATACAAAGTGTCCCAGTTCTAGGAAACCTCTTTTCGCTATCATAAAAATCTTTTGCTCCTTTCCACCAAGTTGTTGGAGCGATGATGCCACGAACTGGGCGGTTTTCTTCTGGAAATAAAGGGCTCTTCGTGCAGAAAATCTTCTTATCGTGTTTCCAGATGCTCCGCTTCAACAAGCTTGTTACATCAGCATCCTTTCCTTTGTGGAGGATAAAGACCAACCTCTGTGAATATAGCGGTAGCGCCAATGTCTTTAAGAAAGCATCAGTAAACATACTTTGTGACAGTGGGCTTGTAACATCAACACTGGCCACAACATACGTTAACAAAGCCTCCCTTTCACCATCTTGAGCCACAGCATTCGAAGAAGCATTGTCGTCGTTTGATGTTGGCAATACAGAATGCAAATCTACGATCGCAATCTTACCACGCCATAGCTTATTCCTGAAACTAAGAAGCCCATTGAGCCTAATGAGTTCCACTGTGTCCTCATTCAAATCTTTTTCTGCAAGAAGACTACGCACTCGTGTGGCCAACTCATCGACCTGATCTTCTCCTTCCAAGTATTCAATACTCACTTTCACATCTCCAACTTCAGAATCCATTTTAAATGCATTCGCACTTCCCGGCGACTGGGAAGGAGGAAAACCAGCGGGCTATGAGTGGGGGTTAAAAAAACGAAAAATGGCGGAATGAATAGCCAGTTGACAAAAGTAAACTCCAAAAAGGCTGCGAGGAAGAAACAAAGGTCGATTGTATTTCGACACTGTCTAGAAAATCTTTAGACAGACAAAGTTACAACCCAGAACAATGGCGGAGTTTTAAGTCCTCTTAGAATAGAATCCGTATCCAATTACGAAAACTAGGCAAATGTGTACAGTAACTCAAGCAAATAATCTTCTGAAAGAAATTGGAAGCATGCAAGCCAAAACTCGCCTCACCAAAAAGCAATTAAAGCAAACAATATAAATACTTTAGAGCCGTCATTCCAAAGATACTACGTAAGACCAGCTTACACTGTTCATCATCTCGAAGACTAATGGCACATTGACCCCTTGATCTGCAAGAAGGTTCCGCACTCGGGTTGCAAGTTCATTGACCTGGAATTCGTCACCTGGTATCAAAATTGAACATTCACGCCTCCAACTTTCCAAGCCATTTCCGTTGCGATTGGGAAAGAGAATAGTTGCTAGGCTACGGCACTGAAAGGAGGCCGGCTTGGAAGGAACACAATGAAATCCAGTAGGTGATAAAATGGTACACTGAATAGAAAACAGCATATGGGAAAGAAGAAGAAATCAGAACTGTCAATAGATATGATAACGTGACCTTTTTGGTGCCATGTAGAAACATCAAAATATGTGTGTAGAGGGCTACTGCTGGAAGCCCCGTTATTGGTTATCAAAGTGCGATTCAATTTGCTTTCTGTGCGACTCGCTTGAATTTTGTGGGAGTGGTTTTCTGTCCAAGTGAATGGGTCTATCTAAATGTAAAACAGTTTGATTTGAATGCAAATCAGCTTAACTTAATTGTGTAGCAGTTGTGGGCCACCGTAGAATTTGACTATTTAACACGTCGCCTACATATGTTTCAAGACAGGCTGCGGCAAGGTTTAATTGTGATACAAACGCCATATCGATTTACATACATTTTTGTTAGGGCTTACTGTTTCATGCAGTGAAAATTCTAGATACTCGTCATGATTAGTTTTATCACAGAACGTTTATCGAACACAACTAAGAGCCAGCTATATATGCCCAATAATTAACCCCTGTGTACTATGTGTCACTGGTCAAACCTCCCTGTGTTTCTATGAGGAAAAATCATTGGGTTTGGAAGGTCTGTTTTGTAAAGCTGAAATGACTTCCATCCTTGAAGCAACTAAAACCTGAATAATTTTGGCACTTGGCATTCTACTTAATCAGTTGTGTATGTCAACATTATAGCATCATTTCATTTCAAACCAAAGGAGCGTAAGAATCTCAAGAATCGAATGCCAGTGAGGGATAGCAGTTGTGTAACTGTGAAGGAGAATCTGCAGGAATCTCGCATTCCTTTCTAGATGAGGCCAGGAGAAGAAGACGAGGGGCAAATCACTCCAAAAAATCTCATACACCTTTTGTGAAGATCCTATAGTTTTATTAAATATCCCTAGAAATTCTATTGTTTTCGTGGAAATCTCATACGCTATTTGCAAGAGAGAATTGCCCCTCGGATGGTATAGTATATCCGATTGAAAGGTCATGTGTCATAATTTGAGCCATGATGTTTCTCAGTACCACCTTGAATTAAATGCTGTAATGTACGCGCCTCATTTATAAGGTCCACTCACATCAAAGCTTGCTGTCTCTTGATTAGTTAATGTAATTTGATATATACCAAGGATTAGTTCTATACACAAATGTCTTATGAAAACAAACTAGCGATCTACAATGAAAGGAGAATGTCCGGGTTTGAAGGTACTCGAATAGTTTCTTTCTATTAGAAGAACCCCAGGGCCAAGACGAAAACCGGCAATTCCCATCCTCCATTGCGTGAGGTCGGGAAAAATCGCAAGCTGAACTTTACTGGAATCAATATTAACAAAACTATTAGCATGGATGCCCTCACAGCTAATTATTTGACATCTGGGGAACTCTCTTTTCGGAGTCTTTTTGGAGGATTAGAAATGAAAATGTCTGGAAAATCTCAAGGAAACACCGTTACAATCGAGAACAACTTCAGAGAAATTTCCAAGCAAAACATCTTTTGGCGTTACCATTTGCTAGAGCCCCCGAAAATTCACTTGTTGTCCTCAAAAACTGCAAGAAACAAGATTTCGTTGTCCAGTATATCAAAGCCGAGACTCAGAAATAGTCCCATCGGTCGTTCCGCATCTTTGATTCTTGCAATAATGGCGAAAGGGATTAAACCGATTGCAATCAGCTTCTCTGCCATCATTCCAACAACAGCTTTGCCTAGGCCCTTTCGCCTGTGACTTTCCAGAGTCTCAAGTGCACTAACTGCTCCCAGTTCATTGCAAAATACCCATGAAACTGGGTGCTCAGAGCCATTCGGAAATGCTCCAATTGCCAAACCAAGCTTTGCACTTTGAACATACGTGTGGCATGCAAACTCAGAAGAATGTACGTAATTCTGCATTGCATAGAGAACATCCTTCTCATTAAGCTCTCTGATTTCGTACCCATCATGAACAGTGTATGGTGTCAAATTCTCTTCCTTAGACAACAAAGCCACAGAAAACGACAAAGTTCTTGAAATGTTCTTTCCAATGCTTATAAAATCTTTCGTTCCTTTCCACCAGCTTGTAGGAGCAAACAAGAGCCAAATATTGAAACTTCCAGGGGGAAATAGTGGGTTCTCCTTGCAAAGAATCTTTTTTTCGTGTCTCAAAAAACTTTGTTGCATCAGATTTGACACATCGACATTCTTGCCTTTATGAATCAAAAATACCAACCTCTTTGAAAATAACGGGCGAATCGATGTCTCTTTGAGGATATCAGAGAACATACTGTGCGGCAATTTCACGGCCACATCAACACAGGCCACAACATAAGTCAACAAGGACTCCTCTCCACCATCTTGAGCCACAGCATTCGAAGAAGCATTGTCGTCACTTGATCTTGGAGATGCAGGAAGCAAGTCTATAATTGCTATCTTCCCTCGCCATAGTTTGTCTTTAAAACTAAGACAACTATTTAGTCTCATAAGATCTATTGTGTCTTTGTTGGCCCCATGATCTGCCAGAAGGCTGCGCACTCGTGTGGCTAGTTCATCGATCTGGTATCCTTCTTCCAAGTATTTAATATGAACATTTACGTCTCCAAGTTTGGAACTCATTTTTGATTTGTCTTTATCTCCGCTATAATACAGGAACTAGGATCGGATTACGACACCGCGTGGATTGTGATTTCGATCCTTTATTGACTTTATTGTTCACTTCCCTCTCTTTAATGGCAATGAGAATCTTACTCCGGTTCTCAGATAGCATTAACTGCGGGATTTATTGTGATGGTTGGTAGTCACATGATGGAAGGTTTGGTCCCCGTTTTTGCGTGTTCAGTATGAAGTGTAGGTTCAGCTAAGGGACAATACAACCTCTTGAAGAGAAGCGGTCTCATTCGCATTAACAGCCCCCGCTTGTCGGGGAGTTGTGCTTTCAATTCCTTTGTTTGGAACAAATAGCTTACAGATTTCTCCACGCCAATAAGAAGCGTTTTTCTAATTTAATCGCATCCGCAATACAACAGAAGGTCATATTTTGTAGTAGGATTGCACGCTGCACTCTAATCACATGTTTAAAGGCATTTTATTTCCAGTCAACTAAATGCCTTTTATCGATGATCAAGTGGATAATTTACTTTTGCGTCATTGCTTCTTTTTTATAGGGCTTGAGCCTTAAAATATTGATTGCCTCGCTTTAATCTCTCATCAGCCCAATTTTTTAAAAAAATTTCAAATGCTTTCACAAAGTAAAAATTCAAGTCACGGACTCAGATGGAGAGTGCACTGCAGCAGCATTAATCGCTTTCGTAATTATTAAGAAACTAATGCGTAAGAAAAGGTAGGGAGGAGAGGTTATTTGTCACAAGCATTTTTTAGTCGGTCCATTAATTGATAAATTTATCAGCGACTTCTGATCGCTGCGATTTCTACGCCATGTTTTCGTGCGGTTCACAAATTGACAGGGAGCTATTGGCAACTGTCCTTCAAATGCTCTTGGCGCCTTATACAAAAGCTTAGTTAACCAAAAACAAGGAAACCTTCTAGAAATTTTTTAGTTCGGCCACCCAATCTTTACTCAACATCGAAGCAGCCTCCTAGGCCACTAAGAGTATCATCAGGACTGGAAGGAAATCCTTATCAGGCAGCTAAATGAAACAGAAAAACTCTATGCCAATAATGTTCACTACTAATTTAAAAAATATTATTTGGGAATTTCAGCTAATACTACCTACATCCTTCCCCCGCTACGAAGAATGATTTTCCCTCCATTTTTGGAATTAATGTTAAAACTTCAATAAGCTAGTGCGCATGCGCGACAACTGCAAGAACAGAGAGCCACATTTCCCCCTCTCGGGCGTGCCCTGACTGGAGGTGTCGAGAAAGAGTACAATGGGCAGCAATATGAACATTTTTCCGGCGGCAATGCTCATAAACCTCTTTTGTGTGGGAAAGTTTGTTTACTTGACGCTGCGAACTTAGCAGTTACGGAGGAGAGCCTTTTAGATCGGGAACCACGCGGAAAGCGATTTTGAATTGAGGGACATGAAGCGAGAAAACTTAAAGAAACCTTCAATAAACGAGTGAGATCGTACATTTATTGTATGCTGCTATTTTAATTTTATTTTCTATTTGCTTAAATTTTTCTCTGTTTACAATCTTCGTCTGCCTTGTGTTTGGAATTTGTGGAGCGACAGAACTTTATCGTTTTTCTCAACAAACAATTTTGAGGGCTTCTAGCCTAATTCACCACAAAAGTGGCACCTCAGACCGGACATTACTTTTGAGATTGGGAATTTATGTAACTTCTGGGTTTGTGGAATAAACCGCGAATTTTTATCATGTCCATGACGAGAGGGAAAACATGACAAAAGATCCAGCAGACATCGGTAGTCGAGGAGCAAGTAAGCCCCGGGAAAACGACTGGACATTTTCACTGAACATGCACTGGACAAATGTCCAACGTAAATGTTGCGTCGTTTTGCCACCTTGTCCAGTCTTGTTCAGTGATGTTGAGTGTTGTTCAGTTGATTTTGAAGGTAATCAAAAATGTTCAGTGGACAGGATTAAAATTCTTTTGTTCATAGATATTGTAGAGAAATGTTCAGTCGTTTTGCCACTCTACTGAACATTGTCCAGTTCGCGCACGCGCAATGAATGTAATGGATTGGATTTGGCGCGAATTTATTACCATTATTCAAATCTTCAACAAGCTTTAAATCCGTGGGAAGAAATGGAATCAACATTAAACTTCAATTCGACGAAGAGCAGGAAAAGGCATTTCATTGGTAACGACAAGTCTTCTGAAGATATTAACTATAGTTCCGATGAGGAAAGCGATGGCAGAGAGCACAAGTACGGCGATTTTTACGAGCCTGGCAGGTTTTGTAGCTAGTTTTCCCGCGCGCATTCTTCCACAGTGTAAAAGTTCACTGGACAATGTTCAGTCGTTTTGCCACCACCAAAATTTTCTGGATGTCCACACACTGAACAAGTGAGCAATGTTCAGTGCATGACCAGTGCAAATGTCCAGTCGTTTTGCCGGGGCTTAACTTGCAAGCGAACGAGAAGTGGATGAGAGGGCCGACATGGCTATGAGTACCAGAACTGTGGCCAGCTATGATTCCAACAAAAGCAGCTATGATTCCAACATTGAGATACCGCGAACACTTTCCCCATCGTATCTGGGCTCCTGCTCGAACAATATTTCCAATATTGGTTTTCTAAGGTTTCTTTGTTTTCTAAATCTCTGGAGATCCTTGGTAATTTTAAGCCTCGGTAAGTTAAGAAATATCAGAACCGTATGCCATTAATGTATTTCCTGTCACTTCGCATGCTTCATTAACAGCAAAACTTCTTACTTAATTAACGAATATCAATTGCAATCTTAAAACTGTAATTATAAATCATCTGAATATAAAATGGAAAAATCCGTAAAAAATAGCTGATTCTAATCATGCAAACCTTTGACACAACAATTCATTCATCAGGACTCGACCAACTGATTTGCCGGTTCCTGATTGGAGCAAGAGCTGCTTCCTGCGCCCCTACATAGTCACATAGCGCCTCTGCGTGGTCATCTAGCAACTCTACGTGGCCTTCCACGCCTCCGCAGGGTCGGCATCACCTCTGTTCCTCGTCGTTACTGGGGTATGGAAGAGGGCTCTTCACAAACGCTTTTCAAGGCTGCAGTGAAGCGATCCTAGCCCTCTTTGATTGTGGTTCGTCATTTTCACCTCTCTGCAAAACAAAGTATTCTCGATCAAGCAATCCTTCTTTACGGAGCATCCTTGTATGTACCCTGGGTACCTTGTATGATAACGAGAACACATATCAGGGAAGACCTTCACTTGGGTTTTTCTCAAAGCTACTGGTGACGCTTTGGTGACGTCAGCTGTGCTCGTACTGCAATTTGTCATAATCAGGATGGTGTGTTGTCAGTGTGGTGCTGTTTGGTGTCAATGTCGCATCGCTTTTATTAGACTCAATGAAAATGACGTAATTTTAAATTAGGGCAAAGCATGTCAAATCAACGATAAAGTCTAGCTGGTGTAACCTGGTACAACTGATCTGAAAGGATAACGAGGGCGCGAAAGTCTCCATAAAATTCTAGGGAATTTCAGGTAACAGGGAATTACATTTTACAGTTAACATTTAGCGGTATGGTTATTCGCACCGAAACACACATCAATAACCGCATTAAAATTTGCGTCGAAATCTGCAACGAAATATGCATCGAGAAAGCTGTACAAGCCACTGTGTGTTCTTGGGAAAATTATAATTTTACCAGTAACGTTGATATGTGCCCCTCTTCGTCCGAATTTTCCTCTTGAAGCGCATTCTCCAAAGTTGCAGCGTTGATACGAAAGTCACGTGACGTGCTCAGCTTAAAACTTTCCATAAGATTAGTCACCTAAAAACAATTGAAAAAGTTGCAATGCTTCAGAAAAGCAAAAATCGTACTTTCTTAAATGCCCCCCTTCTTGAATGCACCAATCAATATCAAGGCTGTCGATTTGTATTTGAAAGTGAGGGATGAAGGGGGGCAGGTGTTAATGTGAAGAGTATTTAGGGGCTTACAAAGGCAGTTCCCTATAAATATTTTGACAAAAAAATCTTTCTCAGGACCCTACAAAGAAAAATGAATTACAGAACATTTGACATCCTTTCTTTCTATCTATAAACGTTTTTCTATTTACTTCTACATTGCCTTCACATATATTTTGCGCCATAAAAAGAAGGTTCTGCCAGACTTGATACAAAACGAAGTCATCAAGCAAACCTTAGATTTCCTTGAAAGCTGGATGAGGAATCTCTCGTACTGCTCAATCGAGTAAATCAGATTTGGGATTAGCTTGGATTCCTTTATTGCTCGAATCTAAAAGAAACAGACTAATCTCAATTACGTCATCCAGCAACGGCTATGGCCAATAAAAAATGTCTACAAAATGCAACATTGGCCTAATGCAGCCTTTGGCGGGAGATAGAGAGAAGCATTGAATACAACGAAAAAGAGGCCTAGATGCAGATAACCTTGCAAGCACTTGGCATGTGATGAATTTCCAGGATATACATCACTTATAAAAAGAGAAAATGATGTCTGAAATCAAAAGATGTTTTGTGGTTCTTGTGTATTGTTGTGGTTCTTTAGTGTATTTATTCCACTTCTATTTACTCCTTTTTGGCTTACCTGCCTTTATTTTGGAAATATCCTCTTATTTCTAGCTTGCATATTTCTCAAGTTTTCAAAATAGTCACATTGGTGCACCGCAAACCTTTTGCACCGTGCTTTGCTTGTTTTTCTTCCGCTTCGCACTGGCAGCCTCGTCTTCGATATTCTGCGTCGCCTGCATGTAGGTTATCATTGCGTATGCTTGCTGCGCCAAATGAGTCGCTGATAGCTTCACCTGCGCAGCCGCAAAACAGTCAAATTAGTTGTTTTCGCGCTGGTCGAGTAAATGCATATTTTGTTTAAAATATACTGTACTGACATCTTTACTGATCTGCATAAACGTATGGATATAAGGAGCGAGAGAGTTCCTATCAAGCGAATATTTTCCAGTACTTCACTAGAGCACATATTAACTCAAAATGGCACAAACATTTTTTTGCTTAGATGGTTTCAATCTTGAATGTTTGTCGAAGCCAAGTTATACTTTGTGAGTAAATGAAAAGTCTCTCGAATGCAAAAGCTCAGCAAAATTCTAGATGAAAAATAATAGGATTTCTGAATTGATTCACAAGTAGTGATTTTTATATTGCTGCATAATCCAGTTACTATATCGATTGAATGCTGGCAGAGAGCTGATTGAGCCTGGACAGGTCACGTGAAATGCAGTAGAACCAGCGATGCTTCAAGCAAGTTGACTGGGTGAAAATAACTTAATCAAAGAAACAAATTTCAAAACAGGACAACTGACCAATTTCTCAAACTTCTCAGTCATGTGGCCGATCTTTTGTGCATATAAACCAAGATGCTGGAAAACAATATTAGTGCTTGTTTTATCATCTTGGGAGCTGCAAACGACGGAGCTTTGAAAACGAGCTGAAGGATGATAAAATTTCATTGGTTCAAACCAAGATGCTGGAAAACAATATTAGTGCTTGTTTTATCATCTTGGGAGCTGCAAACGACGAATTTTGAAAACGAGCTGAAGGATGATAAAATTTCATTGGTTCAAACCAAGATGCTGGAAAACAATATTAGTGCTTGTTTTATCATCTTGGGAGCTGCAAACGACGGAGCTTTGAAAACGAGCTGAAGGATGATAAAATTTCATTGGTTCAAACCAAGATGCTGGAAAACAATATTAGTGCTTGTTTTATCATCTTGGGAGCTGCAAACGACGGAGCTTTGAAAACGAGCTGAAGGATGATAAAATTTCATTGATTCAAACTTACATATTTCGTGAGAGAGCCAAGGATGGTGTAGAGTTTGGTCAAGCTCTGTTGAGAAAATGAGAGTTGTCTACATAATGAATGAGTAACTGGCTTCGATGGCTTTTTATACGAAGAAAGTAACTGCATTTGCAGATCAATGGTTAAGTATGGTTAATAACACAGAAAAAACATGTTTACTTCTAGACAACAGAAGAGAACAGAAGTTGAATTTAAAACTTTAGTCAATCAAAGAGAGCAACTGAACTAAGCTGGAGTAGTATTCTGACTTGGAAGTGGTAGAAGATAGCCATTGGGTAATAGAAATTTCTGACTAGAAAGGGATTTATAATTCTCGCATACTTAGAAAACATTATAGTCCAAAACACCACATAGTATGGAAGCGTTGGAAAATGACCAGCGCCCATTTTACACCTGATTTTTTAAAAGTTTAAAAGAAATGAACTCTTTTGGTCTACATAGAATGAGATTTTGCAAAGAAATGCAGCCAGACTCTATAAAACCTATATGAAAAGAAAACCTAGCGTGCCTAGTAATACAAAAATCAGTATTTTCGTAAGGATATATCCAGGTTCAGCCTAGATTTGCACTGACAGATAGTATTGCAATATAATAGAAAGGTGTTTTACTGCCAGTATTCCTTTGGTGTCGTGCAAACCCGCGGGACTTCAAGAGTCGACCATTTTTCTCGCGGGATAAGGCAAACCTTTATTATTGATGGCCTTTTCTTACAAAAGCTTACAGTAATGAAAAGATTCCAAACTGGATATGCCATGAACATCAATGACTACATCCTGCTTGCCCTCGTTTCACTACCCCCTTTCATCCTAATATACAGCATCATCATCCCCCTTTCAACATTGCAGATTTAGGACATCAACAGAACTCATTGTCACTAGATGTGAGTGAAACATTCCACAGGAAGTTTATTTATTTAACTTCACCTTGGTGATGGTGTCCGCGCAAGTTCCTTCAGGGAATGCTGATTGCACTAGTTCATGAAAAGCCGTCACCAATCCAATCAGAATTCGGCATATTGACACCTCTACGTCTTGCTGTTCCTCTTCGAGGTCCAACATGGCTTTATCTACAAACAAGAACACAGGCCTCCTGAAAACTAGCGGCAGCGTCAGCAGAATGTGAGGCTCGATACTTTCAAAAAAAAGACCACTGCAAATTAATTCAAAGCAGTCAGCACCAAACCTAATTCTAGTAAGCTTTCAGCATCACTCTGTTGTCTCTTTCTAAAACAATGTATCGTGTGGACTATAAGCTTTCATGTTTTGGGTAGCCCAAATAAGGAATGCCTAGGTCTTATAAGAAATGTCTCAAATTAAATATTTCTCTAATGGTGAAAGGTGAAATTCTTGATAACCTGTTGCAGTCTCGACATGGGCCAGAATCAAGATGTCTGACTTCATCTTCGAAAGAATGAACTCTGTTTCATCCAAAACTTTGTCAACGTGACTCAGCAGAATGAGCTACAACGAAAAGAGGACCAGTCCGGTCAGGAGTGACAATTACTTGCGAATGACATCAAAACGTGTGATGACAGCGAGGCACAAAGCCTGCATCGACACTGCTAGGATCGATAACCAGGAGCTTCCGACACAAAGAGTGGCACAATGTCAATAACTGTTACGTAGATCCTCTTTAAAGCCACTGCTAAGAATTCAACTGCATTGATGGAACTCAGAATGATTTCCATCATACGCTGGCGTCAGAGACCAATGAGTACACCCTTGGGTGACTGGCGCTTCAGAGGAGACTGAAACCGACAATTGGTGAAGTGAACTCACAAAAACTGTTGGAGCGACAGTCGTCAAATTGATGACGGCAAAATTTGCACGGTCCTCCACTTCAACTTCCTGCCAATGAAAAAAGAGGAATGAGAATTTGGAGCGGAAAATGGCTTAGAGCCCGCTAAAAGTACATGTTTTCAGACTACATATAAATTAAAGCACAAGAAAGTAGGAAGTACAGAATAACAGTACAAAAAAAAGTTCGTGCACACCTCATCAATATCTCCCAGTTGACTGTGAATATCCTGGGAGATTGTTCTAATCTAAGCAAAAAGGAGCAAATATATTGTGTATATATTTAACATGATGTGTACATTATGTTTTGCTCATTTCATCTTATTTATGGCATTTGTAACTACACAGTTTTGTTACATACTAATAAATGACTAGGAGTGTTAAAAGGCAATGCAAGCAATGAGAAAACAAAGATAACGTAGGAACTCGTGCTCGTCAAATTGAATCGCCAAGCTCTAGTTTTGCCAGAACATGGATGACAATTAATAGAACGAAGACAAATGACGTCAGTCGCATTCTTGTGACCACTGCGTGCCTTCCGCTGGAGTTTCTGCCAGCTTTTACAAACCTGACCGGGTGTGCAGACCAAAGATAGGTATAAATCAAAAGGACCGAGATGACTTTAGAAACTCCTCAACAAGTACTTCAAAGGACCATTTGTTGAAGAAAGAAACTGGCTTACCAGGTTATTTTTAGAATTAGTTTTCCTGTGCAACTTCAGCAGCGAAGACAACAGTGCCTTGACAAGCGCCGCATCCTCTTAGAAGAGATAAACAGCGTGGCGGTCATAAGGGATGCTTACGAGACACCCATGAAAACACTAATAGTGAACATATAATGTTGGTAGTATTGCTTTTTCCTTTCTTTATGTAAATGAACCACAAAGTCTTGATTTACCACCATATCGATTGCTGTAGAGAGATCGCAGCTGCTCAATAGTTAGAGACTCAAAAGAACCTTTTTGAAGTTCGTATAATGGCACACCGCTGTTATGATCGTGTCTATAAAGCAAACATTAAGATGCCTATTGATAAAAACAACGGACACAAAGTATGGATCACAGTCATTCTTAACTGAATACATCGGTTATTGTAGCAAACACAAGCAAACATTACAGTGAACGTAGTAAACAAAGAGTGGGCACAGTGATGAGGAGGTCATCAAATTTTGAAGATGATACCGAATAGTGATTATAAATAGAGGGAAATTAGCTTCAAATACCTAGTTTATGTTCAGCGCACACGCTCTGCAGCCAAGCAGTGACTTGCGAAATCTACAAATAAACCCAGAAGAATGGCAAAGAAGCAAGAAGAGGACTGTAAAAGATGGTTGGATTCATTCTATCAGTGGCCATGCATGTAAGTCCATTCTATACGGCAAAGCTAGATGGTAGTCCAATACTTGATAACGAAGGTTGGGGAATTCCCTAAGCCAAGGTATAATGCAGTTAGAAGACCACTACCATTCTATGCCACCACATTATCTTGCCAGCACGTTGTAGTAAGGTATTCACTAGGCTATAGGAAAGCTGGAAAGCGTAATGAGCAGGGCTGAGCCCGGATCACTGACTGTTGCCAAGAGCTCTAACCACTCGCCCACCACGGCTTATTGAGGACTCTACGCTACATAATGAATGGCGGTTATTCAAGAGGCTACGTGAGTGAACAGGCCTACTCTCGCTGCGTCCAGATGATCCGTCATTTTGGTCATGATGTTGACAAGGCCCAGGGCCTCCTTCATGGCACGGCTATCGTCAGCTGATACAAACAGGTTCATTGCCATTCTCTACAACAACAAATATAGACAAAATTGCAAAGAGGCCCGAGTCAGCATTTTCAACCTTCGGGGCTCGTTTATTATTTGACAGAACAGGAAATTTTGACAACTGCGTCGGCTGAAAGACAGGACTAAATCATCGCCCTAACAACTGAATGGCATCGAGACTTTTGACCTTTGACGTTATACTGAAGACTTTTAGAGCAACGAGTTTCTTTGCTTTACCGATATTCAACATGCACATTAACCGTGCTCTACATTTGTAACACCCATCTGTAAAGCATGTAACATCAATCACATGTAAAATACATCTATTTTCATCCATTGAACCAAAGTTAGGGTCCTTACTTGAACAGGAAAAAATGGTTAAAAAAACAATGAAATAACCAGAGCTGCAAAAATAATCGGAAACCGAGAACTACATTCACAGAAATTGTTTTGGCATAGCAGAAAATTTTCAGAAAAACTTGATAGAAAACAACTGTTCTATGATCTTAGAGGGATCAAACAACAACCAAATTACGATATTGTACTGAAAACTTTCTCAAGACCCAATAAATTTGAAGCCTTTTAAAACATTTATGCGTACTATCGATAGAACTATTTATTGTACACAGTACTTTTACCTAAAAGGTTCAAAAAAAGAAAAATGTTTGTTGCAGTTCTGGAAATAACTAAACGAGGAAAATGTGCAAATGGCAAAATCTATCAAATGACTGATTAAAAAAAAACTCACCTGAAATCTCCTGAGATACAGATGGATGACGTCAGATGGATCATCATCCGTTGTCTGGGTCATGAACGTTGGTGCAAATTCTGGATAAAAAGGAATAAAAGAATAACATGGGCGCAATCGCAACAGACCCAATGAAGGAGTCTGAAAGCAGAGAAATAAACAAGCAGCCAGAGTGACGTAAATGTCTGTCAAACTACTTCTTCCAACACATCTTGGCAGTCTTTAATCATTGCTCCACTTATCAATTCACACTTACAGACAACAAAGTCAACCCCATTTGGCTTAAGCAAGCATGCAGAACATAGAATGAGTTCAAATTCGAAAGCTTTGTCAACAAAGAATCCGTCACTGTTCAAAGAGAGGAAGGGAAGTTTTGCGATTGAGAAAATGCCCTGGCAGTTCAAAAGCCTTGACAGGCATTTTTGCAATCATTTGCTATCAAGTGGAAGCACTTTGTTACGAATAGCAGGATGATTGAGAAAGTGTACCTAGCGAGTTTAGGAATTGTGTCAAGTGTTTGGGGAAGTGGTTGCAAAGAATGTAGATGATCGACTGGAACCCTTCAATGCAGCTGCTTGTGAACCTGCCAGCCTGGAAGAGAGTCGCAAAAATTTTACCAACCAGAAGGAAGAACGATGGTCATTCTTTTGACAATAAAGTGAAGAAGATTGCCGCTCTATTGGCAATCGACGTTAGACAACTCGTCAATCAATTAGACATTCCTTAAAGATTGTAGATGTTTGAAAATGACCACGCTGGCAAAAAAAAGCCGGTCACATATCGTAAAATACTATACAGAGGAAAGAAGAGAGCATGATTGGCTATTTGATGACCAATCAGCGTCTATTCACACCATTCTTTAGATAGTTTGAAGCGAAAAAACATGGGATGCCATGAAGGAATTATTCTTTGAAAACTGTAAGGTATGGAACATAAAAATACGTTGGATACCTTTCCCTTTTGCAGCAGATGTTCTGGTAGGCATGTATCACCGTTAATTGTTAATAGAAACGTCCTGTTCATGGAACAAAAAAACTATGAAAATATATGACATGAAAAATAACTGACATGAATTGTCATAAAAATGATGGCATAGCAAATTTACAGAGCACCCTTGAGACATCCCTACAATATCTAGACTCCTTAGGAAACCAAGGCAGTGCACAACTCTATTACCTTCCAATTAAACAACATTGTTTGATAAGGTGTTGGGGATTTCTTCCTCCCGGACCATCGCATTGTTTTGTATCATGAATCTAAAAAAGATCAAATTTAAAACGAATTACAGCCGCATAACGATTTTAAAGGGCTGATCTCGCAAAATCGCACAAAATATCGATAGGGTTGTGTAAATGAAAGTAGAACGAAATGACTGGCATAGTGGACTTACCTGAGACAGTTTCTGCAGGGCTGCCACCACGATGAACTGCGGAAATTCGAGTGTTTCTCGCAGCGGCTGGATCCCTTGTTCGTGGTCAGTTTCAGTGTCACTGGAAGTTAGTGCAGAAAGACAAATGAACAGAAAGCGAGTGTTGAAAACAACATGGTGCCGTGACCCTCGGGTCATATCAAGCGTCGCAAAGTGGAACTGCCATTGTCAGAAACTATAAAGATGGGTGAAAAATTTACATTTAGAGCAATTACACTTAGCAATTTAAGTCTTTTATTCAGCTCTTTCGGTCATATTCCCAACAATGTAATGTGCATTATTTCCAGCAAAACATTCTTTGAGACTTTTAGTTGATAGGTCCTCGGCGAAAAATGATTTTCCTGGCAATAATTTACTTGATAATACATAATACGTAGAAGGAAGCTGGTAGCAACCCACCAGAAAATAGCCTCAAGAAAACTGGAGATGCAGTTCAAAGAAAGAACAGAGCTGGGCTTCCCTACTGATGGTCTTCCCTTTTTGCCTGGAAATGAAAAGTAGCTGGCAATGAAGGTACAACTGAAATAGCTGACTTCAAAACTCTTGTCACTAGGGTAACAATACTCACTTTAAAGGGGGATGGCGTTACTGGAACAGCTTCTCTTAAAGTCCAGATCACGGAGGGTAGAGAAAATTAAACAGGGAATATGGAAATAAAAACAAATCTTATGAAAACACAGCTACCTCCACTTTTCTCAGCAAGTAACTCGTTTACTTTTGTCCTCTTTTCAAAGAGTTTGATGACAGTTGTAGCAGCTTCTTGACTAAAAAAGATAGATGATAAACAAATGAATGAATAAATCATCAAGGTACCTGAAACTGAGAGCGATTCATTGCAAATATTTGATCACAGAATTATTTATTGTCAACCAAAGAAGAATTAAACACGGCTTGCCTGAAATTCCCTGTCATCCAGTTGTATTCAATCAAAACCTAAAAGATGCATTTGAGAGCGAAGGCTTAAGAAATCGGATGAGCAACGGGGATTGCATTACGGAGTGTTTGCCTTAATGCGCTGGTAAACACAGGGCCCAAGTTTCAAAAAACACGATTCATTATGCTACCTCTTATTTTTGAAAGGAAAAGCGACAGATTTTGAAAAAAACAAAGAGAGAAATTCATACTCAAGGGGCTTTTACGAGGTATAAGACTGCCATGAATAACAAGCTTGTTACCTTTCATGATTTCTAAAACGTAGGCCTAGGATATACTAATGACGTCAGACATGAATCCACCAGCCGTGAAGAACAAACGAAACGAAACAAACTTCGAAATAGCCTTTGGATATAATGTTGCACAGAGTGAACAAAAATTTATAACCTGATTTATTCAGCCAGGGGCGTTGCATAGAAGAAATCGAAACCATAAATAGCAGAATATCTCCAACTATATCCAACATAAAAATCGCATCTTGGAAACATGGATGTAAACGTGTTTTGGTTAAAACGATAAAATGGCACTTTACCTCGTACAAGTCCGCAACCTGCTTGGCGAAGATATTATTTTTCATTCCGACGCTTGTTGATGTACTCAAATCAGCTGATTTGTCCTACAGGCGAATGCAAAATACAATTTCTTAATTCGGCGTTATGCTGTTTTAGTTATGTTTCTTGATTGAAGTAGTAGAGGTTTCCTGCATGAAATAGCCACCGGTAGAAATATCACATACCAATTCGAAGTCCTCAAGATCGGCCTTGATCATTCGCTTCGTGCACTGTTGCAGTGTTTCCTCAATATCATCCAGGAGTTGCGACAAAGGTTCTTCAGGAAAAGGATAACAAAAAAGAGAAAGCATTAATGAAAGTGGGAGAGGGGGCCTCTTAATAAGGTGCGAAGCAGACAAATCAAAAAATGATTCCTTAAACAGTCTGTTAAACAAGACAAAACAATAAAACTGAGACGGAATCAAAACTCAATTATGTAATAGCTTGAGGGATCATGAAACAATTACCATCTTCATCTTCGGCACTTTCCAGTCTGACTCCAGACTTTTTAGTGCAAAGTTGCAATGCATTCAGCAAATTCGCCTGCAACAATAAAGAAAATACGTGTCTCAAGAATGACAGGTCAAAAACTTAAAAGGGTCAGGACACCAATCACATGGAGAATTTTAATAGTAGCAGGCTGGTATTTTGGAGTGACGGAAAACAAACATGGCGGCTGCCTACCAATGGCTCAGTGAGTACAGCTTGTTGATCAGAAACTGAGACGCAGGGCTCGAGCCTCACGGCAGCAGGGATCTCCACGTCCGCCTCATAGTATATCTTGAACTACAACAAGAGAAAACGATAAACAATTAGCGTAGGCAGACATCGAATGACGTCATATGATAATGCAATAGTAAAGTCAATAGAAAAAGTAAGTGCGAAAGGTCATGAAAGGTTAGAGGTCAACAAAAAGTCATAATGCACAGATGGCGTTTACGAGATGCGCATGCGCGTACCTGCGTAAACAAAAAGTCCAGGATAGGATACGTCAGTCTTGGGTTTTTGGACACAACTTCAAAGAGGCCCTGGAAGGCAAACGGAAACGGTGAAAAAAAACTTCATTCGAAACAACAAAAAGCACCTATTGAAACATTATTTCGTATGAGTTTGCTTGAACCACACTTGACTTACGAGAAGAACTTATATGCATCACGTTTGTTTACAAAGGAAGATTGAAAACCCTTTCTTTTACGGGTACGTAGCACTGGATGATGAGAAAATCTGGGTCAAAACGTATTTCATGTCAAACCTTCAGATCTAAAGTTTTTCCTCCCCAAGTCAATAATTACTCTTGAGCGCAAAAAATATCAGCTGAGAAGCAATGCAAATAGTTCGCGATGCAATAGAAAGATAAGAACATTGCTTACAGGCTTGATGAGGTGACGCCTTAGCGAGAGGAAAGGCAGTTGTAGCCTCCTTTTCAATCAAAGCACAAACCGTTCGCATCTTATGAGAATGACATTCTAGGACAGAGGGTTGTGTAAAAAACAGACTGATGCGGCCTAAATAAATTCCAAATCTAATCACCTCATACAGCTGGAATCTCACTTCAAACTGCTGGGAGAAGCATCTTCTCAAATTTCCTGCAACAAAATCCAAAATTTGCGTTACACGTTGTTATTTCAAATTCCCCACTTGTGAATAGTTTCTAATTTTGAGAATCAACATGGTGAAGAACATGTCCTAACCCTCGCATAAAAATGCGTCATCTGCGACACATATCGAAGATTAAAGTACTGCATCTGGTAGTGAAGAGGGTTGATGTAGAGGGGGAATGTGAAAAAAGACTAAACTTAACGCAGTTGATTATCCAAATCACAGTCAAATTGATTAATATTTAAGACATGCTTCCAAAAATGTTATTTCGACTCTCTCAACAGAACGGAATATCAAGCATTGGCTTGATAACAGGGAAACAAGATGAGTCTTCACTGTCAACCGTGAATCAAATGACGTCAGTCAACTAGACACTTTAGCAATGGCAGCTGCAACGAACCACCGCTATGTACATGTAAAAATGCGACTATTACAAATTACTAGCATTTACCTGCCGGTCATAATACACAGACGAGTCGATTTTATGGGGTCTGTTTATCTGAGAGCTAATTGTTTAGAATTAATTGAAAGCTAAATTCAGTGGAAACCTCTTTTCGTATACTTTCATATTATAAAAAGAAACATCCAAAAATCGTTTCATAGATTTGAATAGGCTGGCAGTCTTTTGATTATCCATCAGTCGCGGACACAAGAATAACGTGATTGCGTTTGAGTAAAGAACGCGCAGCTACGTCCCCGTAGACAGAGTCGAGCTTGGTCAGCACGCAATGCATCTAGCAAACTCGAAGATACGTGGCAAGGAACGAGGGAGACGTGCCAACTTACAGCTAGAGCCCTACCTAGAACTTCGAGGCAAATTGACTCGTTTATAGCAGGAGTAAGCCTGGATGAGCTCGGGATTGCGAGTTGACTGCTGGAGTAGAGCTGGGTGGCTGCGAACTGACTGGAACACGGCATTGAGTTGCCCTCCACCGGAATCTAAAAGGGAACATGCTAAGTTTAGCTAAACACTCATCCGGTCCTCTGCTTAACTTGCCATTTCCATGCTCGAGCTTCTGTGGCTCTTGCATGCTGGGATATACACTGCATACACACAGCACGGGCCAAATCTGTTCCTTCGAACTTGCTTCCTTTTGAATTAAATTGTACTTATTTGCTGTTTCAGAGAACTACAGCGTTTAAGGTTAATGTGCAACATGGCTTTAAGCGACTTGCGACGATTAATCTACTGAGCTATATGCCTTTGAATTTCAAAGAGGTAGCCTCATTTAAATTAGAAGCTAGATTAAATTAGAGCGTTTAGTAAACATTTTACTGGTCAAAATAAGACAACACCCCAAAGATAATATCAGTCAAGAAATCACCAGGAGCTATATTCTGCTCTTCGTATAAATTGCTAAACATGTTATTCAGTTTATGCAAAAGGGAAAGTGTAAATAGCTCAACTATTACAAAACTAAACTCTGCATAAATAAGAAAAGATGAATTTTGAAATCGATGAAAGTTTTACAAGTAATATGAAAGCTCTTCATCGAAAAATCGCATTCGAGAATGAAGACGATGATACCTTAAAGTGCTTTAGGATCAAGAGAAATCCAGTCACTCCAATTCTACGAGATTCCATCTGCCTGAAAAAATTTAATTAACACATGCTTATGCAACATGGCAATGAAATTAGGACGTAAAGTGTGAGGCCTAGAAGATTGGTTTCATGAGCCGGACCAGCTCTAGCGCCAGCCCAAGAAGAATTTGGTAGATCATCACCATTACTAAAAACAGTTTTAATATTAGCTGCAATTGAGTCTTCCTGATATAGTGAGGGGCATAAGACTTATTGCCAACATAGAGTGATAATATTTGAAAAATCTAGAAAATAGATAAACAATTTTCGAATGATACTTTGAAAACAGTGCTTTCTTTAGAACCATCACCAGTGAATCCTTCATTGTGGCGCTAATCTTCATTATTGGCTGAAATATTTGGAAAAAGTTAGGTGAGTTGTGATTTTAGCTGAGTAGGTTAAAGAAAGCGTATTCAATTCTGCTCAGTTACAATATGGCTACACAATGCAGGATCTGTATAAAATGATTGATATATGCTTCTATTCCTTTCAAGAAACTGCAAGCGTACGCTGAGACATCGAAGATGACGTCACAAGTATAGTTAGGAACAAGGCCCCTGCTGGACGGACAACGCTACTCGCCACGGATGCAAAGAAATGCAAAGAAATGATAAAAAGATGCAAAGAAATGCAAAGAAATGCAAAGAAATGCAAAGAAACGAAACAGACTCACGAGAACTGCGTGTAAAATTCCTTCTGCAATGGATGGAGTCAACATCAATATGTAGTCAAATACTTCCTTGATCTGAAAGAGAAATGCAGTTTGAAGCTTCAACAAAAAGAAAATGAGCAGGTGGCTTTAAGCAAGCTCTGCAATACAAAAAACGATTACATGTGAACTTTTTATTGACAAAACTAAGGGACTTTTGTTATTATCACATTTAAATTTTTGAGCATTTTAAGAAAAGACAATTAAGAAGATAGAAATCCAATCGAACCAGCCTATCAGAGAGTAAGACAGAGAGTCTCAAGACACGAGTGCAACTCGGAAACGGAGAGTCAACAGAGTCTAGCTCAAGGTAGTGACATCATCTGACTGCCTCCACATTCAATGACATTGTAGTTTGTGAGAGAGGGCCTCAGGTCGTTCGATTTTCAGATATGAATTTCTTGGGTTTAGTTCAGCTTCTCCAATAATCGTTGGCGTGGTAACGTGGACAAATCCCTGATGAAGGGTTTGGATAACTATCAAAGTTTTAAGATAGGAATAGTGATAGGCTTTTTGACAGGATTAATAAAGACTAAATCTGCGACCTCTATTCTTATTCTGTGAATTTGGCAATTCTTTCAAGGCTAGCTTATAACCATCTAGACCATCCACTCTTACCAAAAGCCTCAAAATGACAAAATGCAACTGTGAACGATCGTGAAAGCAAATTTACGCAATGCACCTTGGGAAGGCAATCCAGCATGACTTGAGGAGCTGAGGCAGCCAAAAGTGCCAGGAGATCTGAAAAGAAAACGAGAGACTCATTGCTTACCGTGAAAACATAGACAAGCTATCAGGATGTGGGGAAAAAGGCATTCTAATCAAAACATACCAAACCAAGCTCAATTATTGAATTGCATGCTCAATCTACCAGACACAAGTGGGCAAAACATGCAAATAATAAATTAAACCAATAAACAAAAAACGCTTTGTTAGCTATCCAAACTTGATCCTACGTTTTCCAGTTTTGTTAAATAAATTGATGCTAAATATCTTTAAGGACTGTTGGTTAAAAAACAAAACATAATTACAAAACTATTTTCCTTCTTCAAAGCCGTTATTTTCAATAAAAGTCCTTGACCTGAAACGCATCTTGATAATCAACAAGGACAGAAAGGGAAAGAGCAGCCTTCGGCACTCTGAAATCCAGTGTTTCAGACGTTTCTTGAATTGTATCGCATATCCATCATTAGCAAATGTGTGTCGTAAACATGTTTTCACGATACAATGAGTGAGTGGGCTTGACAGATGGCTATTTGAAATTTTTAATTATTCATCACTGTTTGCCATCAACTCGGCTGCGCAAATTATAAGACCCAAGCAAATGCACGGCGTAGGCCTAACTAATGGATTCTCACCAACATAACAGACGGCACTTGGATTCGACTTTGTTGCAGCCGTATTCAAAATGTGTGCGACGATTTCTTCGCGTAGCAGTTGTTGATTCTGGAAAAACAACTTCACAGTCAAATAACAGCTGCTGAAGATCCGTGACGGGAAAGGAAAAACAGGCCATGAGCCCTGATTAAAATCCCCACATGAAGCAAGCAAAGAAGTGAGTTCGGAAATTGGGAGATACATAACCAGATGAATCGTAAAATTCACAAAGAAAAGGGTTATAGGGTACCTCAAAAGTTGATTGTAAAATCTTTGCCCCCAAACTGCAAAGTCTCTGAGCTGGTGTAGTTGGTGACCGAATTTCAAAATTGTCTAAACAAATACGAGCGAGTAAGAAGATTTTTCTCGATAACAACAATTCATCACATATGACGCCTCGTTTAGAAAACAATTTTCCAAATCTCAGGCAGTAAATATTAAAGTAGGATCTGAATTATAGCCCATGGGACTCGAGTATATTGAAAACAAAGGGGTACCGTTCTGTTTCGCCAAGTAGGAGTCCATGAGCAGCATACCAAACCTCGTGACACCTTGCACAACATCATCGCAACCACGCTTACTAGAGGAAACAAGAAACATTTTACAATACTTTAAACCAAAGATTTTCAAGCTTTTTCTTTCAGACGTAAGATTCAAAGTAAATTAAATTCATTGTCTTCTTCATTCGCTTACTATCATGGCACTATGATATTAATCATTCACAATCATTAACAGCAAATTACAACAACCTAAAGCCTATATTGAATTGCTAAAAATATTGGTGAAACCTGTATTGCAGGACGGATGAAAATACGGCATCTACATTGCAGCTTTCCTCGTACAGTTCTAAAAAGGAAGCACACAGTGGGAAAGGTCAGCGAAAAATTAAAATAATAATGCTGATAGAAGTAATAATTATTCATGGACGTCGTGCTGAAGCGAGTCTTATGGGTGAGACTCACAAGCTAAAATGAATCCAAAAAATTGACTCAATGCACAGACCTCTAAACCTGCTCGAATTCTTCCTTCTTTCGTCCTCCTTGTACGCTTTAATTACCACTGACTTTATATGATCAAACATCTACAAAATTTCCATGATTTAGCTAGGATTTCAAGACTTCTAAACATTGAACATAGATGGCGAGATTTTGTGGGAAATTTTCTACAAGTCGAGATATTTGTGACACTGTCCAGGTAAGAAAAGTACTATGTGACAAAATCAGAACCCTTAAATTATGGGCTTGTTTAAAAGAGTCTTCACTAACCAAACCAAATACTCAGAAGAATAAAATTGTGTTTCAATTCAAATGATGCCAGCAGGTGAATTGTATTTCGCCTTTAGTTGCGCTGAAAACATCTTTTCTTCTCAAAACAATATCTTGAGATGAAGATGACAATACCCACTGAAATACAGATATTTATGCATAAAAATATTCGAATAATTTTTACATAATTTACGCAGGTCTTTTGTTTAATTTAACGAACAAGAAGTGTTAAAAACTGGTAACTGTATACTTCATTCAGTCATGACAACAGAAGCACGTACATTTTCTTGCAGACGCCTGACGCTTGAAATCGCCAATGCAAGAGACACGTTGAACGGCGTTAGCTTGTCGTATTCTTTTCCTTTCCTATTAGTCTGAAGGAAAACGCAATAACAATAAGAAAAGAGGAAAGTAATTGTTAAAAAATATAGTAATATGATACCGAAATATAATATATATTATACCATATTTCTCATGAAAAACCGGATCTAAAAAAGTGATGTTAATTTCAAGATTGTCAGTCCGTCTTCTCTGCCTTTCATGATAACGATTTTAGGATGATAATAATCATGATAATCATTATGAGGAATCGTTTAAGACACGCTTTCCATGTAACATTTGTTGGGCCTCTCAGCCAATGTTTAATTTTTAGAAAAGGAAACGGAACAGACCTTGAGGTATTTTAAGAACTCTCTTCCAAGCTCTTGGTCCTGTTTTACTGCAAATGCGGTGTGGATTATAACTGTGCCCTTTGTCTGTTTCAGCACCGCATCTTCATCTTCACGGGAGTCTTCTGGACCAGCGGTAGCTTCTGTGTCTTTGCTGTTCATGAAAGTGCATATTCCGTCGAGAACAAGTTGTTTCTGGCCCTAGGTGGAATTGCAAGAAATGGTCAAGAATGAAACTCTATACGGTGTGCAGTCAAAAAACGATATTCAGTAAAACTGATTAAAATGAAGATGATGGAGGAAGAGTCGGCAATACCTTCGTTGAAAAGAGCAAAAGTTCGTAGCACAAGGCTGGGAAATTCAGGAAATCAATCTCAGGCATAATTCTGGAAAAAAGCAAAGGGAAAAAATCAAAGAAAAGCTGGTAATTATTTCAAATGTGAAGATTTGATAGCTTAAAAGCCTTGTTTGAGAAACTGGAGAAAAACGAATGCTCAGATCAAATCAAGGAACGAAAAGAGACATCTGGATCCAATTAGTATATTCTATATCTGCAATAATGTCCATTCGCAAAGACTGAATTCTAGCTAATGATAGAAAAATTCACAGTCTTTTGTGAAGGCTAAACTGAAATTTAATTGATTATAGGATTTTAAGTCACTGGTTTATAAGGAGACATTATTGCAACTGTGCACTTCAAAGCCTTTGTGACATCAAGTAAAAGAGTAAATGCTACACATTGTTGGGAAACCAGTGAGCCAAACAAACCTTGCTATTTTTGATACCACAAAGCCAAGCTCCTCTTGTGTCATCTCCACATCCCTTGAAAAGAGTTGTTCTGTGAAGCATTTCAAATTTCCCAGAAAAGTAATTTTCAAACGAAACCAAATGCTAGATTTCACATTGGAAAGCCACAGCCAACTAAACAAAGATGTCAAATCAATTTTTAAAAAACTCACCTTAACATTTTGACAATATGAATCAGAAATTTTGGATTCCACCTGAAATACCGAAACAAATGATTATTTTGGTATACAAAAGATTCAAAGGAAGAAATGGTATACAAAAGATTAAAAATTGCTAGAAAAAGCAAAACTACTTTCCAAACTAGCAAAACTAGTTTTCCAAAAAGTTGGACGAAAAAAGTACTTTTAAGTATGCGAAAACTAGTTCTGCTTTTTCTAGCAATTGTGAAGTTTTGTACCACAAAGCACTTGTTCAAAAGATTCAAAGGAAGAAATTCAACTTGCAAAAAACAACATTAATGAAAAGAAAAAAAATGAAACAAGCTGACATGATTTTTGAAAATTGAAAATACCTGCTGGAACATAATGTGTTCAAAATGTGGTTTTTATACTCATCTCCTTTTAATTCTCCATTGTCTGAAAGTTAAAAAAGAAATGGTCAGTGAAAAAGATCATTGTTCCCCTATAAAACATGATAAATCAATAAAAAAAATCAATAAAAAATATGCAACATATAGAGACCTTACAAACCTTTTAAAGGCACAGATTTCAGGCTTGACAGATGGGCAAGAGCCTTTGGAAACAATTCTAGAGGCCTGAAATGACCAAACAGCAACAATAAGCCCTCCAAAAACAATCAAGATTTTAAAAAATTACCGGCTTGTCTGCTAAATTACTCATTTATTGCTATAAGAACCAATTTTGTCATTGATATTATAAAAATATATTCCAAGGTGGAGTCTTGAATTGCTTGTCAGAGAACACTAGCCACAAACTCCATACACCCTTACTAATGGTTACTATGATAATGTTAATGGTACTCAAGACAAAAGCTAAGCACATACTTACTTGGAAGCTACAACAGTTCCTGATTTAATGCAGTTTACTATGAATTCAACGATCTGCACCAATACATTGGCATGGAGATTATCAATCTAAAATTCAAAGGCATTATCATTGATATGTGAGATGACAATGTGAGATGTTGGAGTGATTGATAAAAACAGAACTAAAGCTTCATAAATTATTGTAAAATGATGCACCCAAGTATTGAGCATTTGTTAATTTGACCACATACTTCTGATTAATGTGATCCCTTATTTGCTCTGTAAATACAAACTGTATTTTATTATTGGAGACCAGCCATTTTCAAAGCAAGGGGAATTTAACTCTCCAACCAGGATCAGAACTTTGACAGAATACAGATTGAATACATTCTGATCACATACATACAATTAGTTCATCCAATCAACAAGAAAATATCATTTTTTCCTGAGACATCAGGACTTATTCATACTTCAAGATGTGCATGATACCTCCATAAGAAGAACATTGAGGACATCTGATACCAACTGAAAAGAGAAATAGAATGCGATTGTGGTTTGAGGTGCTGCTGTGCATGTTGCATCATTGTCATGTGGGCAAGCAATACAGGCTGCAAGGCCTTGAAGCATAATTAAAATTTGACATTAACATTGATCGGGCTATCTTTCCACAAAATAGCAAAAACAATTCCTTCTCCAACTCCAGTATGATGACTTGATTCAGAGCTTTGGTTAAATTTTTAAAAGAAATTCAAAGGGTAATTATAACAACATTTAAAATGCAGAAAAGCAAATTATACCTTGTGCGACAACTCGGGTTTGCTGAGACATTTGAACAGATGAGTGTAAAGTCTAACTGCAATATTCTGGATATCATTAGGATCTTTGTCTGCAAATACAAAAAAATAGGTAATACTTTTAGCCTGTTGTAAACTATATTAATTTTTCCAAGACATGCTTGAACAGAACTTAAGCTTGCCAAAACAAATAATAAATAACAGATTAAATCTACATACCCTTAAAAATACTCCTGAGAAAAGTTACTGATTCTTCTGCCTCTGTTTCAAGAAACTTCTCAGCAATTGTAAGAATCTTAGGGAAAATAGCATGAATTTTGAATAAAATATGTTGCATAGTAAACCTGGAAAAATTTTCATACCCATGAGGGCTCATATTGGGAAATATGTGTATACTAACACTAACAGAAATGTTCAAATAAAATCATGAAAGAAAAAAAATCATGTTTATTCAACAGTCTTAGCTTTGAAAAGAAAAAGACCTTTTGTCTGTCTTTAACAACAGGATATGAATGCATCACACTAAATTCATCACCTGATACACCTGACCATTCATTACTAAAAGTATTGAGGCTGCTTATTTTTGAATTTGTCTGCAGGCTGTTGGTTCTTATTTGAAGATATTGAGCACTTCACGATTGCCTCTTAATGGCAAAATTGTAAACAAGGTAAAAGTATTTCAAACTTTGACTGTAAGAAGAAAACAAGATGAAGAAGAAAGAACATGTAGTTTCCCTGGATTAAAATAAAAAATATCAATAAAAAGCTTATTTCATTAAAACTTAAATAATTTACACAAATTTTTATGCTGAGTTTGTCATCATCTTCTATGCACCAAAATTTACAGTTTTCTTTCATCTAGTTGTTCTAGAATTTGTCCAAAGTCCATGCAAAAGTCTATTATATGAAGACAGGAAATGTTTGCCTTTTTACTCGAAATAATGCATGTATAGCAAAGACTGAAATTGCTAGGTTGCCAGGCTTCGAAAAATAATACCTGTTAGATTTCACGTGCACAGCTTGTGAACAACAGAACTAAGGTCCAGGGTTGGGCAGAAGAATTCTGAATTTCAGTAGATCTTGCGTGCTCAAATTGCTTAAAACTAGGCCATTGAGAATGCCTGAACATTTGTTTATTTCACATTCAAAACATTCCAGAAAAAAGATAACAGGTTTTTAAATGTAAAGAAAGAACAATCAAAGCAATGAAAAATAATAATGTACAATAAACTGACGAAAATGTGCCCTTGTTTGTAAAATTCGTTCATTCAATCCATTTCTTGCCAATTGAAAGATTTTCCGCAACTGCTTTAACAATATTTTCCTAATACGTAGTCGCTCCCTCTGAGTGCAAAAACTAGCTGGCCTGGTTCTTTCTGCTTGGGGGGGGGGTTGTCAAAGTTCGCCGTCTAATATTATAAACGGGCACATTTTTACCTCTGATACTTCAAGATCTTTTACAAAAGTTTTCAATGCATCGAAATCTTCATTCTTGCAAAGCTTCGATGCTATACTTTCCATTTTGACAAGTACTTTTATCAAATTCAGAAAATAAATCGACTTGGTAGCTTCATGTTGTCAAAATGACCTTCAGTTTGGCGCCAAATATAATGTGTTACCACAACGAGGCTGATCTCACTTGCATGACAGGGTTGGTATTGTTTATTTTTATAATCAGATTGAAGTATCTCAAAGACATCGTAGCAGAACTGTCAGAAAATCTGTTTCCTCAATAAAGATAAGACTAAGTAGGCGTTCCATGAATTATACATTTGAGCACACGGAATTTGCAGAAAACTGTCAAATGCTCATATAACGAGGTTTGAAATCTCTTTCCTCGTCATCACAGTTGAGAAAGTATAAGGTCGCATACTCTTGCCTCGGAAAGGGAGGAAATGATGTGATTGATGCTGGCTGGCTGTCTCGATGGGACATCTGTTTTCGCGCAAATCTAGAGAACAGCGAAAGAAGAAGTCTGATGATCAGATTATTCTGGAAGGAGAAGGTATGATACTTTTTCTTGGGATTAAAATACATACCAGCAGACCGCAATTAGATTTGGGCAGACTTCCGTGTGCAATATTTAATTAATAATAACACAGTGGATTTTTGATTTCCAAGACACCTTTTTTATCATCGCTGCCCGAGAAATCGGATAGTGAATTGTTTTGATTTAACTTATTTTCCTCTAACCTGACGTAATCTTGATCTCATTTCCTCAGTTCCAATTAGTGTTTTCTCTTCGGGCTCCTATTCTCTCAACGTCGATTAACAATATATAGATATAGGAGTTATGGCTAAAGAGCCTGATTGCCTTTAATATTTCAGACCTTCCAACTTAATAAACAATTTTACCTTCTTTTGGTCATTAGAATACAAATTAGGGTGCTGCAATCATTTTTTGCTCTCTTTCCAGTATGTCTGGATCATTTTGAGATACTAAGATCCATTGGAAGAGGATCCTTTGGAAAGGTAGATATAATTTTCATCGAGTTATCAATTTACTGGCCAACTACAAAATGTTGAAAAATTTTCGCATTCCTGTAAAGTGTTCAATTATTTCCATAGCCTAGTTTTCTATGAGTAAGTAGAATGGTTAGTAACTAGAAGGTAATGTCTGTCTGAAAATTATTCTCTACTTACTAGAGGGCAGTTCAGAAAGGGTTTAACTTGTTGAGTCTAGGACACCTTGCTGCTCTCACTGAGACATAAGTGTAGTTCACATGAGCCCTGTCAAATGTTTGAGACACATTATATTAATCCCTTCTTTATCATAGCTTGCGAGGATTTTTGTTTACCTGAAGTGCATAATCTGATCGCATTTTGGCATTGAGATCTATTTTTGTGTAGAATGAAGTTAGCCATGACACAATTGTGAGTTATATTAAAAGGCGTTGAATCTTCAACCAGAAATTGCATTGCATTGCTAATTAGAAAGCAATATGGGGGGACAGGACTGCTGATACTATAATATACCATACCATAATATAGGTAGATGGTGCGCAGAGGTGCGGTTTGGAAGTAGTCAAAAAGAGCTAAAAAGCCTTGTAAACATCCTACAGTACTTTTAGCAGGATTATAGCGCATGAGTGTAATAATTACAAATTAGCTCTCTTTTTAATGGTTTCCATTGCTTCATAGAAATGTTTCTTTTGACAGAGTTTTGCCATTGTGTAGTACCAGGTCTCAAAATATCTCCTAATTAGTTTTACTTGCTGGCTTGAACATGTAATTTAGTAAGTTCTAATCAAATTATTCTTCTGGCAATCATTTTCCTTTTTTGTTTTAGCTTTGCAAACAGATAGTGCAAATATTTTTTAACCAATTTCTTTTTTCAATAACGTTTGATTATTTTGTGGAAAAATAATACTAACATTTTGATTGACATTGGAATTGCAAACCATACAACATTTAGAGCAAAAATTCACCAGAATGAGGAGTCAGTAGATAAAAGAAGGCAAGGGGGTGAATAATAAAAGCCTTGGGTTATAACGCTCTGAAATGAAATGGACAATATGAAGCAACTCATACTTTTCATACCATCAATTTTCTTTGTCTTGACTTTTCTTTCTCTAGTTCCACAAGTTTATTTGCTACTTTTTCAAGTCTCACATTTTAAAAGAAAAATTTTACAGCTAGAAATACTTGTGTTCATTTGGTGACAAAAACTTAATGCCTAGGAGACAATTTACATATTGTTAAACTTAGCAATTTAACAGTGAGTAAGAAGCTTTTCATATGAATAAAATTTAACTACTTTTAAGGACTCTGTTGTCTTAGAAGATGAGATGCAATCAAGTGAGCTTGTGATTCAAACTTCAAGTGCTATCAGATATTCTTGAAGCATATTTTCTTCTGTCATTTTATAGATATTTAACCCAAAAATTCGCTTTTGGTAAGCATTTGGCCCAAAATATTGGACTAACCCTTCATGTCTGTATGTCATGTGCCCCCCTGGGGTGGATCTGAATCCCTTATTAATCATAATCATTTATATCTTTATCATTTCATTACTCATAATTCATCAGTTATCAATATTTTTACCTAGGCATTGAGACATCTTTTTGCCCATTTTGCATGGTATGAATTGCAATTCATATGTTTATAGACCTTTTCAGTCGGCCGTAACAATACTTTACCTGGAAACCCACTAACATGTGTTGTTCCCAATTGTGTTTAGGTATGTATTGTTCAACGCAAAGACAACAAGAATCTCTACGCGCTGAAGTACATGAGTAAAGAAAAGTGCTATGCACAAGGAGCTTTTCAAAATGCGCTCAAAGAACTTCGAATAATGAAAAATCTCAGTCACCAGTTTCTGGTGAATCTTTGGTATGCGTTTCAAGACGAGGAAGATATGTTCATGGTTCTAGATTTGATGTTAGGCGGAGATATAAGATTTCACTTAAACGAGGGTAAACATTTCACGGAACAGCAGATCCTACTTTATATTGCGGAAGTTGGTCTGGCCTTGGATTATTTGCATCAACATCGAATTATTCACAGGTATGTTCAGAGCTGACCTTTGCGAAATGCAAACACACTAGATGAAATGAGATTGAAAGGCAAAATGAAAACTTCAATTTCAATAGCTCCTATTTCCTTCTTTAACGCCTACTTTGTCCTGGAATATAAACATTTGACAAGTTGCTCCGTCACTGTACGCTATTATTCTGACGTTGCCTTTCAAGCTGCCGTTTCACTATCTTATATTACTTGGGAAGGAAAGGCTAGATTTGTTGTGCAAAAAAAAGTTGTGAATCCCATCTTGTTGATAATAGCTTTGTCGACTCACAAAGTCTATGAAGATATAAAGTGAATTTATTAAAATTTATGTTAGTACAGCCATCAAACCTGGATGTTGCCCTACACAGATCTTGTTTTAAGCGAGTGATATAAACTACGGTTTCCTTTCTAAAATGGCGTTTGCACAACTCTACGCATTCTTGTATCCACTTCCAAACGAGGGATTCGTTAAAAAGTTATCAATAACTTCTCATTTCTCATACATTCAAACGGTCTTTTGCCACTGCTGCGTGTCTTTACAGCTCAAAACACATTGCGGCCTGACTCATTGGATTCTTTATACTCGGACCTTCTCTTTAGCACAAATATAGGCTTCAGTTGTTGAGGATTGTCCATTTCTTTCTACAGAGACATTAAACCAGATAACCTTCTTCTCGACGAGAAAGGTAAGGCCGCTTTTCTCTCCCTGGATTAGATAAGTCGTTGTTAGTTGTCAATGTTTTCAAAGCAATGGAATGAATTCTGACACTTTTTGTGCATATTGCGAACACGAAAGCAAGTGGTGTGTGACTACAAGAACCAACGTTTGACGAATTGGTACTTTGTGAAACGATTGAAAGTTGTTTGAAATTTGCATTATATTCACTACAAAGAAAACTGCGTTGACATTGTTTTAAGAAAGTCAAGGTAAATGTTAAAGGTCATTTACTTGTATGTAGCTTTAGAGGAGCGGGTACATCAAGCCTCTTTAGGAAGAGCAAATCTTCGACTAAAAATAGCCAACAACATAAATATTCAGTCAATTCCACGATGATAGGATTTCTATTTGTATTTATTTGCTTCCAATTTGCCAACGGCAGCAATAGTATTTATTCTATAAATCATAATTTCTTATTTTTTACACAGCTGGCTTTAACTGCTTCACCGATTTAACTACTTTAACTTTCAAACCAGTTGGTGTTTCCCTGACCAGTGTTGGTGTTTCCCTGACCAGCATGCTGTTTTAAAAGCTAGAAGGCATCTTCTTGTATAATCAGAAAGGCTTTCTTCAATGTCAATGCCATCATTTTCCTTTGTCATATTTTGGCTTTGGCGGAAGACAGGGAAGTCTCAGTACCCTAACCAAATCTAAGTTATAATCCCTGGAACTTTCTATCAATTTCACCAGGGGGCAAAAGCGCTGCATGCACGTTTCTGCACACTTCACCCCTAAAAGTCTTGTCTGTGTCCCGAGCTTTCTCTTGTATGCACCTAATCTGAGAATTGACCATTCTTTCCAAGGACACGTGCATTTGACCGACTTCAACATCGCCACCATTTTAAAAGACAATTGTCTGGCGACATCACTTTCTGGTACAAAGGCGTACATGGGTAAGTAATATTTTCACAATCTCATTGGGTATTGTAAACGAAACGAAAACGAGGGTTAGCTAGTCGTTTTCAATGCCAATTCGTTCTTTACTACGATTAGTTAGCCAATTTTAGCAGGTGTTCAAACACAAAGAGGAAAGACACTTACCATTGAAATTCAGAAAGCAATGCTAGTACAATTGGTCTTTCAAATATGATTTTCATCAGCTGTGGACTCATTTTTTCTCCCACAAAATAACTTGTACGTGGTTTTAACCTTGCAGCCTCGTTTACTTTCTCCTTAGACAGGAAACAATTTCAAGATTCATTGCAAAACCATCTCTTTTAGTGTGTCGCTTTGACAATGTTTTGTGATCCAAATTAAAGAGCATACAATACAGGAATGGATAATCCCAATTGGAGTTGGGACTAGCTCTCTGATCTCAAAGGCACGTCATATAACGAAATGTTACGGGTTTAAAGCGTTATTTTCTATGTTACGCTTTCTTTGTATCACTGATTGTATTTTGTCAGCATATCAAAGGCTGCTTCGATTAAAGGCAAGTAAATCTTTTTACAGCGCCTGAAATTTATGGAACCTTTCTGCATAAAGTAAAAGGCTATGCTTTCGAAGTCGACTGGTGGAGCCTAGGTGTTACAGTTTGTGAAATGATACGCGGAAAGGTATTTTCATCATTAAAAAAGATTATAACTTAGATCATAGATCGAGCTTTAATTCTATTCATTCAAAGATGATGTAGAACTTAGTATGAGCAATCGTTTAATGACGAGTCATTGCCACCACTTTCAGTTCCCTTCGTTCAGTTCCCAACTTGTCCATTATTTGGTGTCACCTGTCCAGATTTACAAAGGTCTTAAATATTTCCGTCAGGGCAACGATAAAATACACAAAGATGCCATATAACAACGTTTCCAAAATCATCTTCGTTGATTTACTTTTACCATACTTGCTACAATTCTGAAGAGTTTCGTTGCCAATAGATTTTTCATTTTCTTCTTAGTTCTTCATCTTGTTTCTTACAATGTTCTGTTACTCACTTTTCCTAAAAGACAACGCGATTATTTATAAAATCATCCAAAAACTTCTTCTTCAGCGACCATTCAATATCAGCTCAGACACGGATGCTTCGGTTGCACATAAAATGTTCACCTCGGAACTTGTCTTGGAGCTTCCAACCTCATTATCAGATAGCTTAGTGCGATTGATAAAGAGGCTGTTACAGCCTGACCCACACAAGAGGTTAAGCAAGGTGAAGCAGCTTCAGGATGCTCTAGTCATGAAAAATGTCGACTTTGATGAAGTTTTGGCCAAGCAAGTCATAATGACCTTTATACCTTCGGTATGTATATACTCCGAAAACGTCCTTTATGTAATGCCTAATTTTGCCTCGAGCATCTGTTTAAATGTTTGCAAGTCTGTAACAGGTACGACACACATCCCACCTTAAACTTATGAATCCATGTCTGTCGCTGTTGCAAGAAAAAAGGCTTGTTCAAGGGTATTACGAAGGCTTACTGATAATTTGTGGACATTTTCGTCTAAAGAAAGAAAAAAAACTGGCAAATTAACTTTATCATATTGTTGATTTCAAATTTTTTTAAGGGCCACAGTAGACAAATTTTTTTGCCTCAAATAATTTGACGATAAACTTCTCTGTTGTCTGCCATTGATGTGCAATATTTGTAAAAATTTATTGGTTGAATTGGACTAATTGATTGATTGATTAGTTGAATGATTGATTGAATAAGCCAAAACAGATTTGATTCGATCCATTTGACTTGCAAATTCCTGCGTCCTTTCTTTTCCTCTGTCTATCCTTTGATTCCCTTGCCTTTTTAATATTAAATGTTGTTGTATTTTTTCGACGTAATATTTCTAAATCTTAATAACAACAGCGAGACAATCTAAATTGCGATCCCACCTACGAACTCGAAGAAATGATCATCGAATCGAAACCTCTTCATAAGAAAAAGAAAAGGCTTCACAAACAGTTATCGAAAAAGGTAAGATATTGATTATTTTTGACTGACAACGTAAGTAACACAATCCGATAAGGATGATGAAAGGGGCAAATTGATGATTATTATTTTTTGGAGGCTACAATCGCCGGCTTTTTTGTTTAACTTTTGAATCCTGCTGCTCTCCAGAGAAATAAATAATGTGTAAGAATTTGTTCATGTGTTGTGTTATGGTTTAACTTCATGATCAAATTAATGATCGAATGGTTATAAAGATTATTTGATTCTTTCCCGGCAGGTTAGCGCCTCTGCTGATTCTACCAGCACTTTATCTTCGTGCAAAGACCCTTACCAACAGCAACTGGAGTTGCTTAACAAGGAGTTCGTTGTCTTCGACAGAACAAAGTTAGTTCGTTTTCACTTCACTTCAGTATCATAGCTCACACTTCGTCTTAAAATAAGGTTTTAGACATAATTGTTTTTTTTTTGCCCTGAAGTGGATCCTGGTAGGGGAAAGTACGTGGTAACTGGATTTGTCTCTGTTTATGCTATGATCTAGCAAACGATGCAGAAAAGTTTACTTCACACTGGGAGCCCAACAGAGATGATTTATCTAAAAGCAACAACAGTGATATATTTGGTACCCAATTTTCACCAGATGCCAACCAAATTGTCTTGCCTCGAAAATTTCGAAGTAGAGATTTTAAATCATGTGGCTAATAAAGTTGAAATATGGGAGACTAAAAGTTGCAATGTCAATCAGTTAATGAGTTACAGCGAAAAAAATAATCAAATGATTACAATATTCCAACTTTTTTGACAAACGAAAGTAGGCTTGGAAGTTGCTAATTACATTTGCTCCCCTTATCCCAAACGTTTTGAAAAATTGACGGGTCGAAGAAACATTTTCAATGAGCGCAAAATCGAGAATAAATTCTACAATTTAGACACTTGAGTAAATTTTGTTGCGAGTTACGTCGGTCTGTCGTTTGCCAGGCTAAGACTGAGTTTGAAATCTTCATTTTAAAATATTTTTTTTCCAGAACGGTCAACGAAGCACCTCCACCCGAAACTAACAAAGACAATGTTGATGATATCCAAAGTGCCAGCATTGCAGAACAAGAGCCACCTCAGAGGACTTTGTCAACAGCTGAGGCCGGAAAAGAGCAAACTCCCCATATATAGTTTACCTACTCATCTCATATTCCTAATTTCACCACATTATGTTTGACTGAAGCAAAGAACAACGCCTCTGCGAAGGTGCCGTGTACTTAATTATTCGTTATAAAAGATAATTTGCATCGTAAAGCAGCATTGCTGGCAAAATTTTATTTGAAGGAGGGCAGTAATTTTTATCTTCACCTCAGTGGAGATGACCATCAGAAATCAAAATAAAACATTCATTTCGTCCCTTACATATTTCCCATCTTCTAGGAGCATTGCCCCAAAAAGCGTTACAAGATCTTCACAAATAAAGTCCCCTAACAATTTTTTTGCATCATGTTATAAGAATTGCCGTTATAAGCATAAAAGAAACTGTGTTTGCAATGGACAATTAGTGAAATTTCTGCCAATTTTACAGTAGGTGATGCGATATTTTAGGACACGCAGAGACAAAACAAGGGTAAATTTTACTGTATCCAGGAAACCTAAACCAAGGAGCACCTTTGTGTACCAAGTTATTACAAAGACAAAATGAATTTCAAAATAATGTGATCTATCCAACAAGAGGGATGATCCATTCTCAAATTACAAGCTGCAAAATTTAGAATTAACGTTTCCCATTCACTTCCAGTCCCCATTGCCTCTTCATTCGCTATCCAGTAAAAGGAACAAGTATTATACTAGCCACATCGTAAAACCACAAGGATTGAAGATAAGCTGGCCTTGTTCAAACCTGATTTTAAAACTACTTGAGATGTATTTATCTAAACTTCAAATTGATTCATGTAGATTGTAGAGTATTAACAAGATTAGTCGCATAAACAAGATAATTAACAAGAGAAAGTTCAAGATCTATAGAGGAAGACCAATATGCACATTTGAAACTACTGTAAATTAAATTTACACTTTCATCAAAACTTCTCATACAACAATTATACCAAATTTACAATTTCTTCAAATAGTGACTGAAATAGCACACGAAAGTTTACAGCAATGCAAATATTTTCTTAATGGAATTCTTTTATCTTTTTTACTAACTCTCGGGACATCTAAGCGTGCCCAGACTAGGCAAGACTAGACCCTTTTTGCGAATATATATTTGAAATATTCCATGCTGATAAATCATATCAAAGAAATGAGCCATCTGAAATGATGTGAAATTGAAGAAAGTGCGTAATTTATTTCCGTTGAATAGCGACTCTGGTGCGGTCATATTTTGACTTCATTTTTCGAAATCCTTAGAGTGGACATAAATATGTTTTCGACTCTTTAAAACACTATATAGCCCATATCTAAGAGTCAGCTACATGATGAGCATTTGAATGAAAATATATATATATATGAATCCATGAAAGGACGAATGACAACCTTTATCTGTTTTTCAAAGTGCTTTCCGCAAAGTCCGTCACGTATTTCGGTTTCGAAGGCCGTTCTCAAAGTAAAATGTTTTAAAAACTCTCTTGCGAAGTACTATGAAACAAGATCTGCTTGATGCCACTGTGTTGATGAGCATCGAGAACAGATCACTAAACGGCTTGACAAATGAAAACGTAAATAAACGCTCAACGTAGATAAACTCTAGATACAGCTCTTGCAAGTTTACATTTTTGTAAAACTTTAGCTCGAATCTAGTCATACTATAATTTTATGTGCTCATCATATGTTAAATGTGCTTGTTACGATATTAAGGAATTGCAACATCATTTTCTCTTCACCACACCCTTATTTCTCAGACCATGCCCGGAAGGGGCCCTTTGAGTCCTCCATGGCTGGTGAAAAATTCTGAGAGAGTCCGCCACTGATGACTAGTCTCTATTTCTATTTTCAGGCTTATGCAATCAAAATTATTCTTGTCACTATCAGATGTTTCTATAAATAATGTGAGAATTCATATACAGTGAAAAGTGTCAGGTGAAAAGAGTACTTTCAGTATTATACTATAATTTGTTGCTTTTGCGTGCAATGTTGTCATTAGTTTCCTGTAGGCATCTTATGCTGCCTGGTATGCTATCAGGCTAAATAAACAGCATTAATCAGCTTTAATATCATATAAAAATACCATATTTCCACATAGTTTGTTCCATCAAAAAGTAAGTTAATGAATGTCAAAGTAACCAACCAGTCTGCTGACTCCTTATAAAACTTGCTGTTGCTGAAAACCATTTAGTCTGGTAACTGATTCTTGTAGCAAGATTCAGCCAATCATGACAGAATGAACTGGTTCAACAAAAGCAGGGAAAAGCTGCAATTGTAATTCATTCTTTTTTATCATCCTCAAAGATGATTGTGGAAATATCATGGTCTGGGATATTCCAGCTGCAGATATGAGTTCAAATTGATGTGTTTTCAGTTACTGAACCGCAGCATCCTCTTAGATCTCATGTAGCTTCATTGTCATTCCTTGTATAGACTGTAAGCTTAAATTTAATAAAAAAATCAATTAGCAGTAGGATAGTGGATAGGAAGGAAAGGTAAACTTGATGTTATATTGCAAGAAATATATTTCCAAAACATTGCTGTGGTTTAGATTCAACAACAACAAAGACAAAAATTTTGGTAGACAGCTGGCCAAAAGCCGCAAATTAATTTTGATGACCTAATAAGTCTAATTAGATTTTATTGAATGAGACTTTATAGACCGAGACAAAACAGAAAAAGTTGTCAAAATTGAGGGCATAACAAGATCAATGAAAGTGGAGAGTGTGAAATGTAAAAATGGAAGGGTTGGTTATTTAAAGTTCCAAGTCTCGCTCAGATTGATTATTTTTCAGCACTCTCTATGAAAAATGGAAGGGTTCAATAAAGGCTACCACCATAGTTGGGGATAAGTTGGGGACTTTAGGGGCTTGGCTACCTTTTGCTCTACTTGACCACTAAAAACTGCTTTCTTTTTTCTATCTTTGTTGCCTTTAATAATACATTGCTCAACAAAAAGGGGGCCATTTTCTCCATGTTTGATGAACCCTGGTTTCAATGGCTCCCCTAAAGCACCCACATGATCCTTCACTTTAGAGTGCATTCAAACTGACAGCCATAATAAGCTTGCTGAAAGCCGCTCTAAACAAGTCACAACAGGAAATACTGAGGGTGTTCAGATTTACAAATTTTGTCAGTCAGCTACAATCCAAAAATTTGCTATAAGCAGGAGCAGGGGAGACTATGAATATTGATATTAACAGAATATCTTATGATCTTGATATGAAATGCCAGCTATTTGGGGTACAAGAAATAAAAAAGAGTAGAGAATTAATTCACTAAATTGGTCTGCAGTTTTGAAAAGATGTATTTATTTTTAAGGCAAGTCCACCAAATGCAATTATTTCAGTAGTCATGCAGAGATTTGGGTCATACATTTTGAAATGCGAAGTACCAAATTGGGGGAAAATTTAAAACTTCTGGCAGAACCAGCTTTCAGTCTGAACAGGTTATCACAAAATTAAAGCCACAGCAAAGTGCTGAGTTGTGCAAGTTTATCACAGCATCCAGCCAGCTGCACCTTTATTCAAAACAATTCTAAGCCACTTTAAATGTTTTTCATTTGTGATTTTTTCTTTCCCTCAACATTTAACCCCTGAATTCTGCTAAACAAATGAAAATTCTTTACTTACTTTTGTGCTGTAGCTATTCTCCTGAAATTGAGATAAAAAATGTCAAAAGTCAGCCTTAAAGAGATATTTCACTAAACTCTCAATAACTGCAAAGTCATGTCATTAACAGGCTATTTCTGTCACCAAAACTTTTGCCAAGACTTAAAATTTCAGCAGTAAAATGTAAAGCAAACAACTATGAAACTTATCTTAAGTAAAGTGCTTGTCATCATTAGGTCAGTCTTTATAGAAAGTCTCTTTTCAGTTTATGCCTTAAATTGAGTTTGCCAAATAGCATACTTAACTGCTGAAAAAGTTTTTTAGCAAAGCTTATCAATATGTTGCACATGAACGCTACTCTTAATGAACCCAAAGCAGTATTGGAAACAATTTATTAGTTATTTGAAAGCTAGCTTTATAAAGTTTCTTTAGCATACATAGCTCCTACTATTTAATATTGAAGTCTACTGTATCTATGTCAGGTTTAACATCAGGTTGTCCTATTACTCTGCTGCAATTTTTCATGTCAATATCTTTTCATAGATTTAATTCTACCAAAAATTGCAATGGAACATACTGTGCCTCCATCTTTTTCATAATTCTATCAATGTTGTTAAGATTTTGTTCCATGTTCCCAAGAGAGCTGTCAAGGTTAGAAAACTGTTTTGTTGCTTGATGAACTATCTGAAAATAATAAAAAATTCACTTATTAGCCTGAAATTCATTAAATGACCTTTTTCTAATAGAAATATATATCTAAGTTTGAAATTGACTGATTATTTAAATGTCAATATTTGTGACTGCAGAGGATGCCAAGGACAAGGTCCCAACTCCCAAGCGTGTTGAAGATAAGCATGCAAGTGTGCAGTTGGTTTTAGGCCTACACATCAAGTGGGCACTTGAATTTCGAATTTTATCATTTTCTGTCTTTTTCTGGAATGACACTTATGAAACAAAACTTTTGTCAAGTGAAGAACGATATCTTTCAACGCAAATGCAAGTGACCAGTATTAATAGTCATTATAATATATCATCACTATAAAACTCCAAACTAAACAACCGGCAGCAATTTGCTTTGCCTTCCCAGTGCCTGTTACTTATGTGTGTACCGAATCGTTTGAGAAAAATAGATACTAATTATTAATGCACCAAAAACTCTGCAATCAAATTGAGTCATAATAAATATGAAAAATACCAATGACTACCTACATCTTTGCTTCTCGAATTCTTTACTACACTTTGAATTACTTTTCCTGACTCCAAAACAGACATAGAAAGCCGCTCATTCACTCTGTTTTTGACTTCTGAGTTCCGATAAGCAGACTTCTGTGCGGCCATTCTGGTAGAAAATTGATCCCCAATCCCAATAGAGACTATTTCCCTCGCAGCTACTGAAGCTCGCAGTCGTGTCAACTTGACAAATTTATGTACATTGGCTGTTTGGTGATGACAATGTTGCGGTGGTGCCAAGTCAGTTATTCGTCCATATTCGAGTTGATCCATTATCAACTCTGCAATTCCCTCTTATTATACAAGAACAAGCAAGCACAATACAATTTCTTTCTAAAATTACTCCTAAAAATTACTCTAATAAGATAAATCCTGTACAGTTTTTGATGGCAATGTGTGACGTTTATCAGGGCCTCCGACGAAGGGGAAGCCGGGGGGGGCCATGGCCCCCTCACTTTTTTGTAAAACAATAGATCTTTTTTAAACATCTTTTGTTACGATTGTCAAAATTTTCCTTGGCCCCTCCACTTTCCAACCTGCGTCGGAGCCCATGTTTATGCGAAAAGAATAAAAAATGCGGAAAAAATCCTTCCCAGGCGGCTCCCTACGTCCTAGCCATTGTCGCAAAGTGTCATTGTAAATCGTGGTGACTATCGCCTTTTGCAGAAATAAAATGCTGCTCCGTTACAAGTTGCTAAGAGGCTTCCAGTACCAGAAGCGTCAAAATAAAAAGTTGTTGATGCAGTGGCCTTTAAAACGGCACATACTGAAGTGAAACTATATTGGTAGCTGTTTTCTGCATCCTTTTGACGACCTATGAAGATCAGAATCTTGTAGGCTAATCTTGAAGTTTTTGAATTTGCTCAAGGTACTTGATGTCACGAATAAAGCTTTTGTGACTTGGGCCCAGTCTCCCCGAAACTAGGAGGAGGGACTGGCCAAGTCCCGTTTTGCAATGCCATATCAAATGATAAAGAAGTGGAAAGTTATTCAAACCTTGACAACGCAATGTATTTGTCAAATTTGTCTACTCCATTCAAATATCCTGCTGACGCCCCTGAGGCTGAACTTGAATTTCGGAAAAGAATGTTTTAAGGCTAATCAAATGTTAGAGTTATCCATGGCAACTGTAGCTTATTGGCGATATATTTATTCATTTGCCAAGGCCATATCTTTCTGTCCACTACTTTGACTTTAAATCCAATTTCATCCCATTGACGTAAAGTAAGTGAAAGCACCCTCAGGGATAAAAGAACCAGGTCGGTGGTGGTTAAACGAGCTGCAAAGGAAGTTGACCAAATTTAGTGATAGAATGCCGTTAAAGTTGTCTCTAAAATTTGATGTGTACCGCAGAAAATCCCCAGAACTTTGAGCCCGAATTCCAATGAAAAAGGACTTGGAGAGCGAAGAAGAGGATTTCTCGTTCATTATCGCTTTGATTCAACGATATTTTTAATATCAAATCGCTTTCAAAGCGACCCTGTCTAGACGAATTTCTTTAGAAAAGCTTTTCACAAACTTCGGGAAAATATTTGAATAGAATTGACATTGGTGACCGAGAAAAGTTTGCTAATATTATTGTCTATAGTGAGAGAACTTCGCTCGGATATGAATGTAGTAGTGTTTGATACTAAGGAAGATTTTCATCATTGTTTGGCTGCGAGCCTTTTCTCCATTTTATCACTTTGTTTTTTAAAGGACGTGCCAACATGGTACATACCAATGTATATGTGTTGAGAAGTAGCACATCATATAGTTTTCACTTTTATTCAGTTGTTTAATGTTATACAATGTGAAACCTTATTTCATCGTGTGAATGCACCGCACGTTGCTTGCATTTTTTGGGTCTACGACTCTAATTAATATCTTATTCAAATGCAAAATTCAATTTGAAATGTTAATTTGTATCATTAGAACTGCCATTAAGGAGTGCTAATATGAATTTAAGAAAAAAATTTTGTTTTTGGAATATTCTGCCCTATCCACGCTGTGAACATGTTATTGTGGCCTCAATCGCAACTCGAACAGGCCAGTATGTGAATGAGTACTGATATGGGAATCTAGCAGACCGTACCTAGGACGACCATACTGCCTGGTTAGCTCACTCGGGTCCCATAGCGAATACAGTGCGTTTATTCTTCAGCTCATTCTGTGCGCTTTACACGACTTTCGCATCACATTTCTCTACTTGTCGACTTGACATTCACATTCGTGGATTTTTGGTACTTCTAAAGCTTTCATTCTGGATCAAAATTTCCTAATAAGCAAGCACGTTTTTCATAATGTTGCTAATCATTTCTTAGTTATTTCACGATGCAATATGCAAAATCATCCTCTGGTTTACAGAGGTGGAGTAATTCAACTTTTATGGATCCAAAGCATTCTGAGAATGGTCTGAAAGGGTTGGACGTCTAACGAAAACTTCGCTTTCACCAGTTCAATCCTCGTTCCGGGGATACTGTTTCTTATCGTGGTTAACGGTAAAGGAAAAGCTCCATGTTTCTACGCAACGCACCTATTCCCACGTGGGAAAATCCTATTGATTGAATAAAGAAAATAAAGAAATGGCCAAAATATATCCACGTTTTGTCATTCTGATTGATCGTCGTTGATAATGTCTTCCCGAAGACAGATTATGCAAACTTACACGCTTTTTATGAGGAACCTACCTCAAGGCCTAGTTCCAAAAGTTCCTTATTCGTAGACCTCAAATCATCAGATTTTAGTACCAAAAATTCCTTAAAAGTTCTCACTTTTGGTACTTTGACTACAATAAGCCTTAACACTTAATAGAGAGAGGGGCGAGACAGCAAGTGCGGAAACAACTCAATGAAGCACTTGACACACGAATAGCAAACAATCTATGCCTGTATTGGCTGCAAATGAATGGAACGGGCTTTTTAGCTCTTGCAGTTATAAAAAATTTTGAAATCGAAAAATTCCTTAGAGATTTCGTTCTTAGTAGTATAAGTTCTTTAAAAATTTCGGCCTTCTACATGTAGGTTCCTTATAAAGTGGTTTCTTATAAAAAAGCGTCTATTTATTATCATGTGAACGAGGCCGCTGTCTAGGGCAAACGCTGAAAAGCAATGACACTGGCATTTTTAGGCCCATCCACTATTGCCCTTCTTAGAAATTTGATGTTTTCTCTTTTGAAGACCAACCCCCAGAACAGAAATGAATTTGGCTAGGCATAGGCTTTTCTCGTGTAAATTTGAATCTTGTTTGCGTCATGTGGGCGAGGTTCCCTGTAGGAAGCTGTATCAATTCCCTTGGTTTCTCTTCTTTCTTTTGAAGTTTCATTCTCAATTCACTTGGTCCATCCTATGGCTCCCTCTTTGGAAGGGGTTGGCCCTCCGTTGCACAAGGCAAATCGATAACACCCCGCTGCAACTTTGCCTGGAGCCAATAAATTAATTTTGGGCTGACTGCAAATTCTTCACCCATTATTCATTTGCCCATTAACGCCCCCTTTGACGCTTTTCCGCCTCGACATTCTGCTTGCTTCACTTGAGATGTTAGCAGAGCATAGTCAGCCGTCCGCGGTTTCTAATAGTATTATCAATTAAAAGGCTTTTAAATTCCTCGTCTTATTTCCACATATTCGCACGTTAATGCAATTAAATGTCTTCACTTGAATGTGAGTGGTTGCGCGTTTATTGGCTTAAACACTTCAAAATTATTTCATGTGTTGATGTAAACAAAGAAATGAAACGCGTTATGATCTACACGAAGATGTCTTTTGGGTGTGTCAACCCGGCTGACACCTTGTGATTGTCTCGAGAAATAGCTCCTTCGAATCTGCCGGGCAGCGTTCAGGTCAACCAGCCAGTTTCGCTGTTTGCTGTCTCGCACTAACTTGAGAACAATTGTTCAGTCGCTGAAACTTCAATAACAGGTTGTTTGAGATAAGCTATCGTCAAACGAAAGTGTTTACTTGAAATTTCAAGACAAAGACAAAAACTGCAGAATGGTAAATAGAAACCGCTTCATACCGAGATTGAAAACTGAAGACCCTTTATACAAAACTTGTGTTCGGCATGACATCTAATAGCAGATCCTTTAGGTTATACAACGATATTTCCCTGACATTTGAAATAACTAAACATGGGTCTTGGACAAAATTGTAACTATGCTCTTTAATGCTAATCGAGAATTTGTCTAGTTTTGCCAAAATTCTGTCCGGCTTGGGAGGCTCCTTTGTTCGACCCCATCTGCAGTCCTATTATGCCTTTCCCTGCATCAAGCTGCTCTTGGGAGAATTCGCGAGGGGCAGCAGTTGACTCTTTGGGGCCAAAAGAGGGTCCTTGGTATCCGGACGACTGGGCCCTCCTTCCAACTGCAGCCAGTCCGTTGACCACTTGCACAAGGTTCGCCCCTTCATAGAGATCCGCAGTTTGAAACAGGTCTTCTTTCTTCACTCCGTAATTGTAACAACCTTGCAGAAAATTACCGATATTCTCCATCATCTTGAAAGCCATCTTGCTTTCGTTCACCTTTCTGACGCTTCCTGGCACAAGTTTGTTTATAAGCTGGCACAGAATCCTGCCATCCTTAAGCTTCTCTTGCAGATATTTCTTCAAATTCGCTTCGTCTCTGTCATCAAACAAGGTCTCTCCCACCACTCCTTCTACCCAATCCAATGCCTGGTTCGCTAAATCTGCGTCAAATTTCCCATCAATTTTTCGCTTTGTTTCTGCTGTCAAACCATAGCCAGTTGGTCTTGTTGCCATTTTCAAAGCTTCGAAGGCCTGTCGTTTACTCTTCTACTTGAGCGTGCGACGTTCGCGTCAAATTGCTGGCGGTCTTCGTGAAATTTAAAGTGACACTTGAGCTGCCGGGGTTTTCCACTGACAAAAAGTGATTTCACTGGTGCTCAGTCCTTTCTCGTTTAACCAATGAGCTTGTCAGACAATAATCACAACCCAAGAATTTCACATTCCCACAGGCGGAAATGATTGGCATATGTGTTAGGGCGATTTGGTCAGCCAATGTCGGATGTCTCTCGCTGGCGTACAATGGTCGTTTCCTCGGGGAAACTACCAATTGTCACCCCCCAAGCATTGAAACAAAGACATAAATGGGTTTCAAATTTCAATTGTCAGAAAACGCAAGACTCTACCGCAATTGTTTTTAAGAATTTATATGACCTGCATTCAAGCAAAACATGCAAATACATGTAGGTCTCAAATTCTAGGGTTAGCCATTTAACATGAACAATGCCCTTTGCTCAAATTTCACATTGACTGTTGTGACTGACTATGGAATGTGGATCTAGATAAAAGATTTGATTTATATTTGTCTGCGCTGTTCAAAAGGGGCAAACTTAATTCAATTTTCCAGTAGATGCTTTGTGAAAAAGCACCGAGGGGGGTTGCATTAAGGATGACGTAGAGATTTGGAATTTTAACAGTTGAAAATCTTCAAGAACACATCTGTTTAGTTAAAAAACTATATGACCGATTAAGTTAATCATTCACTTAAAATCTATTGTTTCTAATATCTTTATGTAGAAGCAATTAAATGGAATTATTCTCATATCAAACGGGTTGTTATTTGAAAGTCTGTAACTTTTCTCCATTAAGAAAGACTGGGGAAAAACCAAACTTTTTCAACCAGGTTTTTAATAAAGAAGCAGTGACTTGTCAAGGGAAATTAGCAAGAGAAAGTCATAACTCTTCTTGAATCATAGACGATAATTTTGCAGAAAGCTGCGATGCAATTTGCATCTGGATCGGCAGATCTGTTTGCAATAGGTTTAAGTGTTAACTGCTGTCGTCCTCCGTAGGGAAATATCATACAACACTGGTAAAACTTTAACAACCCTTCGAAATTCCGCAGCTCAGATAAGTGTGATGTGAAGACCAGCTTCCTCCAAGGAACTGCATTTTCTGTTAGGACTGATGCGGACATCTTTGTCGGAACCTTGCCAAAGCCGATACAGTTGTCGTTCCCAGCAAAATCCAACAGAAAGGGCACTGGAATTATCAGCTCCGACTGGATTCAATGCAATTCGACCATGATCAAAGCAGACAAAGGGTCAGCGTTTTTTGGAAACTCTTCATCGCTACCATTTTCACTAATGAGATCGCCGTTCGTTGCAACTACGATTTGGAAAATAAGGGTCCATACGGTGCTTGCAGTTATAAAAAATTTTCTAATCGAAAAGTTCCTTAGGGATTTCGTTTTTAGTAGTATAAGTTCTTTATATATTTCAGCCTTCTGCATGTAGGTTCCTTATAAAGTGGTTCCTTATAAAAAAGCGTGTATCGCTGCATTGAAACTTTGGACACAGCTACGAGGAAGCAATTGTTATTCAATAATTGCAAACGTTCAACACATCTTCACAAACCCTTGCTGTAGAATAAGAGTAGATCTAACTCCACTCTTCTGAAAAGGAGCCCTTTACCTAAGGGTCCAAGAAAGCCAGAAACTACAATACTCATCATCAGCCTGTACCAAATCTGTGTACCATTCACTTGTATTCTAGGGTACCACAGCCTGGGGACCACAGCCTGGGGTGGCCTATGACCTAAAATAGACCTAGTGCTTCTAAATTGGCCTACAGTCCATGCGCGGACTCATAGTGCTTGGGTTGGCCTAAGTTTTAAGACTAAGCCTGCAGTTCCAAGCTATTTCGTTAAATTGAAGGTAAGTCTTTAGTTTCTCGGATGGCTTATAAGCCAAGAGTGGACTCATAGTTCTTTGGTTGGCTTAAGTTTGAAGACTAGGCCTGCAGTTCCAAGCTATTTCGTTAAATTGAAGGTAAGTCTTTAGTTTCTTGAATGACCTATAAGCGAGTGGACTCATAGTTCTTGGGTTGACTTAAGTTTGAAGACTAGGTCTACGGTTCTTAGCTACATATTTCTATGGATTGAAGGTAAGCTTTTAATTCTTGAATAGCTAGCTCTTGGGTTAGCCTAAGTTTTAAGATAAGTTCTAAGATTCCTGGCTATTTTGAAAGATTGAAGGTAGGCCTTTAGTTTCTGGAATGGCCCATAGATCAGGAGCGGACCTCCAGTTCTTGGGCTGCATATTTTTCTCCATTTGCTTTCCAAGCGAAAATTTCGTACTTAACCATTTCAGCTCTTACCCATTCATTCCAATCGACTTCTTTTTGCGGGTTAGGAAAGTTTCAGAGAAACATAATTCAAAAATGATTATGTAATTTAAACTCTTAGCTAACGTGTTTTTGAGAAGAACTTCATGAGACTTGTTGGATGCCAGCCTTCATAGATTCTAGAATCTGAAGGCTCCGTAGAAAGAGGGTACTGAAATGCATAGCCTCAATTTTTCTTTCACATTTCTGGGGTATCATCACGAAGAATCCAAATCCAGCATGGGTCAAAAAGTCTTCATCAGAAGTTGAAATTTCTTCGTTCACATCATTAGAGTGAACAAAAGGCATTTCCGTTTTCGGGGAGTTCTTTGGCTTTCTTCCAAGGAGTAAACACTAGGATGTAAAACCTTTTGGAGACACTGCTAGGGAGGTTTTTGATGGGAATTGTGAATTAATTTAGTGATTGGGATTTATTGAGCCACACATCCATTTTCAATAAGAAAGACGCTATGAGAAATGGTAGGTTCGATTTTTCAGAAGTTAAGAAACAATCTTGCCCAAGTTGTAAAAAGATAAAAAACTGTTATAATTTGCTGTTTTTATTTTTCATGTTGACAGTAGACATTAAACATTGAGTCTTGACATTTAACGTCACTGCATATTATTAATTTGATGAAGGAGAAATCACGACAAAAGAGAGACTTCTTAAGAGAGGATAAAAACTTTGTCTCAACTGAGCATAACGTGAGAAACTGCCAGTGCGCAGTTTATGTCATGTCAAACAGCACATCTGTAGAATCATGAGTTTTCTAATAGCGTCATTAGGCAATGGTAATTATATTAATGACGCAAGGTGTTTTTTGTTACTGGAGTAGTGAAAATTTCTTGAAATCATTGTTTTTGAGGGACTTGATAGACCATTAGAAACGTGTTAGAAACTGTTGCTAATGAGATGGCCAGCAAATTTAAAAAACTGCCTATCTGCAACGGTCCTTTGAGTCTTATAGAGAAAAAAATGAGAGTACGCCTGATGGATGCTCTAAAGGATGCTTTTCATGGGACAAAACTTGGCACAAACTAGCGCCACTTCAAACACGTGGGCACTGAAGGTCACCGCCCCTGGCTTCACCGGGTGGCATAAGCAGAACAAGAATATTACACTCTAAGTAAATTTCGTTTCAGAAAACATTAGAATGGACATTTAGCAATTCTTTGGAGAATTTTTTTAGGTATAATTCATTAGTTAATGTCATCAAGCACGCAGCCAGCGTTTAAAGGGCAGAGGTAACAGGGCCGGAAAATCCGAAATGAGAGGGTACTGGATTTTTTTGGGTGGCTTTCAAATAAACCTCTAGAATGACACGTGCTAAAAGCTTTTTATAAATTGCCCGCCATGGATGTGTTGTGTTAAGGTTAATTTGTTACCTGAGCAAATTGCAGGAGCTTCTAGCCCGCCCCTTTAAGGTGTCAATTCTTTCTTATTTCTTATATCTTATACCTAGCATTTCCTAAATTTGAAAGTGCAAAGACTTGATTAATGAATAATTCAATCTCTCGATTTTGAGCTAAATCCAATAGAAAAAGAGAAAATGATGGTAAAGTACAAACTGAGCTTCTACTAGTTTCTTTGTATTTACTTTTTGTGCAAGTCATTGGACAAAAGGTTTTCTACCTGTTCGTTTCTGGGCTGGTAAAGAGGGGCAACGTGTGTTGATTGGGTGGGAAATGTTCCAACGCGGCTGTTTGACTTGGACTTGCTGCTTCCAGTTATGCAGAATGAATGCAAAACTTCCAGACTCCAACGCTAACACACAGGGGCAGCTTTGAGTAGATCTGACTAAACAATCTTAGGTGATGGCCAAGAAAGAGGGAAGACAGAGTCAAATTTGCGCGTGAGCCAAAACAGTTACCATTGCGTCAGAGCTCACGAAAAGATTGAATAGGTTGCAAAAATACTACGCATGCCCTAACAGTGAATGATAGATTTATTAAAACCACTTTTCTTTTAATCTCTCTACAACTACCTAGCCATATCATTTAATTGGAAATTCTGTTGGAAGAAAGTGGAATGATCTAAGATGATGAAACGGGACAGATGCTCCCAAGTTTATATCGAGTCACCAACATTCTGCCTGGCTTCCTTCTGCCTGTTTTGTTGTGTTTGGTACGTAGTGTTTCATTCTGGTCTTAAAACCATCAAACTGGATATTGATGATTTTCTAAATTTACGCCTTCGACTATGAAAATTCTAAGATTATTCTTCCTTTTCATAGGTCATTTTCGTGAAAATCTGAATTTCTATTCCCAAGTCCACTTTGAACCAAGAATGAACAGGCAAAATTCATCAAAATTCTTCCAGCAAGCATTTGAATTTTACTAAGTATTATCCCAAGGCCGTTTTTTCATGTTTGCAGTTCACCAAGGATGTTGCGACGGTCTCCCACGCCAGCCAGCGAAGGAGCCTCGCTTCTATCTGGCCCGCAAAATACAGTGTGCCGGAAGGAGCCACTCTGATTGGTCAATTCAGATGATTTTAAACACGCGCCTTCATTTGTGTTTCTTGAACGAATTTTTCGTCGATCAACAAAATGTCCGCATCGCGAGTGTTCTGCTAATGAATTTAATCTGAAAGAATAACATGGCAAACCAGCTCTCAAGTTTGTGCATAAGTTTGCTAACACAGCTACTAGATTTGAATTTGCTGGAAGGACTTTCTGATGATCAGAGCAGAGAGGGATTTGTCCTGAAAAACATCAAAACAGAACTCGGAGCAGATTTGTCTGGCGATATTTCATACGAGGACTTCGTTACAGAAGGCAGTGATCATGCAGAGAAAAAAGAGAAGAAACTGCATAAAAGGCTGATGAAAACAAGCTCCAAAGGTAAACTATACTTTCGAGATAACTGCTTCTGATAGTCCACTTTGGTTCGCTAAAAAAACTTTATAGGACATCCGCCATTCCCCCAAAGCCGTTTGCTTTGCATCCTGCAGACATTTCCGATACCCCGTGCAAATTGAAGCATTTTCCAGAAAGTGATTTTGTTCATATTTTGTTCAGTCTTCGAATTTTACAACGCTAAATTTTCAAATTTAAATCTTTCAGGATTATTTTTCTTTAATTCGCGATCTTTATTTTATCCAACTGACACATCATGTAGATTGGATTTCCCTTTCATCTTTCCAAAGTTCTTTGCAGTAAAATGTTAATCAGAATTAGGATATAAAAATGACACGACATATGCTGTATGTGTGTATAATGGAAATTCATAAATGCTGATTGTTGGTGAAAATTTAGTTTCCAATTTCCATGCTACCCTAGCCCATGTAAGTGCTGGGTGGAAAACTTATTACCAGACTGTCTCTATTTGTACAACATTGGCTTACGAGATATTTCATTTAGTATGCAAAACCCTGCCTCCAGAATATTGAAACACACCTTGGCTCAACATAAATATAACTTCTAGTTGTTCTCTTCAGCACAATGTAGTCTTGGGTGTGATTATTAATGTTTCCACTGCTAGTTTTCAAGTACACTTGTATTGCTGTGAAAAGCATACTTTCTTGTTCCTCTCCCTGCTAGCAAAGTGGTGCATATAAAGTTTATGGATCAAAGAATAATATTGTTGCAAAGTACAGCAGCAAAGTACAGCAAAGTACAGAATAATATTGTTGCAAAGTACAGCAGCATTTTAAATTAATAGTTATGATAAAAGCTAAGCCGCAGCATCATTTAAGATTTATGAAAAGTCTCAGATTGTGGTATCAAAAGTGGCTCAAAGGAATGATTTATTTTGGACATTTGTGGTCTTGATCTTGGAATAATTATTCTGAATAAAACTTCCAACCATAGAGGCTTTCATATGCAGAGTAGATGTCATTTTATGTCCCAAGTTGCGACACTTGACAGCTTTTGCGAGCCTTTTTTATTTCAGCCAATAAAGCTTTTGCTTCAATTGTCCATCATTTGTGCAGCCATATTGGGTGGTGTTGGGTACCATTAGGTGGGGAGGTTAGATAAAATGATTGGTAATTGATAATTGATCCTGAAAAGATTGGCAAAGCCATCCCCCTCTTAGCTGTGACACAGAAGATGCTGTGAATGTTACTTTAAGTAGTCAAAAGAGGGAACACAGTATGAGGTATAAGCATACATAACATAACACTCAATGTGACATATAGACTGTTCCAATAAAAAGGAGAGTCATTTTCCCAAGTGAATGCAGAGCTAATAATACAAGTATACAATTGTGGGTAATGACAGGAGACTCATTGTGTCCCCTGTACACATTTTGTTTAGTACATTGATTGTATGTTTAACAACAAGGACTCAGCAAGTTTTCTTCTCACTTAGCTACTTGGCTGTAAAAAGATGCAACTCTCAAGGGGCAACCCAAGTGATTACTGTGAAATTTGGCTAAAATGATCCTTCTGAAACTTCCTATTGAAATTGATATTACATTTCCACACAAAAACAAGAGAGAATAAACAGGACATGCTTCTTTCATGTGGGTCAGAAGTGACGTTTGGACCTCTAGGAAAGTGTGTCCTGTAAATATATGAAAAGATAATCCAGTAAAAGACCCTTAGGAAATAGGTTAATAGGGTAAAGAACAATTTCAGTGTACCGCAATTTCGCTTTTGGATGCGAACGCGTGCCTTGTTTCAATGCCATGCCTTTTTTGACTTTTGAACACAGCAGTATTTAGCAGTCATAGCCACATTTCAAAGAAATTAGATAAGCGCTTATTAAACCTTTAACGGGTCATCCATTGTATCAATTGACTATCATTAAGGAAACTGTTTGCAAACAGGAAGACGCATTGCATGGTATAAACTGTTTTGTTTTTGATCAGCAGATCAAACCAATTAAAAAGCCACAATCTTAAACATGCAAGGTGTTTAAAGGAAGTTCAAAATGAGGCAAATTAGTTTAGTCGTATAATTGTTATGTTTTAAAAGGGTTGCTTTTCTTCATAAGCAACTTTCTAAATTTCGTTTCCTAACCGGGTTTACGACGAAAGGACTTGTGTGTGATTCATACTGGTCTTATGTTCAGCTGGCATCGTAGAGAGAAGAGATCTCACTGCTAGATTCCCTCAGGTCATTGAAAACACATCCAGGTGTCCCGACAATGGCCAATACCGGCTTAAGGACGAAATTCAAAGGATTTTGGCGATAAGAACTCTTAAGTACCGGAGGGCGGTCGCATGATAACGCTTATTGCGAGCACGTGAGGCAGGCACGTGTTTCTCTCTTCCGAGTCATTTGAAAAAGTAAAAGTCTTGCTAAAAATAACAGTTTATTTAAAACGACTGTTTTGCACTCAAGTGACATCTAAAAATATGTCTGCACTTCGTAAATCTGTTTCTGGCAAAGGAAATGTCATTGGTCAGCTGTTGTTCCAACTGTCTTGGTTTGGGAATCTAGACTATCCCCGGGACCCGGAAAGCCAGGGTCTTATGTTATTCAACGTTAATCAAAGAAAGCATGAACAAGTGGCTCCCGAAATTTATTGTTGGGGATTATCCTTATTATGGTTGAAAAAACGTTGAACTTCTATGGTACTGTTTTGGATAAATCTAAAGGAGGCCATCATTGCCCTTCTAGTGCTTACAACCCTGCAAACAGTTTAATTACTCTTAATGAATCTTTTTTGTTTCAGATAATAATGCAGTTTTCGGGGGAAAATTGAACGAGAATTCAGTGAGAGCGATGGTGAAGATCATTGATCATTTGAAAGGCCGTGAGTTTCTTAGCACTACATTCTGTAGAATGAGATTTTCTGGTTGATCTTTCCTTGTTTTAATCTGTTGATGCAATTTGATTTGTTGATCCAATTTGATTTGTCATTTGATCAAACCAGACACTGAGGTCGAGGGACTGTTCAGGATATCTGGGAACAAGCGACGCCAGGAGGAGCTGAAAGATCTCTTGAACAAGGAAGGCCACTGCGCTGAGCTGACGGACAAGGGCTTCAGTCAGCACGACCTCACCACGATATTGAAGCAGTTCCTGGCCGAGTTGAGCGAGCCACTTCTCACCGACCGCCTCTACAACTGTTACAAGCAAGTGGCAGGTAAAACCCGAGGTTAGCGCTGTACATTTGCAGGCATTGTCCAGCATCGACCTTTCAACTACTGCTTATCTGTAGAACGAGAAATACGCACTGTTCGTCCTGGGTAGATTTTGCAGAACCCTGAAAAACGTTATCTTGGCGAGAACTTTCCTCTGCAAAAACTCCCTTCAATTATTGATTATATGGCTTGATAAAAATGGGGGTAATTTTTTAATGTGAGTAATATTTATGAAAACTCTCTTTGTCATTCACAGCCTACACTTAAACATTGGCTCAAAAACACTTCTTCTCTTGAACAGCAACTCAAGTGGTACGATGTCTCCCAAGTGTCAATACTTTCAAGTGATTGACACATTTACATGTCTCATTTGTCAAATAATACCTGTAAATCACTTTTGGTAGTCAATATTTCCTCTTTTTATATCTCTAGAAATGGACGGCAAAGTATCATTCAAGCGGCGGCTCACTGCATTGCAGATTCTGTCTCTTCTGCTGCCGCCCTTGAATCGACTGTTTTTCAAGAAGCTGGTCGAACTGCTGCACCTGGTTTCTGAGCGAACGATCAATCTGATGACCTCGAAAAATCTGGCTGTTGTCTTTGCGCCAAACATTGCCTCTTTCACGGTACGTGGTTTGAAAACCAAACAATTTGAAACAACATCCACCACAGCCAGGTCTGCCCCAAGTTGTCCTCTCACAGCCAAATCTGACACAAAAGTCCATCTTCATGCATTACTTATCGTCATTATCATTAAATATTTAAAGCGAATTCTCACAAAGAAGCCAACTGGATTCCAAAATTGTGACTCAGATCTGAAGCTATTGGAATATCTCTATTCCAGCCTTCAATCGTAAGCAAAATTTATACGGAGCTAAATTGAAAACAACGTTTGCAAAAGAGATGGACAAATTTATCAGCCAGTAAAGCTAGCTGTATATGGCTAGCGTACCAAGAAAAAAGGTTTTAATGCGGCATCCTCTGTGAACCATCAGTTTGACAACTTTTTAATAGATAGGGGTATATGTGTTGCCTGTTTGCTGATAAAAGCGTCAATTCGTCTGTTTCCTTAATTGACTCCACTTCAATTTACAGAAAATATCATGTCTAAATGACGTCAATCAAAACCTGGAACCGCTGACCGAAATCATCGAATTCATAATTGAGAATTCAGAACAAGTTTTCAAGGTATAACATTCATGCACTAATGGAATTTCTATGAAAATTAACACGGCTTTATATTTTTATTTATTAGAATTCTATCAAAATTTAAACTAATATTATTAATGAAAGCTACATGCAATTTTGTGTTCTGCATTATTAGAATTTGCATTACTTCATGCTTTTGATGTATAGGTCCCCGATGATTTGTTCGATTCAAGAAATGGATTCAAAGGGGTGAGTCATACGCAGTTTTTCAGCTCTGTCTTGTAAAAAGGATACATCCTTCTATCAGCTGTAAAACGCAACTCTTTTTATGTTTTGCCTTTCTCTTTTCGCAGTTGGGTAATTTCGCAATAAGTCATCCAACCATGATTGCCTCATTTAATGGATTCGCTTGAAACTTTCATGTAAATTCGAATATCCACAAAAATTTAATACTCAACCACAAACAGCTCTGAAGGTTTAAAATTTTTATAGTGACAAAAGCCAGCCATTTTGAGCTCATGTTCTTTTCACTATTTCTAGTTTAAGACACTATAGCTTTAAAATGTCAATAGACTTTCGTAAATCCGCATGAACTTTTTGTAAATCCGCATGTTTCACACCAAGTGGCAAACAGCTCAGCGAAATGACACCGCCCTTTTCTCTCTGGTGTTGACAGAAAGCACTTATCTTTCTAAAATTGCAGGAGATGAGCTTTTGCCGTAATTGACACCAGTTATTTTACATTGTTTCCCAGTAGATCTAGAAGGTGCAGAACACACATATTCTTTATTACGTGATCAAAGATATCCTCACTTTAAGAAAAAGTTTTGCACGATCGTTATGTTTTCTGTTCAGTCTCCTTTCCCAGCTCTGCCTTCATATCTGTATCCACAGTTTTTTTTCATATCTGTAAAAAAACAGAATTATTATTCTTAATAAAAAAGGACTGGAGGATGCAAAAGACCTGGGTTGGCTCTATTTCTTTGCAGCAATATGCTCTTGAAGTTTGAAGCATTTTCTCCTTTTTTTGCAGCTGCATTCCCCAGATTCTTCCAGCTACAACACTCACCTTTTTCAGCTGTTGTCTCCTTATCTGTTTCCTTGCTTGTTTTCGCTGTCTTCTCCAAGTTTCATTCCTTTGATTTTTTGTATCAACATCATAGTGATCCTTCAGAGCCTACTTTGAAGATTTTCTGTTGTTTTCATATTTCATTTATCTAATACATTCCTTCATTCGCTGGATTTGCCACCTTTGTGAGAGAACCTTTGAAAATAAAACCCCCTCGTACAGATTTTGTGTCTGATCTTCAATTGCGATGTATTCACGACTGTCAAAGCACCTAGCTTATGTTGATTTCTATGCCCTTAGGGAAATCACATGCTTGGAACGCCTAAAGTTTTCAGCAAGAGACTGAACCCGCGCTTCTACCAGCAAGAAACGGTGCAGGCTACAAACGATGCACTTGCCGACCTTTATTCCCACGTGGTCAACCTTCCAGACAGCCACCCAATGAAGCGACAAGTCCTCGAGGATGTAAGTATTCAAGCAATGTTGTTTGGAACAAAATGAAGGGCCCCATTTACACGATACATATCACGCGCATGGTTCTTGTAATGAGGTTCAAGGAGATTTTTAAGTTACATTGTCCCGTAGAACAAACAGTCAGAATTTCCATAGGAGGATCTTATAGATGAATTCAGAAAGAAATTTTGAGGCTTTCTTGTTACAATCCGCTTTGGATCTGGTTCTTAGCTCGGGAAGCTGTCTCACACAAGTTTGACGTTTAAACTCTGGCAGTGCTTTTAATCATTCTTTGTATACTGCTTTGCCGAGAATGCTGCAGTTGTTAATGGTTGACGGGGAATTACGTCTATTTCTTCCAACTTTATGTTCATATTTCAGCGATGTGAATAGTTGACGTCATTGGCAATGAATAGGCTCGGTTTGCGTCAAAAAAAGCTTAACTCTGAGCTGGGATTGAAACCAAATCCGTCTGTTGACATACATAACGTCTCATCAAAACTTATAACAGCTTGAAATTTCCACCCGTGCCTGTTTATTCAGACCCTATCCGAACCCAATACATATTTGTCTTAAATAGATTTAGACCAGTGGTTTATTTTCTTCTCTGGACAATGAAAACAACACAATGCGATGTTTATTGATGCCCAGTGTGTCCTGCGTTTATGCTGCGTTTTAAACATTTCCCGCGGGTTTCATACCGCCAAATAGGAGGGTCCACGCTGTCCGTCTTTTTTGATAGAACTCGCAAACAAGCAAGATAAGGTTCAAGAAAAGCAATACACCATTTCATCGTCAAGCCCTCTTTGAGTCCGTTTTTTCCTCCGACTATAACCGTGTTTTGCCTTATTCCATCATAATTGACTACCGAATTTGTCGTTTGGTTATGGAAATATAATCGCAATTCTCGTTTTTTTGTCTAGTTCAGGAAGAAATACCCAGGAACACCACCTTTTGTCCCCAAATGCCGCAGGGTAAGAAATATTGCCAATGTCGCCTGTTTGGGATGCTCACATCGCATTGTTTCGAGTGCTGTTGTCTAAGTGAAGTAGGTTTCGATCCTTCACCGCAATCTCCAATGACGCATTTGCGGGATTTCAATTGATTTGCTCCCAGGCCACTTAGAAAGCCACAATATTTCCTTCCTGTTACCAAAGTTCGCACCAATATGTCATGGAAGTCAGGGAAGGAAGTGTCGAATTCGCCAGGAGTTTGCCTGTATTCATAACCTTCTGCAGAGAGTTGCCCTGTTAAATGAGAATTCATCAGAAGCTAACTACAACCAATGGTTTTTGTTGATGTTTGTATGCTTTTAAATGGGAAGTGCAGTCATAGTGCATCTGGAATAGCCGAAGAGTGTTCTTTTCCTGGAGAAGATCGAGGTCAAGAAAAACTTGTTTATTTTCAGCAAGTGTTAGCTTACCCTGATAAATTCAACTGACGAAAACCTGTTAGGCGATGTAATTTTTGATTGTATTGATTATACACGAGTTTAATGATCGTTAGATTATACATAAGATTGAACATAGGCCCTGAATCTAGTCTCTGAATATTTGTTCATCACCCATTTTGTAGGCGTTGCATCAAGAGAGTCCTGCGAGGCAGTTAACCCCAAATCTGAAGCGAAGGCCAGACGAAGATATCTCAAGCCTGAGCGAAGACTTCGATAAGGAGGACGGCGCTTTTCTGAGCACACCCGAGAAGAAGCGGTTGTTCACCGAAGGAGAACTGGCAGAGCACCGTACGCCCAACAGCCACCACAAGCTGTCCGAGCAGGTCGATGCCGCCAACGCGCATGTGTTCGATACCGTTCCGGAGAAGAGGCGGCGGTTCCGGAGGCCGAGTTTCAGCCGACCCAGCTTCGGGTTCTTCTCCAAGCGAAGCACGCCAGATTTGAGGAAGCTGCAGAAGCCTCCACTCGAGCCCACCAAGAGCAACAACAACAGCAGCAGCAGCAACAACAGCAAAAGAGCTCGCAGCAGCAGCGCAACCAATTGCGACGAAAGCGACGCGAAGCGAAGGTTTTCGTTTACGCCGTTCCTTGACCGCAAATTGAGTCAACAGAGGTCGGCGACGGAGAAGCGGCCCCCCAAGAAGCCAAGCAAAGTTGGTGCCTCTTCGAAGGCAGCGAAGAATGTCCAACTGGAAAGGAAAGGTGTCGACGGGGGGTTAGGACATTTTCAATGTGCCTCGCAGCTTGCAGATGAACATCGAAAGATGGCTGAAATTGTCCGAAATGATTGCCGCCCGAAGCCAGAGCTGCGAGCCCCATTGATAAATATCCAGTCGGCTGGGAAGCCAGTTGTGCGCGATTCGTTGAGCATAAGGAGAGAGACACTTTCTTTGCACAAGGAACAGAAACTGAATATCGACGCGTTTAGGCCAAGGCGAGAAACCCTAGCCATTCAGCGCACACAGCAGAGTTTTTTGCCATTGAAACCGCGTCGGGAAAATTTTGATCTTGAGAAAGGACAACCTGTTCTGGAGTCTTTTAAACCAAAGAGAGATAGTCTGATTATTCATAGGAAAACCCAACCACAAGTTGAGCAGATGAAATCTGTCCAGAAAGATGTTTATGATGATAACGAGGACAATCTTTGTTTTCAGGCCGAGGCTAGCCAAGGCCAAATCCCCGTGTGCATCGGGAAAGAAAATTTAGGCTTTAACGAAAGAGACTCTTTCAGAAGGAAGCGTTCAATTAAGATCATCGATCGAGACATCGATTCTCCTGTTAAATTTACGAGCTTTGGCAAACTGCAACCAGAGGATGGAAATACTAAAGCAAAGGACTTGCAAAGAAATGAGCTTCACTCGCGAAGAATGTCCACAGGCTCCATCATCAGGGCTGGGTGGGCGCAAAGCAAGCCAATGGTAAGTATGGTGCGTTTACCAACACCACTTTCGTGCTACTTATGCATATCATTTATGTAGCATCACGTGTAAGTGTAACAGTTGATGTTGCACTTGGAGATGTAAAATAACTTTGTCTTTATTTGTCTTTATTTTCGCGTCCTCAAAGATTGTTCGAAGGGCTTCCATCCTCTTCTGCCTATCTATATTACTCCACGCTTATCCTTCTCCCCTTTTCACTCCTTTTCCACTCTACTGCTTTCCCTTTTTCCCATTCCCTCGTTTTCTTTCCAATTGTCTTCCTCCCCCCCCCTATTTTGAGCCCCTGGTACATTCAACACCAACGTGAAATGGCAACCTTGCCATTTTAAAGATAAATCTCGCTTCATTATCCCTGCACCTCTAATAAATATTGAGTGAATTGGTTTAGATATGTTCATTAATCATGTTTGATCTCACAGTTGCATTTCTTTTCCTCACCAGGGCGACGCCTTCATGGTTACGTATCTGTAGAACATACTTCGCCAATGAATGATCACACGCAACGGTAATGGACGTCCCACGTAGAAGAGGCGCTTGACCTGTCCTTTGGTTCGACTTAGGTTACTTTTCCGTCTGTGCCTACTTTTGTAAATTGATGCCAATCCACCCGCAGCGACCCCCATTTTCGAATCCTCACCCATCGTTACGAAGTGAGACTCTCATTAAACTATTATGCCTTTGTTGTATGCAAATCAGCCCAAATGGTGTGACATTCATCAACCAGTGCTGTTTAGTTATTCATGTATTCATTATTACAGTCGTTAACCGTGTATCAATCAGTGTAGGTGAGTGGGTTTGGTTATGACTTGGACCCATTATTGTTATTTTCATTCCATTCATAGTTCAATTGATATTTAACGGCAATGGCAACAGCGTTCTCCGCCAGGTGCCATAGCATTTATGTAATTTCTTCGTGTAAATATCAGACTTCATCAGAAAGAATGATAAATCGCTGCTGCCTTCATGGTAAACCAATAGCTCTTACTGCCTTCGAAGGGAAAACGTTTCTCAATATGAAATTGAAATCAAACCCCATATAAACTATACATTTTGGCTACAGATAAGGGGTAGGGGGCAAATTTGTTCAGGCGCAGGTAAGCCCAAAGGAGATGGCTATTGCAAATTTCGGCGGTTTTCTTGGGCCAATGTACTAGTTTTCGTGAGACTGGCTTCTCAACGGTGCAAACAATAGTTGTCATTATGACTAGATGACGTTATTGACCTTTCTTGGCCCCATGCCTCTGTCAATCATCTCGAATGGCGCGACCATACATCTAAGACGCTTTTTTAAAAATTAAATTCACCGAACCGATCCTTCGTCAGTATGACAAAAGTTGAAGCTACCCCATTCTAGTCCTAATACGGGCTGGGGGTTTAGATCGTTCCACAATTGCTGGCCATCTCCAGGCACACCACCTCTGGCCTTAATGCGACGCCAATTATGCAGTAATCCTTTCTATGAACGAAAGCGGACTTTTTATCAAGGCCCTTTGTTAAGTGTCATTCGAATTTTCCGATAGAAACTGAACACATTTTTGTTTCCTGGAGAACACACTTTTCTCTCCAAAGGAAAGCGGAAGCGAATTAAAAAAAAACAATTTTCCGCGTTTATTCCCTTCCGTTTTCACTTGTAGACTTGTTTACCAACTCTTCTCCGTTTAGCTTGAAAATATATTCAAATCAGCGAAATTGAAAATTTCCAGATTTTCTCGTTCTGAGAAATTAGCTCATTCCATTAGGAATCCTTCCACGTGTGCAACTTTGGAAGATGCTTGTTTTGTTAGCTTAACGAATATTCCAAAAAACTTTGCTACTTGCAGGTTGACTAGTCGTTGTCCATTTTAAACTTCTAACTTTTGAAATGACTTTATATGCTATTAGCGATGCTATTGACTTGCGTGTATGTGAAGGCTTATTTCAATATTCTGTGATAAATTTTCGTTTAATTGCTATTATAGTTATTAAGGTTGATGTAGATATATTGCTGTGAACCCACAGCATAAAAGGAAAACTTTCAAATTAATAATTCTTGCATGTATAGTGTGGTTTGCTGTTTAATCCAAATTATAGTGAAAGTTTTATCCATGTACAGTTTGCTCTTCTGGACCGTTCTCTATTTTCCGCCTGTTAATCTTTTTCCAGCACTCGGCATTATATAAGATACTCCATCCTTTTATATAAAGGAAAATAATCGAGGTATCATTTCGGTGCTTAATCCTCTACCTAGCAACGCACTTGGGGTCCAAACGACTTGCGATTTATCAAAATTAATTTCAGCTAGGAAACCTTAAAATCCAATTATTTTGTTGTGTCGGAAAAAGTGCCTCTTCATTTTGCAAGTACTTTTGCCTGACGTCACAATAGACAAGATATTGCTCAATATCTAAATATTTGTCCCACGCGCCAGAAACTTCATTCATTTCAGGTATTCCGAAGCAACGAGACGCGTTGATAAGGAAGACTGACACTTGGGTGACTCAGCGCACTGGCGGTAACCACGAGAATTTTCCATTTGTTTTGATTCGTGAGCATTAGTAATGAACTTTGCTTATTATGCAATTCACCGGTCAATCTCCCCTCTGATTGGCTGTTCAGTTTTGCTCACAGCGGCCTAGCAGCGCTGATTGGTTGGATGGAACAATAGGCGAGGAGTCTTCATGTCTCGTGACTTCAATTCCCGCCATTTTGACGTAAACACAGGAACCAAAACAAACGAGATAATTGCAGTGAAAGTTGAACGTATCATAAATTTGTGAACTGTATTCGTGTGCGATCAATCAACAAAGGAATATCAGGACAAGGGAGGGATATTAAATATTATCAATAAAGATTTTATGACGAGGCTCCACAAATTTCATCAGGTAAAGTTTCCGATTCTTTCTTCGATCTAGATGGAAGCTGAAGGGCAGCATCGCTCCTACCTTCGCAAGTTACTCTTCGCTATTATCGATCTCCTGCTTCATCTCAAGGTTTTTTCGAATGATTTACACTTATTTGTTTGTTTCAGCTTCCTCAGTTAGAAGTGGAGCTGCCGTGCACAGAGCTGTTTGGGTCACCGTCGCCGGTGTACAATGAAGAGCTAGATGAGGAATGTGGTTATGTGGTGGAGGGTCCCAGTCGAGCTTTAAACTCGCTTGCCAGCGATACAGCAAGCAGCGACTGGGAATGGATGCAAGAATATGGCGATATATCATATGCCTTGGAGAACTGCCCTGGAGTGTACGACCGGTGTATTAACATCAATGAGATCTGTTGTAAGAATGACAGGCAACTCACGGGGCCTACTCTTGCAGAACTGAATGAACGACGGGCTCTCTCGCCTCTCATTAACCCAGACATGAAGAGATTGCACCTTGTTGCCACTAAGAGCGAGAATGATAAACTAGAACAGTTTTCTGAAAGTAATGGGATCAAGGCCAATCGATCGTATCTGGCGGAATTGAACAGACCTATTCCACAAAAATTGCCAACCCCAGAATCAGTTGTTCCTATTTCTCAAATCAAAAATGAAAACTTACCAACAAGCTTGCGTCGGGTGTTGTTATACGGTGCCAACAGACCTAGTGCTTTGAACAGTGTACTTATACCAGAAAAGAGCAATCGTAAGGAGCCGATCGAGCCACGGCAGCCAAAGAACATTGTTTCACAGGACACCGTTCAGCCGAACGAAGTGAAAGTACCAGAGAATGTTGTCACCGAACCCGTGCATTCTGATGCTGAATCAGTTGGTGATTTATCTGACAGAGAAAGTGTAATAGCTGATGATGAGGATATGAGTTCAGGCAGCGAAGATGAAGAGGATGAAGACGACGAGGCTACCCCAAGCAAACAGTTTGGCAGTTCGCGGAAAAGGAAGCGCAGCGAAGCGGAAGATATGACCCCGAACCCAAAAAAGTTGTTTGATATTGGCAAGCAGCTTGAGAAGTTGAACAGAGTGATCAATGGCTTGAGGCCCATGAACCAGACTTCTCTAAATGCAAAGAACAAGACACGGCGGGAGAAGAACAAGCTTGCTTCCAGGTTTGTTGCTAGCAATAAATATCGGCTGTTTTGCCGGGGCTATTTGTTATGGTCGGGTTTTCGCGGAAGAGGGTTTTCAGGAGAAGCCTGACGCGAAGCCTTGGAGATCAAACCAGGTTGCCCTCTATGCAAGACAGATCTTTACAAATTTCCATACATGAGACTGTGCTTTCTAAAACCATATAAAATAAAAAAGGAACGAAGTTATTTTCCCTGCCGAAAAATATTATGTATGACGTCATAGTTACCAGCTGTGAGCTTTGATTTTGTGAAAAATTTGACTTCGGCAGCAAAACCGATTTGCTGGATTTGCTCTATTTTCTAACATACGTCGTCAGATTCTACTGGCCATGACAATTTTGGAGACTGATAAACCATTACCTCTCCTTAGTTTACTACCCTTAATGCACCATGCTTAAGTTTTATTTTCATGAAGATATATCGATTTAATAGTCAGTAAAGTTTAATTGTGTTAACCATAGAGCATGTCGTCTAAAGAAGAAGGCTGGACATGAGGCAAACAAGATAAAATTTTTTGGCCTGAATCAAGAGAACAGTGAGTAAATAATTCTTGAATTTGCTCTTTTTTGTACACACACTACTTATCAAAGGCATGACCTCAATTCCTTACAATTCAAAATTGGTTTTGACCCTGAAATTGGAATAGCCACATCTTGACATGATTTGCAAGAAGACATTTTAGTTTTGTTACATTCCACAACAATATTTTGTGTTTTTCAACTGGCATTTCAATTGTACTTCTTCATCATTATTGTATTTTTGTATTTTCAGAGCGTCTGACTGATTTGTTACATGAAGCGAAAACAGCTTTTATCAGTACCCAGGACAATGTGCAAGAGCATTGCTGGCTTTCATTAGAGGAAAAGATTACTGATCTACTTGGTATGCTTCGGTCCATTTTTCTATTTGAGCCAATAGCCACTCCTTATATTGATGATAAATATTTTGTTACAAATTTGCCCTTGATTTGAGATTTTAAGCCCACAAATGGGATGACCACAAAAACACCTGTGTCATACAAAAAAGCCTGTGTGCAAAAGCTGAGTAGGCAATCAACATGAACATCTGTGCCATCTGCGTTATGAGGATGCTGATGCTTCAAATGTAACATTTTGCATGGCTCAGCATACATTGATCTTAATTGTTTTGGAAAGATTTTCCAAAAATGTTTTTGTACTGTTTTTGCCATGCAGATAATTCTTGCAGTGTCATTTTCAATAAATTGGAATCACTCTGGTTTTATCAATTTTTTTCACTCTCTGTTAATGTTTATTTGCAGAAAACCAAGTTGCTGGTAGAGTTTCCGAGTATGTTGACTCAACCTTGGTTGAAATGAGTGTGGGCATAAAGGTGAAAGCCAGTCCTAAGTGATGCGTGGCATATATTTGTAGCAAAATTTTATTTCAATGTGGTTGCATTACATTTAATTTATGTGTTTATATACCATTTCAAGGAGGTATGTTTCACCTTTTGCTCAGGGTTATAATTGTAAGCTTCTGTCATACATCTAGGATGGCAATATTTCGGGAGTAGGAAGCTTGAAGGCCGTTTCTTCCTTCTTTTCTAATTAAATGGAACCCTTAGATGTTCTGCAGTCCCTTTACACATGTACATATGTTGTCTCTCACTCATTACGCATTATCAAACTGATGTCTGCAAGGGTTTCACCATCTCATTGTCTAGATGTGAAACATCTTTTTTGTTTTTGGAAACTATTGATTAATTTACCACAGAATTAACAGAGATCTTCAAAAATAGCTTCCTACAATTCAAAAAACTAACCTGCATTTTTAAAATAGTGACTATTTATTGGATGTCTGAATTAACTGTCTTAAGAATGTCTTTCAACTTATATCAAATTAAAGGTGTTGCCAACTATTTTGCATAGTTGAAAAGTCTGCCTTGTATATCATATGTTGTTAATTCTTGTTTAATTTGATGTTCAGGTATTCTAATATTCTCATCCCTGAAAAAGCTTCATTGGGTTATATCTTAAGCCCCAAAATAGACATCACTTATAATATCACACAATTTTGGTATGTAGCTAATATGCCCTTTCCCATTTAAAAATGGTATTGAATTTGGCCCCTAAGAGGTCAAAAGCATTTGTGAATAATGTTTATAGCTTTAGTGACGTAAATTACTATTGTCAATTGTGTATTGTGAAATGGTTGTATGCAACAGTACACAGATGTGTTGAATGCAAACTGTTAATTTGTTATTTTATCTAGTTATTAATGACCCAGTAGTTTTGGAAAGATTCAGAAAATCGCAGATTGTAACATAATGTAAGATATTTGTAAATAGAAACTATGTCCTTTAGTTTCTCAGTTGAATCTGAAAGGGTGAATTTGCAAATTGTGTAAATAGGAAAGGTTTGCTCAAATGTCCTGTGTATGTAGAATTTACTTGTAAAGTAAGTGTTTCATTTTTAGCATTATAGCTAACTAACAACAATTTTGTTTAATTTGTTTGCATCATTTTCTACTGGTAGTGAAATTAATAAATTTAGTTTGGACAAGGGGTTTGGGTGATTCAGGGATAGGAAGTTGTTAAGAAGTTGTTGAGGGATTCGTTGGAAGTGATCAATACAAGTTTTTAAAATAGAGAGTTAAAAACTGTAAAGAGAAATGGGTATTGTCACATCAACTTGTCAATCACATAACACAAGGTTGTGAACCACACTCAGGTAAAAGCCGTAACGCAAGAGTGTAGTGTGGGTTTGATATTTTGGAAAGAAGAATTCATAACCATTTTGACCTGGGTAGAAGTAGGTACAATAAAAGTCATTTATATGGATTTTATAGATATAAAGAATTGGATCAAAACCTACACCTTCACACGAATATCTTGCGGGTAATTCACAGCTTCGCTTGTGTACTGCCTACTACTGACATAAAAAGTGGTTTTTCTTATTTTTCTACAATAAATAAATACAGCTGTACAAACAACAAAACAACAGATGAAAAGGATTACTGAGAACGTTCTGTTGTCAAAAGCCAACCATAAACCAAATTCATCCATTGTTCTATACGAGTTTGAGTGCTGTTGTTGGATGTCCCTGAGAAAGTAACATGCAATAATTAATTCTTTGCAAGGGATGGTAGCACTGTAAAACTTTAAGAATGCTGACAAGAGATAACAAAATGGGACTTGGAATAACACACAAACACACATTGCAATAACAGTGATGTAAAAATTGCAAACATCGAATTGAAAAATATATCCAACATTTTGCCTCTAACAGCAACTGCAATCCAAAGTAATAGACGAGTAAAATAATTCAATCAATTCATAAATCTTTTTGCAACAACCCTAATTCTTGAGGCAATACAGCACATGTTCAATCATATCATTGAAAATGCATGGGCTCCGACGCAGGTTGGAAAGTGGAGGGACCAAGGGAGATTTTAACAATTAAAAGCTCTATTGTTACAAAAAAGTGAGCCCTGAAATGTGTACTTCATCAAAAGTAGCATGACTACAGAGAGGAATGTCATTTTTTAAAGACATAGGTAAAATAACTACAATTGCAGACTGTTTTAAAATTGTTCAAAAAAATTGAATATGTCATTTGCATTTAAAAGGCTGATTCTGAAAGAGTGGGTGCGATTCAAAAGACACAAACGAATATATAAATACAAAGTATTTGTTTAGACCGTTGTTATGACGATGAAATTTGGTCACTATTCAATAATGCGTTGCTAGGCAAAACTCGTGGTAACCAGGGAAACATGATAAGACGGGCTAGCAACGAACCTGAGGGGCATGAACCGTGTCCTATACAACATTGCTCCGAGCGTCCATTGAATCTCCTTCCCATTTACGATCAAAGCCGATGTAAGCCCTCGATAGCCTCGTGGAAATTTCAGCCCAAAATGCAGCACGGTCGTCATCCAAGCAGACTTAAAACACTGGGATCTTGAACAGAAACATCATAATTTTAACATTTCGCTATAATTTTTCATTATCATGGGAAGAAATTCCTAGCGAAATCAAATGATGAGATTTATCTTCATCTTGTTGGTTGAAATGCTCCATTTTTGACATTTCTTCATTTGATACTTTTTTACACTTATTAGCAAGAGTGGCTCCAATGAAGAAGGCAAAGAGGAAACGGGAAGATAGTAAGAACAACAACGAGACTCACTTTAGTCTGTTGCTGTCGGCTTTCGGAAAAAGTCCCAGGTCGTAATACTTCTTATTAACAGCCCATGTACGGGAGCAAAAATCCTGCAAGAGAATAGGAAATTAAAAAGACATTGGGAGATGGTATCATAAGTCGATTGAGAATTTATTGAATCTTTAGTTTCTTAACATGTAGCTTTGCCTAGTTGTCGATTTGGTGTTGAATGTTGCGAGAGGGGATAAATGCAATTCATGAATGGTTCGCGGATTAAACATTTGTGATCCATGATATCTTGCTTGGTATTTGAACACTGGGTGTCTTACTAGGGCTTTGCCTTTGTAAAAATCATTCTTCAGGTCAGTAAAATGAAATGGTGACACCTAACATGAGCAAAATGCTGTTTGTCTCTCTTCGCATCCAGTTCTTGATTTTTAGTGTAATGAGGGAGCTAAAATATACTGTGTGAAATTTGTGTGAAAACTAGATAATTAGTTCGCTGGTTGGTTGATCACCTTTTACGTAGTCAATTAGTTAGCTAGTTAGTTCATTAGTTAGTACAATGCCTTGTTAGTTGGCTGGCTAGTTAGCTAAATAGCCCAGTCTATCAATTTCTACAAAAATTCGCCCGAACATAACTAGAAAATGAGAATAGAAACTTTCTATGTTCCTTCAAAAATAATTACAGTATCAAAAACACTTTTTGAACAAACTCAGCGACTAATATGCTACTAAAAAAACTACTAACCCAAGGATAGAAGGATAATCATAATAATATGATAACTTCACAACGGCAAAAACAGCGGGGACATAATTTCCGCATGCTTGAAGTACTTTCTCGTCCGATACTCCTCAGAGTATGCAAATGTCGAAAAATAACCGAAAGCTGACAGTAAACAGCCAGTTGCGGAATGATATAAAAAGAGTTTAGGAAATAATATCAGATGACATGAAGCTGTCTACAGTTTCACCAAAATAGGATCAACATATTGAGCATACGCGTACCACAGCCATTTGGTCCATTTTGTCCCCTTCGTAAGAAGCTCCCATTCGCAATACATCTTGGGTCGAGTACCAAAATTCAGCAAACCCATAAAACTCTGAGTTTTTAAAGTCAATCGATGGTTGGTACTTTCCGTTCAAGGAACAAGGTTTCTTGTGACACGCATCAGTTGTGTTGAGCAATTGGAGAAGGTCGCTCTGGCACTCGCGGAATCGCCCTGTCCCCTTCAAGCTGTACCTGCGGTGTTTGAAGACACCCTCGTCTGCGAAATCCTTTGGCAGGCATGGATCAACAATACGAGCACCTTTGCTGCAAGACAAAATTGCGGACAATTACCGTTTTTACTATAATATTCTCGCTGCCGGATTAGCGTTTCAGCCTAACAAAAAAGGCGGGATTATTGGAGAGGCGGGTGTATTGGAGAGGTGGGATAATTTTTCAATGCCTTGAAGTCTAGCTTGAGGATAGCGTTTAAACGTGATTGCGGCAAATCAGAGCAAAAAAATATGCAATTTTAACAACAACAATAATAATTTTTTCAACAATTGTAATAGTGTGAATAATTTTCAACAATAGCAATTTAACCCATTCACTCTAAGCGTGAGTTTAAATTTTTGACTGTGAACCTCAAACAAAGTGAATAAAGAAAAGCAAATGCCAATTTAAAGTTTCAATCCCGCATGCGGGATTACTGGGGAGACGGGACTATTCTTTCAATTTATGAAATACAAGCGGGATTACTAGAGAGGTGGGAATAAAAGTGAAGCGGGAATATTAGAGTAAAAACGTACAAGGCGTACACTACTTTACGTAGGTTGTGTCTTTGTATAGTGAAGTGCAACGCAATCACCATTTCGCTGTTCGCAGGAAGAAAATAAGCGCGTGGGAGGTAGCCATTGTAAGAGCTCGCTAGTATGTGGGAGGAAAGAGCACCATCGCTCACAGTCACGTGGGGACCAACTATTCTCAAAAGGCACGCTAATAAGTGGAGGGCGTGGACAGACACACCACTCCCAGAAAGACGTTGAAAGCTGCCTCTAGAAATGAATTTCACCTCTGTAATTAACACTGATGGATAATTTATTCACTTGCTGTTTGTGGTAACACGGTGGTGTGATACAGCCGTGCGCAATAGGGCCTAAACCTTCAAACCTAAACCTTCGAACGGGAAAATTGAGATGATGGAACTGAACACTTACGGAAATGCTACTTCTTAACGAAGAAATAAAAGCTTACAATAACAAACAAGAGTCTCCAGTCTACCTACTTTAGAGCGTGGGAATTCCTTTTCAGCAAAATCTCCAGGTACTTTTGTCGAGCAACCATCGTCCCAACCCCAAGGAAGGTCGTCACGTATACCTTGTATCGGTGGATGGTGTTGTGGGAATCACAACCAAGGTTGATATCCACACTGAGGTCTTGGGGAAGGGAAACCTACGCAGAAGAAGGAAAAAAACACTTTTAGTTAGGCCAAAATACTTTCATTTAGGAATCATTTGCATATGCTTTCGCAACATATTCAAATGACAATCGTTGAAGTGAGTCAGATGTCTGGTAGTCAATGAATGGTACTAACACAGTTTTTAACTTCAGCTAAACAGACGTTGCTGATCAAACTTGGAAGCAAAAGGAACCCAACACATCACGCTTTCCTGGGACACACTGCTAAGAAATGAACCGTGTTTATGCTCCTTCAAAAAACACTTCCCTAAACAACATATTCTAAATGTCGTCTGCAATTAGGGCATAGAAGGGAGCATGGTTTGGGTTGGCTAACGATATGGTGTGCATGTAAATGAAGAACTCGATCAACGAAGTCTTACATTTTGGGCCACCTCGTAGGCAATCTGCATTGACGCACCACCCATCTCTATGCAGCCGACGGTCCTTTTCCTGTGAACTGGTGCCACAGTGCTAGCCGGGATAGAGTGGATGTCGCGCGAGTGGTCGAAGCGACCGAGAATGTAATTGATAGCTATCCACAGGTAAATTCCTAAAAAAGGTTCAAAATGGAGACACGATGAAACAGCACTGATAGGAATTACACGTAACAAAAATAATGAAGAAAATTGCAAAATTCGCTGTTGTGGTATCTTTGCAAATGGACACATCCTCACACCCCCGCACATCATGCAAACCAAAGAATCGCAAACTGGTGTGTTGCGGTTCATTTATGAGCAAGCCTTTTCTTGAAGAAGTTGATTCGGGGGTTCAAGGGCAATCTGTTAGAAAGAGAACCTTGGGGAAAAGGGGTTGGGGTACCATCCCCCAACGATTGTCTAACGTCTGATGGATTGTCATTGATACATGATGTAAGTGCCAAAAATGTCAACAATGAGGGTACTTTATATTCACCACTTTTCATGAAAGAGTACCACGGTCTATAAAAACTGACAATGAGACAACACGTATTTAAAACACAAAGCTAATACTAGAAACCAATCAAAATTTCCCTTTTTGAATCGCGACCCTATTGAATAATTAAGGCTACGAAAAAAGCCTCCTCATTTATGAAAAAACAATCATAGTTGATCCTACATTGCGAAATATTGTTCTAGTCATTTGAAAAATGTTAGATATACTTAAAACCATCTGCAAAAATGGAATCCTCGATTGGTTTATCTATTGATAGAGGTCCTTCTAAAAAAATCCCCCCGCGTGCAACATCTTATGCAATGTTTTTCTAAGTATGATTATATAAGTTTTAGTCGTAAGATGTAATTAGTGTTTTATAACGACATTGTCACCTTTACGATCTTAAGGACATGTGTCTCTGTTTTGCGTTTTCCAGGTGCCAGTCATTTAAGATATTAGAGTGGGATGAAGTATTGGCTTCTCATCAGTGGCCAAAACCAGGTTACAACTCAAATGCATCACTAAACTCTACTCATTATTTCGTCTTCACTAGATTTTCTTCAGAATTTCTTGATGCGATGAAGAATTTTCAAAAGATCTACACAACAGAAGATGTTCTCACTGATATCTACTCAAAATATTTCGGGTACTAAAACACAAATAAAATATGAAATCCTCAGCTAAAAAGGCAGCTGTGCTTCCTTTCAAAATTAAAAGTTTTACCAGGTTTACAAACTAAGATTATGATAACATCTTGTAAGCTTCAAATGGTAGATAAGAAACTTCTTACAAGCTGTCAGGATAGTCTGTAAATAATGAATCCACTCTAATCAATGCATCAAAACTATAGCAATGCAAAAGCCTGAGATGAATTTTGATTGGCCTAGCCTATCCTGTTAGCCCATTTTATAGGGGGTTGTTGTGAAACTTTTCAAGACCCATTGAAACACCTTTTATTTGCCAATCAACCATGAATCATCATCTCACTGTTCATTAGAAGCAAAAAATCAGAACAAGTGATACAAAACTGAGTGGGAAACCCTTAAATCATTCAACAAAACTCAATAAACCATTCTTGTCATAATTATGCAAAGTGTACTCAAGACAATACAATCTACAGCCTCAAATTCTTGATGCAAAATTGGGGGATGACAAAAAAGTTTTACAAAAACATGATGACTTATGTGGCTGCCAAATACAATGGATGATAGCAAAAATACTCTTTCAAGCTGGGAGCCAAACTGTCCAGCTTTTGAACATTTGGACATCTGCTTGCTTGATATCTTAAAAAGTACTTCTAATGTTAATAATTAATGCGCTTATTCAAAGAGAATAATACCATTTGGAATAGAGCACTCACAACATTGGACATAGGGCATTTAGATCTAGGGAAAACTGAACGAGGTTTGTTAGCAGCTGGAGCTCAATATTATATTGGTTAAGACAAAGACACTTTTGTAACAGTGAAATAGAATAGCTTACTTCCATTGAAAATGATATTTTAACTTTTTTAATTAGTATTGTTGTCTGATTCAAGCTTTCAAATGCATCTGCTGAAATAGGAAGATTTTATGGTTGAATCAGGAACTGGAACTGCAGATTAGGATTCAAAAAAATGTTTCTATGAACGAACAAAATCTTCAAAAAGATCCTCACCCTCTTGTTTTCCTGATATGACTTCCACTTGTGATGGTGACAAATGAAAGTTATATCTCTTTGGGATGTTTACTCGTAAGTCCTTTAGAATTGCATTTTGTTTTGTCTTTGCCATAAGTCTCATACCAGCAGTAGCAAGGATGAATAGTGGTGTCTCCCTGTGTTTCCTTTTGGGTACATGAGAAGCAGCATAGTCCAAAAGTGGCCTGAGATAATCAGTGGCATTCCAAGGGCGATTAGCAACTGAGGAAATACCTATGGCAAATTAGAAGTTCAAATTCAAAGCACTGAAAGGGAAAGGGTTCTGTGGCATGGTATCAACTTTGAACTGTACAAATAAACCAAAAAAAGCACCAACAAGGACAAATCATTTTAACTGCCATTAAAACCTTTTAATACCTTGATTTCTTAATATATTTACTGGTGATTGACTTTAGCTAAAACCACTAAAAACAAGTTTTCTTAATTGGGGGCTGGTTTCCCTTTCAAAAAGAAAATGTAAGTTATTGAACCCAAAACACAGATTGGACTAACTGAAGAGGTCCTGAGAGCATCATTTGAAGCTTCAAAGCACTTAGTAATGGGGTTTGCCCTGGTGTAGGCATCCCAATGTTTGTAAGTCAGTTATAGAAAACAAGAGACGTCAAAAAATCAAAGCTTTCCTATTTGAAACTAATTACTAAATTCTGGAAAAGTGGATATCAAAAATGTCACCATCTGCCCATCAAGTAGTTTTGTCAACATCATAATGTCAATTAAAGAAATCAATTTTATATGAGATACTTTTATAATAGGGGGTGTTCTCTCCTCGATTAGTCTAACTACTGAGAGAGCTCCTCCTGTAAGTAATTCCTTCCATACAATCTATCTTGTGTCTATGTTTTGTATTGTTATATTGTATTAATTTCTTGTATTTTAGATGTATGCTTGTCTTGTTATTGATAAATTGTATGTAGTGGAATTTAAAAAATGAAACTGAACTGAACTGAACTGAGAGACAGAAAATTCAAAGAAAAAGAAGTCATAATTATGTAAACCTCATTAAAAACCAGTCCGTACTCTTATTGGAACAAATAATGGAACACTAATTTGCCTATTAAGCCTATTATATACATATATCTGCTAGGAAAGCAACAAATGTTCCTGTAATGAATAAGAAACAATCAGGCCATCTATTGCATGCACCCAATCTGTGGCCAGCATAATGTCTTGGTATGATTTTGTGGGGTTTTAGTCCTAACTCAACTGCTTGGAAAATTGAAAGCAGTGATATTGCAGAAATAAATTGCTAATAAAGAAATAAAGGGAAATATGACTTAAATATATATAGAGAGTAACAAGTTATGATATTTTGAGCTTTAGGGAAAATGGATTTTTGGAATCAAATTTACTAAACATCCACTACATATGATAATTACACCTGGTATCTTTAATTACCTGGTTTGATCTTCATCCTCACTGGATGATTGTCATGATCCATCATCTGTTGCAGTTTAAGTAGCTCATGGGGATTTCCACTATGTGGTGGCCAATAGTAGATATAGACCCTTGACCCACTACTTCCACAGTCTATGACAATGCCATAATGAAATGCAGTTTTATCTGTGTGCAGATTAACTGACTTTTCATAGCGATGAACTATATCCTTGTTTGGGTCTCTACTGGTAATCCAAAGTACAAACACTATAAGTACTACAACAAAGATGACAACACTTGGGAAGACCATTTTTCGCATAAACTTCTTTGTCTTTTTCCATTGTGTAGAGTTTGGCTGGGTTGAGCTCTTGATAATTATAAAAACATTCTGACAGCATAGTTCAACCCTTGGATTCAAGGAAACCCTGAATAAAAGAATGATGATAAATATTAAAACTAAATATGTTAATATGGTTGACCTTTTAGGGGCAGTGAATTTTTTATGTATTTATGCTTTCGGGTGAGGGGCTTGAGTGTCAAAACCTAAAGATAACAAACAATATACTAACGTTAATTATTTGAAAAAACTACTGACAAAAGACGAAGTTATGAGATTGAAGTTCATCCTGCTGCATGGTTTCTTTTCGGCTGCATGGTTTCCTTTAGCTGTTCTTCATACTTGTTAGGTTCAAGGGGTAAAGGTGATGTAACCCTGCAACCGTACGCGCAAACAGAGACCATCACCCACTTTTCTTGGTACATGCTACTTGGTGAATGATGCCAGATACTTTGATAGTTAAGTCAAGAAACTGGAAATCTTAGCTGTCTACATAATGTGGACTTGAAAGCTATGATAATTAGGTTTTCTTACATTCCTTCTAGCGTTGCTCAGGTAGGCCTGAAACCTGGGCAAAAATATTGCCGGTACCAGCAATACCTCCTGCCCACCTACCATTTGATGAGAAAATAAAAAAATTACCTCCCAACCATTCTAAGAGCAGAGTTTGATTGAATGATCCAGCTAAACCCTGCTTTAGTTCATATTTGCATTCAGCGTAGAATCTTTGGTGTGCAAAGAGATCCGTTCTTGACGTGTTAATTCGACGTTGTTCCTGAAACGAGCCTCACTTGGGAAACGAAATGTTTTCATATCCAATCTACTTCGAGGCTCCGATGCTGTTGCTGCTGGTGGAGCAAGGTTGATGATAGATATCTGAGCTCAAAAGGACCTTCACGTTAACCCCACCCTCTTACATCGAAAAACAGTACATTCCAAGACAATAATATTAATTTAACTGACTTATGACTATAACCCAACATGTCTTGCCCCATTTACTCCAAGGCCCTAAGTCCTAAGCTAAGATTCCAGGAAGTGGGCTTGCTAGGTGCACCAGCCCTTCTACTGCCTGGATAATACCGATTCTTTTATGTCGGTGTCACCACTGGGAATCATATTCCCGCCCACAGAACACACTTTGTGTTCCCACCAGACACCGACCTCTAAAATCTACTATCCTCTACTTAAAACCTATGTGGCCCGGGGACCCACCCACCGAAGGTGAGGAGAGAGTAGAGGAAGGGGGCGAGAAGAAGAAGTGGAATATAACGTAGAGCAGACCAAAGACAAGGAGACTGGCAGAGCAGAAGCTGCAAGATCGCATAATCTTGCTTAAACAAAGCATAGCCAGGTCCGGCTGGCATTCACTGCAAGATCACGTAATCTTGCTTAAACAAAGCATAGCCAGGTCCGGCTGGCATTCACTGCAAGATCGCATAATCTTGCTTAAACAAAGCATAGCCAGGTCCGGCTGGCATTCACTGCAAGATCGCATAATCTTGCTTAAACAAAGCATAGCCAGGTCCGGCTGGCATTCACTGCAAGATCGCATAATCTTGCTTAAACAAAGCATAGCCAGGTCCGGCTGGCATTCACTGCAAGATCGCATAATCTTGCTTAAACAAAGCATAGCCAGGTCTCGGCTGGCATTCACTGCAAGATCGCATAATCTTGCTTAAACAAAGCATAGCCAGGTCTCGGCTGGCATTCACTGCAAGATCGCATAATCTTGCTTAAACAAAGCATAGCCAGGTCTCGGCTGGCATTCACTGCAAGATCGCATAATCTTGCTTAAACAAAGCATAGCCAGGTCCGGCTGGCATTCACTGCAAGATCGCATAATCTTGCTTAAACAAAGCATAGCCAGGTCTCGGCTGGTATTCACTGCAAGATCACATAATCTTGCTTAAACAAAGCATAGCCAGGTCTCGGCTGGCATTCACTGCAAGATCACGTAATCTTGCTTAAACAAAGCATAGCCAGGTCCGGCTGGCATTCACTGCAAGATCGCATAATCTTGCTTAAACAAAGCATAGCCAGGTCTCGGCTGGCATTCACTGCAAGATCGCATAATCTTGCTTAAACAAAGCATAGCCAGGTCTCGGCTGGCATTCACTGCAAGATCGCATAATCTTGCTTAAAACAAAGCATAGCCAGGTCTCGGCTGGCATTCACTGCAAGATCGCACAATCTTGCTTAAACAAAGCATAGCCAGGTCCGGCTGGCATTCACTGCAAGATCGCATAATCTTGCTTAAACAAAGCATAGCCAGGTCTCGGCTGGTATTCACTGCAAGATCACATAATCTTGCTTAAACAAAGCATAGCCAGGTCCGGCTGGCATTCACTGCAAGATCACGTAATCTTGCTTAAACAAAGCATAGCCAGGTCCGGCTGGCATTCACTGCAAGATCGCATAATCTTGCTTAAACAAAGCATAGCCAGGTCTCGGCTGGCATTCACTGCAAGATCGCATAATCTTGCTTAAACAAAGCATAGCCAGGTCTCGGCTGGCATTCACTGCAAGATCACGTAATCTTGCTTAAACAAAGCATAGCCAGGTCTCGGCTGGCATTCACTGCAAGATCGCATAATCTTGCTTAAAACAAAGCATAGCCAGGTCTCGGCTGGCATTCACTGCAAGATCACGTAATCTTGCTTAAACAAAGCATAGCCAGGTCTCGGCTGGCATTCACTGCAAGATCGCATAATCTTGCTTAAACAAAGCATAGCCAGGTCTCGGCTGGCATTCACTGCAAGATCACGTAATCTTGCTTAAACAAAGCATAGCCAGGTCTCGGCTGGCATTCACTGCAAGATCGCATAATCTTGCTTAAACAAAGCATAGCCAGGTCTCGGCTGGCATTCACTGCAAGATCGCATAATCTTGCTTAAACAAAGCATAGCCAGGTCTCGGCTGGCATTCACTGCAAGATCACGTAATCTTGCTTAAACAAAGCATAGCCAGGTCTCGGCTGGCATTCACTGCAAGATCGCATAATCTTGCTTAAAACAAAGCATAGCCAGGTCTCGGCTGGCATTCACTGCAAGATCGCATAATCTTGCTTAAACAAAGCATAGCCAGGTCTCGGCTGGCATTCACTGCAAGATCACGTAATCTTGCTTAAACAAAGCATAGCCAGGTCTCGGCTGGCATTCACTGCAAGATCACATAATCTTGCTTAAACAAAGCATAGCCAGGTCTCGGCTGGCAATTACACATTGCTGGGTGACCCAGTTTACACAAACAATACTGGGTGCCCCAGTTAGCACCCATAACATGCAAGATCAACCGGATCTTGCTACACAAAACACTGCTGGGTGACCCAGTTAGCACCCATAACATGCCAGGTCAACCGGATACTGCTACACAAACACTACTGGGTGACCCAGCTAGCACCCATAACATGCAAGATCAACCGGATCTTGCTACACAAAACACTTAGCCAGGTGCTGGCTGGCAATTACGCGCTGCTGGGTGACCCGGTTAGCACCCCTAACATGCAAGATCCACCGAGCACCCATAACCTGATTTTCAATTTCGTCTATTTAATGACTTGGTTTCATAGATTATGGTAAACCTAGTCCAATTCATGTACTCGTCTCTTTATTTTTATTAATCATAACTTAAATTGTAATTCTTGTTGGTTGAAATGAAAGCTCTTCAGTCTTATGTCTTACACGCAAAAAACTTAGCCAGGTACTGTCTAGGAATTACAAAACTGCCGGGTGACACAGTTCGCACCCAGGATGAAGGCTCATAATGGGCAGGGTGACAAAGCTAGCCCCCCTAACATGCAAGATCAGCTGGATCTTTATATGCCACTTTAGCCTGGTAATGAATAGCAATAACAAAAAATGTGATTGACACCATTAGCACTCATAATGAAGGCTCATACTAAGCAAGGGTGACAAAGCTAGCACCCCTAACATGCAAGATCAGCCAGATCTTGATATGAAAAAAAAAAAAAATTAGCCAGGTATTGACTAGCAATAACAAAATGGTGATTGACACAGTTAGCACTCAAAATTAAGGCTCATACTAGGCAAGGGTGACAAAGCTAGCACCCATAACATGCAAGATCAGCCAGATCCTTATCTGCCAGATTAGCCTGGTATTGAATAACAATAACAAAATGGTGATTGACACAATCAGCACTCAAAATTAAGGCTCATACTAAGCAAGGGTGACAAAGCTAGCACCCATCGCATGCAAGATCAGCTGGATCTTTATATGCCAAATTAGCCTGGTAATGAATAGCAATAACAAAAAATGTGATTGACACCATTAGCACTCATAATGAAGGCTCATACTAAGCAAGGGTGACAAAGCTAGCACCCATAACATGCAAGATCAGCCAGATCTTGATATGCACAACAAAAAAAATTTAGCCAGGTATTGACTAGCAATAACAAAATGGTGATTGACACAGTTAGCACTCAAAATTAAGGCTCATACTGGGCAAGGGTGACAAGGCTAGTACCCATAACATGCAAGATCAGCCAGATCTTTATATGCCAGATTAGCCTGTTATTGAATAGCAATAACAAAATGGTGATTGACACAATTAGGGCTCAAAATGAAGGCTCATACTAAGCAGGGGTGACAAAGCTAGCACCCATAACATGCAAGATCGGCTGGATCTTTATATGCCAAATTAGCCCGATATTGGTTAGCAAGAGTAAAAATGCTGGATGACACAGTTAGCACTCAAAATTAGGGCTCATAATAATCCAGGGGTGAGCATTCATAACATCCAAGGTCAGCAGGATCTTGATAGATAAAAATTAGCAAGAAATTGGTGAGAAGTTACGAGAAAAACTGGAGGACACCATTAGAACCTAAAAATTAAGGCTCATTATAATCAAGGGGTAACAAAGCTTCACAATAGCTGGAAACAGGCGGAACCAGCTCTCGCATACGTAAAATACCTTTTTTATCTGACACTCCCCAGCGCACGCAAACGTCGGAAGACAACCAAAAACTGTTCCTGTGTGTTATGAATACTCTTAATAGACCTTCTTGGAGGGTACGACATCAGTGCGGAAGAACGGGTCAAGGTATTCGAGAGAGTCCGCATTAACCAGTGGGAAATATGCACCTCAGGACAGCATGTTGCTCACATCGTTAGGTCAGCTGCATTGGAAAGGTCTAGCGGAAGCTGGGTAATCTGCAACACTGATGCTGTCGTGGGCAACCTGTTCTTGGTGGTGGGAAAAATGCGAAGGAAGCATGGAAAGTCGTAACAGATCAGTTCCAATGTTTAACGTATGCAAAGAATGCGTATTCGAAACCAATATTATCAACTGGAGTTTCAGAATGGCGGCGAAATACAGATCCCTAATAGGAAGCTGTTTGAGTGCCAAAAAACGAAATGAGGAGTTAGGAGCGTCCTTGGATAATAAGGACTTAGCAATGACACTTCAAGCCAGTTTGCCTTTTGAAGGACATCCATCTCGGATTGTGTCCTTTTATGTCGCTGGAGAGAACATTTCAAGTTCAAACAATATGAAAAAACTCTGTTGCTTAACCAGGCTGACCGTCTAGCAGGGGAACAATACAGAAAACCAGATAGTTGTTGCTAATTTTGCTTCAGTTACAACGCCAAAACCAAAAAAAAAACCACAAAGTGGCATTTAAGCCTTTGGACAAAAGGGGGGCATTTGTACAAAGTATGGTAGGAATCCACAAAAGGAAAAAATAGCCGGCATCACAAGAATCTAAAGTTGGTGCTCAAGTTGCCGAAATTACAAAGAATCTAGCTAAAGGAGTTGCCTTGCTTTAGCTACCACTAGCAATCCTTTCAAAATGAATGGTATTTGGATTGGTGACTCCGGGCGAGTCAACATATGGTTTCTGACCAACACAAGAATTAAGATTGGCGATACATCCCAACGGCGCAAGAGCACGTAAAATTATCAGTGCCACAGCTGGCAGATAAGATTAAATGAAGACGATCTCACCCGATAGCACGATGAAGGACTAGGCCCACTTGGTCACGGGGTCGACGACATTCCCATTGGTCATGGAGGACGAATTCCCAGCAAAGCCAGGACGTTGCGACAGTCTCAACATGCCCATTCTGCTTGCTTTGCTTCCATAAACGCGATTTGCACAACTTACGAGGCCACAACAAACGGCTGTGGCGAGTCCAAGGCCATGCGTGCCTCACTATGAGCACGCGTGAGTAGGAACGCCTACTTAAGGGGGGTCCCGGATAAACGGCCTCGGTCTGACCGCCCGACCTATAAGTGCGAGGCTGGAATGCGAATGACGAGGGGGATTAACTCTGTTTAAACGGGGGTCTAAACAACATAAAACTTTTCTCGGCGAGTTCGAAACCGAGACCGAGAACTGGGAACGACAATAACTCTCGCTCGACAGTGGATTTCAAAGTTAATCTACATTTAGAACACAACTGCAAGGATCTTGAATGGACTTTGTTACTAAGTGTGACTTTTTAGATCTAGTGTGATCTAGTTTTAGGCCTCGTTTGCCAACAAAGTGAGTGAAACAACCTTCCTTTGTTGATAAGTTTGAATATCACCAAGAAAGTTTGATAAGTTGATAAGTTTGAATATCAATGCTTTCAGGGGTAGTTATCGAAATTGAAATCGAGTGCTTTCAGGGTGTAGTTGTGGACAGGGGCGGCGTTGGGGGGTAATCGAGGTAATCGCTGATATCCTTTTTTCAAAAATTTCAGGGCTCTTTTATTACTCGCAAAATGATGAAAAACAGGGCGATCAAATTGTTTTGAAAAGTTTTTGCACCATAACAATGGGATAGAGCCCTCCTTGCGATTCGAGACTCATTCCCTTTTCCTTCCTTTACCACTGTTTCAAAGAGAGTCGATAATTTGCTGAAAATCTTATTGCAAACATCGCTTTTGTTTAATGTGATAGCTATTTAAATTGCGGATTAGGATGGCCGTGCCTACGCAACACGAGGCCCCGAGGTAATCATACACATGAAAGAGCCACTAACCTTAGGCCTAATATCAAAACGCGAACTGCTTATAAGAAACTGAACCCTGATACTGCAAAAAGCTTGCATATTTTATCATGTGAAATACGTGAAAGTGGAAAGGGTGTGGTAGGATAATTAATGTTCCCATTTCGACCAAGAAATTGGTTACCAAACTATTTTCGGTTTGACCCGCCCCTGGTTATGGAAAAAGCTTATTTTACTAGAATCTGCAATTTATTTCTTTTTTCAGGGGGACCCCCAATATTTCCAAAATGTACTTAGAATCATAAAGAAATCGCACTTCTCTTGGTTTTAGCATGTTTAGCCCCCCTTTCCGAAAAATACTTTTTTGTTGGTCTTCGTTGTCCTTAATTGTCGTTCCCAGTTCTCGGTCTCGGTTTCGAACTCGCCGAGAAAAGTTTTCGTGAAGGTCCTTTTGAGCTCAGATATCTATCATCAACCGTGGAGCAAGTTTGATGGGTGTCACAAACGAAATGGTGAAGTAGATCAAACTCAAAATCTTTATCAGCAAAAACAAATGTTAATTACAATATACCAAGAATTAAAATTTAGAATACAAAAGTTAGCATTTTCAAAAATTTAATTAATTTATTACATCAGATAAAGTAGTTTGTTATGCTGAAGGACACATGAGAAAAACTCGCCAGGAGCTATCGAGTCATATGTCCCAGTGACGTATTTAAACTCAAGATTATAATTTCCATTTCAGTTTGAAGTAGTCTATAACAGTAAGAGTAAAAAATTAAGGATGTAAGAGTATAGAAAAAAATATATATATATGTATACAGGCGGTAGGCTGGTAAATTTCACTGGTTAGGGATATGTTTAAAAAAGTAGAACGAATTCTTATGCCAAGGGTTCTTCTTGTAGATGCCAAATAAACGCTATGATCCTTAAAATGGTAGCAAAAGCTGCTGAGCAAAAGCCAATCTGTTTCAAAGAGGACAAATTTATGACGTAAGCCCGAAAGTGAGATTTGAAAAATGTGAACAAGAGTCGGATATTGGCAGTTAACGTGGTCGCGCTATGGCCAAATAATGACACCAAATAATGACAATGGGCACAAAGCCGTACATGTGGTGGGTAACCTTTTCTTTAAACTTCAGCTTTTTATTTGTATACATGAAATAACACCTTTCACCTTTTCCTGCCTTCTTATCTACCCTTGAACAAGATTTTAGGCAGTTTTAATATCCACCGTAATAATTCGAAGAAACATGGCCGATCACAACATCCCAATACGAGGTTGTGGCATCACTTCACCAACGGCATTTACCCTGTCGAATAGCCGCCTACAAGTCGTGAACTTTGTTGTGAAAATTTAATTGTTAAACCCAAAGAAAAGATAACTAGCCAGTTTTTCTCACTTTTCTTATAACATACGAACTAAATGGAGCTGTGTGGCTTAACTGCAGAGCCAGCAAAGCAATGACTTTGCGGGCAGCTGGCCGACACTGTGATAGTGTTCCTTGCATGCTCTGATAGATGCCCCCGTGACACATTACAAACAAAGGTCAGCACACTGCTATCAACCAGTACACTTTTTGCTTCTAAAGACTCCTCGTAGCATTTACTTCGTAAACAATTAGAGAGACATACAGCCAGAACATTTGTATTTTCTGCTGGATACTCTTTTTAAGAAATTTAGCTTCTAGATATCCAAAATTCAACTGCGAAAGGGTGGCCAGATAATGACAATGAACTATTTCATGAATAGACGGGGCCCTAGGTTGGCCACTTTAGTCCAACTGCTGTTTTCTTTTTATAGGTACAATATTACTTTTCTTGCATAGACAGAAAAATATCACAAGTTTTCTAGTGTTTTCATGTACAAAAAAGTAAATAAAGTTTATGAACATCCTTAATCTTTAATGAGTAACTTCTATTGCTCTTAACAATTAGGGTAGCCTTTTTGAAACGAAATATCAATGTAATATCAATAAGCTTCAGTTGGGTCAGTAAAGGGCATACCTTTCTTTTTTTGGGACTTTTGATGCCTTCCATTCTTCACTTTTTGGCCATTTGTGCTTGATGTCTCATACCAAATGGAATTATAAAATAGAAACTCAAGATATCTTGGTGCCATTTTCATTCCACCAAAAGAGTAATCTTCAAGATTATCAAGCTGTTAAGTTGATACCCTTTGTAGAAAACTTGATTATCTAGAGAGGGTTATTTTGATATTTTGCATTGTCTCATTGAATCTAGATTTCTCAACTTAATCTATATTGGTGTAAATATATAACAGATGATAGCTTATGCGATTTGGTGAGCAGTTGCCCAAATTTGGAGTACCTGAATGTAAGGCAATGCGAAATATCCACAAAGACTGTCGAGGCCCTGCCACGCATAAATGAAAAATTGACTTATCTTGGTCTTTGCAGTATCAAAGGTAATTTTATAGCAGTACCATTTGTTTTTCAATTCATTGAAAAACCATTTTTTCAATAGTTTTATCCATTCAATGTTCTTCCTCTGTGGGACTGGTTGTCCACAGATGCCACAATAACATTTTCGATATATCTTGATTGAATTGATGTCACTTATGTAGCACTTGCCACTTGAAGGTGCATAAAGTTCAAAAGATGTTTCTTTTATTCTGTTATGTTCTATTTCTTTTTGTAAGTTCATGTCAATGGTATTTGTATGCTACAAAGAGACACAATTTTAATTGATGAAAACATTTTTATGTCCAAGGGTTGAAAGCAAAGAGCCCATAGTGTACTTGTGGTACCCTCATTTTTTAGCTCAAGTGGTACCATTTAATTGAGCTTGAATTGTCTTGAAAATATAACATTTGTTTATTTTCTTTTATTAGACTTAACTGATTCACAAGCCATCCTAATGGTTAGGTTCTTGCAAAGCTTAACCTTTATTGATCTAAGCTGGAACTGCATGATAACTGATGATACAATTTCAACACTGTTGAGTTCATGTCCCATGCTTCATGAGGCTGTACTGGCAGGGCTCAAGCTCATCACTTCAAAACCATTCTTGCCAATTATCTCAGAGCATAGTCGATGGCAGTCATGTATCAATTCAATAAAAAGCTGTGCCAATTTTGATGAGGTACCAAATTTTACCATTGTTTGTGCGAAAATTTACTCTCAATCAACATCACACATGAAAAATATGATGGTCTTATTTTCTTATTGATAATAGTCAATTGATGTCTTCTAATACTCTATTTTGCAGGCCAGCATGTTCTACCTACCATACAGATCATTACATTATGCACCAAATCTGCAAAAACTAGATTTAACATTCAGTGACGAAGTTAATGACAATCACTTAGCAGAGAGATGGAAAATAAACTGCTGTTTTTCTACAACTTATCCCACTTTTCAACAGTTTCAGCAATGATATCATCATCATGAATTTCTGATTATTCTTCATAACTTCTAAAAAGTTTTGGCACTGACTTGTTGATGTACTCATTTTTTTCTTGCAAAGTTTTCTTTTCCAAGCTTATGTAAATTTCATTTGCAGAGTTGTTGCTTTTGTGCAAGTCCTTGGACCCTGAAGAATGTGACATTGATTTATCTACCTCAGCCTGGCCTCTCAGAAGGTCATATGAGCCTGAACTACCAGCAACAGGCATTTTTTCCTTTACACTGGCTTTTGCTTTAGGAAGCCAGCCTCTGAATTTATCATGGAGGTATGCCCCAAAATTAACAGGATTTTCCTCCTCTAATGGCCTTCTTCTATACTTTGGCTGGTTTCTAGGTGAAGAACAATTCTCAAGAACTGTGGAAACCTCTCTTGGGGAATGATACCTTTTAACCTTTGCACTTTTGCTACCTTGATTACCGTCCTTCTTTTCTTTATCACTACTCCGCACAAACACTGTCCTTTCTCTTGGATTTTGAGGTCCTGAATGAAAGCCATCAGTGAATATTTCCCTTCTTTGTTTTGTGCTCTTTAACAATGATTTATTGTTAGATTTACCAGAGGAACTGTCTGGACTCATCATATTCAACACTGCCAGATAATCCTCAAGCTTCACTGTCATTCGTTTTTCTTTGCCAGTTCCTTTTTCCTTGTGTTTTAATGCTTCCTTATTGTGTCCCCAAAGAGCAGATGCATGAGGTGGATTCATTAGGCCTACATAATCCTTTCGCTTTACCTTTTTTCTTTTCTGTTTGTTGTCACTTGCCATGTTTTGTCTAAGAAACCTGAAAAAAAACACAGAATCCCTGCAACAAATAAATAAAGAGACGAAAGCTCAAGAATAATGACTAAAACAAAACAAAATTTGAAAACTTTTGCTGATCATGAGAGTATTGACCCTCCTTTCAATTATCATAGATATATGACTTGACTTTGATTTACGAATATAAACTTTATGAATATTTAGAGCTTAACTTTTAATAACATCAAAATTACCTTAACGCATTGGGAGACTTACGGATGGATTGATGTTTCAAATTTTTTGCATTCATTTTGCAAAATTATGTTTTATATTGTTTTGTCTACACTCACTGGCAATTGAAAACGACCGCCAGACAACAATTGAAACTAAAGCGTACCTTTGATCCTGAGCTCCTTAAACCAATCTGAAATCCGATTTTCGAACTAACAAAATGATTGATTCAACAAATTTACAATATTGAAGGCTTAAATAACAGCCGGTACGAAGTTTCCAAGGAATTTTCGCTTCTCGATCTTTGTTGATCAATCCACTGACTTCACAACAACAGCCACATAACAATGTTTTCTTGGACGGGGGCAAGATGCTCGATTTATCTGTCATTTTTAGTGTCCAAACACCAGAAAAAATTAGTAAGCCGAATCAAAGGTAAAATATCAATCAATTCGTCTTTCAAAGGAGTAAATTTAAGTGGAAGAATATACGCTTGTATACTTCATGCCTGTTACGTACTTATTTATTCAGTAACCCCCCCCCTGGTGTCGGGTAGTGCATTGTGGGATTCTAACGTGCTTCCACCAAAATGGTGGGCTGATAGAAGAGTTTGGAGGGAAAATGTCCGAGTCCTGAATTTTCTTAGAGAATCGAACATTTTATATTTTAGTAAATCACTAAGAACTTGAATTTGTATGGATCTGGTGTTGCGCCATCTTTCATTTGGAGAAAGAAGAGTTTTCACTCACTAAAGCCCTCAGTGGATCAGATTTGAAGATTCTTTGGTTCAGTCAAGTAAGAAGCAAATCAAGATGTATGAAATGGATGACGGTAATGTAGACTAAATTGTTGATTAATACTTGTGTTCCATTTCTGATCAATATGTTGAGGAAATAAGTTTACTATCTGATAAGCTGACTACAATGGGATTTAATTTACATGGCATATGTATAGGATTTCAAAACTAACTTCTGGAAAAAAGTACGTGGTTTTCTAAACATTGAGAACCAGACCTTTGATTTGAGAATAAAATATTTGAAGAAAGCAACTTTTTTGCAGACCTAAACGAATGCAACAATTCAAGCCTCTTTCAAGGGAGTTTATGTTGCTTTCTTACTGAGCCAAAAAGGGTACAAGTTGGGCCAAAAAGGGTACAAGGTTTCAAATGGCTCTGTGTATGCACAAGCAAATCAAAGCCCTTGAAAATTGTAGATTACATAAATTCAGGCTTCTTTTAAACATGAAACCTATTAAATCAAAGCTATTATATTTATTGATGATGGTGACAGCAAAATTTTGTTCCATGCACCCATTTGAAATAAGTGCGAAGTCTTTCTTTGCAAATTGACAACTAATTAAGTAACAGGCACTGCCAAGTTTGGATTTCGGATTCATTTCTACCTACCATCAGAAGATATCTTTTAGGACATTGAGACAATTAAGCTTATCAAGCAGTGCCAGACTGTAATGGGAATGCAATGGGATGCATTGGGATGATATTTATTTTGCAATGGGAATGCCAAAACAACGAAATTTAAATCTGCAGATAATGAAAGCTCTGTTTGAAATTGTGGGTGGCATTTTTAGCAAATTTTTTTAAGAGGTCTTTGTTTTTCTATTGTTTTCATTAATCAAGGAGCCAATTCCCAATCTCAAGCTGATATTTGAGGGGCACTGAATGCATTGACAGATTTTCTGCATGGATTTTCCGGCAAATCATTGATAATGCCCATGCGGAAAAATGGCTAGAAAATATTGTGCAGGGAACATATACCAAACTTTTCAGTCTGGGAGCAGTGTCCTGGTCCTTCCTTTTGTTGTATTCACACCTAGTGATTACCTATGCCTGGAAATTTAGAAAGCTGGTGAAATTTTGGTCGTACTGGAGCCACAAACCTTGGATTTGTAGTCAGTGCCTTTAACAACTGCTACCTCTAACAACTGGTGCCTCTAACAAAAGTGCTTCTAGCTCATGGTTGGCATTTTGTTTTAAAGAGAGAGAGCTCTATTCTAAGAAATATAAAGCAATAAGAATTTTTCTTTCCAAGCAACCAAATTAGTATTTATTTGCCTTAATCGTAGAAACATGTAATAAAGGAACTTTTGCCAATTTTTGTTTCAGATGACAACTATGGGGATGATGAAGGGGATGATATCACCACTGATATTTGGCAAGAAGCTTGTTGGATTGTCATCAGCTCGTATTTTGATGAGAAGGGACTTGTTCGTCAACAACTTGACTCTTTTGATGAGTTCATTCAGATGTCTGTACAAAGAATTGTAGAGGAATCCCAACAAATTGAGCTGGAAGCTGAAACATCATACCGGGAACAAGAACTTGAACCACCAGTATGTATTTTTTTCACATTTTTAATTCTTTACACAGACAGTGTACTGAGACCAAGATACTTTGTTATTGTAGAGTACCCACATTTAAGTAGAGATCTTAAAAGGTCATATGATTAAAATAGTTAAGGTCAAGCAAAGGAAAATTTACTTTTCCTCAACTGGTTGTTATTTAGCCCAACAGAGCTTTCGGTCTTTGATGAGAGTGACAACTTTTTTAAAAAAAGTCTTTCTGTTTTTTCTAACATAATTTTCTCATAAACCTTACCTAGATATTTGTTTAGGTTCTGTGTAAAAAACAGATATTTAGGTAAAGTTTTGAGCTGCATTTTTTCATTGATACATCTTTTTACTTGTGTCAAAGAAGATAATGTTGCTTTCTGATCATGTGGTATTTGCATAATCCTGCATTGTGTGTTCCAGTTAATTCATTAGAATCCTGTCTTTTTTGCAGACAAAATACCAGCTAAAGTTCGAGCAAATTTACTTATCAAAACCAACACATTGGGAAAAAGATGGAGCGCCCAGAGCCATGAGTCCCAATGAAGCAAGGCTGAGAAATTTAACGTAAGTACTGGGGCTCCTTTCTTTCTAGATTGTTTTCTTGATACCAACATAGTATGGGATTAAAGATTTTTTTTCATCATTTATTAGAGTCATTTTATAGTTAAGATTGTAGACTAACTTAACCTTCAGCAACTATTAAAAAGAAATGGGGAGGATTTTTCAAGTATAAATTTTTATATGGATTCAAGCCTACATCAGATGTATTTTGAAGCTCTGCAAATTTTTTCACAGTGCAGAAAGCGGTTGAAGGAATTAAGCTGCTTTCTTAGGTCCTAAAAGCTACAAACAAACATCACAATGGAATGCTATCACCATTTTCAAACACTTCTACCCTTTCTTTGAATTTTATAAAGTTTGTGCTTCTAGAGAATAAGCACCATTTTAGAAAATGTCGACATTCACTGACAAAATTGTATTATTTTCTACTCCACAGTCCTCTTTTCAACATGCCTTCTTGATTTCCCAGAATCTTGTGGTTTTGTCATGTATATATTCAAAGTTTTATAAAGAGAAAAAATATCCTCCAAACATAGTTAAGCACTCTGAGTTCTAAGCTAAGCTCCGTACCTAAAGGCTTGTACACTGATTCACAGAGGTTTCAAGTTAATGCTTGTACACTGTAGATATTCAGCACCGCTTTATGTTGATGTTACCAAGACTGTTATTCGGGGAAACCAGGAGCCAGAGACGGAGCTCAGCAACAAGATATACATCGGGAAGATACCGATCATGCTGAGATCGACCTACTGCATGCTCAATGGGCTGACAGATCGTGATCTTACCGAGTTGAATGAGTGCCCGCTGGATCCGGGGGGCTACTTCATCATCAATGGCTCAGAGAAAGTGTTGATTGCGCAAGAAAAGATGGCAACGAACACGGTGTATGTGTTCCAGAAGAAAGATTCCAAGTATGCCTACACGTGCGAAATTCGGTCATGCCTCGAGCAATCATCGCGGCCAACGAGCACGCTGTTTGTGTCTATGGTTGCCAGAGGTGGTGGGAGTGCCAAGAAAAGTGCCATCGGACAGCGAATCGTTGCTACCATCCCTTACATAAAGCAGGAAATACCCATTATGATCGTATTCAGAGCACTCGGTTTTGTGTCTGATAGAGATATCTTGGAACATATCATATACGACTTTGACGACCAAGAGATGATGGAAATGGTACGGGGCCCTGTACTTTGAATTTTTCTTGATCAATTCAATGAGTGAACTTCACATCATCATCTTTATTAGCATTATTAGCTTCTTCAGTCCCAAACCTTGGTTCACAATAGCAGCTTAGTGAAACTTTATTTCTAGCGCATTGAAATTCACTTTCTGTATAGATCTTGCAACATTGTATAGCCATGCGTTAATGTGAGATATTCCCTTCTTTCAGGTAAAACCGTCTTTAGACGAAGCCTTCGTCGTGCAAGAGCAAAACATTGCCCTCAATTTCATTGGTACCAGGGGTGCGTCACCTGGCGCGACGAAGGAGAAGCGAATACAATACGCAAAGGAAATTTTGCAGAAGGAAATGCTGCCTCATGTTGGCATTAGCGATTTCTGTGAAACAAAGAAAGCTTACTTCCTGGGGTATGCTATGAAATTGGTTCGCTGTAGCTGTGTTTCGTGTTTATTTGGCGTTCTTTTGGCTTTTTATGTAAGGAAATGATGTTCGACTCTGCAACATCAGTTGCATTGTATCACACCAAAACCAACACTTTTGTGTGACGCCCGCATGCACTTCTCCTGTTCAAAATGCTTCATTGCCATGCATGAACTTGCTTTTACAATGATGACATCTTCAGTGACCCCAACTGTCTTCTTGTCGCTCCGCTACTGTTCTAGCTAAAAGCTTCTTCATCTTGCAAATAGTTGCCGACTCACTGAAGTCTTTTTATGCCTAACATTTTATTATCTTAGTCATCATCTATCAGGGGGGCCCTCTTAAGCCAAAAGGGTACCACGTGGCTGCGGCATGCCCCCTGTGCTCTCCAATGACTGCCTTCCAAGCCTTCTAATCTCTCTCCTTGTCTGCACTCAGCCCTTTCTTTTTCAGTCCCTCTCTTTTTCAGTCCCTCTCTTTTTCAGTCCCTCTCTTTTTCAGTCCCTCTCTTTTTCAGTATGCTATCCACCGACCCATGCCACAACAGCGGAGATCTGCCAACCGGGAGTTGCCTTCCTTCACTACTTTCAGACTTTGTTTGAGCAGCTTTTACTCGCCCCTTCTTTCAATATGCCCCCACCATTTATGCCTATCACTTTACTCCAATCTTCAATGCTTATTTTTTTAGTCTTACCCGAGTCCCCGAAGCAATAACCCCCTTCCTCCCCCTGCTCAACCTGAATGGAGTGTAGCAACATATTGTTGTTCTATTTTCAGGTACATGGTTCACAGGTTACTCTTGGCAGCACTGGGCAGGCGAGAACTGGACGACAGAGATCACTATGGCAACAAGCGTTTAGATCTTGCCGGACCCTTGCTTGCGCTTCTTTTCAGGGGGTAATGTATTTTTAATGAAGTGCATTTTGCAATGAAAGAACTGTTTGTTATTCTTTTTTTCGAATTCCTGATTTGTCGGTAGAATTATTAGGCCCCCAACTGGGGTATCAGCTTCCAACTTCGGTAGACAGTGCCCCTCCACAATTTCTCAGGGGACAATCCAGCAAGGAGATATGTTCCACATACTCCTTCAATCTTTCTCCATTTATATCAAAATCCTTTCCTTTTTATTGTATCAGCAATGTTAGCATCGTTTGGAATTCTCTCGCTTCCCACTAGTTGACGAAATTGCTAGTTTTCTAAGGGGAAATTTCAAATGTAATCTTTTTTGCAGTTCCTAAAATTTTCCAGCTTTAAATTTTTCTCCGACCCAATTTTTTCTTAGATTATTTCGCAACCTCACGAAGGAAGTCAAAGCGTTTGCTGCGAAGCTGATAGATAAAGGATCGGTTTGTATCATTTGTCATTTGCTATATTAGCTCAGAACAATTTTCGCTGAAGTTTGAAAAAAAACTCTGGTCTCGTGCAAGTTCTCAAAAGAGTCCCGTAATTGCTGCAGCGCAGCGATGGAGATGTAATAAATCAACCTCAGCTGTCTTTTCTAGTTCTCCATTGTCCTCCAAAGTTCCCTAAGGCTCAGATTAAATTTAAAGATTTTCCGATTGAGAATTAACAGCATAGACAATCGAAATTAGTTTTCTTATATATATTTTCCCTTCATCTGTTCTTTTGCGACAAATTATTTTTCAATAGCTTCATTTTCTAACGTTACTTTCATTTTCCTAATAACGTCAACCTTATTCCTTTTGATTTGCGCCAATTTCATTTTCTTGCTTTGTTTTCGATTGCACGTGCTGCATTACCGTGCATCAAAGTCTTCTATACAGATGACTGCAGTCTTTTGTGATCACGTGAATGTATTTTGCTTCACGCATCAATTCCCTACAATCCGGCTCTCCTATTCCGAAAATTTAGAATCTATACTTGCTTTCTTGTACATGTTTATCTGATTTATGTATTTTTTAAGATATTCGATTGGCTTGTAACTAAAACTACGCAGATTTCCCCAAAGGAGCATCCTGGGAGCATTTCATGCAATATTTTTGAAGCCGTCACCTATTGAAAAGTGTGAATGTTTGTGTGATCGTCTATTGCAGCAGCTACCGCCTCGAGCAATCTGTTTCGCGCAGTAAAACTCGTCCTGTCCTCTCATTTTGCAGGATTTTAAAATCGAGCTGGTGATCAAAACGAAGACCATCACGGATGGACTACGTTACTCATTGGCCACAGGGAACTGGGGAGACCAGAAGAAGGCCCATCAGGCGAGAGCCGGCGTCTCCCAGGTGTTGAACCGGCTCACGTTCGCCTCCACATTGTCACATCTGAGGCGGCTGAATTCCCCCATTGGCAGAGATGGCAAATTGGCAAGACCTAGGCAGCTTCATAACACGTTGTGGGGAATGATATGTCCCGCCGAAACGCCAGAGGTAGGCCTTCATGTCAATCGATTTAATGAATTAGATTAATGCATCCAGCCTTGTACTAACAAAGTAAATATGTGGAGGCCACGGTTTTTTGTGAATTTAGGTACATTATTAGGCGAGTTTTTATTATTTATTGACTGGCTATTTTTACTTGTCAGCTTGTGGTTATTTTCCAACGTTTCCATGCTCTGAAGAGTCGTACAAAAAAGTACTTAAATTATTCAAAAACTATTTTCGCTTTTTCTTGCTATTTTGAGTTGATTAAATTCTTTGCCAAGGGTCAAGCCGTGGGTCTGGTGAAAAACCTTGCGCTGATGGCCTACATTAGTGTTGGATCGCAGCCAAGCCCTATTCTGGAGTTCTTGGAAGAATGGACCATGGAAAACTTGGAGGAAATTAGTCCATCAGCAATTAAGGAGTAAGGACAGCAATCATTCTGCATCGTCAATTCACTTCCTCTTTTATTTACTCTGCGCACGCGAAGAGTTGACCTCCATTTCAAGCCGGCCTCAGTTCTAATCGAGCTGGACGGACCAGTAATTGTGCACTTCCAGTCAGGTATAATGTGTTGTTTTCTGCCTGGCAATCTGCGCTTCACGAGGCCCTCCCAATTGCTTTACATAACCCTTACATCGACCCCCCCCCTGATATACACAATTTTTGCCTCGTTTGTTACTTGATGTGCCTATGTCAGTTCTAATGGGATCTCAAACGACTATTTCAGCGCCACGAAGATATTCGTCAATGGATGTTGGGTTGGCATCCACCGAGACCCTGAGCAGCTGATCGTTACCTTGCGGAAACTGCGAAGGCAGATGGACATTATTGTGTCTGAGGTAAGCTTCGGTAGCCTTCCTTGGTCATATGCCACAGGGTGTCAATGAATGAAAGTTCTCAAGCAGGCATTAGAAGCAATATGTGAATAAGGCAAACAAATCTTTCTTTTACAATAGTTTAGGAAGATCTACCAGTGGCTTTGGAGCAGGGAAATTCTATTGAGTATTGGCTCTCGCTTTGCAGCATCACTTATTGACGATGCTATATCTGCTCCTTGAATATATTGCTTTTATCAGTGACATATCCAAGTTGGAGCGAAGCGATTTGATCCAACCGTAAATGTTTTAAACCCAGCTTCTTTGCACTTTTAGCATCGAATGCCAATGGGTGCGAATATTGCATTTAAATATTCGTCACTGCTTTAGCTTCAAGGGTCTCTTGATTTGTCTGATTAAGAGGCCCGCCTGCTGCTATTGAGTGTTAGTGAAAGCCTCATTTTCGCGGTAGGTCTCGATGGTGCGTGACATCACGGACAAAGAGATTCGCATATACACGGACGCAGGCAGAGTATGCCGACCCTTGCTCATCGTGGAAAACCAGAAAATGTTGCTAAAGAAAACCCACATCGACAAACTAAAGGAGCGAGAAGACGAAAACTATGGGTAACACCCTCCTCTCGTCTACGTTTTTTGGTTTCATTTATGCGGTTTGCTTCTATTCTGATCTTTACTAATTTCAGATTTTACTAGGAAAAAACACTTGTTGTAGTTATTTCGAAATGTCTAATTGATTTGTAATACACCTAAAACGATCTCATTGTGTAACGTGTTTAAAAGATCTCATCCCATTGTGTAACGTGTTTGTGTAAAAAGATCTCATCCCAAAATTTCAATCCATTGCCAAAACGTGTTCCCAAGTTAGACTATGTGTCAGATTTTCATCATGTGTGAGATTGCGATTATGTGTGAGATTGCGTTTATGTGTGAGATCGCGTTTATGTGTGAGATTGCGATTATGTGAGATTGCATTTATAGATTGCGATAATGTTTGGGTATTGATTTTAGTTATTTAAATGGTGGTGACGATAATGACGAATGCAGGAATCGATCATATGTTCGAACGCGTTCGTTTTCAGGTGGCAGGACCTCGTTGCTGGGGGCGTGGTCGAGTACGTGGACGTGAACGAAGAGGAGACGGCCATGATTGCAATGACACCCGACGACTTGGACACGGACACGTACTGCTCCACGTACACGCATTGCGAGATTCACCCGTCGATGATTCTCGGCGTCTGCGCCTCCATCATTCCCTTTCCGGATCACAACCAGGTACATTCCTTTCGAGTATCTTCAAACCCGGACATTCTCCTTTCATTGTAGTTCGCTAGTTTGTTTTCATTATTCATTTGTGTATAGAACTAGTCCTTGTTATTTGTCAAATTATATTAACTAATGGAGAGACAGCAAACTTTGATATGAGTGGACCTTCATAGAATTTCCTTATGCTCTTAATGTGAATTCCTTGCGTGTTCACGTGAGTGTTGTCGGGCCTTGGGCCGCTGAAGTAGCGAAAGGCTGATCACCCTCATAACAATATAACCCTGATGGCCTCATTGTGTCCACCGGGGTAAACTGGGAAGCCGGGATAAGGGGGGTCAATTTCTAACCAATGTTGCGCATGTTGTCGTGGGCTGAAATTGCAATATTTGGTCACGAATAAGGCTACCATTTTATGAGGGGTAATACCCTGTAAGCCGCCATATTAAGCAACCTCCGCTCGTATTTTCACTGAGACACGTTTGTCATTGACGTTTTAAATTGCCTCCCCCCATAGTCTCCGAGGAACACATACCAATCGGCTATGGGCAAACAAGCTATGGGAGTGTACATCACCAATTTCCACGTGCGCATGGACACCCTGGCCCACGTGCTCTACTATCCGCAGAAACCCCTGGTCACCACGCGCTCGATGGACTTCTTGAAATTCAGTGAGCTGCCTGCAGGTAGGTCAACTTTGTGGTTTCTTCTGTTTGAAGTCCTAAGCCGTTAGCCAAATCATCGTGTAGCGCATTAGGGACCACCTTTGAGGCGAGCAAAGGCGGTCGTTCCTCCGGGGAAGCAAGCTGCCCCGTCTATCAACACAGGAGCCGGCAAATTGCCTTGGCCTAGTTCCAATAACCGATGTTGTCATGGCAACACCATTATGACCTTTGATTCAGAAGAATTGCATCACTTTGACCTCTTGGATAAAAACGCGTCTTACCTTAGAATTTCACCTGGTTGTCATGACTTAAAAGTGCGAAGATTTGTCTTCAAAATTGCCAAGGTTTCTTATTTCAGTTTATATTCTACGATTTGTATTGATTCTTGCTAAAAAAACATGCTAAAACGGACAGTGATTCCAACCAGGTGTCCATTGCAGCCATTGTCCTTATAATATGACGAAACGTGAAGATGGAAGGGGTGGGCTGCATGCAAGTGTCCCCAACCCCCTGATCAATTTGAAATGTGATGCTTTTGGCTTCATTTGAGCTTCAATAGCCAGTTGGTTTGACCCACAAGAGGGTAATGCGATATCAAAGTATCCTGGCCTTGCACCCCAAACTTGCTTTTGTCTGACGCTCAAGTGCACAGAACGTTAAGAATGAGGACTAACATGCGGAATGCACACAGTTCTCCCAACCGGTGGGTGTCAAGTGTGTTTGCCAAGCGTCTTTTTTCAAAGACATTTCTCTAGGAACGATAGAAATGAGTAGGAAGATCAGACGTCATTTGGAAATGCGTTTGACTGGGCGACCCCAGGAATCCTCATTCTTTATGCTGGACTCTTATTCTTTACAATGGGTCTCGTAAGGGTTGGATAGAAGCCCATGCTGAAATGGCTTTGCATTCCCTTTGATCTTAATTAGAAACTGCGAGGTGTTAGCCACAGAACTTCTCGCCTGGGTAAAAATAGTAACATTCAGTAGGTGAAGGTGCTCAATAAATAGTCTTTTATCAACTAGCAGGGGTCGTATTCAGAGCGGAATGGGACCAACTGACGTCACCTGGATGAATGACAGACGTCCTTGAAGCTAATCATAGATCACCCACCATTCAGAGGTTAAGTGCATGATTTGTGAAGCACTGACATATCCATATTTGAACTTCAAGCTATGGGTACTTTGATTCTGTCGCCGATGCCCATGTAAACACATTGGGGCGATCCGTGCCGCTCAACCCGTGCCGCTCAACCCGTGCCGCTCAACCCGTGCTGCGTATCTCTACTTGCGTATCTCTGTTTGCGTATCTCCGCTTGCGTATATCTCTGCTTGCGTATCTCTACTTGCGTACCTCTGCTTGCGTATCTCTGTATGCGTATATCTCTGTATGCGTATCTCTGCTTGCGTATCTCTACTTGCGTACCTCTGCTTGCGTATCTCTGTATGCGTATATCTCTGTATGCGTATATCTCTGTATGCGTATCTCTGCTTGCGTGTGGGTCTTCAGTTCTTGCCAAGATGATAGCCACGCCGCTTCTATTTAAGGCCACCTTAATTACTTGTTTGTTATCATGTTACTGATTCACCCGATTTTAATGTCGACGGTGTATTTTGGGTTTGTTTTCGTCTGCTTTCTTGTGAATTCTAAATTTAGATTGAGGTGCGGTCACCCATGTTGAAATCCTGTTTGACTCATCCTGTTAGTCATACTGTTGCCTGAATGTTTACCAAAGTTCACAACAACACGAGAATGAAGAGTCGCTCATTCCAGCCACTTTTTATCGTGGCCTCGTTTTTATATACTAACATTCCTTCTTTCTTTTTAACTACTTCTTATAACCCTTGGAGTTCAGCATTCATCCGGCGTTACTTAATAACAAACCTCTGCTGTTTTTCCCTGGAAATGCTAGTTGAGGCCATATAATTTTGAAGGTGCTTGTGTTGCCTTGTTATTACTCTGCAGCCTTTCGAACAGGGCAGTGATGGCTCTTCATCCCTAATGTCTTAAATTCAATGTCCATGTCCCCTTTCTAGGCATAAACGCAATCGTCGCCATTTCCTCATACACTGGCTACAACCAAGAAGATTCCGTCATTCTGAACGCATCCGCAATCGACAGGGGTCTTTTCCGGTCCGTCTTTTATCGGTCATACCGAGATTCCGAATCTAGAAAAGGCTTGGACCAAGAAGAGATTTTCGAAAGACCAAACCGAGACAGCTGTCAAGGCATGCGCAGAGCGATTTATGACAAACTTGACGACGATGGCCTAATTGCACCGGGGTCTCGTGTCAGCGGTGATGACGTCATCATCGGGAAAACAGTCACCCTACCCGAAGATGATGACGAGGTAAGCAGATGTAGTGCTTGCTTTGTGCGCATCACTGTAACCGCAACCACAGCCGCAACAGCACGCAGTGTAAATATGCGTGCGTCTACTTGTCTGAGACGTTGCAACCTAGTTAAGTGGCGTGCAATCGAGCCCCTATTCTGCTTATCCTTCACAGTTTGGTAATCAAATTCAGTTTATAATTTCAAGATTATAATGTGTGAAGGATTGATATCGGTAAAGATGATATTGTGCCGAATGAGCGTAACAAAATGCTGTGGTAGCGAAGTCAAGTATACTTTTCTAGAAGCCGTTACTGTGATGCATTTTTGTATCTTACAAAAATTCCATAAAAATATTTCTTGTAAAAGTTTAATATTAGCAGAGCATTTTGATCCAATTTTGAAATGTGCTGCGCCAGTTTTTGCCTGTCATTGGGAACAACAAAAATTAATTGAATAAAAAATAGCCGTCTCACCAGCAGTATAAAAGTCATTCTAAAGTCTTTCGCTAGTGTTTCAAAAAAATCAAAGTAAATATAATCACGATGTTTAAGGAATTGAAAAGGTAAACTTATCTAGTATATTCTAATCAGTAAATTTGAGGGCTGGAGTTCATAGCAAATGGACAAATTTTCATTCCTTGAAAATAAACATGCGATGAAGTTTAAAGATGAAAAGTTATAGTTTTATTGCCTGATTTAATTTGGAAAGATGAAAATGATCACTGAATGTGCCGCGTTTTTTCAAACAAACATGTCTAGATGGCTTCAGATTTAGCCAAAAATGAATGTAAATTGTCTGTGACTTTAAGGGGGCTGCCGCGTTTTCTGCACTGCGAAGACATGATCATTTTAGTTCCCAAATTAAGAGAGCTTGAAAATGAAATTTGTCCTCAGGTTTAATCAAATTATTATGATTATAATTCCTATGGAGACACAAAACTTCAGTTTTTCGTTTTTCTGACAACGTTACCGGCAAGGTGGGATAATATATATTTAATAAAAAGGACAAAGAAATCTAACTTATTTATCAAGCCAAGAAACAAAATTTATTTAAATGGAATATTAGGATTCAAAACTTCTTTAAATATTCAAAAAAGTATAAATCTATTAAACTGACGTAGTTTTATTTAGTAGTCTCTAGAAATTGAGTCTAGAAATAGTAAATTTCTTGTAAATTATGAAAAGAAGATTTTCCCCCGATTGCAGTTTCAGAGAGCGGTAGTACCTAAGCTTTTTCATCGTACGGTATAGACTCTATCCGTTGCTGCCAGCAGAAATAACAAACCATGTACTTGTACATAAACTTTGCATATACTTTTTGGATTGATTTTACCGAGCACTTGAAAGTCCTTATAGAAATAGTTAGTATGCAGAAACTAGTTCCGCTTTTCCTTGCTATTGTGGAGTTTTGTACCGCAAAGCACTTGTTCCCTTATAGAAATGTCAGCGTCAGCTACGCCTAGGTTATTTTGTTTTATTAATGGTAAGGCGACAGTTGCGAATTCTCACGATTGTCGTTCGTCCCTGCTCTACAGCTAGAGGGAACGGCAAGAAGATACACAAAGCGAGACGCAAGCACGTTTCTCAGGGCAAGCGAAACGGGCATCGTTGATCAGGTGATGGTGACCATAAACGACGAGGGATACAAGTTTTGCAAGATCAAGGTGCGTCATTAGAACGAATGTCATTAGGATGCAGTTTTTCCTAGTGTCGTGCAATGTCAAAGAATGTTGTTTTTTCAATTTGTTAATTTTCCAATGGCCATTCGCTCGTTCCCTTTGTCAAAGCCCATCAACATTGCATCGGTGGCGAAACTCTTTGGAACTTGTCGCTGAATTTAACGTTTTACTCATTTTCGTGTCTTCAGGTGCGTTCCGTCCGTGTCCCACAAATTGGTGACAAGTTTGCCAGTCGGCACGGCCAGAAAGGAACCTGCGGAATAACCTACAGGCAAGAGGTAGGAACTCGGTTTTTCCTGTTTGTATTATGAACGTCGTCCACAACCCCACAAGCAGGCAATTTTACATTGTCTCAGTTTTTCTGAATGCCTTGCTAGTTGCCTCACGATCCACTTTTGCTTAATCGCTAGTTGTAAATCAATTGCTCTAGCCTCATGTATGCAGCAGCCTCTGTTTTAATCTGATTCAATTTGATCATGTCCGTTAATCACTGCCGCCCTCTTCCTTGCAGGACATGCCGTTCACTTGCGAGGGGATCACCCCAGACGTTATCATCAACCCCCACGCCATTCCCAGTCGTATGACGATTGGTCACTTGATCGAATGCCTCCAAGGAAAGGTATCCCCATCAGCCAGGCCACTTTCGTTTGGTCTGTGCTTGGAATATTCTTGATTTACTTTTGATATCGACTTAAAAAATGGTCGCTATCTTTTCTCAACAAGGACTGTAATTGCCGATTAGGCCGCCTGAAAGATAGATTACATACCCTTCCCGGCGCAAAAGCCTGTGGCAATTCTGACCATCATACTTTGGTGTCAGTCGCTGTGCGTCCTGTTCATTTCTTTAAGGGATAATATTGCGCGCCGTATTTGTAGTAGGCCCTAAGTGGAACAGTTGATAGAGAATTATTTCATTCATCTTCTAGAGGGCCTGATACCCGATGCATTGCAAATTGATACAACAGAACCGATTTGTTCCTATTCGTTCAATTATACGCGACGACTGACGTGATAGAGTTATTTCTTCAAGGTTTCGGCAAACAAGGGAGAAATCGGAGATGCAACTCCTTTTAACGATGCAGTAAACGTGCAGAAGATTTCTAAACTCTTAAACGAATATGGCTACCATTTGCGTGGAAACGAGGTAAGAAGCGATTGTAGTTGTTGCAGCTGTCATTAATTTTATGTCATCAGGGCTATTGTCAAACATTCGCAATTGCCTTTGCAAACATGTCAGTAGGCCAACTCATTTTGGTAGAAGTAGAATTTAACATCCAAGACTCTTGCTCATTGAACCGAGTATTGTTAACAAGCGGTTTTAGGGTAAATGATGGAACTTGTCGAGCGGGAAGATTGCGAAGGGAGTTGGTTTTTTCATTAAAAGCTTCGATCTGCAAATGCCGTGTTTTCTTTGGGCACTTTGTGTATTGGCACAACGGCGATTACGAACGTGACACTGAACACTGGCCATGAAAGCAAAACTGAACATGAATAAACATTAGGCTGAACACTTGAGTCTGGACATGGGACATCAAGCACTGAAAATTGAGCAATAGGGCTCAATAAAAACTGAAAAGGCTGCGCACAAGATGTAAGTTTAGATCTACAGTAGTGAGTATAGCACACTATAGTTCAGCTCACGTATTAGTAGTAAAAAAAGAATATTTATGTTCATTACTTATTCGCTTTTCACGATGAGGTCTTCTGAAGGTACCTATGAGCCTGTTTATCCATATCCGCTGTTCATCCACATCCACTATGCTACGAATTGACCATCCTTGTCTGTGGCATATCTGCTAGGACTTGAAAAGTTATACCCTTTGATATATAGACAACATTCAAGTGTAGAATTCCTCTCTCGCAGGTGCTGTACAATGGACATACTGGTCGCAAGATTAACACTCAGGTATTTCTTGGACCCACTTATTACCAGCGACTGAAGCATATGGTCGATGACAAGATTCATTCCAGGGCACGTGGACCTGTGCAGATCTTGACTAGACAACCCATGGAAGGCAGATCAAGGTAAGCTATGATTTTTAGTTTCATTTGCACTTCTTTTTAAATATTTCACACCATCTCTTTCGACTAGGATGTTCGTCTTTTGAAAGGCAAGGTTCCCCTTGTTTTACTTTGGAGGGATGTTTTGTGACAACTTCCGCGCGCTGCTCAACAAATGGCTCGTTATAAGTGCACAGTTTAAAACTAACAGCATCTTTGCTCTTCTAAAGGATGAAACCTGAGTGATGAAAGTTATAAATGTGATCAGATACAGTGCAAAGGGAAGATTTATAATTAGAAATTGCGCAAGGACCCTTGAAAAGGTCCTGTGTAGGGTTAAGGGCCCTCATCTGGACGAGCTGAGGGGTACCGGAGGCTCTCACTGAAATTTGTAATAATTTCTTGTTGATTAATATTTCTAGCGTTTCTGTTTATGTCAATATCTTCTTTCTCGGTATTGGCATGTACTTTCCAAGCGCTTTGTACTAGGAGCAAAGTCACTTTAGAGCCATTTTGTCTTCCCAGGGACGGTGGGTTGCGATTCGGTGAGATGGAGCGTGATTGTCAAATCGCACACGGTGCTGCCCAGTTCTTGAATGAGAGGCTCCTTGTAGCCTCGGATGCATACAGGGTACATGTCTGCAATTTATGTGGCCTGATTGCAATCGCAAACCTAAAGACGAACACCTTCGAGTGCCGGGGCTGCAAGAACAAAACTCAGGTAACGATGCTGCATCCAATCTCAAAACACAGCATTCAAATTATACTTAGTTGCGCCATTCGGTTCTACTTGCTTCATCATTTGAACAATATCTAATGTTTATCAGGAACCTTTCCGGATTGGCTAAGCTTGTCTCACCGTCATCTAATCATTTCCATGATTAGTACTCTGCTACATGAGCTCTAGATTTAGGTTTTGACAATCACTGGCATACATAGTACAATCACTGGCATACAGAGTACAATCACTGGCATACAGAGTACAATCACTGACATGCATAGTACAATCACTGGCATACATAGTACAATCACTAGCATGTATAGTACAATCACTGGCATACATAGTACAATCACTGGCATACAGAGTACAATCACTGGCATACAGAGTACAATCACTGGCATACATAGTACAATCACTGGCATACATAGTACAATCACTAGCATGCATAGTACAATCACTGACATGCATAGTACAATCACTGGCATACAGAGTACAATCACTGACATGCATAGTACAATCACTGACATACATAGTACAATCACTGGCATGCATAGTACAATCACTTGCATGCATAGTACAATCACTGGCATACATAGTACAATCACTGGCATACATAGTACAATCACTGGCATACATAGTACAATCACTGGCATGCATAGTACAATCACTTGCATGCATAGTACAATCACTGGCATACATAGTACAATCACTTGCATGCATAGTACAATCACTGGCATACATAGTACAGTCACTGACATGCATAGTACAATCACTGGCATGCATAGTACAATCACTTGCATGCATAGTACAATCACTGGCATACATAGTACAATCACTTGCATGCATAGTACAATCACTGGCATACATAGTACAGTCACTGGCATACATAGTACAATCACTGGCATACATAGTACAATCACTTGCATGCATAGTACAATCACTGGCATACATAGTACAATCACTAGCATGCATAGTACAATCACTGGCATACATAGTACAATCACTGGCATGCATAGTACAATCACTGGCATACATAGTACAATCACTGGCATACATAGTACAATCACTTGCATGCATAGTACAATCACTGGCATACATAGTACAATCACTAGCATGCATAGTACAATCACTGGCATACATAGTACAATCACTGGCATACATAGTACAATCACTGGCATGCATAGTACAATCACTTGCATGCATAGTACAATCACTGGCATACATAGTACAATCACTTGCATGCATAGTACAATCACTGGCATACATAGTACAATCACTTGCATGCATAGTACAATCACTGGCATACATAGTACAATCACTGGCATGCATAGTACAATCACTAGCATGCATAGTACAATCACTGGCATACATAGTACAATCACTGGCATGCATAGTACAATCACTTGCATGCATAGTACAATCACTGGCATACATAGTACAGTCACTGACATGCATAGTACAATCACTGGCATGCATAGTACAATCACTTGCATGCATAGTACAATCACTGGCATACATAGTACAATCACTTGCATGCATAGTACAATCACTGGCATACATAGTACAGTCACTGACATGCATAGTACAATCACTTGCATGCATAGTACAATCACTGGCATACATAGTACAGTCACTGACATGCATAGTACAATCACTGGCATGCATAGTACAATCACTTGCATGCATAGTACAATCACTGGCATACATAGTACAATCACTAGCATGCATAGTACAATCACTGACATGCATAGTACAATCACTGACATGCATAGTACAATCACTGGCATGCATAGTACAATCACTAGCATGCATAGTACAATCACTGGCATACATAGTACAATCACTGGCATACATAGTACAATCACTAGCATGCATAGTACAATCACTGACATGCATAGTACAATCACTGACATGCATAGTACAATCACTGGCATGCATAGTACAATCACTGGCATACATAGTACAATCACTGGCATACATAGTACAATCACTAGCATGCATAGTACAATCACTAGCATGCATAGTACAATCACTAGCATGCATAGTACAATCACTGGCATACATAGTACAATCACTTGCATGCATAATACAATCACTAGCTCAGAGCCTCACCCTTGATGTTCCATTTTGAATATTTTGCAGATATCTCAGGTTCATATACCATACGCCTGCAAGCTCTTGTTCCAAGAACTGATGTCCATGTCCATCGCACCCAGAATGATGGTTGACGCGAAAAAGTGACAGCAAGGTCATTAGACAGTTTCTGATTGTCATTGCTCATGCTATTCATACATGTGGTCAGCCCCAAGGTACAAGGTATCAGTCTGATTTACTGTAGCGAACCGGAAGGGTTATTGCCGGGATCACCTCTCGATTGTTGTCTCCAAATGGAACGACTTTGGACTACACTCATAAGCAATCTGTTGTTAATGACGGCAATGGTTCCTTCTTACAGTATTACCTTCTTTGTTAGTAAGTAATTTTTACGTAAACGAGGCGTTAAAAATGGCTTCTTCTTGCCTTATATTAAGAAATAAAGCCTAAATGAGGTTTTCTAAATATTTGAATTCAAGATCTGCGCAAAGAATTCTTCTATCAAGCCATCTTGAAAGCACGATTTCGCATGTTTTATCCGCTCACGAACTGATTTCGCGCTTAATCGTCGACAAAAGGACTCCTACTCTCGACAACTCATATGTTTTTATGAAGAGCAACTCAACTAAGCGAGGTCATTTGTGCCTTGCCATGTGGGTCCTAAAGCTTACGGTTCCTTTTAAGATTTATACCAACCTTCCCTTGGAATGGTTTAAAAGCAATCCATGCATTAACAGCAAACTGAAGATAGATAAATTACCCATATGTAATGGAGTGAAAACCAACTATCAAGTATAAATTGAACCAATTTATTGATTGTCAGTTTGACCTGCTTTATCCTCGCACTGAACATCCATTTTGTTGTCCTCTTTGCGGTTTTCACTTCCTTCGTACGAATCCCAAAGCTAACCATCTCTCCTACGATCGTCGAATGCAAGAAGTATTCCATATTTCATGGTCTTGTCAGCTCTGGACGATTGCCCCGACGCTCTGTGAAACCACAATTTTTTGCCCAGTGTCTTTGCTTGAGACTGTCTGTTTTTCTTGATAGTTCGTTATTATAGTTCGTTAATTGGCCAAACAACATCAGTCTAAAATAAACGGTGCCACAAGATGACTGCCCCCTTTCAAGGAGCTCACCCCTTTCATACCTCAAGTTATCTTTGTTCAATAAGATAGAAGCATCATCTGCTATATTTAAAATTCGAGTCTCAAGAAAGTGTGAATTTCACCCCCATCAAGTGTGGGCGGTAGATGTGACAGTGCACTTCATTCTGATGCATTGACTTTGCCACAAACCAAGCTGAAATGAGATTGGATTTAAACCAAGGGTGTGGGCCGGTCGTTTGGAATCGAGAAGTGGTTTCCCAATTTATGATTTCATTGCAAGTGCTAATTTTGCCCCATAACCCGCCAGCTTTTGGGTCAGAAGCTTGGGTTCAATTAGTCCATTCTGTCATGTTGCATCTTTGTTTAATTAGTAGCCAGGAAAGTGTTACATGAATAAGTCTGTGAAATTGGCGCACGTCCGCGTAATGCTTGGGTCAGTCGATCAACCATTTTGTCACCTCTTTGCCGCCATAATGAATGTTTGAAACCACATCTTAATTGGACTTGAGATTCGAAACACATTCGAGGCCACCAAACACTTAACATTTTTTATTGATTTTGAAGAGCTGTCTAAATATAGTTCTCCTTGTGACTCATGTATAAAACCGAAAAATCCCTGCATTTACTTGTTGCGTGTTGAGCTTATTGAGTGGTAGTTGAAAAGCCAATAAGGACAGCCAGGAGCGCTGCAAAATTGGCCCATTTTAAAGCACAGGGACAAGGAGATTTTATGGAGATGAGCTTGCTTGCCCTTACCCTAACCCTAGCTTCATGCGGCTATTTTTCATAACTGACTTTGCGTTCCAACTTTGCATCGGAGTCTTGCAATGACACTGGGCCTAAAACATTCTTATCCAATGCCTTGCCTAGGGAAGCTCATTCTGAACCTTTAGGAACATACCCAACGCCTTTTATAAGTGCCGTTTAGTATGCTGTCAATACACCAGAATATGTGCAGATCAGCAACTATTCTCAATTCTTAAGTCAATATGTGAACCGCCCCTTATCTATGATATTTGTCATTGTTGTCTGATCTCGTGACGAGACTGGCGTTCGCGCGCGCTGCAAACGCCATTTCAGTTGCGTGATGTCGCTTCCGCTGGCCTAGGCGCCGGCAGCTTGTCAGCCGAGTTGTCGCGACAACCTCGCAGTTGGTCAATATTATTCCACATTCGTCTTTCTCCTAGTAAACAATCTCATAAAAAACAGCAAGAAGTTTTGTTTCCTTTCTTGAGCCCGAGATTCTTTGCCTTCGTCTTGCCAAGCCTTCATGCAACGGGTTGTCTCAGCCGTTTAAATATTTAGAAATGGGCTGGCTTAGGAAGTACTCTGCCTTGGCAGGTAGACACGACCAGTCCCCACGAACTGTGCCTGCTTATTCTTTGTTGAGCCTAAGCAATCCATTAGAGAATTATTCGCTTAAATGTTGATTCAGGACAGATGCTCTTTCTTGCAGCTTTAAACTCAGTTTCCTGGAAAAATCTCGCTGGTTTTGCCATGCTTATTGACTTGATTTCTTGACACTTCTCTTTTTGCGGTATTGGAGATTTGGTTTCAGACATTTCTTTGATTCAAGAGCATATCCATTCAAAAGTTCTTTATTTATATAAAGTTTTAATTGTTGCCAGTATGATGTTCAAAAGACCACGTCAGTCTTGCTCTGTTTCTAGTTAGCCCCTGTCCCTCAAGGACCCTTTCAATGTTTCCGATAAGAAGCAAGCTTAATTTCGAAAAACCGTAATTCCAACCTTAGTCGCATGCCAATTAACCAAAAATCAACTGCTAGGCCGAAATGAATCTCTTGTTACTTTGGTTTCTGGTTAGGCTTAGTCTTCTCCAGTTTTCCAGATTATGGTTTTCACTTTGGATCTTTCAGTGTCCAAAGCGTCTTAGTATGTAACCTATCACCGTATCACCAGAGACACCCTCAAAATGAGCAATTCGCGTTGAAAGATTTCTTAAACCTTACACTATTGCTGAGCCACAGTGCCACACTTGAAGTTTTTATAAAGCGGAGGCTCTTTTAAACTTGTCATTGATTCTGTCCCGTCGGTTGATAGATACATGCTAATATCGAGGTTTTCTTGGTGAAATTCTCTACAGTGCTGAGATCGCGTCTTAAGTGCGAAATACTTTTCGGAGTCTGTTGAAAAGTAGGTGCGTGACGTCACTGATGCTTATTCAGAAAGAGGCTTGAATTTGAATTGAGCTCAAAGCAAGATAATGAAGAATGTGCTGCAGATTACTACTTCGTCTTGCTTCAGTCATATTATGTAGAGTTCGCTAACCACTCATTCTGGGCCCTTTGTAGAAGTAAATAGGCCAATCTTGAATTCATCTATAATGCATTCCCATCACAAGGAACGCGAGCTTCCTTTAAACAACATTCGATTGAATTTTTTGTAGCATTAATAAACCTAGCAATTCCCATTGTGCCTTGTTTTTCTGATTCATCTATTTTCTCTCACGTTTGGCAGAAATCGCACCGTCTTTCTCATTTTACCCCAGTCTGTCGTTTTGCTTTCTGAAGTGGTAAGCTTAAGCTTCGATTGTCAAGCAGATTTTGTGGTGCTTTTTCAACAGCATGGGTCCTCGTTGAGCATATTGGCTCTGGATTACTTGCTGCTTAACAGGTTGCCAAGAGTCGACAGTTTCCTTGCCCTTTAACATTTGTTTCATCAAACTGCATTCAGAATTCAACAGACCATTCATAAAGTCCTTCTATTCATTCGCATGCAATACAGATCCGTGTTTAAGCTTGTATTTTTACTTGGCCTAGCTGTAGATAATACCTTTTTGGTGATGTGCTCGCGTTTTTCGCGCATCATGTTTTTATTACAAAGAGGGCACTATTCCAAGCACAAAAATCCGCTTTTAGCTACACATCCGACATTCCGTTATGAGTAACTATGAACTTCTTCACCACAGAAAACATCAACATGGGTGCTTTTTTCCTGCTGGATAAAAGAGATTTCAGTAGCCTGTGAGTCGCAAAAGACAAGGAGCTTAAATTGATTGCATTTCTATGGGCTACTAAAATTTCCGCCACATTGTTAAGTCTTTTAAAAATGAAATACAAATCGGTTTTTTCATTTTATATGCCTGAATCCATTTTCAATGGCCTTTGCTTAACTAAATAGTAAGAGAATGGACTGCCTCTGCTAAAAAACATTGGCTTAAATGGTTGTTCTTATTTTGTAACTTTGGCAGGTTGTCTTCTACCAGCCATTTGTCGCTTTGTGCAATTTTTCGTAAATTTTTAGATAGGTAGGCTTGGGCTAAACGTTGTATTTACAATTTCCCAAATCAAATTGCTGGATTTTGTGCATGAGAAACAGAGCAGTCAGCACAACTTTCTAGAATTATTTCAGATGGCTCCCTTCAGAGGTGATCGTGCAATATAGTGGTTTAAATTGAATTTTCTGGAAGCTTCAGAAGACGGAACAGTAGCCTCTCATTCTTGCTTGCTCATTATCTGTCTTAAAACGAGACTGACGTTCGTGAATCCCGGTGCGCATGCGCTGTTTGAATATAGTATGAAAGTGTAGCAAATGTCGACTCTTTCGTACCCCTAAACAGCCTTTCGTTTGGCCGAAATTTCCTAGCACCCCCCTTTAATCAAGGAAAAGTGCAGTTTGCAGACGTTCTCCGTTTATAGAAAAGCCAATCTTTGAGGGTTAGAACAGGTTTGTAATCTTTCTAGAGACGTAAAACCTCAATGAAATCCTGTTTCTTGCAGGCCGCAATGCGAATACTTAGGCTAGACATGCGCAAATGTGGTATAACAGAGCAAACAGCGTGAAAGAACGACCGCGATATTGTATTATCGATATTCGATTCTTGTGAGCGTCAAGAATCGGGAGACTCCTCTTGATTAGAGTCAAGGATAAGAACGGAGATGCTAATTATGATTTGCAAAACCCTGTAATAAGCAGACTTTCTGATGGGCGGAGCCATATTATCCTGGAGAAGATAGGAAGAAAGCAGTCTACAGGCGCTGGATTCACAAGCGGCCCTCCAATATGCGTACGTTGGCGGCGACTGGACTCCGCTTGTCTTGCGATTGATTTCATGACACCACTGTTTGCTCAAGTAAAACGCATTACTTCTTTAGCATAGACTTGCGATATTCTAATATTTGTTCTTCGAATGTTTCTACCAAGCTGCTCAAATAGGATTGGCGTTCAGGAGGCCAACAATAACAAACAGAGCTGACTCTGCCGTCTGAACATGATCTTTCCTCTTCAAACCTCAACCCACCCTACAATCACTCGTCCCCGCGAAGCTCCAACCGCCAGTAGCTCTCCTCTCTAACGACAATCCCTCATCCAAGCTAATGATGCTTTCGGCAGCAGCATCCTTTGCTAATATTAATGAAAACACCGGGCCAATTACACCTGGGAAGGGTTGGGTACATTACTGTCATCTCAAAAAGTGATTCATTCACCCCAGATGACAACATGGGGTCAGCTCATTCCCAAGAACCCAACCCTTCCCAGGTTATTCATGTCCCTTCACTAACATGACCTCCGTGTCCCAATGACACAGCAGTTCGCTGCTCGTGTGCCCCGCTCCATATGTTTCGTCCTCGCTTAGCAGTAATTCTTTTGGCCGATGGCTCATCCACCTTCCCAAACAGCTTTCCTGAGCAAATAGGCGACTCATTTCGGCATTTCTGTCCTTCATTTTCCTTGTAAGCTAAAACCAAACAGCTTCTTCATCGTTTTTGCTAATTAGGCTCGTGCACTGATCACGATTACAGCCTGGCTGAGACCTTTTCGTAACTGTTTCCCTTTCAATAACCAAGTATATGGTTACGTTTGCATATAGATTTATGGATTTCCTTGTTGCCCAAGCATTCAACAATCTAAAAATTACTGGTCTACTTTACTTTCCTCGGGGGCTAGTTAATTAAGAAATGTTGTTGTGGTTGCTCCAGCAGATGACCCGAGGCTGGCAATCACGAGGAGCGCAATGCACTGCTGGATGAAGGTAGATAGAAGAGAGCGTCAGCATCAGAAAGAGGCCGACGACAAAAAGGGCACTATTTTGTCATCCAAGTGTCTTTTCGTCCTTCAAGGTACGATAACCTGAGGCCCAAGTGAATATTCATGTTAAACCAAGAAATGTTAATGACGTAAGCAGGATGTCTACAGGAAGGACAGAGAGCATGCCTATGGAATGTGTATCCCAGGATCGTTTCAATGCACTTTTTCTTGCAACCGCATCTCTTTTCACTTGTGTTATCACCAAATAGCAAAGCCTCGTTTTCAGCCACCTTATTCGCATGCAACTCGTGCTTCATTTTAACTGCTGCGAAGCACTTGATTCGGTGCACACCATTGTGTAGCTCGGATCGCGTCCCAAAATGGCTAATTAGCAAGTGGGAGCTTGATTAAGAGTAACCAAGCATCTGGTGAGAGCAGCTTTACCTAAGCCTTCCCCGCTTCATTGAATGAGATCCGTTTTCTTTGCACCTTTGTCCTTTCTGATTATTGAGGTTTCAGCCATTTGCCCTTCGGTGCGTACCTGCCCTTGACAGTACACATCAAGTGCTCCTTTGTCGAGTCCGCAAGTTGAACAGAGGTCAAGGCACCTAAGCCTTGTTTTTTCAGGATATTGATTGCGATCCCTTTTCCTCTTCTTTGCTAGATCAAAGCCTTTAAGGTTTCATTCACGGATTTGTTCAGTGACATAAACGAAATTGGTTGTCAACTTCTTTGCTTCATCTGCCGCCGCCATTTTCCCTTTCCATTGTGGTGAGTCACTTAATGCCTGCGGCCGAAAGTCAATCTACGAATGTTTTCACTGTCTGCCTTATGTACACCAACATCTTTTCTCTTAGCCGCTTCTCTTGTACCTTGGCTCTCTTACCTGGTAGCTCATCTGTGGAATTCAAACCGTCCTTTCTCACGATTTTCTTGAAAAATTTGCTATGCGTTTCACGGTGCTGATTTTTACGTCCAAAGCCCCCGCACACCGCCATGCTTTGTCGCGCGGCGCGTTGCATAATGGATTTTGGCCTATGCGGTTTTGAAATCGTTCCAAATCCCCGACTCAGCAAGCTGCTAAACAAACGCCTTCGTCCATTCAATGCCATTCAGTCTCCAAATTCTAGCGCTGCAAAGAATTTCGCAATTTTTCGCTAGATTGCTATGATCTGCAGTTTCCTGAGCGAGCCGTCGTGCCGTTGCTTGAAGTCTGAAGTGGAAACAGATGCCGGTCAGCTATCTTCAAGACGAGACTTAGCATCTGAGCAATGTGAACAAGGAAGTCGGGCTTTCCAGTACTGGTTACGTAATCTTTTTGGTATCCCCGCGTGTGAAGGCGCGGAAACAAGCAAAGCAATGTGCGGTTGTCCGCGGTTGTCCGCGGTTGTTCGCGGTTGTGCGCGATGGCAACCAGGCAGCAGCCAATGCACTGCCTCCTTTGAATGGTGTTCTACTTCGCACGGCCAGAACTATGGTGCCCAGTCCGCCTGGGTTTGCGCACACCAAGGAGCAACTGGGGTCCAATGGTGTGACGCTGGTTGGCCTACCACAGAGATTCATGTCTGTAAAAATTTCAGCTCAGCGAAGAGTCAGAACTGATTCCCTCAACTTACCACATTGATTTATGATAGTTTATGGGACTAGCCATCGTAATCCAAGTTGTCGTGTTTGAATAGAGACTCTCCTCTGAGGAATACAGCAGGCACTCTTTAGAAGCCTTGCAGATTAGGTAGCAAACCTTGGGAGATCTTTCTAAAGCTGGCCAGCGCAGACTTGCACATACTTTCGATGTCCGAGGGCAAACACACCACCTTCTGTGATGCAGGCCTGTTTCTACGCCAGCAAACGCTTCCATGGTGACACCAACTGGTGGTCATAGGAACATTCTCAGGGACTGGCCCCTCAGGTAAAATAGATTCCAGGGCTGCTTGTTTATCAATTTGAGCCAAGGGCACACCACATCAAAGACAATCGATGGAGAAAACGAAAAGTCCTTTGCCTCCGATTTAACTCGGACAACCGATTGTTGGAGAAGGCCAGTGAGGTTTTTTAGATTAGTTTCTGACTTCAGTTTGTTTTCTCAAATAACTATTCATTTCTCACTTTGCAACAGTAGCAACAGCAATCTTTGCTCAGATTTCAAATAGGCCTAAGACTGGCACCTTGCTCAAGGGGGCGACCAACTTGCTAAAAAACTGCTATTGTGTTTCTTACACTGCTCTCTGTTTTCCATTTGTGTGTGCTTAATGGTTCTGAAGCTGTTGTAGCTTTCTGTTTCAATATTTTTCTGAAAAACCGCAAAACTTATTGGTTTCTGCTTCCAGATTGGTCTTTGACCTCTTGAGCGTAACATAAAGGTTGGCACACACGACACACAAAAAGCAACAGCAACAACATGCAACAGATGATAAAGTTCAGCCATAATAGCAACAACAACAACATGATTGATTACAACATCAACAGAAGCATCAGCAGCAAAGCAACAAAGATCAGTTAGCAACCAGGGACAAGTAAACCACATGCCATTTAAAGTCAATGCAAATGGAAACCGTAAGGGCTCAAATGAAGGATACAGTTTACAAACTCAACTACTACCTTTAGCATTTGATGATGGGTTGATCTTGGGGGTTTCACTTGATGACGTCATTTGATGAGTCCATCTAGAAAATGTCTTTCACCTGAAACGTAATTACTGCTACATGGCACGACTGGTATTGTAAAATCTTGATTAAAACCCACAGAAAGCCTCATCGCAATTGCTGAAGGTGTTTTGTTGGGGACATCTTTGGGCGCTCTAACGCCTCAACACTCTAAAAAATCACTGAAATGGCGTGATTCATCAACTTCAGCAGTCAAATAACTATTGCCTGGAACAAGCATTTACATCATGTCATTGATGTCCTCCCTTTAATCGGGGTCTGTGGTCCATAGTTATTATACACTCATTGCCACAATCGCTGACTTTGGCCCAAGCACTGCTGTTTTACACAGTGCCACCTCTTATTTAGGGGAAGTACTGTATAGGAGAGTGACTGGAACAGCGCATATCCTCCAAGACCTCCAAGGGTCGCTAACCTCTTATCGTCCATCTAGACTAGTCATTGTCGTTAACTTGATCCTTTTGTACTCAACACCCTTTTTTGGCTCTTAAAATTTCTCCAACTGCAAATTTCTATAACGAGGCACATTTGTACCTCATCCATTGCCTGTCTCAATCTCCCTTTGAGATATTTACATTCGTAGACTTCTGTTTCTCTATCATCTCTGAAACTGGGGCACTTCGTTCTTATTGGTCAGCTCAGTCCAGAATGTGAACGGACAATGGAGATAGCACCACGCCACTCAATCAGTTTGATTAAAGTGCTCAAAGGCATGTTTAAGCAATGGGTTTGTGAAATGATGTTATCCTCATTTTAAGGTATAATACAGCATAATTTATGGGCGAACTTTTGTAAGTAAAGAAAACGCCAGTCAAGTTTTAAAGCAACCCTCTAAAAGTAGAAATCATTTTTATATCTTAGTAAGCATTGAGCAAGAATTGGGACTTTCTAAAAATATAATTGACATATAAAATGACAATTTCTGATCTTGTGAACGCTTCTTTGGTTACTTCTGATTTAGACATTATTTTATGACTGTTGAAATTGCTCTCTTGTAATCTTGAGATTGTTTTGTTTTGAAGATGTTGAAAATGCTAATTAGAATCTGCCCTTTGCACCCATAACTCTGTCAAAAAGACCGCGGTCAAAGGTCAAACGGAAAAGGGCCTAAATTATGTTCTTGTGAGTTAACCTTCGACTTTTCTTGAATGGACAAAGATTTCTATAAGTGGATCAAATGTTTAGCAGAGTTTAGGACGCGAGGCCCCAACAAAAGTTGTCACGCGGTGGATCGCCGTGATTTCATCGTGTGCTCATTGGCATTTGCATCCAAAGTGAGTCCCTTGATGGAAATGGTAAGGAGCATTATTGCTGTAAACCGACAATACCTAGTCATAGGCGGAAAAGGCACTGCGCACAGGCATGGATCTGGTTAAGCTGGCAAGTGAAGGAAATGTTGTTTTAAGAATCAGTGAAGGGTACAAGCGGCTGGCTTAAGACATGCCCCTTGCTTGGAGCAAAAATAGTTGCTCAAGAAATTAGAGTCCTTTTACCGAGAAACGATCGGGCGATTTTCGGATTATAATAGCTCTGATTCTAGTGTTGCATGATCAATGAAGGCTCCAAATTAATCCGTGGCAGCTCTTTTAAAACCGTGTTTATACAGGCCCAACCTGGCCTAGGATGATGCCAAGTTGATTGCTCGCAGAAATCCGGATGCATTCTTTACCAACGCAAATATTTCATGTCTAGCTAAAAGTCAAGGTATCCCCTTCGAATTTTGAATGCGATTCAGGGAACTGAGTCATAGTTTGGCAAGAATTTTGGCTTTAGAGAAGAGAGAGCAGGGTTGAGAAGGCCCGTCTTAATGCCATTGTTTACCGGCCACTGTTGACCAACGACCAAAGCAGCCTCCACAGTGCCTACCACACTCGGGCGGTGTTGTGTTACAAACGAAAGGCATCAGCCATAGTTACTAGCACGATTGCGTCAAGACGATAGGACAAAGACTCGTACCCTTGTGTTTGACTTTGTTGAAAGGTGTACACCATTCATTACCAAGCCACGCTGCTCGCCCTGGAAGTGCACGAACACGCACACGATGAACACGCAACCTGAAGTGTCTAATTCGACGATAAAGTCGATAATAACGATAAGTTGCCGCTAATTTGGTGCGAAAGTGTCGTAACATTGCCACCTGATCGAGGATTCCTGCAGTCGAAATTTGAGAGTGGATATACCCAAACAGCTCTGGTCGGTCAGAAATCCGGACTTATCCATTGAAGATCAATCACCAACTGATGTGAGACAATAATAGGGATCGCAGTTGATAAATAGCAGGGTACCCGCAAGCAAAGAAGTGCACTGCTCTTAAACGGATCGAAGTAATGCAGGAAGATGCCTTCTCGGGGTGTTGTCCTTACCGATAATGCTCACCCCTGATGATGTCACGGCGTGGATGGAAAAGCAATATTTTGATAGTGTAGCTGCGATAGTCTAGACTTGTGTGGTTTGGATCGAAACGCACGCAGAACCGTGGATGGTCATCGCACCCATAATTAACGACCGGCTTAGTAACTGTATCTACGGACGTTTATCAATCAATCTGAAAACAATTTATCGGAAGCATTTCTTCAAATCAATGTTGCTACTTTGGATGAAGAAAGGAAGTTTGAGTGGCCAGCTTTCATAAATTTTCGTGGCAGTTCGTATGACGGGTTGAGAGATGAGGAGTTTAGCATTCGCTTCCAAACAACACGACTTCAACACTCTAGAATCATATTATATTGGATGTACTGCTTTAGATGTAATTTCAAAGACACATTGCAACGGAGAGATTTGTAAACGAAATGATTCTGAGGCTGCCGGCATGTGATTCATGTTTCGCATATACTCTTCTCATTGCCACGTGAGTAATACGTTCGTTCCTTTTCTAAACATCACGTCCATAAATTTGTATGCGACGCGAATTATTCCCACTCCCTGTCGTTCGCTGCCCTTTGCCGGGGCGATTAGAAATGCATCTGATTCTGACCCTGGTTCGTACTTCTCTTGTAGGTTTTTGCTTTTTCAATTCTGCGAGTCGAAAGAACCTAGGGTCAAAGTAAGTCAAAATTACTCAAACTTCTTTTACATTGCTGTTTTTGTTGTTGGTCTCATTTGGCTGCTATTGGCTTTGATTTACTTGTTGGTTAAAGAGATTCAGTTAGTATTTCACGTTATTGTTTCTTGAACGATTACATGACAGAACTTTGCGCAACTTTTGTGAATACGTGGAGACCAAAAGAATAGTGTTTACACTTTTGGCCAAAACGCAAATTTTCCTGTAACCGTTTCAGTTTTGGCAACGAACTGCGTACTATTCGCTATAAACAGCTCACAATTTGGTAAACATCAGTTAACTTTCGTCCGGGTATTTTGTAACTGACGTCTGATTTAAAGCCAGGCACTGGCCGATCAACTCCAGATTGGTCCTTACCAATTCGGTAAATCTGAGCCCTTAATTGTGTCGTTTGAATAGCCTGGAGTGTTATGAGGGAGGCCCTCGTCGTTTTACTTGGCGATGTTCTGACAGAGATATCGCTGTGTCATTCACTATTACCAGCAAGGTCCCGACCGTTACTTTCACGTCCCTTGAAGAGTTTAGGGGTTTGATGAAATGTGAATTAGCAGAGGCTCCGTCTCATTTGTGCGAAAAGCTCGCACGTATTGCAAAGTGGACGTAGAAGGTTAGCAGGGAAGAGCGTCAGCATGTTTAGAAAGGAACCTCACAACAGCCATTTTCGTGATCTTGATTTCAATTGGGTCTTGGGTACTCTTGAAATATTGGGTCAGTTTACTGCGGCCCGTCCTGGCCCGCTTCAGCCAGCCCCCTTGAGGTGACAATAGGTTGGTTTCAGTTCTCTTTTGTCCCAATGTCGCCAACACTCCTCCCCGTTACATAATCAGCATCCCTTGTTGCTGTCGAGTTTAGATCTAATTTTCTGACTCGCCTTTGATTAGCAAATCAAATTGGAAATTAAGACGCGACATTGACAGTTTACTATCATTCACAATGCCCGACTCTCTCTCGAATAACAATGATGTTCCCTTGATTTCCCCACAATATCAAACACCTAGCCTATTATCGCAACTATTCCGGTCGCCGGCCATCCCACGGAGGTCCTATTGTTTGCGCTCTGTGCCCTGTTTTCCCACGCTTTTCTGACGTACTACGACGGAATCTGGAGTCGCAGTAAAAATATCCAGCTCGTTTTGTATAATTTGCAGCCCATTAGAGCGAACACCCCATAAATGTCTTCGCCTTTCCATTGGGTCTGCTTTCATCTCAGTTGTATTGTAACGCGACTCTTCTCCTCGGATTCCCGTTCTCACCTGGAAACCTTCGTTGGTGTCAAAGCTTGCAAGATTTATCGATTATTTAAACCGTAAATTATTGTTGTAACTAAATCCCGTGCATGGTTTAGGCCTTGTCCGGTTATTTAACGAATCAACTTCCTACGAATTTGCCATTGACATGTCGTTTTGCCAGCTAATTCATCCCATCATTTCGTAAAGGCATCCTATCGTCACAAAGGTGACAAACTCAAAGAGTTGAGATCGATAAAATTTCAATTAAAGTCTAGAAGGGGACCTGAAACGACGATACCAATGAAACTGCTAATTCACCAGAGGGAGGGACTTTGCTGGGGACATCTATCTCAGATCGTAATTATTTCAGTCGAGAAAACAAATTCACAATCACGTATTCGCCCCTGACCATTCGATTCTGAGCTGAGGTTTTCGGTGCATCACCTCTGTAAATCGCCAATTTTTCTCAAGATGATTAACAAGGACAACTTAGAGAGATTTCGCCTTGTATGTTTAACCCCTCTTATCCTCCACAGCCGAAACGGTGCACAGAATTCCGGAATTATAATGTCGATTTTCCGCAATTAGATAGATACCCCTTTGCGGACGGATTACGAAGACGCGATTATTTACATCAGGAAATCTGCAAATTGCAGGCCAAACGCGTAAGCTCATTTTGTAGCAAGCTTTGATATGTCTCCTAACGGCATTCTTTTGAACAGTTCGATATTATTCAACTGCATTTAAAGTTTAACCCTATTTGTGACCACCATCTTCAAGATTTTCACCAGTTTGAGTTTGTTAAAACACACATCTTTGAAAATCCCACTGAATGGGGCGACGAACAATGCCATGTCATCTTGATTTTCCTATACAGCACCACATCAGAGGGGGGCACCTATTTCCGTTCCCTCCAACTGTTCTCTCTATTCTTAATTTCCGCCCTTCCTTTAGTCAATGACCTCTTCTAATTATCCTAAGATGTGAACTGACGTGATGCTCATAATGTATATGTTTAGAGTGCACTCAAAGGTAAACGACATCCCATGAGCATGACTTCTAAGTAAACGCCTTTCTTTTCTATGAAAGTTGCTAATGCAAGCGTGCTGTTGAATCGCCGTGTCAACATTTGGTGTGATCAATCCCTTGTAGATTCCTGTTATCCCGCATAGCACGTGTGCAGCTTTTGAAGTGAATACCAAGCTATATTGTGATGCGAGCGAACCTCGAGTCGATGCCAGTGTGTTTTTCTCGGGGGTATTGGTCTATAACATTGTCAACTGTTCTTGCGCAAAAAGAAGCTACTACCCATAAAGTTTGATTCAACTCCCCCAGAATCTTTATGAGTGTGAAATGTTTTCAATTATGCGAAAAAACCATGCTTCATATTAACTTATACACAGGGTCTCTTAGCAGTAACCATTAGCGAAATATATATACCAATGCAAGGGTGTCAAAGAGGAGATATTTCCAATGGTTCTAAGAAAAAAATCGGGAGGCCTTTTTATGGATTGATAGATTCTCGTTATAGTACGCTAAACATCGTATTTCCACCAATTCTCGCAACCGTTAAATTAGAACCTCCAAACATTTGTTCATTCGTTCATTAGTCTTAATTTCATTTCAATATGTCTCTGCAGATAATCCCTATGCATATGATAAGCTAATACAAGACGTGGCACTAGACCCCCTTACCCCTAAGAATCCGTTGCCAGTAAAACGTGCCGGTAGACTCGTTAACTATAAACTAAGTTGGGTTCACGAAATGTGTCTGTACTATTTTGATAAACCTTTGTGAACTTGCAAATCATGGTTTCTCAAAGAGAGACCCACCACCCCTGAAGAAGTGTTATTCTTATGACAAGTTCTTATGACATGAGAAGTTCTGTTTCTCTGCAATGGCCACACAGTTGTGACTCTCTGGTTTCATCGTTACCTCATGAGCATCTGTAGTAAATAGTTTCGGCAGTGTGGTGTGCTGGAAATAGCAGTTAAACTCTTAAAGCATTCCGTTGTCACTGCCAATTAATATATATTGAGGCCTTGTTCCCAGGTCAAAGACATCTGAAGGCGTTAAGGAGCTGACAGTTTGTCGCTGGCTCATACTCTTGTAGGTAAAACAAACGCAATCACTCGCACCTCGTTCGATGCTCGTTCAAAGCTCATCAAGCCTCTTTTTCATACCTAGCGCAAAGCAAAAGAGCAGTCTGGACCGATCTCCGAACATTATCAGCGAATGAAAAACAAGCCAAGTCAACTCGAGATCGTGCTTAAATACAAAGTCAGGCTTTACTCAAAAGCGAGCGAGTCCCATCTTCGAATTCTTGGTAGACGCCATATCGACAGCTTAGGCAAAATGGAGGACGACAGTGAGTACGAGCTTTTAGTGTTAGTTTTCATTGTTTTGGTAATCCTCTCAGCGTTTTGTACGGCAATTATCAAAGCCGGATGAACTGTTATCATTTTAACACGGCTCTCTTGTTTTTGCTGTAATTAGTTTGGTGACCTCGTAAACCCACCCAGTTTTGGCGCCAACGGGGGCAGTGCAGCTTGATTTCCTCCTCGTTGGGTCAGAGCCTCCATCTTGAAACGAGGCTGAAGCTGGTAGCTAAGTTGTAGGCCCTGCGGAGGTAGGCCCGGAAGAGGTAGGCCCATAAGACTGCATTAGGCATTAAGACATTGGCGCCCGCACATTTCACATCTTTCAACGGCCACAATTGCATACGTCGTTTAGAATCAGGTTGCTCTTTCTCAGATTCACGGCATTATTTGCGCCGAATTAGTATTTAAATGGTTTCCTTGATGCCTCAAAATTGTTTTGACCCGATGGTCCTTTGTGCGGATGCAATCAGTTCGCGCTTCTGGCTTTGCGCTAAGGAACTAGAGGGCTTTGCCTGTTGGACACAAAAGTCAGGCCAATATACGATCCTGTGACCCCTTGAAACCGTCGCGTAAATATCAGTTGCAATTAAAAGCTCCACTCAGTTACATTCAGTTAAATCTTCTTTTGTTGCAAGGACGCTTATGTAATGACCAGCGTTGAAAGACACAATGTCAGCAAATTAACCATATTGCAAAAACATTCTGAAAACGAATATGGAAGCATTAATCTACTTGTATACGTAGATACGTTAGGCAAATGCACAGTGCTTTGGGCTTTGGGGAATCAGCACATTGTGCCTCTGTTTGTCAATGTAAGCACGAGCTCAAGCGACTTTTCTGTCAGTGACTTTTGGTGGATTTCGTTATTTGGACTCGATTGTATTGCCTATTTCGAGTTCATTGTTTTGCTTAGGACCCTTTCGGCTAAGCACGGGCATGAGTAGTTCTTTTTTGAATAAGATTTGCGCTTTGGCTGTGCGTTTGACAACAAATGAGACGGTTTTTGCAGATGAACAAGGAAATAACCGGAAATCCATTGCGCTCATCAGTGCTTTGTCGTCAGAATTCCATGATTAGCTCTGCATTTCTAACTTTTGTTAATTCTTAGTATCTCATAATCTACCTTCTATATAAAGAACGACTAAAACCTGTCGCGTATCTCTCTCGAATCTGCCCAAGATTGCCCATAGACTTTGTTTATTCTTATGATCCGGTTGGGTAGTTGTAACGGCGCTCTAAGTTCATAAGCTACTCGTACCCACCTTGTGCCGATTCAATCTGACTGCTGTGCTGCATATCCAGACGAATCCTAGAAATAAGCTTTTCTAGTGAAGCAACAAGTAATAGCAAAGTATCCTTGTTGAAATTCCCTCATCTCAACACCATCTTTACTTGTTCAGAGAGGTGAAAATAAACAAGTCTATATATACATCATCAAAAACGCGCTAGCGAACACGGGACTCCTTAATGGCATGTGTTCCTTCTTAGTCTGATACAAAAAGTTGCTTTATACAAACATCATTTTCGCAACACGCCTGTCTGTTCTACTGGAGTTTGTTGAGTTCAGGAGCTGTCTTTTACCTGTTACTTTGTTACTTTTTTTGTTACTACTTTAGTCTTAATAGCTCCCCAAAGGCCAGTATTGTCTCTTCCGTAAGCGCAGCACAAACCACTCACCAAGCCCTCGCACCTTTCAACAACAGTCACAACTTAATGGGTTCTATTTAATCTTCAAAGTGTTCTGATGTCCATTTCTCTATAGCATATTTCAGTTTGGTGCGCCAGCCCTTCCTCTTGTAGCTTTATTTTTAGCCAGTACTAGATTTCACGTTTCTTTGGATTTCTCCAACATGACCAACAAATATTTCACCAACCTCTCTATGACGAAGCTGTTTACTGATCAGGGGATTCAAGTATCATAGCTTTAACAATTAGCTTTAATGTCTATTTAAAAGAATAAATTGTAAGGCAAACTGTTTTTGGCTGCATTTTGAGAAGTTGCTCTCATGCTAGCCATTGTAGTCCTCTCTTTCAACCTGTAATAATTAAACACGCGGCGTTAGTATATGCCTTGAAAAGGTTTTGCCACAGGAAACATTGCTGGTTTTCCATGCATCAGGCATCATGTTAACAAGAAGGCCCTGTCTGACATAGAGCTACCTCGCTTCGGTGTGCCGACCCCGTATTCAAACACTCCAACACTTCGGTGTGCTGACCCTGAAAAGGTGTCAAACCAATAACCACTCGACAAACAGGTTTTCCATTGTGCGAGCTCGATGAAATACACTTTGTTCACCTGGAATTCATCGACCCTTTCAAAACCCCTTGGAATCCTGCAGGGCTGCAGGTCATCTGCACGTCTCTCATATCATTTTATTGTTTCCATAAAAAGTTGACATTGCGAAGTGCATTCCAGGACGGTGGCCTTGAAAGCAGAGGAAGCCAAGAGAGTTCCCCCGCTAATTGAGACTTCGGCCGGACTAAAAACACAAACAAGAAATCTACGCATTCCTCGTGGCGGACTGCTTTGCCAACGGATCATACCGACAATCGAAATTCTTTACTTGCCTGAAAGCCTTCGAACTAGCAAAAGAAAGAATCCAATAGTTCTTTAAATCGTTCTCCAAACTACTCGTCGTTTCACCCGAGAAACGAAGAGCCTCCTAGAGAACACTTGTAAGAGGCGTTACATCTTAAAGAGCGAGAGGCAAAGACAACGCACTCAATTCATTTTGTGTGCTCTTTCATTTGCATTAAAACTAAGACTCTAATTAACTACAACCTCTTTTATATTTGTTAGCACGACATTAAATTTTAGCTAACACGTGATATGACATGTGATTGTATACATGTGTCCTATTACACACTGGGTAGGGGTGGTGCCTCTATTAGCTTAACTTGCTCGAGAAAAAGCATTCATTTGCCAAACAGAAAGGTGTCTCGTGTTTGTAACCATCAAGGCTTTGTTTAATTGTGCCCCGACCTCTTTCGTTGACGCTCTTTACCCCTGAAGCGATTCTCCAAAACGAGGTCTCTGACGACAAGGCTTTACCGAAGTGAAGCCAATGGTCATTCCACAGATTAGCTGACAATGTTTGCTATATGGAGCCGCGATATATTTAGGTCAGATAGCTTCGAGATAAGTATTGGAATTAGAAATTCAGGTTCCTTGAAGCAAACAGCGTGGCTGCGTGTGTCCCTTTTGTGATTGTCACGTGCCTCGGCACTCGGCTGCAAAGAAACTGTGACACCAAAATCTAAGAAATCGTTGGCTGACTTTTAATCGTTGGCAAAGCCTAATCGTTAAAGATTGACGCCCTTGTCCTTAAGATAGAATTAGCCCTGCGTGATGGCATTTCAGGTATCGAAATAGGCATTGGTCCAGTCATAATGCTACATCTCGTCCTTTTCGGTGGCACGCAAAATTCGCACCCATGTCGAAATAATAAATCATGTAAATTATTTGGCTAGAAAAAGAACTTTTCATGAAACGTCTTCCCCAGCCAACATTTAGGAAAATTAGCGAGTTTGAAGCTTTTTAATCAGAAGCCCGTGTCACTTCTAAAGCTGACGTCATAGCGGACAATGCATGTCGGGAAATTGCTTTGTGAAGTCTAGGCCGTACTGAAATATGCCAATCAAAGTTGTGAAATAATCGTCGTAGAATAAACTTAACCAGAATCCACACAGCTTTATGGCAATCAAGTAGGCCATTACTGAAATTGTCACGTGACTGTTTCTTGGAATGTTTGTGGCGAAGCAGAGGGCAATGTTGGTTTGTTCGGTGTCTTTTCTCGTGAAACCAGCGATGAAGCTCAGCCTATGCGCTTCACTTAATCACTGGCCTTGGCATGGGCTGGCAGGAAGCGTCTTAGATGAGCGGTTGGGACTTGATTTGCCAACATGCAAACAACGAAACTATTCCATGAAATCTTGGGAATCAGTTTGGCATGTCCTTTTACTGGCCCAAGTGTATTCATTTCATTTCAATCAGCAATTATTGTGCATTTTTCAAATTCTACATCTAAAAATACGCAATTTTGTCATGAAAATTTTGATTGTGGAGGATCAGTTTAGCTTTTGGGATGTGCTAATTTTGGCAGTCACCAAAAGATATTCAGGCCAACTTCCATGGCCAAGTTCTTTTGAAGTTCTGTAGAATTTGTCCTCTACCATTGTTGCACGTGAGATGACGAATTCGAATGAGTGCAAATTCAGACTCATCTCCAGATGCCTCTGTGCTGGTAAAGACCAACAAAAGAAGGCATCCTAGTGTACTAAAAGTGTTCTCAGAAATCGTCGAAGTACGCCATTCGACAGTATCAACAGGAGTGACTGCAGAATTCACGCTCCTAATTTCTAGCTGCAGCTTCTTCGAGGGTCTTTTTGCGTGCCTCGACATTCGTTTTACAGCAAAAATGACCTTTGGTCAAGCATAATCCCTTAAATGTAATGTCGTTTGAGAAATCACGATTTCTTGGCCTAATCCTGATCTCATTTGCTCTACCCGATAATAGCAATACTTGGCACAGTTGTTAAAAGTCGGAAAACATTAAATGTTTACGCGTTCACGACTGTACGTCAAAGCTACGGAGATCAAGCCCGAATTAGCACATTTGTTTCACAATTGACAAATGCCTTGGACTACTTGCTGGCATCACGAGAACACTCGCTGCCATGTTAATTCTCTATCTGCACAAACCCTCTGCTTCCCTTTGGTTTCCAATGTCACATCACTTTTCCTTATCATTCGAAGTCTTCATTTGACCATTATGCTGTCAAGCTCAGAAGTCAAACGGAAAAAATATTTTGTCGTTTAGAAAGAGTTGCTTTTTCTCACGTTTTGCTCCTGAAGGTGTTACATTTCTAGCATTTCTGGGAATGATGAAGAACTTGGGTAGTAGACAGGGCAGATTTCAATGTTGCTGAATTATCACTTCCAGTTTCTTTGCTCCGAGATCTCGCTTGTTAACTCAGTTCAAGCTCAATCATGAATATAAATGTATAGTAGAGCAATTCCATCGAGCATTGTTTCGAGTTCTTCATCGATACTGTTTAAAGATACCTTAAAATATTGTTTTCAAAACGGTATCCCGGGTAAGAGGTTTTCATTGCTAAAATATTTGATTGGTTGCAAAAGATGAGGCTACACGTTAATAAAAAAGCAAACATGTCATAGGTTTGAAATGGCAGGTATAAACTTTATGACTTTGCAAGATGAGAAATTAAACTGTATTTAGTCAGATAAGATGAAAGGTCTAAACGAATTGGCTGAACTACTGATAGTCTCACATCCGATCATCGTTCTCAGCTTAATCAAAATTGCCAACAATTGTTTCTTTGCTTTGCATTGTGGCCCAGAGACGAAGGGATTTGCACTGTACTCGTGTGATCTTGTCATGGAGTACTTTCAGATAAAAGAATTTCCGGATTTATCAAATCTTACTAACTTTAAGCAAATTGATTTCAGAATATCAGCAGTTATGCGATTTGATAAGAAACTTTTATTACGTCGTTCAAAGACATAAACTGAAACATTTTCAATTGCTCCAATGGCATTACAATAATTGCCCAAAATATGCTTAAAGATTCGCAGAAAAATAGGAGGCTCGCTATGTATCTTATCAAATCTCCGAGGAATCTGACATTAACATCAGGGCATCTTCATCATGTCAAAGCTGCCTGCCAATCCCGCTTGACACTCCCAGGCGCATGACTCGTAGGCTCTTCGCTGATGTTATCCCTACCAGCGCGAATGTATCTTCGAAACTAAGCCAAGATTTGCTAAACTGCATCAAGTTGTAGTTATAAGGGGCAGATTAAAATAGTGCGTTCGTAAACTAAATGTGATTATGATTATGTTAACCAAACTGTGTGAATGGTTAAATGGAAATAGAGGAACTCTTCAGAAGGGTAGAATATTTCTAGACGAGATTCAACAATTGGTGTTTTGCTAATTATAACAAACGTATTAATGCAAACAGAATAATGAAATAAGGAATAGCCTTAGAAAGTAGCCTCAATGCATTGAAGTTAGTTAGGGTGAGACTTTGTCTACTTTATGGGATAGAGGCTTCAAGTTGAAGGCTGTATGCCCAATTCCTCATTGGCCTTTGTTCATTCGAATTGGTCGAAGTGAAGCTTAAGGGCTTGGAAAACAACGGTTCAGTTGAGGGAGACATAGATACAAGGGGAAGAAAAGTTAAATCTTGCACATTGAATGAAACGGCTAGATTTGAACTAATATTTGCTTTTTATTAATATGTTGTTTTAATAGAATATTTAGTTACATTATTTGGGGATTAGTCCAAAGGAAGCAAGTCTATTCTTGGTGCTTTTGCCCCGATACATCAAAGTCCGAAATAACGAGCGTGCCGCGAACGGGCCATAATTGTGCTTAGAATGCTTCAAAGCGAGGCGCTGATCCCCTGCAGCACGAGACAAAGATAAGACAAGAAATGCTCAACATTGGATTGCCACCCAATCACTAGATACTTTCCATGAATTTTATCTCCTTTTAATTAATTCTTCTAAACGAAGAACGTCTTCTACGTTCTTTGCTGAGCCATAAAGGCTTTGAACAACAAGTCGGTAATTTTATTCTCTTCCCCATCCTCTGAGCAGTCTTCCCGTTAGGGCTTCTTTTCTTCTAAATCCATCACATCACTTAGCTTGTTTTACAATTTTTAACAAGTCCCTTAACAATTTTATCACATTATTCTTCTAAATAATATTTTACCAATACAATATCATTAAATTATAATATTATTGTACTTTAATCGAATGGATTGTTTGATCTTCATTTCCCTTTTAACGTTGATGGTTTTGAAGGAGAACTTAAACCTTCTCATCTCGCGGCGAACGATCAGAAGAAATTTAGCCATCCACAAAAACCAGCACACTCAATGCTCAATTCAGGTGTCTAAGCTGTGAATGTTGCAAGAGAAAGGTCGTCTATTCATCTATTCACTAAGGGAGAAACCTCCCTATGAGAAACCAAGAAATTCCATGCTTTTGAAGTGAAGAGAGGTCATCTTCTCTTTGAGACATTTGAATTAATTTTAGTGGTCTCGGGCATGTGTTCTCGTTAACGATTGGCAAACTCTGATCCAGAACTGGGCACCAAATTAAGCTAGTTGATCCTCAATCGTTGAACTGACTTTTTTGCACCCTCAAGAGAGACAGAAGATGAACCAACCCATCTCATCGATATACTTTTCCTCGCCGTCTTTGAGACCCAATAGCTAATTAGCCCCATCGTAGTACCTGCTGCCCATCTTGTTAGTAAAGAGTTTCGTAGTGTCACCGCGTCCTAACCACACCAATATGGTGCCATCTGCCCGAAGCAATGAATCGCAAATCAGGAGGCTTTGATTGGAATTAGCTTCGTGACACATGCCTCACAAGCTCTAGCAAGTATCCTAAGGAAGCAATTGCTAAGAAAGGAAGGATTGTGAACAGGGAAAGGTGGATTACAAGTCATGGTGAATGGAACTATGGAGATTCTCGACTAAAATTAAAAAAGCTAGATATCTCTTTTCCATTCATGGATCAAATGTAATTGATACTCAAAACGGTTGTCCCGTCCAGCGAAATGTCTTATTTTTGGCAAATGATCGTTCAAACGAGAAACTGCTAATGCAACTTAATCTGCCAGCCCGTCGTAATTAATCAACTTCAATATAGCGGATTGATCTTCGTTCTGTAGAGTGCAAGCCCACAATAGCAGCATCTGTAATGATTACCGATTACTTTGATTTGATTATCTGATTGCTAATCAACACAAATGTTTTCTTCTAGCCATTCTAATCATCGAGACCCTGTCCTTTGGGGTGATCAGAATCCGTGGGGAAAAGAGTGGTCTTTATCTCTGCATGAACAAGAAAGGGCATTTAGTTGGTCGGGTAAGTTCATTTGCGTTGCCAGTGACGAATCTATTGAAAAGTTTAGGTATGTAAGGAGAGAGGAGAAGGGTGGAGTAGAAGGAAAATAGTAGGATGGAATGTGATCAGTAGCGTAAAGACAAAGAAATACGTAGGGGATGCTACTGAGAGGTAGAATGGGGGTGAAAGGGACTAGGTTTATGAGGCAACAGCAATAAACTAAGAAGTTAATGAGCGTCTTAGAGCATGGTAAGAAAGGAGTGCATCAAGATGGGTAGGGTAGATGAGCGTCTTAGAGCATGGAAAGAAAGAAGTGCACCAAGATGGGTAGGGTTGCAGGGGACTGTAAGCCCCATGAGAATGACGTCACTCGTTTCTAACTGCTCTCTGTGTTACTTTTCTTTACCTTTCTTTCAATTCTTTCTCCCTCAGAGAAATCTGAAATCGTCCAAGTGCCAGTTCATCGTGGAAGACGACCATCCACAAGCATATAAAAGATATCTCTCGCTGGCTTTTAAAACTTCCCGGATTGCATTCAACAAGAATGGACGGCCTAGGACGGCTACCCGGGTGCCAAATCGTAATCACCGGTCGGTTTTGTTTTTGGAGAGAAGACTTTATACTAAAACGACCGGCTTTCCCATGAGAACACGACGACACGGTCAGAGGACTGCACAGGATTTCTGCAATGAGAAAAATAAACTACCGATATCGAAAGCTGGGCAGAAGTTCTGGACGGAATACTGCAAGAAATGGAATCAGAAATCTCGTTTTGATCAAAAGGCTGCGGATAGATAGCAATATAAACGAGGTTGAAACAAATGTAGCTAGGAAATAGATTGCCATAGAGAGGCAGCAAACCGACTTGGAGGCATGGTCGTCTCAGTGACTTTGGTGTACTGCTGAGCAAAAGTTATGCTTGTGGCTTCTCAATAAATTCATTTAACACTCGTGGAAAAGAAATTTCCAAAACAAATGAAGGCGATCGAAGGTATATGTAGTCGGCAGCTACATGTTTGGAATCAGTTTGATATTCGCCTCAGATATCGCGAGGATTGATACGCAGAAAATATTTTGGTTGATAAATATTGCATCGACGTGTTATGTAAATACGAAGAGCCATTCTACTCAGCAAATGTGCGTTCAATGGGTAACTGAAAACTTCCACATTGATTTAGCTATGGATGCCACAAACTTGTTTGTGAAATTCATTCGATACCCTGGCCTAGAGAAACATATTTTGACTAGATGTTCATATCGCCAATAAACAGTTTCTTTACTTGAAGCTCGATACGAAACTTGGTACAAAAATGGGAATCGATTTTGCTTCTGCGGTGGTCGCAAGAAAATCCGTAGTAAACCTGACAAGCAGATGGAAACAGGACATTTTAAAGCATCATCGCTAGTTTCGTCATGTGTGATCTGCACTCGCGTCACGGGAGTATCTGTGTGGAGAACGAAAGGAGCTGCCCAGTACTGTTCCATGGCGACTTGGTAACCCAGTGAAGAAAGAAGACCAAATCCTTTAGTTCGTAGAACACTGAGAGGCAGAGGCCTAAATTCGAATTAATTGTTTTTGACGTGGATTGGGCTCGTGCAAGTGACACCGTACCGATTGTGAACCCGGGCGTTATTGTCACCATCGGTAAGTTATTTTAGCCTAATAGCAAGACAATTTCTGAATTACGTTAATGCATTATAAATTCTGGTTATACTGAATAAGCCCTATATTAAACTTCATAGAGCTATTGCGCAAACGTTGCAAAATTCCGTTTGAAATTCCGGACGCGTGCATGAATGCGTACATGCTATTTTTAGCTCAATTTGTGCCCAAGTTCCGTGACAGCAACTCAGACTGGTCATGGGGCAACAGTTGTCAAATTGCGACCAGCATATTTCTGTCACAGAAACGCGATGGCTTGGACCTGTTTGCTTTTTATCAAGCTGGATTATTTTGCCTCCCAAACTGTAAATCCTCTGATCGGTAAAATCAACCTTCCAAACATTTTCGAATGCTGAAACACGAGACGTCGGCTGCAGAGCAGTAATGACATTCTGGTCATCGGTGCCTTTGAGCCAATACAAGCTGGTTCTATTTCAAATTTAGCTAATCTTAAGTTTCTACAAAGCTAATTCCTCAGCAATTCAGAACTGTAAACTGAAATAAGGATACCCCTATGATTTGGCTCGTTTTCCACCAAACTATGCGGCTCATTTCCTTTTCATCCATTAGACATATCCATTAGACACTGGAAAACAGTGTTCAATCTCGCACGGAGCCAGTTGGCTCGATTTGACCTTACATGCAGCATTTATACTCTACGTCTCTTGGATGACTGCAGACTGGTTTCTTGTTCGATATGGTCACCTTGAATGGCGCCTACGATATCACCTCACTGTTGGTCTTGAATTTTAATTATATTCTTCCATCAAGAAGGAAAGTACTGAGATCAATTCCTTAAGCTTGCTGGCATCATTGTATCACCAGCATTTCCAGGAAGAAAGGGCTTTTGTTCCCCCTGACCAGAACTGCACTGTATGTTGTATAAATAAATCTGACTATCGCCGTTAGGTCTCGAGTTCGAAGCCTAACTGTTCCGTGATCTAGCTTGACGTGTCGTCGTTACTCAATGTATACCTGAACTGTAATTCTTCTCTGTCGTTGTGCTTTCCTCCCAACACCCGATAAGTCGAATGTTCGACTTCGAGGCTATTTTAATTTGTACTTCTTGATTACAAGATATTGTTCTACGTTGCGTCGTTATTACTACATATGAACACTGTAATGAATCATTTATTCACTCATTTTGTAGTGATAATTTAGTATTTATTCCTTTTTAAGATGTATGATTTGACATTGGAGTTGAGTTCTCGGTAAAACACGTGCCTAGGCCCCGTTTGAGAGCCTCTTTTGGGTTTCCAAATAACATTTACTAAGGCTTTCTCCATCACAGAGCTTTGAATGAAGTAACACGCCCCAATACTTAAGACAAATTTCTCTTGAGCCCCAGACCACACCTTTTGGTATGGCTCAACAGCAAATGAGATGTTGTCTATATATATCCTACTTTAAAACCATATTCAAGTTTGCCTCGCCTTGCCGTGCTTTCCATATTCATTTAAACAGAGTTTAAAAAGGCAGTATCAATTTATCGATATTTCTCTGTATTGAATGTAAAGCTCCATAAAACTACCGTTAATACAAATTGAGAAGATACCGTTAATACATGTTTTCTTTCCAGATACTTAAACCTTGTTACCTTCTCTTGTTTTGTTCTTTGGATAAGTTAGACCAGTATCTCTAAATTTTTATACGCACAAAAATAGCTCTACCCCTTCTTTTAATTTGCGATCCTTGTTACATATACTTTCCAAATGACTTATTCTTCTGAAGCTGTGATCTGTCAAATACATACATTTATCTCTCCTGAGAGCAGCTTCGGAAATACATATTTAAGGGCCAAGTATTTAATGGTTAAAGATGCCTTTAAATTTCATGTCATTGTAATTAAAAGTATATTCAAGTTATGAAAGTTCTGATAAAGAAATATAGTTCAATTCATCGAGTTTTCTATTTTGCCTCTTTCCAGTCCAATTAGTCTCCGAATTTTGAGATAAATGAGATACTCGATCCAATCAAACTGCCAAGTAGTTTCACTAGAAGGAGTTTCATCTGCTGAATTGGATTACTGCTTTCATTTGAATTGATAATTTGTAAGAAATGGGTTACTTGCCTGAATAACGGCCGAATTTACTTAAAAACGATGATTGCATTTGGAAAGTGCCCTATGAAGAGGGGGACATGGAATGCAGAGTCAATATTGCATGTAGGGTGGTTTGATTGTCGTGAGAGCAGGACGATAGTGTGGGAAGAGTCTGTATAATAATCTAGAGTTGTTAAGATTGATAAGCTGATCAGATATAATTAGTTAAATCTTGAATAATTATTTTGATTGGCTTCGGCAAGAAAGGTACTACAGCATAAAGTTCAATGCACCTTTTTACTCTCCATTTTTGATTAGTTAAATGATGCACCATCTTTGCTTTGTGAAGCCCTCAATATACACCTAAGGACGAGTCGACAGTAGCAAAACCCAAGCTAAGTTTAATCATAATTGTCACCGGCTGCACGAGAAGTTCCTTTACTCCAGTTACTGCCATTAATTTTCCTTAATTGGCAATCATTCCCTTCTTTATTGAAAGTAGGAGCTTAACTCTCCCAATAATAATGTGGTTTAGGTTATTTAAGACCTGATATAAACGCACCCACTGTCGTAAAAGCACCTGCTACCCAAGGCACCTGGGCGACAACAACACCCTAAGACCACTTGACATAGTGCACCAGTCGGTAGAGAATGTTGTGGATATCTGTAAACGAGTAGGTATGTTATGGGAAATGGATAGATGACCTGAATGATGGTATGTTATGGGTAATGGATAGAGGAGTAGGTATGTTATGGGAAATGGATAGAGGAAAAACCGGAATGATGGCATTCAGCCGCCCACCTTAATGGAATGCCTCTCTATAAGAAGTTTTCTTTTTCAAATGAAACTCGCTAGTTCACCTAAAAAGCATTTCAAATCTCTCTAGCCAGGTCTTTCAGTGACGTTGATCATACAAATGTCGATGTAACCTCGTTTTACAACTATCTGCAAAGCTGCACGTTGTAGAATCAAGCTTTTGCAGCTTCTAATAGGCAGGTATTTTATGTATATGACAAGGCTTGTAAAATTAACTTTAATCATTTGCGTAAAAGTGGATAAAATTAATGTCCATAAATTAATCAACTACTTGTTACTTGTGTACATTCACAGTAACATTCTGAATCATGGTCTATTTACATTCGTGTAATATTGACTTAAATACATATTTGCAATTTTCTGCATGATGCAAAGATACGCTATGGAGTTCACAATTTGTTTCTCATAGTACAGCTTTCATGTCATACGGTGCCCATCTTGCAGATAAATTCTCTCTACTCATATGTTTGGGGACCTGGTGTTTAAAAGGGGGCTATGCACAAAATATTCTTATTAGCTAGAATAATTATATATAAAATTCCAAGTATTTTCACCGTCTTCCTTGCACCCTCGTCTGAATTCTGTCGATAGATCTCAATATTACAAATAAATCTGTTTTTGCGAGTCAAATAAGACTATGAAAAAGACATTAATTAAGCGAAACATCTGTGTGAAACAGAATAGATAAATTTGAAAGATGCCAGAATATTGAACTGATTCAATGAAGCCTTGACTAGCTTGATTTCCATATGTCAAACACTATCTCGGGTGAAGCAAAATTGGTAATCACAACTAAAGAGCTACACTAAAGAACCTCTTACAGGACATGCAAAGGTTATCCACTGCAGTCCTCGGTTTTAGATTGGATTACAAACTTGAAGATTCTAGTACATTTGCAGACGTTTGGAATACGATGAGATTGTGATAATACTTCAAAGCTGTGCAAAAATCACTCTGTTTAGCTTCACGGCAGTTTCTTCCTTTCAGATTCAACAGTGACCACTTATTAAAACTGAGATTCCTCTTATTGGGCCTAAGCAGTGACTAAACACATAAAGGAGAGTTGGAAGGTCACATGTCTTTGACTTAGCGATTCTTTTGATGGTGTGAACGGCGGTACCAGGCGCTTTTATCAGGTACAGACTATCAATCGCAACATCTAAAATTCAGTGACTGTCACTGGTCTCGGAGAGACGCTCACGCCTTAATAAAAGGACCGTGAGATATGGGGTTTGGGGACAGGGCATCATGTAAAAGCTTGTGATCCTTTCCTTACTCGTGCTAACTGCGTATCATGGATGGTGTCAGGACTGTGAGAAACTGCTTCGTTGACAGAATAAACATGTATCCCGAAGGAGGCAATTCCCTGAGAGTATCCTCAGCTGCTCAGACAAACTGCATCTTTTCCGGCTCTTCAGGTATTTCTTCGTAGGCTCAACTGCTCGAGCAAATATGAGTTTTTATCTTTCAACGATGAAAGAGGCACTGCAAACCTCCCCCTTTTCTGTCTTCGGCGCACCATCCACACGTATTTGCAGTAGTACTTATAAACTTCACGGGTTTCACACTTGATGGACAGCCTTGGCATCAGGGTGATTTTGCAGTTCTTTTTGTCGATTTCTGGTATAATCATATACCCAAATCCGCAGCAAAGTATATTGCAGCTGTCGAACGCTTTCACGTCTGGTCGACAAGGCCGTCCTCCGATTCCTCCCCAGTGGTGTGCTTTCTGCGGCTCGCAGTGCAATGGACTGGCCATGTAGTAAACAAGATCTTTTCCATTAATCTCAGGAGGAATCTTCGGCTCCGGGATAAAAACAGTTTTGCCTCCAGATATTTCAGGGGGATATGTAGCTCTTACAACTGCACTGCGTGGCTTAATTGGACTGAAAGACTTTGACTTCAGATACTTGTCTACGAGGTATGTCGAAATGTCTTCTAAAACAGGCAGCTTTTCAGCACAACTGGAACTCGCCAAGCATGGAGATGTGACACCACCGTGTCTTGAGCAGTCACAAGCCTTTATTGTGCTCTCCATTACGGCCTGGTTTAGAGATGAAAATCATGAAGGTATGTCTTATAAAGATACAATTACATGGACAACATTTCATCATTCATATTACCTATCCAATGCTTAAGCAGCATCTACTAAAGAACCTAAAGAATCGCTGTAGGATGATAACTAAGATGGCATTGATTGTGGATCCTAATGCTATCGAAGCAGGTGTGTTAAGAATTGCATGGCGTTTGCCTTTCCACTTGCTAACCTTCACACTAATAGATATAATGAGGCTGCAGCCTCTTGTAAATCATATTCAATGTACATACAACCACTCCAATAGCCGTGTTGAATCTCATCATGAATCTGTTTGGACTTCTCCAGTATTTGCCACCGTTACCCGACAGCATGAAAGAGAAAAACAGCTTCTTCGGTGTCTCCCAGTTTATAACAGAACACGACTTCCCGCCCTCACTTCCATGACACATTCGGTACATTTGCCCGCTGGCACACTCGGGAATGCTTCCTCTTATGCACTCCTGGGTCAAAGTCAGGAACATTCCTACTGCACCAAAGGCTTGCATCACCGCCGCCTCTTTTGTTCCTGAAAATAAAAGCTTCGATGCTTTATTTGGCACATGTCTCGAAATGTGAAAGAATTGTCATACGCTGAGTCCGCTTCAGTAGCTGATTTCAGTGGGGCAAATCTGGTACATTTTAGCCTGGGTCGGAAAACGCAGTTAGGTTGTCATGTGTCAGAGCAGACGATTCACGCCTTGCTTCTGTGAAGACCAAGCAAAAGTGATGAAGTAATGCAATGATGGACAATACTGGTAGTTATAACGAAGCATAAAGAGACCTAGGATGCCTTCAGAAGCCAACATGAAGCAAATCTTTCGAACGAACATCTAACCAGTCACCTACCGACAGCCATGGGTATTCCGAAGAAAATGTTGCTTTGGCTTTGCTTGGCTGTGTTTGTACAGTTCCATCTCGTGTAAGAGCTGTTCTTGAACTTTTCTACGCACGCACCGATTCCCCTTTTGAATCCTTTCTCCAAAACTTTGACAACCTTGGGGTTCCGATTGCAGAAGGTATCTTGGCGACGATTCAACTTGGTTAGACCTTTGCAGTATGAGGCTGCATCCTTCACATTGAAATCCTCGCTGCTGAAGAGTTGTGTCTTTCTAAAAGAGGTGGAGAGAACAGTGTTTATTTACTAAAAAGACTATGTTCCATTCAATTATTTGTCATTAATTGTTTCGTAATTCAATTTTCCCTTGGTTTGATGATTAAGTCGTTGACTGAATTAGTGATATCTTTCTGAATAACTTGTCTTGATAACTTGCAGCAGCCTTTGGAACAAGTAATAGCACTCTCAAATGGGAGAACCTTAACCAATTAGAGTCTTGAAGAACTGCCAAGAAAAAAGCAAACAAGATCTCGTGAACTTAGTGTATGCTTTGAGAAGCACAAGGCTTGCTTTATAGCCTTGCTTTTTGCTGCAGTTCCAGCCAAGAGCGTATTGACTGAACCAGCAATTCTGGAAGAGTAACTCAATATGCAAGTTGCACTGCATGCTATGACTGAAGATGGTTGAATAACATTTATTTCAGTTCAAGCTAGTGTTAACACAAATATTGTACTCAGGAAACTGTATTCGATCTATCCGAATGGCTCGTGCGAATGGGAATGCTTTTTGGATACCAGAGCGTGCAAAGCTAGTAGGAAATAGCATTAAATGTTGTGCTTAAAGAACCTTTCTGCAAGACCTCAAGAACGCCAGTATATTTGAAAAGTTTAACCGATACAGGCATTAAATCACGGGAGAATACGCAGACAGTTAAAGACTGGAGACAGAGGTGCTTTCCATATATCAATGGCGATCTATTGCTTCCATTACGTACCAATTAGTGGCCTAATCATTGCAAGATCAAGAGACAGGGAATCATTTCCATTATCGGTAATGTAGTGTAATAAAAGAACAGAGAATGGGAAAAATGTATTCATCCGTGCTCCACTTAGCTAAGCGCGCAATACCCGTAGTCCCATACGCAAAGGGGCGTCATTTGCTGGTAGTTGGCATTCGTGCACACATTCTCACGATTTGAGCTTTGTGTTATTGGATTCCTTCCCCTCTTCTTACGTCACAACTATGAATCATAAATCTCCTCTCTTTTTGAAATTCCAAACATGCGTTTGAATATCAGATGTATAACTCGACATCCCTTGCGAGATATTTGTTTTTGAGAATCACTAGCATGGCTTTATTTTAGAAAGGAGACGCTATTTCCCTAGAATAGACATAAACATCAGGCTGACAGAATTTTGCATTAAGGTCTTGGGGAGTAGCTTTGCTTTCTGATCATCACTGGAGTTTGAAAAACAACAGTTAAAAGGAAGCTTGTCGATTTCAATACAGCCTCAGCTCGATGTAGCAACATGCAGGTTTTCTCATAACGGAACAGAAGGATCATTGCCAGGAGATTTCAGAAAACGTCTAGAGTCGAATAAAAATTTAGAAAATTCTACAGCAAAAGCTTTGACGAGGGAATACTAACAATTTTCATAAAGCAAGTACAGCTCATACAGATTAATACATATATGTCTGTACAAAAAGTTTTTCCTTTGATTTACATATCTTCATAGTAATCCAGCTTTTGAACCTCTATAATTTTGGCGAAGAGTTCAACCTTTACAACTGGCCAAATTTGGAAAATTGGCTGGGTACCATAACGAGCTTCATAAATTATGCAGAAGGGCTAATAAGACCCATAAACTGCCACTTGAAACACCTCCACAAATTTATTTCGCAACTTATTGACTGCTCGTCAAGGGTTTTTAGTCGATGGCTAATGATATTGAAACATCATTCGGGGTTGTTGGGAAAATCATGAAGGAGGCGTGCTAGACCGATTTGAGGTGGAGCAGAGTTCAATTGCAATTGAAGACCAGTCATTAAGCATGTAATTTATACTTCATGATTATCAGGGCAAAATATTCAGCAGCAGCACTTCCAATTATCAAGCTGTCCAAAGCAACAAAGGGACGTTGGTCCAGTTTCAAGTATGAGAAAGATTGAATCTGTGCAATGTAAAGCGTTGTCTGTATACATGTTGGTTGAGAGCATGGGGCTTCAAAAATACTCTACGTATATGTTGATTTGGCGCCTCAAATATGCAAAATATACAATCTGCTCACTCATTTAATATGAGAAATGTTTTCATGTTAGTTTTTTTAGCAGAATCATAAAGCAAATGTTCTTCATTCACAAACTACAGTTCACAAGCGATTAACTCTTTCGTGTCATGTTTAATCTAAACGAAGGACATTCTTCCGCAGTGAACTGATGACTTTCCAAATGTAGAACAACTATATTTCAGCTCATTGCAAAAGTTAAACTTCAATCCTTTTACTGTTGAAACATAGGAAAGATAACGAATGGAACCTATCTAGATTTCTGGTTATACTTTTGACACTGTAGTTGCAATCAACAGTTTAGCATGAACAAAATACATGATAGAATCTCCTCTGTCCATTGAAAAAGGAATATAAACTTTGAAGTCCATCATATGAGATTCGACCTTTTAAAGCATCTGCAAACAAATTGACAACTTATACGCCGTCAGGTATTTCCATTTGGAAAGAATACGTTTAAATACTTCACAGGTACAAAAATGCTGCCATTTCGCGGTAAAGCGGCAAAGGGATCACTCGCATAAAAACAGCAAGAAACCCACAATCTGGAGGCACAACATCGTTGAATTTCCCGCCTAGAAATCTTAATAAGGCTGGCTAGAGCGTGTGACTGCTAATGATTCTTTAGAACAGATTGCTTTGGCCCTGTATGTTTAAAAGCGAGCGTTAATCTCAAACAGCGACGCGACGCATTCAGTATTCTTATATCCGCCCTGTGTCAATTCTGCTTTTCCTACACGAAGCTTCGAGTCTACAATCTTCAAAAAGGACATAACAACGAGCTTTCCAATCTGCGTAAAATGAAGGAACGGCGCTTCTTCTTAATTTCGCTAAAGAACAACGGCACGAGAAAGTAAGAAACAAAGAGTTAAACCAACCTTTTCGCAAGCAGTCCTGCCTCCGGCTTATAGCTCCACGCGAGAAAAAGTGCCAGCTTCACTATGAATATTCCAGTTATCGTCATTCTGGCTGAGTTTTCCACGCTCTTTTTATCTACTAGACGTGAGATTCTGTTCTCTGCCGGACAGTGTTTACAATGAACAACCACTTAGCACACTTGTTGTTTGATTGTACCAGTAAGGACAATATACGTGTGTTGTGATTGCCTACTCCACACGTTAGGTGCTGGATCTAATTAGTGTTATGTTGGAACGTAGCAATTTATAGTCGCTAATCGTTCGTTAGTATTTTTATGTGTCACTATAATTCACATTTTTCTGAGGCTGTCACATAGTCAAGCAAACGACCCTTGAGCATTGATTAATAATAGTTCGTCGCCTCCTACTTCTCAGCCCAGATGTCAACCACTATGCCTTGTTTCTTCTATTATAAACTGAAAGAATACGGGGTCCGAGATCCTGGCGATAAAGTATCGCTGAATGGGCGGGTTCATCCTTCCTGGGTCAATTATTTAGTATTTACCGTGCATTCAATCAATTGACTGCCAGCCAGAAGGGAAACTATGAAAATACGGAAAGGCAGAGGGGCAACTTCCAGACGCAATTTGCAGATTCAATTAGCAAAAATGTGCTCCAGGAAAATTCGCCGCATACCGAAGGAGTATTGAAGACTGCACTGCCTCGTTTGGGAATTTGTGTCGCCAAAATCAGCGCGGATCAAGATCCAGATTTGCACGGATGTTCAGACTTGCCTGGCACAGTTGTTAAGACTCGTGTGTATAACACACAGCGTAAGTGCTTCAATCCTAGCTTTGTCAAAATTCGGTGCCGTTTATTTTCGTACACAGAGGAAGCACAGCCGAACGTTGTCTTTTGCACCTTACCATTTTGATAAAAAAGGCTTGAACACGATTGCTGGTTAATAGACAAAATTTTGTCACTCATCCTTTGAAAAGGAAACGGTGGTTAATAGATAATAGATACAACTACATGTATCTGTACTTTAAAACTTGTTTCTTCTTCTTGAACGAGAGTTTTGCTGAATTGATTTCTGGAAAGAACTTACTCATTTTCCTCTATTTTGCACTTGCTAAGCTGGACGCTTGAGGCACGCATCCAAATAGACACTCAATGTGAGCTATTGGTGAACAGGCTCTACGGGCTGGTAAAGACGTCGTTATTAATCACGGCGTTGCGAAGCAGAGTGCGTAGCAAGGACGCCGGAACTCAGGCGAAGGAACAAGCCTAAATGAAATCAACTGCATTCAAACTTTGATCAATTTAAAAATTAGATTTTGAAAATAAGCTTTTCTTACTGTAAAAAGCAAGAGAAAAATCCCTAGGAAATAAGGTCAATTAACTGCGAGTGGCTTTGTTGGCCTAGCGAAATGCAACAGCCAAACTAGTTTTTACCAGTATTTTGCCTCAATACACCTAGTCCTTTGCTCATAGCCTGTGTTCCAGACCCCTAACTTGAAAGTAGAGGTCTGGTACACAGGCTATTTGCTCATCTAAACTTCCCGGAAAGGACCCTTCCCACTAAAATTGTTGGAAATGGTGGCCACATTGCTATCAACCAAACAGAAATGAGACCAAAAGTTATTTTACAACATTTTCCTCCCACACCCCCCTGTATTTTACTGAGTGTAACTTGCCAGCATTTTGCTCTTTGACCACGTCCTTTAGAACTCAGATCATAACATCAAACTGCATGATAACCAAGTACTTGGCATAATTGGTTTTTATTCATATACATTAGAACTTGATCTGAAACCCACTTTGAAATGATGTCAAGTCTTTGAATTCAAACTACATTCTGCGATGGAAAGAAAGGTCGACCCTTCCAACTTAATTAACTGTTAACTATTGGTAGTTTCATTGCCTTGAAACTTAATATGATTTGCAGAAGTGATTTGACTCATAGAAAGGGCACATCAGTTCGTTTACGCGTTTACGTTTACGAAGGGATTCGTTTACGCACTGTCGCACATCACTTCGTAAAAAGTATGTTTCGCAGTGACTTTGCTTGCAAATGAAAGCAGGGAACAGTGCTGTCCTGCGAACACACTAGGCAGATCCCAATAAGTGTTCATTTACGCATTCTGTTTGCACAAGACCAGGACTTGATTTCGAATTGGGAAAAATGGATAGAAACCGCTGCATGAGAATTTAGCCTAAAATTGGCGCATGCTTGCAGTTTCCATAAATGCCCCAAAGACGAGGTGACTAGTGGCTGTTTCCCTGGATCCCTGTAATATGTGCTTTCTTTGTAAAGACATTATCCGAAAATTATGAGAGCCAGTCTAATGGGAGGGCGCTGCAAATCCTCTTGCCCCGAATTGTCCCCTTTTCGCCATCAGACACTACAGAAAAACCAACGGCTAAGAGAAACCCAGTCAACAATGGGCTATCAAATAATGCCGACTGAAATAAATCATTCGGATGCATATCGAGTGCCCTGAGTGAAGCCAAACTTTCTTTCAAGGATGATTAATGCAAATTTGTCGTAGAGGGCTGGAAGATTCAAGTGTTATCACTATCAATCAATGCCAATCAATGCTAATAACGAAATTAACTCGGCTTAGAAAACCGAGAAAGAGGCAATATGTAAATGGCGTCGATAGTTCATTTGGCCTAAACACGTCTGAGTGAGTCTTACCTAAATGAAACTAACTTTCAAGCATGAGGAGAGACTCGGAGTTGGATTTTGAGAACGATTTTGACTATTTGTTTAAGATAGTCCTTATTGGTGATCCTGGGGTCGGGAAGTCTGCACTGGTCCACCGTTTCAAGTACAACACTTACGTCGACAGGCTCGCCAGTACAATTGGTGTGGACTTTCTCATCAAGTCTTTAATTATCGGTGGCAAGAAGGTTAAGGTGAATAGCGAAAATTGTATTTTCTTTGAATAATGTTACCTTAATATGCTGGCACTTTATGTTGTGCTAAAAAAAGATATATTGTTCGAAGAATTAATTTTTTAGCATCAACCGCCCTCAACAGCTAGAATTATTCAAGAAAAGAAATCAGAAAAAAAATTTTGGTACATATAAATAGAGGCGAAATTCTACTTTCTTTATACACTGGATCTATTTTGTTTTCTCATTCTTGCTTTACACATGCATGCTTTCAAACAAGTATTTTCATTTGATGAAAATTTCTGTAAACAACCCTGCATTTGTGTTGTATCCTTCCCGTGGATAAATGCTAAACTATTGACCTGTAAAAGCAGTGGTGGACTGGCCCCCCGTTCGGCTCAAAAAAGGCCAACTTTTCAAAATATAAGGTTTTTTGATCCAGGGTTTTGACCCAAGGTTCACATGCAGGGTTCATTTGCATTAAACAGTTTATTAATGCAAAACATGTTCTGTTAAGTCATTTGACAAATTTAAAATATTCACCTGACTACACCCTTTTTCACCTGATCCCCATCAAGGACTTCTTGGAATCTTTTGTGGCCTGTTGAAAATCCTGAGCTAGTCCATCACTGTGTATAAGTTAAACATAATTATAATTTTTGTTTGAGAGATACTTGTTGCGTTTTTGGATAAAATCAGCTGTATACTATTGTGAAAATGAAGGACATTTGATGGTGTAAAAAAAGGCTTATCATGTCTTTCCAAACCATTTTACTTGCACCTAACCTCTCCTTTGGAAACTAATATACAATAAAGTTTTATCTTTCTGCTGAACATAGTGTCAAAAGGTCAATCTCTGTACCATGCACTAAACTTTTTCCCTTTCAGCTTCAAATATGGGATACAGCTGGCCAAGAAAGGTTCAAAACTATTACTCGGAGCTACTACCGTGCAGCCCATGCCGTGATGGTTGTGTTTGACATGACCAAACTGAGCACCTTCCATAATATTTCAAGATGGCTGAAAGATGTGGAAAAGTATGCTCAAGACTGTAGAATTCAAGTGCTCATTGGAAACAAAGTTGACTTGGAAGGCAGTAGGGAGGTCACAAAGGAAGAGGAACAAATTTTTGCAAAGAATTATAGAATAAGTGAGGTTTTAGAAACATCAGCAAAAGTGAGTTTTTCACAAAACATTTAGAAATTTATTTCACAATAACTATTATTTTTGTATTTTTCAGTTATATTTTATATATTGTCAAAAATCATAAATTCTTCTATAATGATTCATTGCAGTCAAATTGATCAGTCTTTCTAGCTGAAATAGACATTTTAACATACAAAGATTATAAGTGGTTATTATAGACAAGAAAGGAATTGAAAGTGATGCAAAGGCAAACTGAATAAGATTATTTACTAAAAAGACCATCAGAAAATGTTTGCTGTAATGTGTTCTTCAGTCTTCTATTGGTCATATGGAATGCCACTGTAAGAGTGTTTTATAACTGCATGGAAATATTAGTTTGTAAAATTTGAAACCCCAAAATATTAATGGATTGTGGAAATGTTGCCACTCCAGTAATTTTTGGATGTTGTGTTATTTTTGCTATTTTTAACCGCCAACAGCCAACAGTACTCTACTTTATCATCATTACTTTATAATTAGGACAGTACAAACGTAGAAGAGGCATTCTATCGCACTGCAGAACTTCTCAAGAAGAACTACGAACAAAGCACGGTAATGGATAATCAGAATGAGAGTACAGTCATTCTGGGATCTCGGAGTGTGAGTCGTTGGGGTTGTTGTTCATAATTGCTTGGCTGTTTTTGTAAATAGTGATTTGACATGAGGTTGGAACCATTGCTTTTGAGTGTTTAATTAACATAAAATTATATCAACTGCTACACTTACATGTGAAATGATTGTGGATAAAAGTGCTGACCAAGCATTACAGCCAAACTGACTAGCAAAAACAATAGGATGTTGAAGGTCCAACTTACCCATCAACATAAGTGATTATATTTGTGCATGTCGTATAGAAAATCTGAAATTGCTTAACAATTTAGTATTTGGAGAGTAATATATATGTATCTAGATATCTCTAAAACAAACTTTTGATGCCATCAATATTGATAGGTTTTGCATGGGTTAATTATAGAAATTAGATGAGTGCTTAGCAACAAATATATCAAATTGCCTTGAACATAGGTATCATAAAATATGACCTTAGTTTGCTGTGATGTTATGGCTGGTGCATACTGTAAATTATAACATTGCTTCTATTAAAAATGATATGAATCAATTTACCGCTAAGCAGTTGCAAAAAACAATTGATGCGTGCCCCTTGTTACGTTCTAGTAGCATCTTATTAGCACCCCGTTCTGAAAGATAAGATAGCGCTTAAAAGGCCAGTAGCTATTTTAGTGCAAGTTTTCGTTTCCTTTAATTTTTCTTACTAGGCCTTTGGTAATGTTGTTGAAAATTGTGTTCACCTTTTAATTTAATTTTAACATTTCTTATAGTAGAGTTTCGTCCATGATACTTTGATGCAAACAAGAATGTTTGTATTCAAAGAAGACCACTCAAATATCGGTTTCGTAACAGTTTTCAACCCAAAATCTATGGAATTAACACAGTAAACATTCAGGGACGACGTTAGCACATGTTTCCATGTACGTTGTCACTTTTTACATGTTCGTCCGGTCCTTTTTAAATCCTAAGCTGCCATTCCCATCCCCCAATGCTTCCGACTCCCCTTGCAGTGTTCCATTTTAGTTTGAAATGCGTGTAAATCGAATTTACCTATAATGCATTGTTGTGCTTTGAATTATTACATTTGAATGAAAATCAAGATTCTAACACAAAATTCTTTTGATAGTAAAGTGCTGAATTACCACTATGTTGTAAAAAGAATCGACCCATTAGAAAAAGGTTGATATCGATTTGGCAATAACGTGAGGCTACGAATTGGCAATATTTAGGGGTCAGTTCCAAGGGTCTCTCATATATTCTGCGCGTTTATGCCCGTTTAGGCCAAGAATTGCCGTTTGTCGAGGGTAGGAACACTTTGACGACAGTGTGGCTGACCGAAGACATTGGCGTTATGGAGGCTAGTCAAAGATTGCAGAAGAATCGCAGATTTCCCCTCAAAGTAGGGGATGAAGAACACGACCATTTGGCCGCAGTTTGCATCAAGCATATCGCGGTTCATTGATCATAAATGATGATTGTTTTTCCACCAGACACAATGCTCTCCCTAGCAAACAAGAAGTTTTTGCTACCTGTTGACGCCTTCGTTGCAAAAGCAGAATTTTCTCAAGTTCGGGTGCTGCTTTAGAATGCACTTTGGCTGATCGCCATACAGATCAAGTCTACTTATGTTTGGGCCCACGGTCACCCTGCCGGGGTAGGCATGTAACACAGTTGCTTCGAAAATGCCTCCACCCGGTTTTACCGTGAAAACAACTAAGTATTTTGTCTCATTGAAATTAGTTTGTACCAGCTCCTGGTCCACATTTTCGTACGACACCCTCTTGACCTGCTGCAACTGGAGCTCGGCGCATTTCGCCCGGCCCAAAGACGCGCGGTTTTTTATCGCGTTGATGGTCCGCACGACAGCTTCTGCCAGTTGGATGTGTTTTTTGCTAACATACTCGAGTGGCTTTAGATTATTGCAAGGGCACCAGTGGTCTCCAATACCGGCATGTTCACAAGTCCGGGATTCACGATCGATACTTGACAACAAACTCTTACCAACAGTGTTAGAATTCGGCTTACCAAGCTCTAGAATGTGACGTAAAGTTGCGTAAATGTCGAAATGTGACGTCAAAGTTCCCGTGTTTTGGCGAATCGTCGAACGCGTCATTGATTTTTCGCCAGCCATTGAATTGGGAACTACAAGTGCAAAAAACGGAAGCCTTTCCTCAAGCCAACCTGGAAAGGAGGCTCTGAATGCGGAGGCTCGCAGTCCATGGTCTCCAACAATAAACAAGAAAGTATCATTCATGTGCCCCTTCGTTCGCATGCGTTCGACGAAGGCCTTCAGGTCCGCATCAATGAACTGAATATTGTTTAGGCTATTGTGAGAGATCGCCGATAAGATAGTGACTGAAAGTTTGGGTCTCTTAACGTATGCATCGAAGAAACTTTCAGTATAGTCTAGGTTGACTTTGTGCAAAGGCGAATCGCCCACGCAACGCCCGTCGCCGACAGCAGCCGCGGCGCTAGACAGCCAAAATACGCGGCCGTAGTGATCGGCTGGCGGGCGTTTGAAGCCAATCAACCGATAGTTAAAAGCGGGCGATCGAACATCATCTTCACTGAACAATGTGGCATAATTTTTGTTGTGAAAATCAGTGAATATAAATGGCCAGGTATCGACGGTCACTGCGGACGGTAGAGACTTGAGGGCGCTTGGCAGATTCTGTTCCAGTTGGCCAACGAGCATGGCACAAAGTTGATCTGTCGTTCCATCCCCAACTATTGCGTGGTTGTTGAAAATAAAAGCATTGTCAGTGGCCTGCAAGTACTCATATGTATGTGGCATTTTTCGCTGAGCATTGGCCGCGGACTGCGATTCAAGCATGATCAAAGCCACGTTGTATTTACGTTCTAACGTGCCATCGTCCTCAGGGTGCTCTGGTTCAGTTGGTCTTGGAATAACGTTTGCGTGATACTCAATGTGAAGTTTCCTCTGTTGGATGACAACCACTTTCACAAAGTCTTCTTCCAAGTCTGGCTCGACAAGGACATCTACAAAATGAAGTGCGTTCTCTTGAGCGAAAAACGTAAAAGACAAATCCATGAAACTTGATCAACGGCTTCTACTCGAGTACCTTTTACCTGGCTTCTAATTAAACATGAAGGCTAGAATTGAAGGAGTCGCTGAGTGAAAAAGCACCTGCTTATCTTTTTATGTTTTGAGCAGATTCCAAACCAGCATTATTTTACAAACTCATTCATCTAAGTGAACAATCTAAAATATTCTCCATCATATGATTTATACCACCGTTCTTGATCCTTTCCTTCTTACTCTAGTTTTCAGTTTTACATTGCTGTAAATTCTTTTACGTAATCTATTTTTAATAAAAAATTTCTCGGAGCATTGAAGCACTGACAAGGGCCTCTAATGTTTTCATAGATTTTCAACATCCCATTAAGTCAGTTTCACCGCATTGAATCTCACCAGATCAAATAGAATACATCGCTTTTTGTCACAACGTTTTCGATCTCCAAGCTCACTGGGTGCGTCGCTAGCCGAAGTTTCTTCATTTCGAAGTCTCTCTTATTAATAACATCTTTCCTTTTACTGAGTAAGAGCATGTTTACCTCTCTCTGGGAAGTGGTGCATGGTCCATTTCGTTGCTCCCATCTTGCAGTCTGCTTCCACAACGAGCTCGTCGTAATCACCAAAGACGTCAGTTACTAGGTTCAAACAGTTCGACGTACCAGAGAGCGTTATGGCACCGTCAGAGTGAAACTTGAAAGACATTGGCGGAGGTGCAGGGGTAAACTCAAGGGAGCATTTTGCCTGTAGCTCGCAATCTAGAAGTTTAAAGGAGGTAGAGCTGCTAGGATAATAATACGGGGTACACGAAAGGCAGCTTGCTTTCGTATGAAACAATTGTAGAAAATATTCCTTCACAGCATTGGCATAACACTTTTGTTGGAAAAATGTTGCAAAGCTGAAATGAAGAAACTGATTAAGGGAATATTGTATTGCCTAATAGGAGTGGTTAGGACAACTTGAATCGGGCATCCCAACGACCCTGATCTCACTGCCTCTGCCCGTTTCTCCGTTTCTTCTTGTTTCCCAACATGAATGAGGAATGCTGATGTATGATCAAGTTGGACGATACATGCGCGAGTGCAATTACCAATGCACCAACTAATAAACTCGTTAAATGTAGATGGAATCAGGTTGTTGTAACGATTTTGACGTTCATGTTCTGACGATAATGTTTGTACTGAAATAGAAATTCGATTTCCTTTTCTTCAAGTTTCGTTTGTAATGCAAGGGCAATAACTTTTGTAGTGCAAGTACGTTTTCTCCGATTCCCCCGAATAGCTTTCAGAAAATCTAATTAAAAATCATTTTGACGATCACATCATAGTTTTCTGATCAAAACTTTGTGTCTTAATAGATCTATGCTTTATAGCGGGTATGCCAATACCAACTGGGAAATCTACCTTGAAGCTTGTCGATATACATACTTACTCTTGAAAGTGAGATACTTTGCTGAGGTCACGGATGCTGCCATCCTGACCTATGTCGACGAATCCTTCGGGGTACAGCGGGTGGATACGGAAATATGCTCGCCTCCTTCAAATAGTATGACTCTGTTGTCTTGTGCAACGAGGCAGCCAACGTTTCCTGCAGTAACAGTGACAAACACTTAGGCTTGCGATTGTTGATTATTTTTTAAGTTAACCTTAAACGGGGTGTAACTACTATTTCTACGAAGTCATCCATAAGCAAGTGGGAGGTGTAGTGATTGCATCAAAACCCACTTGTTATACGTCAAGATTTGCCCTAAGCTTACGAAACCCCGGCCTGTGTAAAGGGCCGTTCTGATTGCCCTTGTAGACACAGTTGTTCTTGGTCACGTGTTAAAGGGATGAGTGAACAAAGGGGGCATAACCAGGGGAAGCCAGAAGTTATTGACAAAATACTACACGTTCTTGTAAACTTGGACTAATTCTTTCGGTGCTAATGGTGATTGAGTCTCCTGAAGCGCTAACAACTCCATTTCGTGCAACGAACTGTGACTATAATGATATCAGAAAACCCGAACTAAGGTAAACGTAAGATAAGAAAACGAAGATGATGATTAAAAGCGACATGTCGTGGATGCATCTTTTTTACATCGTTTGTGCTTCGTTGCCTAGTTTTAGGACAATCCAAATTTGATAATCAGAAATTGCATTATGGGATATGAAGCGGCGCAAAGGCGTATGGTTACCAAGCATTTCCCATGACGAAAGTCACGAGGACCAGCATAACATCGGGAAAGAATTTGTAGGCAGGGTCATAAATCGAGTGAGCTGTTCTGGTACCAGTTAATGTGGTACGCAACTCAGATAACCCACCCAAGCATTTGAAACTGTACCTGTCGATGGAATGCCAATCACGATATCGTACGCGACAGTCCTTTGTCAACAACTGCTTACCTGAGGCAGCTTGAACTCTCGTGGGCTCAACTAACTGTACAGGATCCGACAGCATATATTCCAAATCATTATCTTTCGGCCTTTGGATGTACTGAAAGTGGACATAGTGAATACCACTTGCGTTTAGAAACAACAAGCCCTTTGAAACCGAGGCTAACCTCCTTTTGGAGCAGGAAATCCGGCCAACATCTCTCATCTCTTTAAGCGCGAGATTGTGAAACGGATCGATCCGCGGTATGTTACAAGCGACATTCGGTTCACGTTGGTTCTCTGCTGCAGGGCCACCAGATGAGTCCCCATTTGGGCCAAAAACAGCAGGGTCATCATGGCCTTTCTGTGTCTCAGAGGGCCCATCGGGCGATTGCCTCCTGCGATTTTTGGTGTAATCGGCGCGCTTTAGCGGCGAGAACAGCACCAAGCTAGGGAACTGTCCTTTGGCGAATAACAAGTAGAAGAAAGTATACACGACGAACAGAATAATCAGAATGGCGAAGTGACTACGGAGCTTTATGTGCATATCTCTTCATTAAGAGACCAATGAATTAACTGCGACTCCAAGTGATAACTTTGAATCATAAACGGGCAAATATGCGATACGCTGGCAAATTCTTAATTTGGCGTGTTAGTGAGCAAAGCTGGACACCAGAAACATACAAGACGCTTAACAAGTACCTAGAGAGTTTTGATTATGAATACAACTGTCTGTGGTAGCAGACCGGCGGGGGGAACAGAAATGAAGAGAGAAGAGGAAATGCGGTGGCAAGGTGGAGGGGACAGGGGGCAACCTGAGGAGAGGGCAACGTGAGGAGGGAGGCAACCTGAGGAGACTGGGCTGAAGGGTAGGGTGAAAAACAAAGGGTAAGTTTAAAGGGGGGAGGCGTGTGAATAGGATGGGTGGATGGATATGTGGGGGAACAAGAAACAATAAATGTAACACGGGAATGGGAGAAAACTAAGAGAAATAGGCGAAAAGGCTGTGGGTTCGGCAAGGGGAGGACATTGGGGATAATGGAAAACAGAGGGCATGAAAAGCAACAGTGAACAGCGTGCGGTAAAAAGGCGGCAAAGCAGATTTTAAGGACGCACTATCTTATTTGCCAGACTAAATTTACAACATGAGTTGATTCTTAGAGGCTGAAAACAAAATCATAATCATATTGAGATAATAAAATTAATCTTATCATCAAGGAACAAACCGAATATTTACATGGTATTCACAAGTTCACGCTTTATCTAAAATGTACAACTCCTTAATCAAGCTTTTTCAAGTTTGTTACAGAAAGAAAAGCAGACTCACAGGCTCTTCATGTCATTTTCTAAAGAGTATATTTTCCCCTTTAAGCTACGAAGTTCATCAACGATTTTCTTGGACCTTTTTGAAGTTCTTTTGGTCTGTTGCAAGATTTCAAAGTCGAAATCGTCTCCTAAGTTGACGGTCACCTGCAATGAAGTATCAGAATAGAATGAAGTGGAGATAACTAATCTGGTCGGGCGTCCTTCATCTCACTTCGTTTCTCTAAACAGATGCAAAAAGCAAGAAAAAAGCCATGTAAACAGGCATACAGCAAATACAGTTCAGGTAGTAACACACAAATTAGGTGGTAAAAGGCGGCCTAACGCATATAGAAAGGTCCACTGCTCGGGAACTCATGTAGGTAAAGAAGATAGGGCTTGATAGTGCAAAACATACCTTGAACAACTGTTTCTCCACTTCTTTTAATTTCGACCGCAGCATCTTGATGTCATTCTTAAAACCTTCAACTTCCAAACCCCTTCGCTTCTCCAATGCTTCATACCTTTGGTTCATCAACTGCAACCTCTGCGTCATTTTTTCTGTGCGATCCTGAAATATGTCTTTCCCTACATCATTTTCTTCGCGAATTCTAGCCAGTTCATCTTCGAGGCCAATCACTTGCTCACGATACATTTCTGCCAGCCGCTGCGCCTGTACGAGGCTCGACTTTAACGAGGCTATTATCATGGTATTGGTTGGTTTCATTTCTGGGGGTATGGGGTCAGGAGCCGTCGCTGCATCGACATAATGTGTGGAATGGTGCAGCTAGAATGGAACAAAAAGGCCCTCAGTACTGCATTCAACAGTGTTAAGCCGTCTACTGGCGATCTTCATGGTAAGAGATTGTCATCAAACTGCTCTTGAAAGAAGTTCGAGGCAACAGTATCAAGCATGCATGTTAGAGACAACAGTGAACAGACTGTGGGAATAGATCAAGGCAGCAGCGCGTAATAGATCAAGGTAGCAGCGCGTAATAGATCAAGGCAGCAGCGCGTAATAGATCAAGGCAGCAGCGCGTAATAGATCAAGGCAGCAGCACGTAATAGATCAAGGCAGCAGCGCGTAATAGATCAAGGCAGCAGCGCGTAATAGCAAGATTCAGCTGAATGACGTCATTAATTCATGTCTGCGAGGAGTCAGAGGATGCTTCAGTTGGGGAAAGGGGCGGGTTGCAAATGGCAGTCAACAGAAAGAAAATATAACTCAATAATATATATTCTAGAAATAGAACTTTAAAATCTGGCGCATCAGAGATGGAAGCCTGTATTTACTGGGGATGAGTACAACGTTACCCAATCCACCAATTCCGACCAAAGCCGAGGGTTCGCATTATCTGCGAGGGGGCGACTGGCGTGCACTACGACCTTTACCATGACCCTGCAGTTGTGCGTTAATAACATACTGGTCATAAAACATCCTTTTACCTTCCATTATTGACAACTAAATTAATTGTATTGAAATTTCTATTTGAACAGAACAGAGCAGGGCCAATGGATGATGCTTAAGTAACTTCTTTGCAGTCTAACTTTGCATTACCTGGACATCATCTTCCTTGCTCATCTCCATCTGCTCCTTAATGTAATCAAGCTCTTGCATAATCTTGTCTCGCTCCATCATCCATCTTCGCTCCTTTCTTCTGCCTTCGTATTTCAGCTCCAAGAAATCCTTCGTGCTTTCATACAGCAATGCTTGCGTTTTGTGCAAATGCTCCGTAAGGGCCTTGATTTTGTCGCCATCTCGCTGGCGCTGCGCAGCTTGCTCCTCCATCCTAACTCTTCGATCTTCCAACAATGAATCTTCTTGCTGCTTTGCCAATTTCGCGTGATCCTCCAGCTGTGCTTGCAATGACTCCACTTGCAACAACAACAACTGCAAGTCGCCAGTTGGTTCATTGGTACCCGCTGTTCTACCTTTCTGTCTTTCATTGCTCGGTTTGCCTGATTGATTCGAAGTTTTCGCACCTGAATTTTTCATTGAAAAGATACATGCACTAAAAATAGCTGAAACTCCTATATACTACGTGTGACAAAAAAAGTAAATGCTGTCAAAATTAATTAGCTCCATCGCCTTAAAAGCATAGTCTAGCCAGGTTAGGTTTCAAACAGGATTTAAGAAAAACCCTTAAAACGCTACACAAAAGCTCGAAAATTCATATGTTGACAAAGAGGATCACAATTCTCTTGAATAAAAACATATACTTCAATTTGCTACACAATAACACGATGTGGAAATGAAATATTAGACACGAAAGTTTCCAAAAGCTAAAATTGAGGTAATTCGATGACTAGATGCTCAGATGCAAAACGTAGAATCAATGGGAAGGTAAGAAAGAATTAAAAAAATGAAAAGAGGTAAAGGAAAGTAAGAAGAGCAAACTATTGGATGAAAGAAAATGAAATCAGCGAAAAAAACAACAGAGCTGCGCAGGGGCTGGTGCGGCGCAGAAGCGTGCAAAAGAAGTCATGCCCAAAGGCAGAGGCAATCAACTGAAGGTGATAAAGAAGTCGTGTTGAAAACTCTCCTCCTTGCAAAACTCCAATCAATCTTTTTAGAATGGGTTTTTTCTTCAAATAAGCTGACAAAGTTGGTTACTTTCTAAATTAGAATCTGTTTAACCATAGGCATAAGACTATAGTGTAACAGAGGTCAAGGAATAAAATCCAAAGAGAAATTTTCACAGGGAGTGGTATTAGCTGGCATTTTTTAAGGGACTTTTGACATAGCAAGCTGTTGTCTTTGTTATCATTCTAATTAAAATTAATAAACAAGATTCTGTTTGGATTTCACACAAAAACTATGAGTTTTGGCATTTTGAAGCCATGGTTACCATAAAAGTGATTTTGATAATTTTCATGGTCATTAGTTTTGCAGAAAACTTGATAGAAGTGTCTTTGCAAAGCATAATGAAATCAAATGAAATGAAATCAACCAATTGGAAACTTTCTTAAGCATTCAAAGCTCTGTTACAATACTCAAAGTTTGAAAAGTACTTCCTTGTTTATCTCAATACAATTAGCACAAACTGAATACTAATTAGGCTTGCTTTAGAAGCATCAAAGGCCAAAATAGGATTCTTAATCTATGACCTTGATTCTATAGATAAGGCAGCAAAATGACATTGATATTCAAGTTGTGATTTCCTAGGAAAAGTGTATACAGCTATCAACATAAGAGAAACCATATTTTAAAGAAAACCATTAAGATCTCGAATTTTTCATTTGAAGCTTGCTTATGTGGCCTGGACACTCCTTGGTACATCTGAAAAATTAGTTTAGCTGTAGCCCATTTTTGTGTAAAGGAATCAGCTAAAGACATGTCAAAGAATGAAAATGTGCTCAAATCAGAAGGTGAATAAAAAAGATGGTCAAATTAAGAAGCTTAGATACCATGTTCATCAGGAAAACTAAAAGGTGGGTTGAACATTGAAAGACTTATTGATGATCATAGTAGTAGCCAAGTCAAAATGGTGTTGGGGACTTGAATGAGAAATGGAGATTGAAGGTTGGCATTCCTTGGAACACATCCACTGCCGTTTAGACCTCCAAAAAATTTGGATAGTTTAATCTGATTTCATTTAGTTCCCTTTTGAAGCCCTCATCTGTGGTTAGATATGCAAGCCTAAGGGAAGCACACAAGCCAGCAAACCTGACTTGCAAATTTTAACTATCATTAATAAAGATTTAACAAACATCTATTTTGAAGGTATTCAAAAATATTTTTAAAAAATTAATTGGCAAGAAGAAATTAATTTGAATATGTTTGCTGACATATGCTTGAATTTAAATACTGACATAGGTTGTTTACATTATCTGGTTGATTATGAAAATAGAAACTTCATACTTGGTTTGTGCCCTCCAGGCCCTCGGCTGCTTGCCTGGTTCACATCCTCTTGCTTATTTGTCCTTGCTTGGGCTCTTTCTTTTGTTGGGTGGCTTTTGATGAAATATGTTACTTCAGTATCAGTTGGTCTTGTAAGTGAAAGTAAATGTTGGATCTTCTTTCTGTCTTCAAGCTCTCTAATCTTCAGCCTATCATTCTCTGCAAACAGTCTCAAGACATTTTCTCTTTCTTGGAACAAATATACCTGCATGTCACTCAAAGCTTTTTGTAGCTCTGCAATCTCTTCCTCTCTCTGCCTTTGTTCCCATTGCAGTTTGTGCTGAAAACCAAGCATAATGAAAATAATAATAACAATAAGTAATTATTTTTAATGAGGAAGGGCATGAGCAGATATTGGTTCATTTTGACATGTTGGCCAATACTTGAAAAATTGTCATGCTCTAAAATATTGCAAAAACCTTTTATTTTACTGTTCACAGCTTGCTGAACATGAGGAATCTGCAAAGAGGGTTAAACATAGGTTTTCTAGATGTAAGAGGGCCATGAACAGCTCTAGAAATGTTTTAAAATTGAAAAATCTAATGGACAAAATTTATCATGATAGCATCACTTAAAATCACTTGCATAGTTGATGAAAGCATTTTGTATGCATAGTCTGTGATCTCTGGGCACCTCAAAGCATATCAAAATGTTAGGGATAGATTAAATTTTACATCCATTTTTTAAGAGCATTGGATATTCTTTGCAAGTCAAGTCAGCAACAATACATACCTTGCAAACTACAGATAAGTTATAAACAATGAATACCACTTAATAATTATATGAACTGGTGTTTAGGACAAAGTGTTCCTTCTTTTCTTTTAAGAACCAGTGTCAAATTTACCGAATCGATTCATGTGACGATTCTCACCTTCTTGAATAAATTCCATCATTATTGTAAAAGGATACTAAATGGTAGGACAAATAGTAAAGTATTGAGACTATTGTTTTATATACAACAAATTCACAAAGTAACTGGATTAAAAATATAGATATCAAAACAAACAACCTCTTAACCATTTTCATGTAAAGACGATTCATTCAAAAACAGAGCAAGGTTGGTAATGTCACCCCCAGAAAAGGGGGCCAAAGTATAGAGGGTCGTGCCCCAGTAGTAAAGGTTTGGTCAATTACCATTGCAGTTGCAACAACCAGAACCACAGGAGGAAATGCAAATTTCACGTAGTGGCCTGACGTGACAGAACTGCTTTACAAAGGGCTATTTAAGGGAATTAATTCCATCAAATGTGTACATCTTTATGGCTAAATAGGAAACGAAGCGTTTTTTTAAAGAATGGTTAGGCTAGAGCAGTAGTTAGTTTCAATAGTATATCGTAGTATATCGATATGGCCAGCAACATGCAGCTAAATTGTTGAGGATCAAAACGTATAAAATTTTCATTTCTCAAAACAAAACTCTCTGTAGACAGAATAAATTGTATTGCATTGTCCCAGGCCTCACTTTTTAATTTGAAGCTAAGGCGATTTTTAAAAACTTTGTTTACCTGTTCCTCATAAGTGCAACGGTATTTCTCAAGCTTTGCGATCATTTCTTGATGCTCATTATCAAATTCTGCAATTTTTCTTCTGTAATATTCGAGAAGCTCTTTTGATGGTCGAAGCTGAGCCAGACGCTCGTTCACCGGAGGCAAGGGAGTTCCGTTTGACATGTTCGACGCTAAGCTGTCGTCCGCCATTTTGAAAACGGAAAATTCAATTCTCAGCGCCAAATGTTACTGAGCTTGCGCAGTGTGTCTTCAATCTCTCATTTTTTGCATGAATCCCCTTGTAAGCTTTCTTCAACGCACCCTGGGTACCAGAATCACTACATATGGGGTAGGGGGTGGGGTTGTGGGGCGTACACGGAGCCCTATTTTGGCTGTGCAACGATTATTTTCTATTGAGTTTTGCGCTATCTTAAGGAAATGGACTGAAGGTGTTGGCAATAGACCTCCCCCCTGCTATAACGCAATGGAGCACAAACATACACTCAGTTGTTTCTGCACAATCTTCCCCGAACTTCAATCGGATGAGACCTTTCGACCTTTACAAACTACACTTGTTTTGTTGAGACTTGCACGCAAGACAAAAAATTGGCTGCACCGTCGATTCGCAAACGCTCATATGAAGATTCAAGTTTGGAATGAATTCTTACATATTTCACGTGGTGATCAACTTTCATTGTGAAAATATCTAGTGGCTGCATAACAATTCATTCAATGAGAGAAATTACCTAATATTCCTCGTGCTTTTCTGACGATGGAAGAGAAAGGCTTTGCCTTCTGGACCCTACCATGGCCTACATCGCCCAAGCCACTCAGCTGTTTTAGGCAATGGCTGTTTAATAGTTATTATTGCTGTTCTTTGGGAACTATTATCAAGAAGACGAATAAGGATTACCTTACCGAATCGTTGATCTATGGAGGATATCACCAAGAGAAGAGCCTTGACTTCTGTTCTTGACTTCTTGTGAATTACTAATCTCTCTACTATACCAGCGCAAATTTATATCCCTAAGCTAAAAATACAAAATTCTAGAGTTAGAAAAGAGCGAAGGTGAGTCAGCTTGACTTGGTGTGATGATGCAACGATGAGAGAATTGTGGAAATGATAAGCGTTAGTTGATTAAGCAAATTATTTAATCACTACAGCTGCATGCAAATACACTCGCTGCTGCGCAATTTCTCAAAAAGTCTCTTCTGCGCTCTTTTGCAAAATTCCTCAATTGAATCAGTAATGTCTTCTAAAAGCAGTAACCACAATTAAAGCTAGTTTCATAATGAGTCCCAAAAGAAGACTCACTATGAATGATCCGAAAACTTTCTTTTTGTTAAAGGCGGTAAGAAGTAGTGAAACTTCTTCTTGCCTTTAAAGATCACGGATTCACAAAGAGGTCTTTTGTATGGCCGTTTCAGGTAATCGAGGCTTTGATTTTGGCGTCATTTTTTTAGACGTGGGCATTGTCAAGATGGCTGTTGAAAATCAAAACAAGGTTGTCAAATTCCTTATTACCTTGTTAAATTCAGTGGTTAGGATCGCTGGGCTGAATATATATTTAGCAGCCATTTACGATGGTTACTACCGTCTTCGTTGTCTAAAATGACGCCTAGAAGTAAAGCAACCTCTTCGTCTGTCCAATTGCAGTTTTTATCCTTCGTCTCCATTTCCGCTTTCAGAAAATTTCGAATGTTGATTTTGGCGGCAAAATAAAAGCCTCGGTTGACGAAATACAGCCTCCTTTGACAATGTCCTACCATCGAATTAAAGTCGTACCGGTACAGAGTAAACGGAACAATTTGGAACCGCGAACCAGTGTAAACACTCGCGAACTGCCACGGTACAAAATTGTCCCGGGACAGTGTAAAAAGCGGGGTCTAATTTGCATTAACTGAAATAGACACTTGGAATTCTGCCAGTGATGATTTTCCTGGGTTATTCTGGAAATCAGGTAGTCCCTTCTTCCATCAGGCCCAAAGTAAACATGCATTTACACCCGCAATAGCTCCTTGCTTTAGGATGCCACATTTCTCAAGTCTCAATTTCAAGCCCCGTATCTTCTCGCTACCTTTTCAAATTCTTCGCTCAAATGTCAAGCACTGCTCCTCGGGTGACTTCGTGCATGATATCGAGATTGCCATTCGTGTGCAAATAAAATGGCCACAGTAGAATCCCGCGTGTAGGAACCAAAGGATTTAAGAACCTTCTAGCAGAAATTTGCACTTCCAGTACTCCAAAATGCAAGAACCTGCTTTGCCAAACTCCAAAAAGTAGGTTCAAACAACACGCTGGTTTTTAGTGTATTGTTGGTGGACTTTTGGCAACATTGGCAAACAATTTTTCAAAATGAAGAAAATGCTAGATTTAATGTCCAAAACATACTCTGTATTCATTAAAAGCGTTATCAAGAACATATTTAGCATAAACTGTCATTAAGCACCCTATAATACAAGAACCTGCTTTGCCAACCTCCAAAAAGTAGGTTCGAACACGAGGATTTTTACTGTATCCCATCGCGGTTTTTCTTCAGTGGTTTTGCCGAGATTATGGGTCATGGAAGACAGACTGACAGACAAACAGAGCGTCAGATAGTGAGAAATTCGAACTATGTTTACAGTTTGTACACCGAGTTGTAAAACCAACCATAATGATCCTTTGAGAACTCACAAGTCCATCGGACCTCAAGTCAAGTTGCATCGATGCAATTCGCCCAATACTTAGAAACGAAACTAGAGACTTTTACTTAATAGAAAATATAGGTATCAAGCGGAAACAGAGTAGACAACCAGAACTAGGGGCATGAGCATAAATAATTCTAAAAGACTGGATATCTTCTTAACTACGTAAGACTAAATTGTGATTTTTTTTCACTAGTGATGTAACCCCGAGTCAAACAATACGAAATTTCTGGCATAATTTCAGACATTAAGAATACGACGTCGACTACAGACAAAGCGACCCAACTTCGACTTCTTTATAGTAAGACTCAGGATCAGAATCGTTTAATAATGGTTCCTATCGCCCATCGTCATCAAGAACGATTTTATTAGAAATGCCTGTGAGATGCATAACTTCCCTGCTATGTTTTCGATTTGTGACTTGTATAAAAAATACTACTTATTTCTGTATGGTATACAAAATGAGATAATATGTTCCCCAAACTATCTTCTAGGCGGATTAAGTTTCCGTCAGCAGCATCTGATGGATCTGTCGAATGTGCAAACTTTTTATAACCATGTCTATCAAAGTTAAACTTTGAGGCAACCTAAGACATTTGTGACAAAAACTCCGGCTGGGAAATAAAAACGGAATTACTGCACTTCTCAATCGAACTCAAACGAATAGCCACAATTACTTAATAACCATAATCTGCATAACTTTTTAAGCTAGAAAAATATTTAGAAAGAGACGTTATCTTCATCACAAAAGTCACAAGGCGCTTTTTGCTTTTGATAAAATGTTGTGCTGAACATCACTTGTCTTCCAACTTATTGCTCCAGGCTCTCGTTTGTAATGCCTGAGCAAGCAGTGCAGTTTCGCATGCCAGCCTCGCAAAACCGAGTTGGCATTTCCGTCAAAAATAGCCAACTAAGCACCTAGGACATCAATAGTTTGTCTTCAGTCGTTTGATTTCTTCTTTCAGTCTCGCGTTTTCTTCCACGAGTTGCTGATTGGGCGAAAGCTGCTCCACCAACCGCCGAATCTCATCCTGCAAACAAAACAAATACTACACGTGACACCGTATTCGAACTTGCAGCGACGAAACAATGCTGCAATGTAACCCTGTGCTCACCCAAGTGCAGGGTGGATGTGATGCATTGCCAATAGTGTGTACTCTGCTAGAATCAAAATCAAAACAAGAATCAAAACTTTGAGTTCCGGCTAGCTTGTCCTTAACTTAAACATCATCGTGCAAAGGGTTCTCTTAAAGCCCTTTTTCTAAAGTAACAAGCTGAGTAAGCGGGGATAAGAAGCCAGTGCTACAAATATTAGCTTGGGAGGTTGCTTACTTGCTGCACATGAAACTGACGCAGCATTTCACCTTGAATATGTACAAATCCGCGGTGGATCGACTCCCTACGATAAAGAAACACAACATCAAATCAGTACCAATGCTGGATCTTTTGTCCCAGCACAAGCAATGATTTTGTGACAAACCGTCCGCTCGGCCTGCTCCATTATCGCCCTTTGAAAACCAACCTGAATGAGAGGCTGAGGGCCAACGATGTAGGGAATCTAAAATGTCCTCTTGTTATACAAAATGCGTTGCTGTCCCATCAATTACCATAACAGTTGTGATTAAACAGAACTAAATACGCGATGCAAATGCCTATCGCACTGTTCGATGTCGTGGCAAAGAAAGCATCAAAACAAAACAAAACGATATTCAACAATATTTTGAAGTTAATGTAAAAATGTACACGAAACACAATAGCAGAAGATAGCATTTCATATTATTTTCAATTCACACATGCAGACTATAGAGTCAACCATTGGTAAACCACTTCATTTAAAAGTTTCTGTTTGTAAATTACCGAAGAGGGGACAGTTTCTGTGAGGTTGAAACATGCAGCCGGAGATTCGCAGGCATTTGGTGATCAGTATTTAGTCAAGCGCGTTTATTACCGGGCCTTTTATTACCGGGCCTTTTAATACCGGGCCTTTTATAACCGGGCCTGTCGAATCCCCAACACTTTTTCACGACAGTTACCACCAGTGGTTGGAAGCGACCAATATTCATCCAATTTACTCAACTTTCACCACATTTAACAAGGAAAAACCCGAATGAGGAAGTTGAGCTGAGCTTGAGAGCTTCGACCGCGAATGTGCCCAGACATGAATTGGTCGACCAAGCTTCACTCACACACAGCAGAATCGGCAGGATCTCCAAACATGGCCGGGAAGGCCGTAGATTACGTTTATGGTTGCGCCTACCTGGCATATGTCCTCCTTTTCACGATGGCATTTACAGACCTGAAGGGCAGATACACACGAATCGCCGAAACAGAGAAGTGGCTGCGAGAAGAAGAAGGCAATTTGGCCAAAGCAAGACCGGAGCACTTCGGAATGAGGACCAAGCGAGATGTCGCACAACACCCACCGAGCAGGGTGGAGCATCAGCTACAGATGTTGCAAAACAGAGCAGACAGTTTCGAAAGGAGGTAAGCGCCTGAATACTCATCGGGGAGATCGAAGGGGATATAGAAAGCACATTGCTAGCACAAAATTGGTAGCAGAACAATCGTTATGTTGTGGTTGCTGGTACCGATCAAAAATGTTTATGCTTGCTGCTTATCGCGATCACTCTCAATACTGAATGTCACTGATAATCGCAATCAGTGTTAATGCTGAATGTCACTGCTAATCGCAATCACTGTTAATACTTTTAATACTGAATGTCACTGATAATCGCAATCAGTGTTAATGCTGAATGTCACTGCTAATCGCAATCACTGTTAATACTTTTAATACTGAATGTCACTGCTAATCGCAATCACCGTTTATACTGATGGTCACTGTCAGACCTCTGTGATGGGCGTATCTAAATCAAGACTAGTAACTTAAAATTTCGAATAATTCGAATCGCCCACTACACCTTTCGGATATTTGAGCATTTTTATCACTTCAGTGTCCGCTCTTTGAAACATCCTCCTTCTCTCTGTATTTCGCTTGCTCTGAAACACAACTACCCGACGTCATGAGCACTACGACAAAGGCTCTGGGTGTGCAAATGAATATGCTGCCAATCGTGTTCGAAAAAAGGGTAAATGAAACAAAATTTAGTGTATTGAAACATTTAGCAGCATGCAGTGCGATACTCAATGACGGGTGCTTTGCTTCAACTATGATTACTTCAAGACAAAACTCGTGTGCAAGTCCACAGTTGCCAGGTTTGGAAACTCACAGTGCTGGAGATGCAGCCACGTGCGTGCCTGGGAAGCTCACAAACTTGCCAAGAAAGTTGTCACATTTAACTTCGTCTATCGTTTGCAGTTGCTGCTGCAAGAAAAGATGACAGCTTTTATAGACAAGTGGCGCTGCAAAGTCAGTTATTTCTGGTGACTTGTAATATGTTTTCACGACACTGAAGGGGCGGCCTGACCCACCTCAAACAATCTTGTGTAGGCAGATCTTGTGCTTTTGAAATTCTTCTCAGATCGATTTGAAATACTTTTGATTTCCGTGCGCTCACTTTTCTTATTTATCTTCAAAATAATCTTAAAACGTATTTGTTATTAAGGCATTCACATTTTTTAACTTCTCTTTTGAATCCTGATGTATGGAATATTCAGCCGTCTTGCCGTGTTACGGTAAGCACGCGGTGATCTGAAAACCTCGTATTCATGAAGAGACGATTACTCAAGCACAGGGTTTCCAGCCTTGGTGTGAAGCGTGAGCTCAAATCTTAACTTTCATAACGCCGTGAGCAACAAAAATGTTACTTAAAAACAACTTCAAAAGCATCCCTAGAATTGAAACCAAATAAAACAGTTACAAATTACGAACTTGTATGTTATTTTTATCCATTACTCTTTGTTATATGGTCTTTCAAAATATTTTGATTTTCATATTGGAATGGATTCACTAAAAAAACGCTTGTTTATATTGTAAAATATTCTCATTCATGTTTGTGCAATTCAAGCAATTTCAACACTGGACACGTTATGCAATATATAATGATTCTATTTCAGAATGAACAAATCTGAGGCACTTTCATCTATTCAAAATGTTCATTTGGCACTTCTGCTGGCAAATCTTCGGGGGCCAGTCGGTCTCCCGGGCATTTCGGGGACCAAAGGAGAAAGAGGAGAGCGAGGTATTGTTCTCTTTCGTCCGTAGATCAGGCCTCCAAATAAGAGCGTGCTGATGCGATTAACTGTATCGTGGGCCAAGGCACCGATATACATCAGTGTAAATCGTGGTTCTAGGCAAAGCTCTACTGGCAAGATAAGACGGGTATGTTATGTATCCCAACAGCCTGATTGTCCCTAATGGAACTGAATCAAAGAATCAAAGTATAACAGTCGTTGAAGTCTTGCTTCCTCCTTATCTAATAGACGTCATATACTCTTTAAACTCAGGTGCAACTGGTCTGCCAGGAAAAAGAGGGCCGCCTGGTGACAAGGGACCGGATTACATGCACTACATCAATCAGACCGGGACCACTGTCTACACACGTTGGGGTCGATCAACCTGCCCGGAAAAAGCAGGCACAAACCGTCTCTATTCAGGTTCGCGCTTATGATTTCCCATTTCCAGTTGCACAAGGCAGGGGGGTTGTGTTTGAGAGGGAATGGCGACGAATTTTGTCTCTTATCTAACCCGCAGGATATGAAAGGGTGAGCCTCTGAAAAAGGGTTGTTCTAGACAAATCTAAAATGATTATTTTCTACACTGTACTACACTGTTTCTACTTAAACTTTTTAGACCAATTTGCATTATGTGTCGTTAAAGAATAATTCGAATAAGGTCTTAATAGAACTAGTTTAAATAAAAAACTGAGAACATTGAGGGTCATCAAAAAGTAAGGTCTCAACATGAATGTTAAGCATTGCCTTTCAGGTATCGCGGCCGGTAGTTTCTATACCCACAAGGGGGGCATGTCGGATGCAGTTTGCCTGCACTCCCAGCCGAGCTACGCCTTACACTCGGCGGCAAATACACTAGCGCACATTTATGGGACGGAATACGAAACTACGAAGTTCACTGATTTCGCAGCTTTGAGCGACGAGGATGCACCGTGTGCCGTCTGCGAGGTGGAATCCCGCAGCATCCAGCTGATGATACCGGGGAGGAATGAGTGCCCGAAAGGCTGGACCCTCGAGTACCACGGCTACTTGATGTCGGCACATTACGGACACAGTGGGCGGTCGTCTGCAGTGTGTGTCGACGCAGCTGCGCAAGGAATTGCCAATTCCAAAGGGAACGCCAACGGAAACCTCTGGTACGTCGTGCAAGCAACGTGCAGCTCTATTCCCTGCGCGCCATACGTTAACGGGCGGGAGCTGACATGCGCAGTATGCACGAAGTAGTTGAACGCTAAGGCCCATGCGAAGGAGAGTCTTTGGTATTTTAGGTTATTAGCAATACAGTGTTGAACAGCATTAAGCGATATAATTATATCCATATTTGTTAACATTTTTAAATGAAGAATTCTCTTATGAAAACTTGTTAGCAGGCAAGTATAATACTTTTCAGTATCAAACATTCTACCTACAAAATCAATTTCACGATCAATTATGCTTATCAATGCCAATCAAACGGCTCTTCTTGAGAGTCTGTTATCAAATGTGGTTTAAACGGAGAGGAAATGGTGTGAGTTTGGAAATGAAAAGAGCGGATGCCCTGGAGAGTTGAAAACCAAGATGCCTTCCAAAAAAGAAAGCCAAATTTTATCTAAAAAACAAAACAAAAGCATTTGCACGATAATTATTGGTTTACATTCACCAAAGAATATAGCGATGTGTACCCTCGTCTTTTGATGAAGATGCTCTGAATAATTGCTAGTCTATGGTGCAGATGGGACGGCAACAGTCGCTCGCTGGTGCAGAAAAGAACTAATCGATGTTGCCCATGCTGTTTGCAGGAACAGTGGCTAACCATGATAACCGAGGAACTGAAAGCATGACAAAGTGACAAGCGGACAAAAGGATGTCATGGCAGGATGTCATGGCAGGATGACGTAGCTTTGAACCTGTCAAAGAAGCTTTCGTAGAAAACTTCTTGTATATCCATCCTAGTAGGAAATTTTACACCCGTCTCTCGTGTCGAGCTAATTCACGCTCTACTGATAGACATCGCTACAGTACTTTCAAGCTTTAAACACTTGTGAACGAGTGCTTTGTGGTTCGAAACTTCACAATAGCTAGAAAAAGCGGAACCAATTTTCCCAAAGTATGAGTGTGCAAATACCCAAAGTATGAGTATGCAAACATAACGCCTAATCACTAAAGCCAGTAATAACCAAATAAGTACCCAGTTGCGGATCGAAAGCACTAGAGGGTGATAGGACGAGCGTATGATTGGTTATAATTGACCAATCACCGTTACTTAACACCTAACCTTTAGAAGAGCCGAAGGGAAAAGGCGAACCTATTCTTCTGTCTACAAAGGATGGGATGAATATCCCGACACTCTCACGCATTTTCACACAGGAAAAAAGAGTATCGCTTTGTCTTGAACAAACGGTGGTTGCATTATCAAACTCTATTCAAACTTTTAACTGGACAGAACATGTTCGTACAGCAAATTGGTAAAGACAGCCTAACGCTTCCACAAATTGGTAGGAGTTACAAAAGGTAAACCTAAAAGCTCCTTATCCAAATACTGCCTCATGAAATCTAACTGTCTTACTGTCTCAAAATTCATTTATTGTGACAATTTTTCCTGCCTTCAACAACTTTGAAACGCCAGTCCCTGAAAAGAGCAGCTATACCTGGGGGATCGAGGTGATTTAGGCCTTGAAAACTTTACAGCATAGGCTACTTCCAATGACCCGTGGTTGTTCTTAATTAGATAAGACATGCACTAAGACGAAAAACTGATCATAGGTTACAGAATGTAAAATTAGATCCAACGAATGACAACCAGACGCCTGCATTAACACGGAAATTTTCATAAATACGATGTAGCCTCAGCCCTTTTCGTGAAAAATAGATCAGAGGTGCTCTGTCTTAGAGAACCGCCCGGTCACAGTCAAGTCTTTAGAAGCCCTCGTTAAGAACTTATTTTATCTAATCATCACTTGAAGATTGCGACCACTCACCTTGTCTCCTCGATCGCATCTTCGATCATGTTTCGGATGAATTCAACTTGGAACTCATGAAGACCATTAGGGGGCCGTTCGGTTGGGTTCGGGGGCCCTGCAGACGTCGATGGTTCCCTCTGCCCGCCAACAAAAGATGGCGCAATGTCAATATTTCGTTTTTCAGGAGACGCTTCAGTTCGACGTGAAAGTTGGGAGTCACTCGGTGTTTTTGTCAAGGTCACTCTAGTTTTTATCCGCTCATGTTTCACTCTAGATTTCTCCTCCTTTTCCTCCGAACCTGGCTGCATCGCAGTGTCTGGTGATTCCATGGAAGTTGGTTGGGTTCTCTCGCTCCCTCTATCGCCCTGCGACATGCAGAAATGCTAGCACGTGAATTGAGCAACGAGAAATTATTCTGCTTTACGAACAGCTTCATTACAACCACAACAGTAAAAACATATTTAAACGAAAACATCAACCAAGCAGTACAGCCTTTGATCCAAAAGGATTCAGTAGTAAATAAGCTATGAACAGCTAGGCCGAACTTAATCATGTTGTACAGTTTCTCAACTAAGACAGGACCAGAAACGAAAGTGAAGTTGTGAAGTCAAAAGTGGCCTAAGAGCGATAAAAAGCGAGCTGCGTCTGGTGCACTTGATTACGACACGATTACTGCATCTGTTGGCTTTCAATGCCGACGAGCTGTTTGGCCAAGATATTGTGACGTCACATCTACCAGATATTTGACTATGGTAGTGGGTGTTTCAAATGGGTACTGATCGTTAGAACTCAGCTGTATTGTTGAACTAATCTGAGTTGGTGAAACCACCTTCAAAAGAGGGCACTAACGATCTAGACGTCATAGATAGAAGCCATGATATATAAATTGAAAACTTCTTCAAAGGTACTCTAGAAAGAACACACCTCTGCGTGCGTAGATGATAAAAGTGAGCTTTTCGTTAGTAGCTCCTTTCGCATCACTTCCATGGGTACGATGTCAGAGTCTTCAGGGCCTGTGTCAACCATAGGTGTTGCATCTGTTAATAATTATTAATCAAATTTTAATGTTTTTGAATTGAAATAAAAATATTTCCAGTACATTTGATCTATTCATCCATGACCTTAACATTCAGGCTTAATGAAAATATAAGATATTGGAAGATAGCGTTGATGTGAATTAAGGCATGATATGTATATTAAAGACCATCTTTTCTTCACACATACTCCCTCGCAGCGGTGAGAATAATGACACTGGCGCCTTGGCAGCTCCTGGTTCACTAGCTATCCCATCAACCCACGCTTTCTTCTTTTCCTCACTAGGGACTGCTTCAGGCTCTTTGATGTCGTTTGCTCCTTCGCGGGACTTTGATGATGACGTGGAGCCGATTGACGAGTTACTGCTTCTCCTGGTAAGGTCCTGTGTAAGAAGAAACGACGTCAGTTGATCCACTGCAGCATTAATGTGGTGGCGAAATCTATTATGAACTTTTAAGGTTTGGGTAGCATATCTGATATCATCTGAAACTGGAGAAAGGCACGCATCAAGAGTGGTTATCGACAGCTATTGGTTGAGGTTTGGCAGCGTCTTGTAGAATAGTAGACAATTACAAACAGTGAAGGAATCATTCTACTACTTGATAAGTCGAGGGAACGTACGCACTAAAGGCCTAAGTATTACTGCTGACAACTGATATCTACGTAGGCAGTAACCTTTGAGGTGGAGCCCCGCAGCAAAACTTTTTGAAAAGACACAGTCCTGATGGCAACTTTGTCCGCGACAGCCGATTTCACAGGCACCGAGCCAGATCTCAAGTCATACAGATGTAACTTTCCTGAAACAAGCAACACAATCTTAACAGGATTCAATATACTTAGCTTCTGACCAAGAACATCAGCTAAGACAATAAATTGCTTTTCTCTATTTCATGCCTCAATGATTTTTATAAGAAATAGAAGGCAATGCTGTTGTTTAGAAGACAGGTTTTCAACAACTTCCTATATCTTGATTCATTAACGCAACCTTCATGTTTCACTTTTAATTCATCTCAAATTATTTTGCAAGAAATAGAACACCTATTCAACACTGAAGCGTCTTATAATTTCCTGAAATTACCTAAAAAGGCAACTGCTCTTGGCTTTGAAAAACCAGGTTAATAAAGATCCTCCTGACAGAGTCGCCTTAACAATCTATTACAATGTTTGGTAAAGAGAAAGTCATGGCAGCAAAATCTTTAATATAAGAGTAAATCAGGTGATGTTCTCGATGAGAAAGTCGTATAGTGAGGCTTGTGACAACCATTTGCATAGCATATCTAGAGTGCAAAGTGCTTATGTAAATCAGGTGATGGCGTCGAATACTTCGTGAATACATTCGAACCTGTCGCAGTACCAACGACCAAACTCGAGCCATTGTGGTAGAAATCAACACTTGTTAATGGAGCTTCCGTATTGATACACTTTATAGTTCTGTAAAGAAATGTTAATATAACTTTTAAATGACGCTTACTGGCGGTTGTGGAGGTCAGGGGACAATATCTGTTACGTAATTTATTGTAGAAAAAATAAAAAAGTAAAAACAATGACATGTTTGAAGTTAAAAAATGCAAAAGGTACGAATGGGTTTGAAAGCAATAGAAACACAAACAGCTCCACGTTTAGTAGAAACTGCGGAAACTAGTTTCTGTTATCTTCTGGCATTTGATGGTGCCGTGACCCGTGACTTAAACATTCACCGTTTATCCCCCAATAGCAAATTGGCACCTAGAAGCAGAGCAGGAAGGAAGAAACTAGCCACCGTAAATCGTCAAGTGGTAAACTTAGATTTAATTTCCGCTTCAAAAGAGACTCCCCTGACGCATAGAAATATTACCTTCGCTACCTACTTTTCAATAATCTTATGATTACAAAGAGGAAAAAGTGAAAGTTTAACTTACTTTCTGCCAACAACATCATAAAAGACGATTTTCTTATCGATTCCAATGCTACACATAAGCATGTCATTGGCCGGGGAAAAGCACACTCCATTGGAAGGCAGTTTATGCTCGTCTTTGAATTCAGCAACTAGTTGTTTTGTGTTGACATCCCAGAGATTCACAGCAGAGTCATCGCTCGCTGTGGCAAGAAGGCTCTTCTGGAAATTTGAAAACTGCACACCACGAACAGCCTGTTTACGACAGAAAAGTGACATCACTGCTGCATCAAAAGAGACACAAGTTGCTGTTAGAAAGCCTTTAATAATTAGGTTTTTTAATGAAATAAGTGTGGGGAAGTCCCAAGCTGGCCCCTATGTGTAACTAGCGAATGAACAAAGACATTAGTCTCGTTCGTCTAATCTCATCTCAGCGTACTGTTACTTTTTGTATTTGTCACTGCCTGCAAAACATCTTGAGACAAGCCCTTTTTCGGCATTTAAACAAAAGGGCATTTCATTAAAGGCAATAGTGAGCCCCTGTGTGGGGCAACATCTTGTCCGGAGCTGTAAACAGATTGAATTTCCCTACATGCCAAGACACTACTGGGTCAGTTCAATTGGTAGACATAACTATAAAGGTTTCTTCTTTCTTGCGAATCTCCACTTGCTACTCAATTGGTCACAGTACTTTGATCACCATTAAGTTACCCTTTGGTCTCAAGAGGCCATCTAGGATCCAGGATCCAGGAATTTGCACTTTGCATTCAGACACACAGACTATTTTTGAAAAAGAAATGTTGTAGGGAAGTATGAAGAAGAGTGGACATCTGCACACTAAGAAGAGAAGCAATGATATAATTTCAAGTGGCATACTATCCTGCAAGGTACCTGTGTTTTTGGCTTTCTTAGTGGACCAGAAAGAGATCCACTTACAACACTGTGGAGGAGAACATCTCCATCTGCACAACCAGATGCTACAGTGGTGTCATTGTAATTGAATGTTGTGCAAAGAATGCTTGATCTTTGATCCTGTAAAAACATTGAATGACAGTTATCAAAAGTGTCCTTGTTAAAACAGAAAGTATTATTTGTGACATCAGCATTTTCAGAGAAGCACAGGGGAGAACAGCAAAAAGAGCCAACAGAAAAATAATATAAATGCTATTACTTTAGAAAAGAAGAGAAATGCACTGTTAAGAAACACAAGCTACAACCTTAATGAACGACTTCCTTGATGTTTTATGTTTCAGATCCCAAATCTGGGCAACTCCATTTCTTCCACCAGATAATAAGTATCTTGAGTTTGAGCTGAAGCAAAGGCAGAGTTGCTCGTCCTGCACAAAAACAAAAAAAACAAGGTGTCATCTGGTGCAAGATATGTAAGTACTGTTTTCTGTCACAATAGTATTTTTAACAAAGTTTCCCTATAATTACATAGTTTTTTTCTCTTTGTTTATTAGCATGCAAAACTTAGTACAAATAGAGACTTGATAAAAAGCATTAACATAAACACTCCTCATTTGACTAGAACCAATAAACTCCAGGATATCTGAAGAGTACACAACTTTTGCCATATTGGAGAAACAAAACCAATCAGAGAATCCAGTTATACTCTTAATTTTATATCCCTTCTTGCTTCAGAGACATTTTTTTGTGTTTTAGTGAAAAAAATCAGCAATAATATTGCTATATGTGACACAACAATGATGACAGGTTCTGGGGTGGTTGTAAAACATGAGTGGTCATCTTGGAAACTGTGGAAATGAAATGGAATATTTGGGAAAAGATACACTTTTCAATCATCAATAATTTGACTTACCCCTGTTGCAATATCTATTGTTGAATCACCTTTGAAACTGGCAATATTTACATTGCCTTCCTCTACTGCTGTAGCCAGCAGAGTGTCTGACGTGGGTTAAGGAAGATGATGCTTGAGAAAGTAATTGTAATCAATAAATTTAAACAATTGTAATCTTGAAAGGTTTTAGTATGCAATCAGTGATTGCAATTTTCCCCTTGATATACTTATCTATTTTGGAAAAAAGATTATATAAATGAATAATGACAACTTAAAACAAATTTACAGCCAGAGAAGAAAACTGACTTTGAAATGGCATTTCAAAATTGAATTTCAATTGGTTTCATTTGAAACAAGTTTTTCTTAACTTTCTTTTCGATTATGAGTAGGTTCAAACACTATGAGTTTTCAAGAATTACAATTAGGGAGCATATAGCATCTCACTTTCTGAATGGAAAAATGTTTTACAGCATAAGAGAAAGAACAAGATGATTATATCATTAACTGATTTGAGAATTTAACAAAATCAATTACAAAAGCCCCCAGTTTTTGTTTGATATCCATTCAAACTTTCAACAAAGTGTTTTCTTGCACCTTCCCTGAAACTGTGCATTTTTGCCTAAAATCATTGTGTGATGCAAATTTTTTTCTCACACTCATCCATCCTATATGCAAATCTTCAATCATATAGAAAATACCAATGAGCCTTTAGACACAATTTCAAAAACAAACACATAGATAGAACCTGTTCTGTTAAGAGACCTAGTACTAGAAACCGAAAACTAACAAAGTTTTTAGGCTATCCTATCAGTTGAAAATTGCTGAAAAATACCAAAACATCATCATCAGAATTTACATAACAAAAATCATGTACATAATATAAAAAATACTGTTCTTTTATCAAATAAACAATAAACTAGAGTAGAAAGAGATATTTGGTATATGTGGATAAAGATGGTGTTTAATATCTTTTACTATTATATTTATTTACCAGTAAAAAAATCTGTGCATTGTACTGATACATGTGACAATATTTAAATGTCGTAGATTCTTACATTGATATGAAACTATCAGATACTTACTGCTGATAGAACTCTAATAAGGCTTTTAAAGGCAAAACCAAATTGAAACAAGGAAGAGTATCAGGGAAGGGCCCAAAAACAACTTTTACTCAAGAGTGTAAAAGCAAAACTGGTTGAGAACATCGCTGCACGGTAAGTCGATCCGTGGTTTTCTTAAAAGGGGTTCATTTAGTAGCTTTTGAGCTGCGCACAGAATTTAAAGGATACTGTTTGCACTCCAGCATGCACAATTAACAATCCCACTGTACAGTCTTACGCTCTGAAGCTCGATGTTCGGCGTGCTCCAGAACTTGACATTCTCGCCAGATGCGGTCGCAAGCAGATTATCTTGATCGGACATTATTCATTGATAGCTGCCTTTTCATTTAGGCCGAATGTTGCCTCCTTGTTTCATTCTTTATCTATTTTATCTTAGCTTTCATTCCACATTTTGGCGCCCTGTCCTTGTGTGCGGGCCTAACGTTTTGTCCGTGGCCTCGTTCTCAGCGCTTGCAATTGCAAAGCATAGTAAAGTTCCTTAGATATATTCGAAAGATGTCACAGCAGAAAGCAAGATCTTTAAAAAACAAACACCGTTTTCTTTCCATTACCAAGATACTGCAATAAATTTACAAATTCAATCAATTTTACCACAAATTAAAATCTTATAATTACAAATCGAAACGAGCCCCCTACAAAGGATATATGCAATGGACTTGAAAGAGATTGGACAAGAGGAGAGATTATAACCAGCCGTTATCATGTACGAAACTTGTTTTTTATTTGCTGAAGTTGCCTGCGTGTGTATTTCTTGACAAGATTTGAGAAGTAGAAAATGTATTATAACTACTGGGGAAAATCTGGCCAAACATTGGTACATCAGCATTAGCAGTAAATTTACTGGTAAGAAGAAAGACAACTGCATTTCTTTCTAAAGTCACGTGAAGAAAGGGTGCAGTTATTCTATGCTATTCAATATCACATCGCGTTTTATCAAAGAGAACTTAGTCTTTTCGTTTGAAATAACAGGGCTAAAGGGTCAACATCGAATAAATTCAGTATATCAATTCGCTAAATAATGCGAGCAGAAATAAGCACATGAACCTAAAATAAAGTTCATATTGTAATGGTTTAAATATCGAGAAACAGCTTGAATGCCAATAATGAGAATTCGAATGATGTCTTTATCGCTATATGACTTGGGTATATAAACACTGAACTGGAAAATCGGAGACAGAAAAAGAAGTAAATCAGCAAATTCTACTCCAGTTGCTGACTTTTAAGAACTACAAGAGCCAGCCCTTAATCTACTTCCTGTAGCAGCCTATAAGAATTATGTACTAATAGACAAAAATACAAACTAGACACATCAACACACTGTCGCATGCAGCCTTTATAACAATTAAACACCAATGTCAGCTGATTGATTGACTGATGCAATGTGAGCTGATTAATTCGATAAGATTTTTGGCTCGATTCAGTCTGATGCCTTTTCCAGTGAATTCTCTGAAACACAATGTCCTTAAAGCGCCCGAAAACATCAACTGCCCATTTTGCAGCCTGCAGGATGACTATCAAAAACCATACCCAAGGCCTGCAGCTTGTTCTTAATAAATACCCTACGTTATAACTATCTCTATCAAATGACTTTTTCAGGTCCAAAGCTGCCCAATCGTCATGTTGGAGTGTTTGACTTTCTGACACAGCCCTCGTTGCATAAAAGTTCCGCTGAAAGAACCTCATTCTGACTCAACTTTTGATTTCATCTCCAGCTCCCTGGTTAGGTGGTCGATATCCTAGGAAACAACCAAGATCGGATCAAGATTGTTAGCGAGCCTAGTGGAGGCTGCACGCAAACTAAATAACATAGCCTTTGTATCTTTGCCGAGAATTACATTAGAGTTGAAAACGCCACTGCGATGCATTCAAATATGCAAACAAGTATATTACATGAAATAAAAACAAAACTTCCACTTCTCCGTCTAGAAGAATACGTGGTTTCGTCTCTAACTGTTCCTGGCGCTGTTGCTATGAATAAACCAATCATATGAATCGAGCATACAATTGTTGTTAATTCACTTTTGACAGAGAGATAGGCCCTAGAAAGCAGATCACTTCTTGGGATGCACTTAAAAATCATCGGGGAAATTCTTTCAAGAAAACATCATAGCTATGATAAAAAAGCATAGAAAAGGCACGCATGCGCTTGGAACATAGTTTTAGAGATGCCTCTAGCAGCCCGAACAGCACTTTAGAGACCATCAGCCAATCAAAATACCTTTTGCAGCTGAATGTTCTTCTCTAGGGTCTCTTCCAACAACCGCTGCATTTTCGTATTCATTTCTCTTAGCATGTCTTCCGATTTGCCATGCTTGCCGATACTTAAAGAGTCCTTCATTTTCTCCTTCAATGTCATATTCCTCTTTTTGGTGGCATCAACGTGCATTTCTAAAAACACTACATTAAAGCTCATTGTTCAAAAGTCAAAGAAAAACTTTTTATTAAAAAGAATAAGATATAAGTTATTAACGAAGAAATAGTTATTGATAAAATATTACTTATTTAACAAATATTGGCAATTAGCAAATTACTAATAATTAAAACATGTGTAGATAAAAAAGGCCAATCTGAATGGGGTCCTCCAGATACACAATAGAGTGCTTTGATAAGTCAAACACAGATCTTCTTTTGTTTCTTACCTGGCTTGGTTTCCCTGACATAATTTTGAATAATCCCTGTTTTTCTCATTATATCATCAGCCATCACAGATGAATTTTCTTCTAGGAAACGCACCTTTTAAAACGATAATAAAGAAACCATATTTCAACCGACCGTCTTTTATCTAAACAGGTAATAAACAGCAACAATCAAAGATGACAAGGCCTTGCTTTGACAGAAAGAGCCTTCAGAGGTTAAAAGTATGATTCTTTGTGGACGGAGAGAAAGCATAAAAAAATTAGGCCAGTTAAAAGGTCATTTGAGCCACATCTACAAAACTACAAAATGCGAGATGACGTAAAAACACAGTGACAAAAGCCTATTTGAAACAGATGGCTAAAGTATGATAAGAAAAGATCCCTGCATTGAAACCACCCCTCGCATGGCTATGGTTCTGCGTCTTTCTACGTTGATATCTACAAATGGGAAGCCTTTTCAACAAAATCACCACTGAAAACTGAGTTACAAACCTTTTCTTCTAAGATGTTTTTCTCGAGCTGCAGATCAGCCACTCTGGATATCAGTTCCACGGTCTCGTTCGTCAGTTTGACAGAATCTCCTCCGCTGCTCAAGGGTGTCCCCGACAATGGAGTACTAGTCTGCAAAAGGACTGGGCATTGAAGAAACGCGTATATTGCGCTAACCATTTACCGTAGCCAAGTATACCTAACGCAGTGCCATATAAATATCTTCAAGGTTATAGGCAACAGAATTAGCGTCTTTTCAAAAGCAATAAAAAGCATCTTCATTTTCAAATTGCAATTACAAAAACAGAGTTTTGCGTTACATTGACCAAATATAGAGAGCTACAGGCACGCCCTCATTAAAATTAGTTCCTATTCACAACGGAAAGAATACAATATTAACCTTGTTTCCATCTGTATCAACATTCATGTCCAAACCACTTCCTGATGAAACTGTAGACAAGTGGCTCCTATAAACAAGCAATCATAATTCATAAAAATAAAATAAAATAATGATAATCAACAGCTAATCAGACACCACCCGTTCTACATTTTAAAACCAGTTCCGAAAAAGCTCTACTCACCAAAATAAAGTCAACTAAAAAACAACAAATTTCCAAAACGCTTTATCTTTCCCGGTGCAAACTCATTCTTAACTAATTTTTCTCGATTCACACCTAATTTCACTCAACCCAAAAATCCAACATCATTGTTCATGCAGTAAAAATTGTGATATACTAAATTGGACCCTTCAAGAATTATTAGGTAATGGCCATCCTCTTACAGCGGATTGAGATGTTATGATAATCTTTCTTAGCAATAGAACGTTTGGACGATTGGCGGCTGAATGAGTATTCCCACTAAACCTTCTTTAAGTGCTTAAATACTTCAGCTAGATTACAAAGTTAAGTTAACCGTCTTTGGAGTTGGAACTTTTAGAGAACGTACCCACTGTCCTGGCGACGATGCCCTTTGCTAAACGACGAATCGTGTTTAAAAATTTCATCATACGCTAAAAAGGAATGCAGTGAAAATTCATAAAAAAGAAGATAAAATATTATGATTGCTGCAGTTATAGCTCAAGCTCTTAGCTTACATCAAGTAAAACTGGGCTGTATTGCATAAGGGATCTTTTGATAATTCCGGTTTGGAGAGACATCATTATGGTAGGGAAACATAAAACCAAACCTGCAGATTTTAAACGGAAGAGATGCCTGGAGTTTGGCAATCAAAATAACAAGCCAATGTAGTAAAATTACCTTGTAAATCAACAATGCTAAAACGCGGAAAATTTAAGTATCAGTCAAATTTCATTGACTTTCATTATACTTTATGTCGCTGGATAATAAGAATACACATATATTTGAGTAAAAAGTATTGCAAACATCGCATAGATCATCATAGAATCCTCGGGATTAGTTTTACAGACACAAAAGCAAAATTTCTTATAAAAATAGGAATAGCTTGAATGCTTTCTCAAGGCGAACTTCTTTTTAAATAATGGACAGCTGACATTAAAAACTAGCAAGATTTCAAAGTAACGTCACAAAAATGTCAACTGTGGCTTACTTTGTCTCGTTTTCGATTCGGATAAAAAGTCCTGCAGCCTCTGTTGGATCTGGTCAGCTCGTTTCCTCTCAGACTTAAGTTGCCGCTTCAAGTCTTTGAGCTAAGGATAGGTCTAATTCATGAAGCTTTCAAAATGAAAACATTTTAAACTGCAAAAATTACGTCGTGAGAACACAGGGACTCTACGAAGAGCACACGATGAATGTTGAACATAAGACCTAACGTGTTCTATATCAAATACCATCAGTTGAATATCAACATACACATTCTTAAACTTCTCTTCTGGAACACATGTAAATGTGAACGTGTTTTCGCCAAATCAACTGTAATCACATGCATGAATGTTGCCTAACATACCAAAGGAAGGCTTTCGTCTTACACTTGTAACATGTTGGTACAAAATGCAACACGTGGTCAAACGGTCCTATGTGCCTCAGGATACCCTACATTTCCACTGCTCACGAAAATCATTCAGTCTACATCTACAATCTTCAGATGGAGCAAGTAAATATGCTGCAAAGAATTCCAAACAAACACCAACACCAAAAGACATCAAATAAATCGATAGCCTCTTGATCCTGCTACAAAGCTCTTGGAGACAAATAGATGCCACAAGTGTTATTTACCAGCTGGTCATTCTTCTTAACACTTATCCGAAATTCGACTTCCTTGTCCTTTGCCTTTTGGTTCATCTTCTCGATAATTAACAAATTTCCATCTCTTTCCCGCTCCACCTCTGCCTTGCAACCATTAAGTGCCTTTCAACAAAATAATTATCATAAATGACATCTATGAAAGTTATCAAAAATGACATGATAATTATCTATAATTATCATAAAAGATATCATCATTATGATTGTGAGCCCTCAACGGGCTGTAGTAGTAGCAGTTGATCATTTACTTTATATCTGTTTGGGTTCCCTCATTAAAGTAAACATTTGGTAATTTAAAAAATATCTACGAGATTGCAATCCCTAGAAAAATATCTGGTACGATTGTGATTGCGGAAAATTGATATCTTTATTACTTTGGTTCACTTTGCGATTTGTTAAGAGCACGCGTTTGAACCAGAATACATCGTTGAAATACCCGGTAATAATATTTATGTACAAAATTGCATCCCAAGCCTAAAAAAAGAACATTAAAGTTATGAAAACCAAATGCTGGGAAACCCCTTACTTACTTCAACTTCCTCAAGGTGCTTGGCATCAACCTCTGCAAGTTTTTCTTTGAACTCCTCTTCTCTTTTATCGATTTCATCTTGATGAGTCTTACGTTCTGCATCAAGTTGTTCCTACAATGTGGGAGTCATTTCAAAAACATGCCCAAGTTTATCGAATAAACAGTGTTTAGCAGAACAGAACAGTTTAGCAGAATGTCCAATATGCCAAGCGCGGGCACATCACGTTCAAAGAAAGTTATACAAATCAGCAGAACGAGAAGTCCTTTGGAAAGAAACACAGAACGCTCACGAAAAACTTAATCTTAAGATCCTGGAGACCTGTCATGCGCTAAATTAAATACCGTCTGACAATTCATGGCTCCAACCATGTGTACAAACTGATGGAATGCTTACACGTGAAAATCTAGATTAAATTAGCATTTGTAAGCGCACTATTATCGTTAATAGGATGGTACTAGAGGTACAAAACACCCGAGTAAAGGGGTGATACCAGTCATATGATGTTGTTGCTTAGATAGTATGGCATCGTGAAAGTAGATGAGAAGTTCAGAAAGTAAAAACAATCTTGCCTCAGTCTCTTTAAGAGTTCTCTCAAGCCATCCTGCCTTCTTTTCGATTGAAGTGAACTGTTTCAACAGCTCCGAATGCCGGTCATTGGCTAGCGTGACCTCTCGCCTTGCTTTCTACAAAATTCAGTTTTGTGTCAAGTGAGCTGTCTAAATGCGATGCTATGGAATCGCTTGAAAACACAAACATTGAATCTGGAAGAACAGCTCGATCCAGAAAGGAAAACAAAAATCACAAGAGAATTCTTTTCTATGGGAATAAGTGGTTACGCGCATAGCACACTGGAGCCAAAAGACATAATTGGCATTCTCACAAACACTTTTTACCTCCAAGTCTGACAATGTACTTTCTAGATGTTTCTTTTGCTCCTGGAAGATAAGTAGGTATTACTAAGTATATAAGCAGTATATTAAGTATATATAAACAATGAAATGTTTGTTTTGATTTTAAAAACATTGGGCTAATGTTGGCATCACAACTATCTGGCTAAAAAGCATAGAGAAAGAGGTTGAAGACAATAACAAAAACGATAAAAAAAGACAATCAACAATATCAAAGCAACGATAAATTAAAATGATAATAAAAAAAAGATAATGAAGGCCGCCAAGACAAAAACTCATATAATCATAAACTTGAAATTACCTCGTTATCATTTTGAACGACCTCCAGTTCCTTCTTGTGACTTTCTAGCTCATGTTGCCTTTCAACTGACAATTCATCAAGTAACTTTTTTCTTTTGTTAGCGAGCTAGGAATTATGAGTTGAAAATAACTTCTGGCAACTTATCACTGCGGATTTACACAAAGTTCACATTTACGAACAATGCTGGTTAAAAGGGAGGGCTTTTTAACAAATTAGGCTGATTTCTCGTACGGCCAGACAGCACTTGAAATCTCCAAATATCCCCTCGCATAAAACCCTCGCAAACGTAAAAAGAACATACCCTTCAACACCTTGAACGAAGACGTGCATTTTCACTTGATATACACTTCGTCATTCGAGAAACAGAGAGCTTTGAAAAGTAAAGTTCTAGCTTGCTGCAAAAAATTGTCATGTGTACCAGTTTCGTTTTAAACCCCAGTTTCGTTTTTGCAGAGAAAGTTAATAAATTTAACTATAGCCACATACTTCCAAATTTTGGCTAGACTCTTTATCGACTTTGCTCTTCTCTTTAGACAATTTTTGGACTTCGGACATCAAATCTTGATTTGAAGAGGAGATTTCCTAAAATGATTAGCAATTAAATAGACAAGAAATTAACAAATGAAATATAATAAACAAATGAGAAGACCAAACAGTACTCTAGAAACAACGAAAGCATAAACGGGTGATATATGCCTACTTCTAACTGCGACTTGAGTGACGTCAGCTCTTCATTCTTGGTCCTTGCCATTACTTCCAACTCTGAGACTTTCTCTGGAGAACACTGATCGAGCGTCTATTAAAAACAGACTGACTGTTAAATAGCATTCTCTAAGAGATGTTTTTATTAAACTGTATGTACTTTAATATTCTTCATTGAAGGACTATTTCTACAACGTCGGAGACTAGGGATTAAAAGGTGACAAATAACTGCTTTGATCGTGTTTTTTTATCAACTCTAGCTTTTTTGCCAGGTGCTGTTGTAGCAGTAATATCCAAAGAAACAAACTTTCCATAAAACCGCCTTCGAAAACTCAAAACGTTCTATTGGATAGGGCTTACGCAATGGCTGGTTATCAAAATCTTTTATTCCTGTGGCACAGTTTAGCTGAGTTGGCATCAGCAAAGGTTGAAAGAGACAAGAACAGAGAAAGATTACGTTGCCGAGGTTAGAGACATACCTCCTGCAGTTTAGAAATCTCGGATGTAAAGTTCTCATTCTCCTTCCTTGGGAAAAACGAAAAAGCTATCCATCAACGGAGAGTGAAAATTCAATTTGTGCAACTGATGGAATATTTTAAGGATGTGAAAGTCACCGAGATAAAAAATGTTTATACTTCTGCAAAGAGAGATAATTCTGTTTCATAATTGGGACACTAAATTGAAACGTTACGTTAGGAAGAAACAACCTACCCTATCATTATTTTCAGTAACTAAATTCACCTTCAATAAACTTTATAATAATCATAATAGTGATAAACATGATAGTTTCCAGACCATACCTCAATACCTCTACTTGTTCTTCCAGTTCAGCAGATGTATCTTGAGCCTAGAAAACATTTTCACTGTTCCTTTTCAAGTTAAAAAACACTGATTGTCTAATCACAAGAAGCTGGGTTATATGTTGAGAAAACTATTCATGCGTTCTCCGACAGTGACATAGAAACATTTATATCGGTCATAGCATCAAGGCTCGGGATAAAGTGGAGGACAATCATCAGCTTCATTTTACGGATGAAATTGTCACCCAATATTCCACTCCATATGGCATTACTTTAAAGTAATGTAAGTAATGCGGATGACCTCTGGCCCATCCCTTTAATCTCAAGATGCAATACAGGTGCTAATTTGACAAAACGTAGGATCTATGCCAGCCAAAGGGTCTTTGTATAACGTGAAATTTGACAGACCTTTGCAAGAAGCTCCTTCGTCCTAATCCACTCCTCTTCCAGGTGACTGGTGAAGAAACCACACAATATAGAACTTGCACTTTCAAATACGTAACATCTTCGTAGAAGATTAATGATGTAGTAGTCATCTAATAGAATGTTATCAATGGTGACTGAAAAAATGAGCCTAAAGGAATCATGTAGACTTGCAACAAGACTTGCTCAATGTAGCACGCATGGCTTTGCCAAAGCCACAACCTTACAGAATGACCAGTGTATAAGAAACATTAAAGAACCAAAATATATGGTTCGATAATAAGAAACCCAAGAAGTGAATCATACGTATCAAAATCACTCAACAGAAAGTTTATACAATATCAAAGTATCCAGAGAGATCTTTGGAGATTCATCCTTGTAGATTAAAGAGTAATTCTAGTAATGGTTGCATTAGAAATACCTTTTCTCTTTGTGAAGCGACTCCTTCTCCTCTTGTAATTGAATAAAACTAAGAAATCGTAAACAAACATATTATTTGATTTCGCTACGTAGCCTCGAATCCATGAACACTGCGTTTTTACGACAAATGTTAATCCCTTTCACTATTTGTGACAAGGACCCAAGTCCTCACAAAATAAGGCTCAACCTTACGTTGATGGAAAAATGTTAGGGCAAGACCTTCTTTTCCACTCTTTATAAGAAGTGTTATATATGATGTGTGTTTTACAAAATACATAATGCAACATATGTAGTGCAACATACATACAAATTGCAATTTTGCATACTATACTATATATGTTTCCTTTCCCACATATACTCAAGTAACTCTTTTTCCCCCAGGAACCAAGGACCCAAGGATTCAAGAAGTTCCTTACAGCTAACACAGGCAAATTGACTTCCAACTACTTGGCCACAGTGTAAGGAAAAATAAGCATACATGCTTGTACCTTTCCTGCTTCTTCTTCGTTTTCTCTGTTAATTTTTCAACCTCTGTTTTGAAACTTTCTATTTCACTTCCCGTTTTATCCTAAAAGTAAATGAATGCGAGGCTCGATGAATAAAGAGCGTAATTTCAAGAAACCCAGATTGGAAATAAAGTCAAGAATATTACAGCATCCGGTATTCCTTTCTGCTAAAATCTGATACAGACTATAAGCCAGTTGCATAACTGTTGGCAAATGCAACTGATATGGTGTGATTGCAAGCTTCAGAACAATGCAGTGAAGTGACTTAGCAGCCTCGCTATCATTGACGTCAAGATGTTGAAAGAAATTTCCTTCCATATATGGTATGGTACTGCTTTCTAATGGCATCATCCAATTGATTTACAGTGATTCTATTGGTCTACAGTGGTTTATTGTATTGGTAAGCAATTGGTTTTCGAAAAGCCATCAATGACCTAGCGACTAGCTACAAGAAATAACACGTAGAGACCAATAAACTACCATACCACCCCACCCCCCCCCCCCCCCCGTCCCCCAAAAGAAGCAAAAGAAGGCTGTTATCACTATCTATAAAGACAGGCTACAGCCTTCCTCTTAAAGAGCTCTCTGCAATCTCAACCAAAAGTGTGAGAACATTTGCTCTAATAAACGCATGGTGCCAAATCACCTCAAACAATGTTGTGGAGCGTTGACGTGAATTATCCTCAAAAAAGGTGATGCAGCTTTGGCTTTCGCATAACGATCCAACATTGTTGGAGGAGGTAAGGGAGTTGCAACGACCAAGAAGACGCGGAAAGAGAACGGGGTACGCAAAATCACAAATCTCTCATGGTCTTGCAACTAGTTTTGGCAGAGATTATAGCTTCAAAAAAGCTATAGTTCAACGAACAACAAGGCTGATACTCCCTGCAATCTGGACACAACAAAGAAGACTCACTCTTTCATTTCTAATCTGTTCGCGCAGCAGTTGATTCTCAGCCTCCGCAGTTTCTAATTTGACTTTTATGTCTAAGAAAAGAGGAAAGCCACTATTTACACGCACTTAAGTTAAGCTCCAGCCAGGGCAGAGCCAATGACATCTTGAGTGGAATCAGGACACAAGGCAATGACATTTTAATCGCAACATTTAAGGGGATGGGCAATATTAAATTCCACTGGAGAATCCAAACGTCCTTCCTGGGGAAAGTTCGGCCACTTTCAATCACCTTTCCAATCTTCACATTAATCAGGAACATTTGAGTCAGTGACAATTAAATACGATGTACAACATTAAAAACAAGCTTCTGCTTCAAGCCAATTAACGTCTTGAATACACATTCAGTACTATATGTACACACTCAATACGATAGCAGACTAATTTTTATTCATCCATTCATGTTTCTTATTCCCCGCTTGCTTTTGGGCTGAACTGTTGATTACAATGGGAAACAGAAAGTAGACGAAGACGGCAACAAGCACAAGACACACTACCATTAGTTCTCAGGTTTGATTCTCTAGGGCTTTTCCTCTAAAAGGAAACGAAAGCAACTTTGAAAGGATTAAAATATCAGCAAAAAGGGAACAAATGTCCGCAGGGAGCGAATTAAAATGAGCATTACTGGATTAAGAGTCTGACGTGCCAAAATCTATTCCTGGAATAGAGCACCTCTTTTCTATCTACAGCAAACAAATGAACTATCAAGGCTGTAGCGAATGATATTCACTCGTGGAAGTGAGTAACTCATTGAAACCTTCGAAATAAAACGAGGCGTAGAAAGAGACTGAACAACCCACCGCCAATGAGCCTAAGGCCCCTCAGAGCGCATTCATCAAACGTTCAATATCGTGTACGGAAATACCATCCACCTTTAAAATGAAGAGCTTCATGATCCTCGTTAACAGCTCTGATGCCTCCTACTGGCGATATACACTGACCACATAAACATTCAGACCTTCGCATTGACCTAAGCTGGCCATACTATTCAACTATGCATACCTTTGAGAGAAAGGACTCTAGCTTTGCAACGAAGGCTTCCATGCGTTCTTTGTCTTCATCACTAGGGTTTGCCTTAACCTTATCACTAGCCGCTTCTCCGAGAAACTCTTCCACTGCCTGCTCAATGAACTTTCGAGCACCCAACTCTCCATCCTCAAGGTCTTCTGAATCAGTTTGCATTTCATCGTGGCCACAATCTTCTGAATAATTTCCCACTGCACCTTCCCCTTTGGCGTCACCAACTCGAAGCTTGTTCTCATAATCTCAAAATACACAATCACAAAAATGCAAATACAAATCTATTTAATAAATATTACAAACTCAGTAGCAGTTCCTGTCTACCATCATTTGCCAATTTAATTCAAACTGATAATATTGCAAACCAGCAAGTTTTAGGTTAATTATGGCTATCATAAAGTTTGCAATACTTGATTAATTTAAAGTGAATAATTAATTTCAATTTAAGGCTGGGGCCCCACTTACGTATGCACTTAGCCTTCTTGACTGAATGATGAATCAAGATATTGTAAAGTGAATACAGATGCCCTGACCTAAAAGATTGAAGTCACCCTTGCATTGTATCTCTCCTCACCTTGTACTTTTTTATAGAGCACACTGTTCTCAGCCTTGATCCTACGCATTTCGTCACTTTCATCAAGCTCTCGGGTCCTTGTGTCTTTCATTTTCTTCAATTCATTCTCCATTTCATCTCTTTCTACTGAGAGCTAGCAATACAAGATGAACGTTAATTCAGAAGCCACAAGGAAATGTCTTGCAGTGTCAAGAACAGACATTTTGGGGCATCAGTGATTTATGCTAATCTCACTTAAACTTCCTTCAAAAAAGCAGTAAATAAAAAAAACAAATTCAAATCATACTCTAGAAACTTCTTCCAAGAGAGTTTTATTCTGCAAGTTGAAGTCTTCTTCATGTCGCTGAAAAAAGTGATGAGGGAAATAAGAAACAAAATATTAGCATCTACATTTTGCTATATTGCAATGACATTTTCCTTACTTAATAAAATTGAAAATTACTTAAAGTCAAAGAATAAAAATTTCTATTGCCAGGCTATTCTATGTCTCTGTTTATTACTGTAGACAAATTTTTACGAAGAAATATTTTAATTCAACCTTCTTTGTTTTCAGATTTCCTGTTTTAGAGAAAGGAAAATTACCTGCATTTGACGGACAAGCCTCTCATTTTCTTCAATGATTTCTTCATATGGCTGTTAAAGTGAAAGCAGATAAACTGGAAATTCTTGCAAAAAAATAAAGAATGGCAATAATGCTGCAACATAAATCTCATATCCCACTTACTAAATATCAGCATGCAATTAATTCAAACAAAATCATGGGTACTATTCCACAGCACAATAAAACAGAACAAAAAAGCAGAAAATTGTAATGTGTGTATGCTTCATGAGAAAGAAAGAAACCCATTATCAAATGTAACATTTGAGATGTCAGTCAAAAGTCAATGAAACACAAGAACGTCAACTAACCCTCTTCCCTTTATTCTTTGAAAATGCCTTTTCAGAAGAAATGAGAATAGGAAGTTATTTTAATATGGATAATCAACTTTCAATTTTGATAAACAGGTAAATTTAATCATTACATTGAAACAAAAACAAGCCACATATTTTAAATCATAGTGCATTCTAAGAAAAGGTTTCATAGAGTGCTTAAAACTTCTGAACAACTATTTTTTTGTATCAAACTAGATCATCTAAGCTAGGGAATTATTCACAGCTACCTTACTGACCATGTGAATACCTTGATATCAGCAATAAATTGGCCATCTAACAGGGACAAACAGAGACATGACCACTCCCATGTTTTAATTGCTTGCCAAAAAGTTGGGGTCCTGGACCTCTCTGGTACCTATGTGACTGCCACCTAAAATCCACTTTTTATGCAGTGAAAAACTTGCCATCTAGGTTTTAAAACACTGTGCTTTGAGAAGAACATTTTCATCTCACTCACTAAGTCATACAGTTATGGCACATAGAGATTAGAAGATTGTGGTCAAAGGAATATCTTTAGTATTTAGGGTCCTGGAGAGCTTTGTTTGGATATCACTGCTCTCTGAAAAAGTCACCTTTTTAAAAAGCATGATAACTAGCATGGCTATCATGTACAAGCAGAGACTGGTCCATGCTGTTTCACATAAACCTTGAAGGTCATGTAGCAATGCCTTGTGATAGTACACAGCAAGAATATACAGCAAAATAACATCTTAATAGCAACCTGATTCAATAGTAACTTACAAAAATTGTGAAAACATATTACACCTGGCAAAAAGAAATCTAAAAGTAGAGTAATTTGGACCTGAATAAAAGTAAAGGCATTGTTACCTGTAGCCCTGGGAGTTTCATAATTTTGCTAAACCTTTGCAGCTCCTTCTCTTTGCTTTCAATTTTTTCGTGCAATGTATTGTTTTCTTAAGGGTAGAGAAGAGTAAGACTATTAGAAAGAGCATAAAAAGAGTTTGTCTACATGCTACATAATTATATTCCCTTAGTGGTTCTTTGTGGCATTCATGGTAATAGTCAGTCATTAATGTCATGATATTAATTTATGAAAACAAATTGAAATTTTGCTTTCATACTAGCACCTCCTAATTGGAAATCTACTAAGAAAGGCACCCTTTACTCCAAGTGTCCCCAATAAGTTTAGACTGGAGGCAGTTACCCTGACTACCCACATGCTGAAGGTCCCTGTGCCCTTCACTAAACGTTTGACCAAGAATGATGGTACGTCTTGCCTGGCTATCAACTTACCAGCCCTTGTTTTCTTGTATTTCTCAGCAATGTCATAATTCTCAGTCCTTAGCTCAATCAGCTGATTCTAGATTAATGTGAGAGAGTAAATCAAGGAATGTAAACAGTGCGTCAAAAAGGTCTCAAAGATGTGAAATCCAGAACTACTCTGAGATGCCTTCCTATCCACATATGAGGATTCTATCTAATTTAATTGCTATCTGTCAAAATCAAAAAACTTTCTTTACAATCAAAAGAAAGGAATGTGAGCTTATAATGACTTGGGTAAAAAATGCAAACTGTTTCTACAGTAATAAATTACTCCCGATTTGAAAATTGCCAACATCGAACGCAAATCAGGAGTAAAGAAATAGATTTACCTGTAACCTGGTAAACTCATCTACCGAGATACCACCATTTTCCGCCATGCTCTAATCTTGAAATGATAGCGACAAAAAAGCTTTTTGGCCTAACTTCAAAATATCAATATTCTTTCACAATGAGAGAACAGGCTCTATACACCGTCAAATTCCGAAGGACATCAACCATTGCGTGGCAGAAGCTTGCTGTTCAATGAATGGGATGCAAAGACGACAAATCTATTGCCTTAAACATCCATTTCATCCACTGTTACAAACGAGACTTGTTCTTTGATCATCGAATATCGCAGTGTAGCAAGTTGAAATCAACATGGAGGAGCTCTCGTGACAGCAACAACAACCGGTTTGTTTTCGTTATTAATAATTGACATATTTTTAGCTCTTGTTTTCTTGATTTGTAAAACCTTCTCAACAGACCTTTTCTTGATAATAGCTTCTTAAGAATTATTTTAGCATTAATGACTTTCATAATTTCAACCTCACAATAAGTACACCCACGCAACAAAGCTGAAAGTGGAGCTCTAAATAATCTAAATGGGCTATTCTTTGTTGTCAATACAGTGGGAGAGGAGCTAAATATATGCTAAGCAGATAGCTACAAAGTATGTTTAAAAGCCTTATTCCATTTTAGAAAATATCCTTTCTTTAAACAGGGCTCGAAAAAGCCGGTTGCATTCCTTTTAGCAAACATTTTGTAATCTCAATATCAGATTTTATGAAGATTGTTTCTTCATTGACTTCTTTGTGACACAGTCCTTACCTAATGACGGTCGTATACATACTCTTATTAAAAACAGTGAAACAAAATGTCAATTGTTTTATCAGGTATTGGGCAGTGGGCTGGAAATTATTATCGCGATTTTGCCGAGACATGTAATAATATGGATTGGTAATAATGGGTAATAAGTAACCTCCATTCGCCCAATCAATGTTCAACGAGCTAACGTGAGAGCAATTAGTAAAGTTCTTCTAGTGTTCAGAAAATTACGGATTATCTCTGATTTTATCATCTGTTTGTTACAGGGGATTTTCACTAATTATGACCAAACAAAGGCTCGGTATTACTTGACATTACTTTATATTTTGGAATATTAAAAGGCATGGAAAATTGATGGAAACCTTGCTTTAGCGATAAAGAAAACGAGAAGAGTGCATGGAAATTCCAGCAATCTTCTCTACGAGAACAGCTTAAATGCTAACAAAAGTGATTTATCAACTGTAATTGGTGTTTAAAATCCCAGACGAAAATACCTAAATATACCCATGCGCCCGTGAATACATTTTAGCCGCATTCTTTAACCTTAGACAAAGAAACAATAGGAACATGTCCAGAGAAACAACTTACACAGCATCACTTCAAGATTATTTTCCTTTGGAAACGAGTATTCTTTCTTGTGGAAAATCTTAGTAGTTTTAGTCCTGCAAAAAACTCTGTTCAGATAACAAGGATTAATCAACAGAGTTAACGGTTTAAGGCCAATTTCTGTCCACTGAGAATTCTTGCGCTTTACACTTTGAGACGTGTTGTGCCAATTTACAACTTGTTATATTTCTTGCTGTGCTAACTCATTGAAATACACTACTTTCCCTTTTCATAAAAACTCAACTCAGACTAGGTACAAAGATGGAAATCTCATTGGAGATACATCTCCTAAATGGCCAACCGAAGAGGCATTTCAGCTTTAAGCATCTTGGTTTCGATGCAAATCAATCACTTTCAGCCACCAATAGAACAAGTAAATTTCACAATTTGCTGTTGAGAATACATCCTTAATGGAATCCAAGAAGCTTCTACTTGCTGAAAAGTTTCCTTTTTTTAGGTTTTTCTTAGCAAATTCTTGTTTTCAGAAGATTATAAAGAAGTATGTATAACTTGATGTCATAGTTCATGTTTTCATCATGTTTGCCCAGCAGCTGATGAAACTTCAGGTAAGTCATATTTCCCCTCAAATTGGACGTCAAACATGTGATCGATCGTGTTTACAATTTTGATAGGCGTCTCTGCCGGCAGAAGCATTGCGTTCCTGATCCATCGACCTGTTTTCAGTGTTGCAGGTACATTGGCTTCGGATCAAAAGAACAACGGCTTCTGAAGTCACGGGGCACGGTCTCAATGTCTAGGCCTATACACCTTAAGCAAGTAGCAACAGACAATTGGCGTTGATAAAACCTCAAAGCAATCTGCAACTCCTCGATGACGACGTACCGCAAGGATGCTTTCTTGCTCCGGATGTCATTGATATGGGTTAGGAGTTGTGGTTGATTAATTCTGCGTGAAACAATACCAAAAAGATTTCTTCAGCATCGTTACCTGTGACGCTTATGTCGAAGGATGCATGAATAGTCCATTGCTATTGTTTCCTTTTGCAGCGACTGTAGCTTGCCAGCTCCGCCAACAATCACAGGAGGATCCTGCTCTAAGTATTGGACACATAAACAAGCTGGATTTTGTGATTTCCACCCACTACCAAAGTTGGTGAGCACTCTAGCAACACTGTGGCAGGGTTAGCACCTGAAATGTTTTAGATTCTCCAGATAAGACGCTTTCTTAACATGAAAGAAAACATTGGCGAGAAAGCAGACATTTTTACTTTCGTTTGGGCCATCTGGCCAAATAAACAGCCTTGAATGGATGCGACATCGCCTTGAAAAGTCTAAATGCAGTCAAGGAGTGGGGAATATCAAAAGCATCGAATCCCATTGAAAGCTCTTAACCATCAAAGGATGAGGCATTTTTCATTCAAACTTCGTTACTTCTTTGGGATTGCCCTGCTCAATTGCATTTTGGTGCCAATATTCTTGCGTTACTACACTTGCAATTTCGAAAGACGGGCAGAACCCTATGGCCGTTCGGACAGGACGAGTAAACGCAGTTCCGACCATTTTCATAAAACAAAAGAGAAGTAAGTATTCTCATGATGTTCTCTCGCCCCAAGTATGCACTTTGAGCTGGGATGAGCAGCTGGACCACTTTTGATAGGAATGGTAATTCGTTGCTGAAGCTTTTGTTTTCAAAAGCTGTTTGAATTCGTATCAAAATCTTGTCTATGGTGAAAGAACTTTGCACACGCCATTAGAGTACCATAACATTGGACTCAGTGAAGCAGTTGTAGCTAAAAACCTATATTTTGGTGTGCAATCCTAAGTTCTCTCCTTCCTTACTCGATTGCCTTTTCCACAGCGTCATAGAGCAGTAGGTAGTCCCTCTGTTACCTCTAGATTCTAGACACTAAGATTTTTAAATTCTGTAAAAGAAGCTTTATTTATAAATAAATATTTTGGGGAGTGTTCCAAAAGACGATCATTGAGTGTTTTTGATGCCCATGAGATTTAAGGACCATTTTAATAGACGGAGAAAGGAGTTTTATAATTTGCTTAGCGTGAATACTGTTTGTTTCTAAGTGTTGTTTCTAAGCTGTCTAGTTCCACTTTCATGATACTTTTATTTTAATGCACGAAGGCATGCGATTGACAGGAGGGAAATGTAGGCCTTACTATGACTTCCGTTAAAGAGACACTACACCATTTTTAAAGTTACTGCATGTAAAACTAGCTTAACCGAATTCATTTCGTTTCCCTTAGGCGCCGTTGTAAACCGAAGAATAACATTGTATTCCTGAAAACGCACAAGACTGGAAGCAGTACAATAACAAACATATTGAACAGATACGGAGAGTCAAGGGGACTGAACTTTGTGCTGCCAAAGGTTGGCCAAAATCGACTCGCATGGCCTTGGAACTTTCAGGCGGACTCGTTTCACCCTCTGAACGGAAGCACCCCAAACATATTAGCCAACCACGCTCGCTACAATAGCAAAGTTATGCACAACCTTATGCCGAATGATACCCTTTACGTCACGATTTTGCGGGACCCCGTTACACAATTCGAGAGCACCTTTTCGTATATGACGCTGGACAAAATCTTAGGGATGGATAATTCGTCGGATCCCTTAGAAAAGTTTTTTGTTGATCCGCAAAGCGTGCTTGTAAATTACGTCCTGACACAAGATTTGCGCATCAATAGCGATCGTCTGAAATTGATTCGAAACGGCATGTTTTACGACTTAGGCCTAGAATCGAAAGATTTCGACAATAAAAATCGGATTCGCGATGCAGTTACCCAACTTGATGCTGAACTCGATCTTGTTATGATGAAAGAGCATTTTGATGAGTCGCTTATTTTGTTAAGACGCTTGGCATGCTGGGATATAGATGACCTGGTATACTTTAATCAAAATGAGAGAAAATCGAATTTTCACCGAACGATACCAAGTCCCCTTCAGTCGAAGATAAAAAGGTGGAGTTACGCGGATGTACAGCTCCATAATCATTTCAACAAGACTTTTTGGAAGGTACTTAAAACAATGGGCACTGATTTCTGGGAAGAAGTTCAGCTGCTTCGATACAAAAATGAGATAATGAGGAAAATTTGTCTACGGAAAGGTAACTACACAAAAACGAGTAGCGATGCAGCGGATGTAAAACTTTTGAAGCTGCGAAGGGATATCCCATATGTTGCGCGGACAATGTGCGAGCGAATGACAAGAGATGAAGTTTCTTATCTTAAAGAGCTGAGGGAGATCCAGGATCAACGGCATGGAAAGCAAATCAAGAAAAGTAGCTGGTCATTTCTTTCTCCTTTCCACAGAATTATAGCTTACCTTAAAAAAGGTGAAAGTTAGTCTGAAATGCACTTCCCTAAGTTACCAATAATAAATCTCATCGACAAGACCTCCCATCGTTTTTGCACTATCAGAAGAAGTTGACAGCAAAATTAACAGATGAGCGTATATCATGCTCTTGCATCAAGTTCCCTAGTTTGCTGTTCATCACTAGTATGAAATAAAATACAACTATTTTCTAATTAGATTGTGTAGAAATGATTGTATGTTGTAAACAACTGAACGCAACTATATTATATTAGACAGTAACATTTTCTACCTTGGCAAGCTCATGCTGCTCCCAGCTAAGAATTTCTCCATTTACACTTTGAACAAGAGAAATAAAAGCTAAAACGCATTGAAGCATCTATAGGATGGCTTATTCAACACATAATGTACACAAGAAAAACATCTTAGGGAAGAAACATCTTATGAGTCAGAACAACTAATGGGTTTCACACAAGGTTTTAAGTGAGTGTACTTAAAAATAATGACCAGTTACAATGATAAAACTTAGAATGTAGCCTTTTATTTCAAAAGAATTTAGTACTAGTCTTTTGGGGATGATCTAAAACAGCATTTAAATCTAGAAAAGCACTTAGTGAAAAATAGCTTTTAATCATCCAGAGTATGCAGGAGATTACAATTTATACTTAGGTTTGCTGATGTTTTGTGAATTATCAATGCTTAGGTTTGCTTGACAGAAAAGAACAGAACAGCTATGAAGAGGTTGAGTAAACATTTTTTAACAACATTTTTTTGAAAAGGAATGCCAGAGTTACAATGGCAGGCAAAGGATAGGTTTTAAAAGAGACCACTTCCATAGTATCAAAGACCTGTCAGCTGACCTGCCAAATAGAAACTACTGGTGGGATGATATAACTAGTTCCAGTTTATATATCATTACTCAGACTGTTGTTGGTCCATAAACTTTCCACCAACACTCTCTTTTGCAAATGAACTTTGTTTTTACTGATCAAACTCTAAACTGACTTGTGTATGTGTCCCTGTAAAAAATTTCCATACAGCTGATTATTTAAAAAATGCATGCATAAATAATGCTTATACGATTTCTATTTGGCTTCAAAATCAAACTGAAAGGAATGTGAAATATTCATAGGCATAAATAGTGTAAAAAAGAGCACAGGGAAAAAAAGTCAGGTTTGGGTACAAATACTAATAACTCTTGAAAAGTGTCAAGGCTAATTTTGCACAATGTTAAATACATTCCATTTAAATGTTACTTTTGCTGAATCAAAATTTTCACTAAACATTAGTTATATTAACCAAATAATTCTGAAAAATAAAGTGTTTGTATATGAAAGTAGGTTGCACTTTTAGTAGGTTTAACTGAGGCAATCCGGTTAGTGTGAAAATACAAAAAGTACCTAGTAACACTTAACAGTAAGACAGTTTTATGCTGCACATGATCTTTCACACAACAAACAAAAGAATCTCACTGTGCCCTTCCTTTTAAAAACCCACCTTTCAAAATTCTTACCATGCTCATGCAAACAAATATGCATTACTTTGTGAAAAAACGGTAAGGTATTTGGAAATGGAATATTTATTCGTTGGGGTCTTTCCTTATCAATGTCAAACAACAAAAGACCTTCAATGGGGCATAAAACAGCTGCATAATTTGACCAAGTTCATCCGAAAGAAAAACATATGAGGACTTGTTGAAAAATCAGCATCCCAGAATACTAGTGCATTTTGTAAAACATCGTTCCATGCGTTCAAAATCTTTACAAAATATACTGCTCACTGACAAATCCATTATCAACGATTAGGCATAGTCTGTTTATATCTGTTTGTCAAACTTGAAGTTCTATTCTATCTCCTGCAGCTTTGTGTATGTGGGCTCGTGTTGATACAATCCGTATTTTTTCCGTATTTCGTCAACTTTTTCCTGCCTGTCTGTCTTCCTTTGGGCCTGTGCTACTTTCCTGCGATCCTTATCCTTTTGCAGACGAGCATCTTCCAGTCGGAATCGTTCTTCCTTCTTCGCTTTCGACACTCTGCAGCAACAGCACCAAATACAGCAGCCAAGACAAAGAAGTATGAATATTCCTGTGCATGGTATTACTATGATGAGCCAATAGCCAGCAACGGTACACTGTTTATAGTACCACCGATGCTTGGTACATCCACTGGGTACCACAGACTTCAAGGGATATTTCTTGCACTCCTTCGTGGGGCCGCACCAGTAGCAAGCAGACATTTCTGTACAAACATAGCAACTCGCATTCCGCTGATTGCAGTCGTACTCTGTCGTTGCTTTGACAAAGCCCGTATTCATCAGTACTACTGCAGCCACAAAAAGAAATGATGCTGTAATGAATTTGAAGCTCTCAGGGCCCATTATGGCGGAATTTCCGTAACTGCTTTTCACACGATCAAAGAAGAAAGTAAATGGCGTACGTTCATTGGGAAGTGTTTTGATGCAAATTTGTCTCGAGGGTTTCTCGAGTTTAACCCGCAGATACAATCATGACGTAACATGTTATGAAGTTTGTCTTCATTTGCAAGCAAATAGGCGGTCAGAAAAAAGAGACCAACTATTATTTTTAACCAACCTTTTCAAAGCTCCCAATTAACGTTAACGGCAATCCATGACCAACTTTCTGGCTGTTTTCCAAAAATTCGGCACACAGATCCATCCAACCCCCCTCCAATCGGCACACCCCTGCCATTGAACAATGCGGATAGATGTTCTCCTTCCTTCGAAGAACCTCCACAAATGTTGAACGTTCTCCTCTGTATATGGTATATACCATAAATTTCCTAATTCTTCTGGATAACATTTCCTGCCTAATAAGGTTAGAAAATCCCATAATCATAACGGCAGTAGATAGGTACTCTTAAAAAAGGGGAGCTATTCCATTGTACAAAATGGTGGACTTGAATGAAGACATTGAATAGTTTGAAGCTCTTCACGCTGGCGACATGAGTTCTTTGGTCTATTTTTTTATATCGCAAAGCAATAAATAGGTTTGAAACCAAATGCTTTTTTGGTTTATCGCAATTGCGCGCATTTTTTTACAAGCAAGTTTGTCTGAGGCTCAGTACTGAAGATTGGCCCAGTCCTTAACTGGCGACCAAAATTGAGTACTCGAAAATCCTTAACAATTCCTTAACATTTTATTTGCTTTTCTTTGAAATTCTGTAGGAACACGTAAATATAGGTCGTGACGGTGTCAGAAGAATAAGAAAAGTTGACGAAACAATTTTTGGTAGGCCGAGTACTCTTACGAAGCACTTGCTTGTAAAAAAATGCGTTTCAATAACAACTAGCATACTTTTGAAATGAACAAAGTAAAAGACCGGCAATATTGCTGTGGCCCAGCGGTTATCCTATTTTAAGGGTATAAGAGAATTCGTAGCTGTTTATCTTCTGAGCAATTATGATATAAAATACCATTTTTGCGATGTTTTCATTCCATTTAATAGTTTTCATGCTTTGCTTTCGTTGTGTGAGCTTGCTTGCAGTACATATTAGTATTTATGGACATTCTCAAATAAAAATATTTACGTAGGACATTATTGTGGGTTTTGTTTTACCCTGATGACAAAACATAGAAAACAGACAAATGGACGTGGTATAAGGGCACGCACAACTTCCATCGCTTCAAAAAAGCATGCTTTAAATTTGCTGGCCAGGGCAAAAGCATGATACCAGTCAGCTGTATACAGTAACATTTGATTAAATTATCAACAAAAATATAAATTTTTGTGGTAGTTCACTAAAATGCCAAAGGCAACCTCAGGAATAAAAAATCAACAAATCGAGGGAGGGCTTATTCGAGAGGAGGCTTATTTAAAGTTTGTAGTTCTAGGGTGGGGGCTTATTCGAGGGGGGGCTTTTTCGAGGGGGGGGGCCAATTCGAGGATTTACGGTATAGTTTTTAGGCCCGGTTTAACCTTTCCCAGAGACAATCAAGTGCGCGGATGAAAACGCCCCTAAAATGTTACCGAACACATTGAGGAGGGACTACGTAATACCAACGTTTCGCTATTAACTCCAGGAAGCATTTCGTTCTTTAAGAGAATTTTTTAATTAATTGAAACTTGATTAATTAGAAAATATCACTATTTGCGGTGAGCATAATTTTCAAAATTGTGAAATGGATATTGTTCACCTTTCCGGAGCCGTGTCTTTTCTCCTCCGCGTAATTGGTCATCCGGTGAAATTCTGCTACTTTGCAATCATAGACAGAGTCGAGAACAAAAGACGTCATTTGATTTCAGTTCTTTTTCGAACATTGTCAAAAATTTAATTAAAATCTGAAATAATAAACAGAAAACGAATGCTGTTTTGCATGGTCGAATGTCAGGAGAAAAGATCACACCTCCTTCGTTTCTTATACATTCAACACTATTTTCAAACATCTTAAAGTATGGGGTAACTATACAGGGCCAGCTAAAATTCAATGAGACAATAGCTCTAAATTCGAATACAACATACTTTTTAAAAGCACTTCGTTATGACATGACAACAGAGACAAATAATTGATACAGAGGTAGCTTGACACAGAATCATTACCAAACCATGAACTCTTACTCAATAGTAAATAATCCTGCTAAAATGAAATGCGCTTCGGGAATGGTGAATTTTGTGTCATTTTGAATCATATCGTTAAGGGGTATGACGGGGGTGGACTGCGAGCAAGGGGTCTAACTCCAGATTCCACTCCACGTACCAGTGTATCTATGCACAATGCTCCCCACCTATTGATAAAGTTTCACTGAGATTTATCTTGATAATAAAAATTATCCTATTCGTTAGAGGGCGAAGACGCTAGTAAAACTCCACTACCTGTCTTTCATCAAGCGGATAGTGTCCTCTCGACAATAATCCAACTTTTTTATGATGCACTGATTCTAGTTCAAGCAGAGTACTTTAAAACTCGTATAGGCTACACACTGTCTGCATTTTCTTAAGCAATGGCCAATCGGATTTGTCGGTGACGATTGAGTCCTGACATAGCTGAACCCCCGGAAATATTCCCGGCAAGCAGGCTGAATACCACAGAAGATATGCTTCATCTATCCAGAACAAACAGCTTCCATGTTTCTTAAACGAATTGCGGGAATATGTTCAATCGTCAAACTCTTAACTGGAAGGTTCAAGCAATTCTGATATTCTGTTTGAAAAAGTTGACGGAAGCAGGCGTGTATGCCCCATGAAAGAACCCAACTACTTCATTAATTAACAGATGCGTTGAAAAAGTCAGTACTTTCTCCAAACTTCACCTTGTGGGTCCTACCCTTTCAGGCACCACGAAATGTTGAAACATTATTGTCGATTGACAACCACATCAAAATCCATAATCATCCATATGTTTTCTGATCATGAATGTCTCTAAGATTTTCGTGAATTGCTCCTTCTTCAAGTCGTCATTTTCACTGACTGCTCCGCGTCGCTTCCCCTTTTCCGTGCTTTCATCCCAGAGTTCAGAGGGCACTGTTCTGCTTCTGTCCCGGACTCGTTGATCTCTCGTGTCGTCCATCGATATGTTCACTGCTTCTGTTGGCAGGCTTTCATTGCTCCTTGAGCGCTCTAGCTTCTTGTACTTCTTCTTGAAAATGCGACGCATCAGCCCCGGCTTTCTTTCAGCCATTCCAATGCTTTCGTCATTGACTTCGCCATTGGCGCACTCCTCATCAACAATTCGATCTAAATTATCGAACGAGCGGCAAAGACGTCTTCCCTTCATTTTCGGATCTTTACTCATGCCCACTGAAACTTCAGGTTTCTTCGTGAAGCCGGCGATCTTACAGTCTCCCTGCTCCGGATCCACACCGTTGAATTTTCCTCTCGTGAACTTGTAGACCCGAAAATTTTTCCGCAAAATTACCATTGCGCTGCGCCTCTGTCTAAGTTAATTTGGTATTGAATTTGGTGAATAATCGCACAATTGCTTATATCTGATGCAGCGATGCCTTGTTATGATGCAGACAAAGTCTCACTTGATTGGGCTGAATTTTAAATGTGAAATAGGATAGGCTTAAAAACTGTAGAAAACTGAACTTGCTTCGTCAAGAAAGATAACAAACTGAAATCTCAAACACGAAAAGGCAGGAAAAGATGCGTGGATGGAAATCTCCATAGACTCACGTTAACTACGCGATATTATTGTCGATACGCACGATCAACTGCACCAATGGAAACTGCAAATGCCATTGTTAAACGGCCGGGTCCCCATGGCATCCACCGACGCAAGGCCCATTGCTCTAACAACCGTTAATCCCACCGGGCGGCTAGAGTGATAGAGACAGGATTTCGGGTGACGCTCATGCGCACCACTGGGCGCTGTGCGAAGTATCTGCGGATATGGAGGCGGAGTGTGTTGCTAAGAGAGGTTTCAGAGGTTTCAGAAATTCCCATTAATCGATGCAAATCCTCACAATTCTTACACTGGTCTAAATTTTCGATCTTTATCCACGCAACAAGACCATCTTTGAACAGGATATATTATTAAATGGCGTAAACACCATGTTTCAAATATTTAGTGAAGAAAATTGGGCCAGGAGTATTGGGTATCACTCTTTAACGCAGAAACCTTCTCATCAAGCAAACTCTGAAAAAGTGACAAAATATGCACCAAAGATGTCAAAACCTTGCAGGGAAACCTGGTGCTTCTGATCAGCGAAACCAATAAGCGCCAACTTCAAGGTGGATATCAATCCGGCTATTCACCATCTGACCAAGCTTAGCAGATGATTCGGTTTCCCAGAAGGCGGACTGCACAGATATCATTCAAATGGAAAGATGAGGTTCATTGACTGAAAACATGCAGACTTTGCAAGCCAGTGGCATCGTCTCAGCCCAAAGTAAAGCTACATTTGGTGACAAAATAATATTGACAAAAGCCACATGCAATTATTGAACTAAAATTCGTACCTCTTTTGATTTACATATATTCTACATAGCTCTACTAACTCTACAGAAAATCTGCCTGGCTTAACATTCTATGGCAAAATGCTTGAATAATACTCGATTCTCGCTTTATTTTACACCCTGATCCAACTGCCAGTCCCGCTAATAACCCTTGATCTAGGTTTAGCTTTCGGTTTTTTCTTTCGGTTTTTTCTTTCGATTTTCTAATAACATCCCTCACAGTCAACACGATTTGCAGTACGCCAGGCCCATGAGCTCGCACCCGCCAAACTGAAGTCTGGAATCCAGCCAAAGAATGTTGTCCAGAACTTGTCCAGAGATGCAAGGGCTGCGCTTTCATGTGTATGAAAGAAGGTTCAAGTCGTAGCTACCATCAACCTGTGGACAGAAAGAAGCAAGAGGCTCGCAATGCCATTCGCAATATGATTTCATAGCAAATGACTTCTGCCTTCTATTCTACCAATGGTCCTTTGACCAGACTTAGAGAATGTCCAACGTTACAGGCTCGACTACCCCTTGTAATGGGGACATCCAAAAGGAACTTCCCTTGATACGTTTGAAGCACCTCTGAATGTGGAGAGCCTCTAAACATACAAGCTGCTGGGGGAAATCCCCACATGCTTCTCATCAACTGATTATAGATTAAAAATGGACTTTATTTTGTTCAAAAGACAGCCTTCACAAACCTTCACCTACCTTTAAATCACTATTGCTTTTAATAACTGATTTGAAATGCGATTTTTCTGTGTTGTTATCGTTGTTAATTCAGATAGTTTTTAGTATTTATTTCTACCTTGTTTAAAAGATATTTTTTAGGATAATCAGAAGCTTATTGAGCAGTGTCCTGGTTCTCACTCTCGATGTGACCACACCTCATGATTCCTTATACCTGGAATTACAGATAAGTTTATGATAATTTATGCTGTTGAAAGTCCCTTGTGACTCACACGCATTGACGCTTCTGCCCTCTTCGTTTATGCTGAAGAATTGTAAAATATCCATCGATTGAGATTCACTACATGTTGGTTGCATGTGCAGAATTGGAGTTGCCGGATGTTGTTTGATCTCTTTGTAGTCAAAACATTCTAGTGAAAGCTATCTTAGCAACACCGCAACGCTGGGTGTAGTTGAAAAAGCAAAAGCGGTTGTAATTGCAATTTTCGCGGGGTTAGACGACTGATGAACTCTGAATTAAAAAGAGTTAATGGCCACGAGGGCCATAAATATCGCTATTAACTAGGTTTTAAAAAAGTCCATTGTTATCCTAGAAGTAAACAGCTGCTGGATCGAAAATGCCTTCAAAGAAGTTGTGACAGAATAGAGCAGTAGACAAACTCCCCTAATTTGGCAACTATATGACAGTCACCTATTAGTAGCTTAGAATGGGTTCTCCATAATCACCAAAAAAGGAGCGAAATTAAGGGGTGGGTAAGGAAGGGGTCAGCCACTGTAAATTACACCCTAACGAGGCTATAAAACTGGGAGGGGACTATTGTAACTTCTACTATTGTCAACTGTACATAAAGTTCGTTCAGTTTATACAAGTTAACAAAATCCCTCTCTAAATCATTAAAATCAAGTTGCTTTGTAGAAATTCTTAAGAGTTGAATCAAAGGGCGACGGCAAAACACGATCAAAGCATCCAACAGCAGCAACATCAGCTTGAGAGCAAGGAAATATGTCGCAGTAAAATGGTTTGAGTTCGAGATAATTCAAAAACAGAGATCTTGATCTAGGGTTAAGTATTTGAACGTGGTCACTCACGTCAAACCTCAATGATGCGGTCTTTTGTAGCGAATGAGCAACCCTGCTGTCACATGCCATTGCGACCAGCTCGTTGAGTTTTGCTGACAGTTCAGCCACGTCGGAATCGACCTAGAATAACGTTTGTTGAAGATCAGAACAAAACAATAAAAGCAAGATCGAAGTGACAAGATGAACCATGGCAATATAGATATCAGCCTTGGATATATATTCCTTATGGCTAAAGCTTATTGTTGATATATATATCACTTTATTGCTTATATTCAATAAATCAAAAGCAACTGTATCAGGAAACTGATGTTCAGCTTTGAACAGTGACTTTTGGGCGGTTTGTAGCAGTTACGAGCTACCAATAACTTGGTTGATAGAAGAGGATCTTTGAAGACAAGTTGTTTTCCAGTTGTTTCTCAAGTCAGCCATGTTGTGGTTTTATGAGGCTCAGAAACCCGTTCCGCTTTCGCTTCTATGACAGTCCATGGAAGCAAACCAAGTCTAGGCACGTGTTACTAGCTCAAGCAGATAAGGCGATTGCCAGGATCAGAAACTTGCAGATCGAAGGAGATTAAATGATGACTAAATAGGATATATTCCTTAACAACAGACAAGCAAAGAAATGTGATACCACACTATCAACTTTAAGGTGGATTTAGATAGCTATGCTAAAGCAGTAGGCTAAGACTGAGATTATTGCTAGCCAAGTAAAAAAACATCTGCGATCCAGCGCCGTTACTTTTATATGAAAAACATCTTTGCAGCTTCTATTCTTTTCGATTTCAGAATTTAAAAACTCTTATCACAGAAGAATTTAAAAACTTTTATCACGGAAGTCCTGTTAAACAAGTCCAGACTTCAAAAGCAATATTCGCCCTTAACAACATTGATTGAATTTTTTGGCTAAATCTTTCTAAATTTTACATTAACAGAAAGAACCCTTTCCCAGCCACCGCCTTTGATTCTTGTGAAAATGGATACGAAATTCAACCGTTTTATCTCAATATTAATCTTAAATATCTGAAAAATGCCTCAGCTCACGGTTCGGTTAGAAATATTCTCTGTTAGCTACAATAGGTGCAGGAAACTTACATCAGTTCGTGGTTGTTGCTCGTCGTCGTGCACAGCCCTGATTCCAGTTTCTTCGTCATTCAGAGGCTCGGTGGAACTCTTGTTCTAGAAGCAAGCAAATATTTCAAAGCAAATAAGTTGACATAAAATTATTATCTTTATTGAAAGCGACACCTTTTACTGATAACGATAGCAATTATTGATATCTATATTCATTGTATTCTAATACCTAAATTCATTGGTTAACAAACCGTGAACCAGAGAGCATTTAAAACCATAAGCGAAAAATTCAATGATTTAATAAAGAATTCAACGATTCATGGGAGAACACCGAAATGTGTTATTTGTGGTTTATGAATACTGGAATACTAGTACTGGCATCTCAAATTTATGAAATTTTTGGGGAATTTGTCTTAACTAACTCTTTTGTTGCCTGCTTCCTCATCAGACAAAGAAAATGGCCTAAAACTGCTTTCACACAACCAAAATCTAGAGACATAAAAACCCGGATGAGGATGGGTGAACATCAAAAGGGTGATAAAATAAATCCTTTATTATCAGCTACGTGTTCTCATCCAAAACTAGGAAAATCTGACATTGCCTAAACTAGTCCGTTCTTGAAATATTTGGTATGGCACAGAGAGTTTTTGCACATTGAGATTTGAAGTAGGGTAGAAAAGGTCATTGTGTAACACCAAAAAGAGTGAGAAAAGTTTACAAGAAAAATGCAAGATAGGAACAACTTCCAACTGCTCTTATCAAAAGATACAGTTGCAGCAGAGACAAGGTCAGAACAAGTTGTAGAACAAGTCATGAAATAAAAATAACACAAAGAGAAAGTCATTATAAGTTACATAGCAGCAATTACTTGGATTAACGCAAAACATCCAGTAAACCTTTTTCTAGCCCTGCATCTTTACACGAAGAGGTAAACAGCCTTATTGCAAGTATTGTTGTATACTCAGTACACTTTGGCTATAGAGACTTGAGTACAAGGACCTTGGCAATAAAAAAATTGCGCCTTGTTTTGGTCTATAGTGTGTTTTTATGGCATAGTTTTAAATCCCAAGGCAATATTCTACGCTCTTGTAAATGAATAACAATGATTAAGTACTTTGTTTTGCGAGAGGAGGTTTAATAGAATAAATTAAATAGAAAAGAAAAGTTTGTAAGATCAGAATGTGCAGCAACGTGTTTGCTTCGTGCTTCAAAAAGATTCGGTAAACAACAAAGTTCATCAAATGCAGCTGCCTCTTCAGGCATTTCTACGGCATTTAACTAGCTTGGCGCCGATAACCGAACGATTTAAAAGTTATCTCTTCTCATCCGTGTCTAAGAAAAATTCTTTTGAGGACGAAACAACGATAAAGTGTCCTGAAGGCAATGCGAATCCGCAGTGGCCTATCTAATCTGTGAGTTATGAAGATATCACGGAAGAGTTGGTGTAGATATGAAGATGTGTATTCAAAGAACACCTCCCGCGCAATGACGTCATCAGCCAATCCTGCAAGCTTACATCTCCTTCAAATGAATTTCTTTGCGCAATTCAAGCTCTTTCGACAGCTTTGCAGCAGAAGAAGACGGAAGAGCAGAAGACAGATCCGTTTGGTTGGGTGGTCGACAAAACCTCATAAAATCAGTTGGCAATTGTCATGGCTCTTGTCAAAAGGCTTTTATTGATGATGGAAGTGTGTTAGAAAACACGTGGATTTTAAATCATCGCCGTTTTACCCTATCTGACTTTAACTGCTAGGTGCATTGAAAACTGCAATTTTGATTCTTTGTTTTAGGATAAAGATGCCTCCATTTATAGAGATTGGCTTTCAATAAGCAACAAAAGACATATGGGTACACCACCAGAATGTTGGAGAAACGCACTACCACCTCTCCCTCTGCTTCACTCCTTTACCAGTGCACCTGATATGAGCATCTAAAAGCAGTAATGATTCATGCCAACAAGCGTGCACTGAAAACAAGTCTACTGCACCTTATAAGTGGGGGAATATAGGCAATTCACTCAGTGGTGCATCAACTCAGAGCCTGTGAAAAGTGTACAAATGGGTGCAGATAGCAAAGATGAAGAACTCACAATTTCCCTGTCTTGTGATGGCATGTAGAATTTCAAATCCTCCAAATTGAACAGGGACCAGTGCGGCGAGGGTTGTCGTAGGATCAGTCTTGCTCCAACGACACTTTCCGGGTGGTCATCAAACTAGAAAAAGTAAAATCAACGTTAAGAGAGTAACGGAATCAAAACAATCAATTTACGTAGTTATCGTTGTAATACCCCGGACCCTACGTCTGATAGAAACCGTGAATTAGACGAACTGCTACGGAAATGCAAGTTAAGGCAGCTTTGCTCGGACACGATTTGCATTCCCCTGTACTTAATGCACCTTCAGTTGCACCCTGGTCAGGGAAATGGCCAACAATGTACTTCGGACAGCTACTTCAATTCATCCTTGCAGCAAATATCATGAGTTAACGCCAAAATACTAAACACCACAAAGCAATATGGAATCAGCAATTAAAAGTGTGAACTCTGTTTTTTAAAAGATGGTTTTAGCCTGAATTCTTAGTCTGAGTTAAGTAGCAGGAACGAAAAGTAGGAAAATGACAGGTTTTATAAAAAAGCAGATTTAGCAATGAGGAAATGTAGATGACTGGACAATCGTGATTTTGATGGGAACTCAACACAATAAGGTATAAATACTTGAACAGAATTACACACCGCAGCCTTAAAGTAAGAAACGAACTAGCGAACTGTTAAAGAAAGGCAGTCATTAAATTAATATTCAAATGAACAAAAAGAGAGTTACATGCAATATGATCTTTCACTTTATGATGCTAGTTTTGTCATTAGCTGCTTTATGGTTGTGAATGGCGTAATATTTACTGGCGAGAACTATGTCTGTTGGACACAACTTACTTTTCGGCTTAACGCAATTCTATCTTTTTCAATAGGCTTCCGTTAAAACTATCTTATAATTATCCCAAAACAGTAATGCGTGGAAAGTACACGCTTTTTTAAGCAAGACTTAACAGTATAGACAGGGAATTTACTGTAACAATCTAGCAAACTGGGTAACCGAAATTTTTGAAGTGGATTTGACTTCTATGATGGTTGGTCGTCAATTTAAGCCTTGGGCACATTCTCGAAAATTTGTTGTTGTCACGTGATCGATGACGTAATTACTCCCCGGTCAGTAAAATATTAATTACAACATTTTTTGAATCTGAGTACACCATTCGAAAGAACATGCAAAACTGAGTCAAAAATTATAAAACACTTATATTGTTTGACTTATTGTTTCGAAATTATAGATGTTTGAACTTTCTATGACGTCATCAAAATGGCCGCCACTGGATTTTGTAGAGAGCGTTTTTTCATCGTATGCACTCTATTAAAACAATTCTTAGCAACCAAATTGTTTTGTAAACATACAAGTTAGGTTTCAGTTATGCCGAGATAAGCTGCCCTCTAAGTTACCATCCTCTAACATCATAGTTTACAAAACTTAAGGCAACCATTCATCCATTGAGTCCCCACTGGACGAAAAGTCTGAAACTTCCCATTCACTTTCGTGTTCTTGAAGTGTCCGAGCCAGCAATGATTTCTTCTCTTGTCATTTTGCTATCCCCATCATAATCCATATATGTACTGGGCAATGCATCTCTTTGGTGTTGTTTTCTCTTCTTTGAAGTGTGTTTTTGGCTCTTAATTTTCATCATCACTCATCTCCGCATCGCCATCGTTGTCATAGTTGAGATTCTTGCCTGTTTTCTTTCTGTTGTTGAAAGTGAAGGAGGCAACTGCTTGCTTTTAAACCAGATCGGAACTAAAACCTGCTTTTCCTCGTCCCATTTCCAGCCGTGATTTTCAAAGCTAACTGTCTCAATGCTAACTTCACAACCGCGGACCCAGTGGAACACTTGGTAATTTGCTCGTCTGATGGCTTGCTCAACTGAATCTGGATCAGGAGGAATTGACGATGAAGACTTTGATTTCATTTCTCTATATAGTCGGATTCTCGTTTCTACATATGACTCGCCTACCTTGCCACTGTAAACAACTGTCCTGATGAACTCTTTTACGTTGTCAATTTTTTCAGACTCGAGACTCTGATCCTGACCAAAAGATTCTAGCATCTGGCATTTCGACGGACAACTTTTTGATGATTTTAACTTTTCCAGCCTTGTAGAAATAGGAAGTGGTGTCACATCCTGATATTGCATGTATTGCTGAAAGTGCTTGACAAAGATCATTTCCTAAAAGTTGGCAAATTACTCCTATGTCAGCATATTTATCATGGTCGTACTTGAAAAGCCACGTTTTACAAACAGAAAGCTTTGAATATGCCCATATGAGAAGGATCAGGACATCGGTATCTTTGGAGACAATAACTACGTCTGCTGCTTCCAATGACGCATGCAAAACAAAGCGGGTGTCCGCTTCTTCATGATTACAACGGTAAATCAGCTCACATCACTTTCTCTCCACTCTGTACGTGTTGTTACTTTCTATGACGATGAATGGCTGCTTTATCGTACCTCTAGCTTCTTCACTCATCATATGTTGTGCAATAAGCTTTATCAACTCTTCCTTATTTCCCTGATTCTGCAAAAATTCGTTCCAATTGATTCCTTTTGGCATATGTTGATCAAAACCTTCCAATTTGGTTCGCGTACCAGTTTCCTGTATGTGTCGTTAATCATCCCAACCAAGCACGGCAACGATTCTTCTGGTGGCTCCATAAACTGCAAAAGGGCAATCATCCACTCTCTGTATGTCTTCCTTGACTTGAGTGATCTCACTGCTGCCATCCCATCAATAAACCATGCAGCATTCTTAGGTGTGTTAGTTGTAGGACTCTTCGACTGTGCAATGAGGAAATTTCTCAATGAGGACTTGTCTGATTGTCGCAGTGTGCCTTCAGGAGTTGCGATGAACAAGGGAAACGTAGTGGAAATGGGACGAGGAAAAGCAGGTTTTAGTTCCGATCTGGTTTAAAAGCAAGCAGTTGCCTCCTTCACTTTCAACAACAGAAAGAAAACAGGCAAGAATCTCAACTATGACAACGATGGCGATGCGGAGATGAGTGATGATGAAATTAAGAGCCAAAAACACACTTCAAAGAAGAGAAAACAACACCAAAGAGATGCATTGCCCAGTACATATATGGATTATGATGGGGATAGCAAAATGACAAGAGAAGAAATCATTGCTGGCTCGGACACTTCAATAATAGATGAACACGAAAGTGAAGGGAAGTTTCAGACTTTTCGTCCAGTGGGGACTCAATGGATGAATGGTTGCCTTAAGTTTTTGTAAACTATGATGTTAGAGGATGGTAACTTAGAGGGCAGCTTATCTCGGCATAACTGAAACCTAACTTGTATGTTTACAAAACAATTTGGTTGCTAAGAATTGTTTTAATAGAGTGCATACGATGAAAAAACGCTCTCTACAAAATCCAGTGGCGGCCATTTTGATGACGTCATAGAAAGTTCAAACATCTATAATTTCGAAACAATAAGTCAAACAATATAAGTGTTTTATAATTTTTGACTCAGTTTTGCATGTTCTTTCGAATGGTGTACTCAGATTCAAAAAATGTTGTAATTAATATTTTACTGACCGGGGAGTAATTACGTCATCGATCACGTGACAACAACAAATTTTCGAGAATGTGCCCAAGGCTTAAATAGACGACCAACCATCATAGAAGTCAAATCCACTTCAAAAATTTCGGTTACCCAGTTTGCTAGATTGTTACAGTAAATTCCCTGTCTAGTAGGGCCAGGACGTGGCTTCTACGCAAACGCAACAACAACAACTACCAAGAGGAAAACATGGAGGTCGCGTTGTTCAAGGTGGACTTCAGTGAAGCATTTGAGAGCTGTAAAGCGGCGATCCTAAATGCTGATAGAAAGATATTAGCCATTGCAGGATGTGCTGTCGGCTCATACGCGGCGTACCAAGCTTTGGAGTACATAAGCATGTCCGGGAAGAGCGATAATCCATTACTGAAGAAGATGCACCAAAACGTCAGGAGTGTTTACAATTGTGGATACTTGATGAGACTCAGGCATTTTTATTCCAACCCGAACACGTATGTAGTAAATTTCGGCTCTTACGGCGTGCTGCCAAAGCCAGTGATGGAATTCAAAAGGAGTTTACAGGTAGTGTATCGGAGTGACCTGGTTTGGCTTCCCTAGCCGACAAGTTTGTTTTTACTACATAGACAGCGGCATAGCTTAGATTTCATTTCATTTTCATTTCACTTGTTTAAGGAGGGTAGCCCTTCAGCATAGCTGGTTTTCAAGAGGCCCTCCATTTACGAAACTTATAAATAAATATAAATAACTAAACTAACCTAATTACCATACAACTACAAAACCATGAATAACCCTATTAAAAACCTTATTAAAAACTGTTAAAAACCCCTTTAAAATACCTATAAGAACCCTACAACAATCTAAAATATGCATGTACAATATGAAAAATTTCCATGAAAAGGAAATAAACCCTATATCAATTTTTTAAATTATCTTAGGATTAATGTGCAAGTAAAAAACATACTATTATCACATTACTATTAAGAGCTTTTATATTGACAAAAGAAAAGATGAATATAGATCTACAGATCTTCACACAATACAGGGGCGGCTGGCAGGTAAAGTAAGTTGCTAATACTTGCAAGAAATTTTTTTTCAGGACCACACCCTTAAGATTGCCGGAAACGCCCTTTTAGCTGTTGAAAATTTTTGTTTCTATTGCAAATTCAAAATTCTTTTATTTTAATTGATGTAATTGAATTAAAAGCAACCAACAAAAAAAGATAGCTCTGGCTGATAAATTTTCTTAAAATATATATTAAGAATTCATGAAATTGATTTACAAAGCTGCTCAAAAAACTATTTGATGCTCCACAAGTATAATACTGCAAGATATTATTTAGTAAAACCCGCTATCTGACGAAAATATTTGACTAAAAAATAAAAGTTGTGTGCAAATGTGCATTACTTCCATTACTGCAAAAAAAATAATACATTCAGTCAGTAATCAACATCTTTCTCATTCTCAAACTGTAATTAACGCACACTGTATGTCTCTTCATTCGTCTGCTGCATGCGGCTTTTTTCCAAGAGGAGTAGTAAAGCCTCAGCGGCACTTGCCCCTTAAAAGCAGCCCCACTATTAATTTTCAAATTGTAATAGTGCGGCCGCCTCACTCTTCAGTTTTCACACCACAGCCTGAGTTTGGAATCTTTTAAAAACATTTCATTTATTTTTAAAAACTTCAATTGGATTTAACTCCATCTGGTGCTACTCTATTTATCACTGCGATATGCGTCAGTTCGTTGGTTCGTTCTTGCGTGCGGTATGTTGAAACGGCAGCTCTGATCCTGTGCTACTAACTTTCAAGAATTATTAGCACGGCGTTGTCATTTGCATATTTCACAACAGGCAATGCCTCGCAAACAAAGGCAAACACGACGCAGTTTCCATTGTTTCTCCAGATTTACTATTAAAACTGGCCGAGTATTAGCGTGGCCATACCTGAGGAGGGCTAGAATTTCAATGGAAAAGGAATGCGGTCAGCTCCTTTTACAGGATCAAGCTTTGGCGACAAATTTGCAATACGTCACGAAAATGGTTGTGTGTGATATTGCAGCAACCCAAAAATGCCAGGCTGGTCCGCATCATAATGAACAAACAAAGTCCGTCTCAAAGTTTTTGAGAGCAATTTTGGGCGTTATTTTGTATAATTCCTTTGGAAAAAAACTGCTAATAAAGTATTAGCATTATTAGCACTGTCAGCCGCCACTGACACAATATATAGTGAATTACTTAATGAAATCATGGTCCATCATGACACAAACAATGCACCATTCATTGCATTGCATCAGACATAAATGGCACCATTCTGTTGATGTAGGACCCACCACAGATACTGATGGCTTCTAGATAGCAATGGTGTTGCTTTACTGAGTACAGCTTTTCCCTCTGTGCCAAACAAATTGCTTTTTTGAGTAATGCATTTATGTACCAATGGGCAGATATTTGACTTTTTACCACTAGTATTACCATATCAAATATGGGAATCATACTTTTCTAGTACTTTTACTCCCTTGTTTTGCATTAAAAATGAGACTTATTGTATATTATTTATATATTATATTAATTATCATATTGCTGTCTAGAGTGCTCAACTTATTGGAGCGATTAGTTAGACTATAGTAAAAAAAATAGACTATAGTGGCACAGGTGTCATAATATTTATATATATATATATGTTTGATATATTAGATTGAAATGGAACTGTGCCCAGATGAATGGTTTTTTCTCAAGTTAAGGGAAAAGTGGGACAGAAGCTGCAGGGAGCTGGCAGATGCCATGGGATGTGATGCCCGCAACATAGCCTATGTGCATAATGTCACAGAAGCCATTAACTGTGTGATCAGGTCTACACCCTTAGGCCCAACAGATGCCATCTTGATCACCAATCACACATATGGAGCCATAAGAAATACAGTTGACTATTATACCTCAAAGGCTGGTGCAAGAATTGTGGTGGTAGATATTCCATTTCCAGTCAAGAGTGAAGAGAGTATCTGTGATTTGTATAGGAAAATTCTAAGTGAGAATACTGATATTAAGCTTGCCATTATTGACCACATCACAAGCTGCAGTGCTTTAGTAATGCCAGTTGAGAAGTTGGTCAAGATATGCAAGAAACACGGTGTGTTGACCCTCATTGATGGTGCGCATGCCCCAGGACAGTTGCCATTAGAAATCGAAAAAATTGAAGCTGACTTTTATGCAGGTAGGGAAAAATCATGTCTTGTCATATTTACAGGAATATGTAAAAATGGCCTTTTTGTACAGGAATTTATCATTTTGATTTTTAAGAGTATGAATAACCTAAACCTTGTTATCTACTAAAGGGGGTGACATCTTTTTAACAAATTTATGTGTTGACCTTTCATAGGCTAGCATAGCTATTATTTTAAAAATTTCTCAACTAAACTGTCATTTTTCATGTTTAGGCAATCTACATAAATGGCACTATGCACCAAGAGGATGTGGCTTTATTTGGGCAAAGACAGAATTTCTCTCCAACCTGGACCCAAGTCTAGTTTCTCATAATTACAACAAGGGCTTCAAGGACAAGTTTTACAAGCAAGGCACCGATGACTACACAAATTACTTGGCTGGTGGCTATGCTGCTAGCCAGTATTACCCATCAATTGGCGGACTGGTAATTCATTTTACTATCTCCTTAGGGCACCAACTAACTAAATGGGGAACTCCAGCACCATGTTTTATAATGATTGTCATACAAATGCATGTTTTATGGAATTTGAGTGCTTTCTAAAGTATTGAGTTCTCATCTCATCTCCTTATTTTTTTGCACAGTAGCACAACAAAGATCTTAATTCAATAACATATTAATGTGTGTCATTTTCAAGGTGAAAGCAACCAGATGCATGTAGGAAAAACAATGTTTTACCCCCTTCTAGGAACATCTTTATCAAACGATGGTTCCAATGAGGCAATGGGCAGCAAACCTTTTCAGAGAAACATGGGGAACAGAGGCACCATCGATTCCATCAACAATGCAGGCACCCTTCATGGAGATAGTCAAGATGCCTCAAGCCATCACACAGTACTATGGTGTCACAAGTGCTGGTGCAGAAGAATGCAAAGTTACCTTAATGAGAGAGCACAGTGTGTACATGATGGTTTCTGCTGTGAATGATGCCTTGTGGTGTAGAGTATCATGCCAGGTATTTAGCTCAAGAAGCGAGTATTACAAAGCTGCACAGGCAGTGAAGGATCTAGAAAGCATTATCATCGGAAAAGTTAATTGAATTGAAACTTTTTATCTGCTTGAAAAGCCAGTGAAGTAGTCTGTAAGGATGTTCATAACTATTAGCAAAAACTTGAATTGCTAGTCTTTTAAGCGTGGTTTTGTATATCTTTGTGTCCCAAAATAAGTGAGAATACTGCTTTAAAAGCACATCATTTTCCTTGGAATTAGCTCTGCCTACTCTAAAGAAAGAAAATATGACACAGCTTTGAGGTCATAGCTTTGAGGTTATTGATTTACAAATTAGAAGTAAGGCAGTATTTGTCACTTATTTGCATATAGTATTCAACAATCTTTTCCGCTATTTAAACAGTGTTTGGATTTATGATAAAATAGCCTAGATCATATATACTTTTGAAATATTTACCATCTACGATGTTTAGCACTAAATCATGGTAGTATTTATTTTCCAGTCCAGTAACATCATTTCAAGAACTACTTTTTCAGAATGCATTTTTGTCTTTTCTCTTCTTTAGCAATTGGTGCAAGATTTGCAACTAGAGTATCAATTGAGAATATTGTTAAGAACAGATACATTTTTTGCCTCACAACCATGTTCTGAAATATTCTAGATAAAATTGTGATTTTCCATTTTGACATTCTCCTTATACCAGAGAGTGTCTGCCCAAAGGTTTGGCTTTCTGTTAGTGTGATATTTAGTCCTTAAGAAAGACCTATTCGAGCTGACAAATCCTTTAACATAACCATAAAAACTGCCCTACTAGCAATTTCTTTCATAATCTTTCAGTCGCCCAATCAAAGCATGTTTGCTAGTGCAAAGCAAGTGTGTTTGACTCTACATGGAAACATGGCCTTGTCTGCTGTTTTTACAAATTCTGCTATTTGTCTTATAAAAGATTAAAGAATTTGCACAAAATGTAATAAAATACCTCATTAATTGTGAAATATGACTGGCTTCCTTCCTCGTGATAAGGGTTTTTCATCAAGGCAAAATCTTTCAATGCTGTAACCCAACTTATTTCACCACCTTGAAATAAGAGAACAGGCAAACTCTTAATGTTACACTTACATAATTCAACCTAGTGATTGAGTTTATGGCTCAACAAAAGGGGAAGACTGATTAAGACAGTCATCTAGCTCTTTTCATTTTAGAGACCTTCTTTAGAAGGACATAATTCTAGATGCACTTGGAGGGAATTAATGAGGATATTGCAAAAAGTGATCTAAAACTCACCTCTCTTAAAAAGTAGAAAAATTAAAAAATAAGTGAATCAAAAATTTCTTTCAAAAAAGAAATCCTAATTTTCAAGCTAATTCCCAAATTGGACCAATATTTATCTTGTCAAAGAACTATGAATAAAAAGGACTACATCTTGCTGATTAAAATGAAGTTCAATGATAAGAGCCTCACATTTTTGAAAAATAATGGCAACATATGTTTGTTATAACAATTTGTCCTTTATGTTAAAAATAAAACTCTAGTTTAAAAAGGGCAGCCTTTTGTTGCAGCTGGATAGCTTTCACCAAAAGTATCCAGCTTGTTCTACATTGAGATTAAAATCAAAACTCCTCCTTAGACTAAGCAAGCCAATTGTCTGTGACTGATAATCATTTAGGGCCAGACTTAAAATATAACACCCCTTTCAGTTTATGAAAGAAAACTCAACATATGACAGGGGATTTGTCTAAAACTGCTTTTAATCTGAATCTATTAAAATGTTAAAATGATTCTATTAGGTTCAGAATGACTCTTAATAGATTAAAGGAAAAAATTAAGGTGTTCATAGAGGTATTCATCTACTTTACAGAATGAATTGTCAACTCCATTCATTTTGTTATTTTTGGGAATCTTTTGAGCAACTATTTTTAGATTTCAAAAAAAACTTTCACCCCATCTGTTATATAACAACTCTTTTCTTTCAGTACTCTGTAGAAAAAAGTACTGCATATGGAAAATGGAAAGGTACTTGATCAAGTGGCAATTATTTGCAAGTTTTTAGATAAAAGTCAAAAATTGAATGCAAGAAAGTCAATTGCTGTGGTAACATTAATTAAAAGAAGGATAAACTACCTACTTTTACTTTTCAGCTTTAATCTGACAGATAAAGATGCCACATAATTATTTCTGAACTTGATGCATCCAATCTATAAAAAAAAGATTAGGACTAGTTCTTTGTCTATTTGCCAGAAATGTTTCATTTAGTCAAGAAAATGTATGACCAGGGTGGCAAGACGATGTGAATCATGCATGATAATTTGACACTCAGAGCTGCAAAGCAGTAACATGATTAACCAAAATAACCATTTCTTTGGTAAAGGGCTGTGACTGGTGCTATCAAACTAAATACCATTTAAAGTGACTTCTGGAGTCTAAAAACTCTAACCGGTATGGCAAAAAACAAGGCAACAACAATTATGATTGTTTTCTCCCTTTTCAATCCACAACAAGTGCTGTCCCAAAATTTTAGCTTTTGCTTCCAAGTTGTTAATTAATTTCATATCAAGCAGCAAAATGATGCTATAATATGAAGTGATTGACAACACAATTGCATAGTCTTAGGGGCTTACTGACACACATCTGCTATACACGCTTTTTTATAAGGAACCTACCACAAGGCCTAGTTCCAAAAGTTCCTTATCCCTAGACCTCAAGTCATTAGATTTTAGTACCAAAAGTTCCTTAGAAGTTCCTTAATTTTCACTGTACATCAATAAGCCTTAACACTTAATAGAGAGAGGGGCGAGATAGAATATGCGGAAACTACTCAATAAAGCACTTGACACACGAATAACAAACAATCTATGCGAGTATTGGTTGCAAATAAATGGAACGGGCTTTTTAGCTCTTGATGCTTGCAGTTATAAAAAAATTCAAATTGAAAAGTTCCTTAGGGATTTCATTTTAGTACTATAAGTTCTTTAAATATTTTGGCCTTCTACATGTAGGTTCCTTATAAAGTGGTTCCTTATAAAAAAAAATGTGTATAATGGCAAAGAAAGGTAAGACTCTTGCAGGTATTCCGAAAGTTGTGGTAGCTTTTCACAAATAAAGTAGTGATTTATGTACTAATACCAAAATAGAGTGGCATTGCCCTCTTGGTGCACCTGCAGGAATCTGTATGATTTGAATACATCTTACAAAATTGTAAATAAAAGTAGACTAGGCCTAGTGTTTTTTCAAAAACTGCGCAAAAATAACTTGCTGACAACTTTTCTTCAATTGTAAGCTGTTTCTGTTGTATGTTTAAGATGCATAGAATTCTTCACTTGCCTTTTAAGTAACGTGTAACTCTTCCTTTTTTTCTGAGCTTTTTCTTCGTAATAATAACTTTTTTTGCTGTGGTTAACATAGCCGCTTTCCAGTGTAGACATTACGAAATTATGAGCAAGATTTAAAAAAAGTTAGAACAAATCAGGAGGTGTTTCACAAGACCAATGTTGATTGTCCGAAGATTGCCCTCTTGGTTCACCCGTTGCATGCTCCAAGAATTTTGATTGGCTTTTAGAAATTTGCCGGGGTCAAGGTCATTTGTCTACATAATGGAGTTAGAAACAAGGGAGTAAGATGATACATTTTGAGAAAATGAAAACATTTCTTTGTGAATTAATCGAGGAAAATATTTGTTAAATTTATTTGGTTGGTTTTGAAAGATCAATTATTTACAAAATTTAATGAACTTGAAACTTGACCTTATGGTACACCACTAGGGCGACCGGCCTAAATTTTGTCCATCAAAACAATCAAGTGTTTATCTTGCTTGCACTAGGAAACTGTTTTGAATATTGACCTTGAGTTCTAAAGGGATATAAAGCATACATTTGGAAAGCTGCAGGTGATATTAACTTTTCTTAAACGTTGGTAACTGTTTTTTACACAGCTTCAAAATAAAAAGGTGCACCAAGAGGGCGACGCCACCCTAGTTTGGTTCTTAACTGGAGTATATATAATCTTCACACCTAATAATCTTACTATAACCTAGTTTAAGATACAATTGCTTCCAAACACCGTTTTCGCATACTTGACTAACTAACTATACGACCTAACAATAGAAGAGCCCAAATGAAAAGACGAACTCTTGCTGGGTACAAAGCTTTGTACTACAAATTGTATAGAATATATTATATAGAATGTTATAAATCTGCAGAGATAGGAAATTGTAATGACTCACCTTACATCCATCACCAACTGGCAATGTTACGTCGATAATAGAGCATCCACTATGAAACTCAACGTTAGGAGCCCCTACTTTCAGAAGAAAAGGCTTCTCAAATTTGCAAGGGATAAATGATTTTTCGTCTGACATCGCTAGGAAGTTGTCACAACAACGGACTCTCGCCTCCCTGTCAGTGTTTGCTTGCCTCGTTTTCATGACAGCTAGCCTCGTTCTATTCGGTCCTGTGAGACCGGGTGCCGGGTGGTTGGGGCTACAACAAAATGGGAAGGCTAGAAATGTAGCTTCTTGCATTGCATGCCGCTAAAACCTGCAAATTATTGGTGTTCCGAGGCTTCAAGACTTTGAATAGTCTTCCATTTTCATATGAAAATGGACTTTAAAGGTTGCAGACTTAAAAGAGCAGAAAAGTGAAGGCAATCCGTGAAATTGAAGCCATTCATGCTTTTTGCCGTGTGTCGCATATATGGCAATCAAGCACCTAAACCATTCGGCTTTCACGGTTTCAACAAACAGCCTCACCCAACTAGACAACACTATAAGAAGAAAGAAATCTTAAAATTTCTTAATTAGGCATTGTAAGAGAACGTAAAATTTCTTGAAAAGGCAACACTTGACAACTAACTGACAAAAAAGAGCATAGATAGCTCCAATTCTTCATTCTTTAGTAACTCTTGTTATAAAGGCTTGAATTATAATTATTGCAGCCGGAGGAAAGTTATAAGTTTTTCTTCACTCTGGCGTGTACGAACAAGCGAACAAATCATTCGCTTGTAGAAAGTAACCGGTTTAGATGAAACGGTTTCCAAGCAGAGATAAAAACGACAAAAGTAGGGAGTCGCCGAATGTTATTCAATTCAGAAAAAATTCGGTGAACAGGGCTGGGTGAGAACGATATTTGCCACGAAAAATCCAACAAAATATCTGGACGAGTTCGTACAAAATACATACAAAGATTGTTGAATTAAATATGTTAACTTTACTGGGGTTTTGGTTTGAAAAAACCAACCAACAATATGGTTAATATTTTCGCTGTACTGAATATGCAGAGAATATTGGTAATACTGAGAAGGGGTATATTCCAACATACGAGTAACAATCTGGCCACTGATTAGCAGTGAATTTGATAGTTGAGGCAGGCAGTGATGCCAAAGGACAGCAGGTTTTAATGACGGGACAGGGGATGCCATGGCTTCAACCGTTTAAAAACAGGGCGTAGTGATGGACAGCTTTCGTTTTTTGCAGGCCTTGGGCCATTTTTCGTACATCTACGTATAACGTTAAAAATGTGTTCTGAGGTTGGGTGAAGTTTTACATCTATGTTCTTTTAACAGATGTATTGTTAAAACTACCAAACTTTGAATTGGAAATTATAAACAAACCAGTAATAGGTGGTGGGAATTGGTTCACTTCCACACGAGTGTACCAGAGGGCCAGTCGACGTGTCAAGGAGACAAGGCCTAGTTCGACGCGGGGCTTCGTCGGGGCAATTGGACTATCACATGCATGTTGGAACGAAATAAACGACTTAAAAGTAACATCGGGAAATGACGGTCAATTCAAACACGAGAGGACAACACAACGTTAAAGAAGATTGTCAATGGTAAGCTCTGAGCACGCAAAGCGAAGTATGGCTTGGATGAATCCGAACACCATACAAGATTTACAATCAAATCTCATTCAACCATTAGGCGATGAAACAGATAATAAACAGTAATCTATAAAAGATTCAGTTGATTCACAACAAAAGAATATTGCAATTTAGATTTAGACATCTTTAACAGTAGAAGACGACTTGAACATTCAAGATCGTAAGAAGGCCTTGAATTGCGTACCAGTTTTCAATGGAGAACACTAGTGCGACGAATATGAATAACCATGATACCTTCAATTGCATTTCTCATATTTGGTTTTTTAAAACGGAACGATCTCATATTTGTTAAAATTGCAACGGACGAATTTGTGGGGACGTAAGAGCTAGCCATGGTTCAAATAATCAGAAGGGGTCTCTCCGATTGTGGTTCAAATTCAATTATACAGTGATCGTTGTTTTCAATTACAATTTCGATCGTCCCCCAACACTAGTATTCTTGGCAACATTTCATTAAAATAGAGTAAATTATATATGTCTTATAAATGAAAAGAAATATATTACGAAAAAGAAACGGCGTAATACCAGACTGAACTAACGGCGCAGTTCAAGCAAACATTGAACAGTTCCAGCCCTAATTCTTTGACAAGGAACACCTTCTTTGCTTAGGAAAATTGCCAGTCACTTGTACAAAAACTACTTTGCAGCTTTACCCCTTTCCAACCACAACTCTGCCCAAGTGAAATCCAAACACTTCATGTTTATTGAAGAATCAAGTTAGCAGTTTTCCCTGCTTTACTTGCCGTCTCGATTTCCAATTTTCTCGTCCCTTAGGGAACTATCCAAAATCTTAAAGCCCCCCCCCCCCCTTCCCAGACAATGCTAGGAAACCTCGTAGGAACGTGGTGATGCTGACGGGCAATAACAAAGAAGTTGTTCTCAACGATACTCGACTTCCAATTCTAGTCAACAAACAACGTATGCATGCCAAGTACAAAATTATTCCATTAACAAATGATTTCAAAAAGTGTACATGAAACCTGAAACTGAGAAATATATCTTAATAATTTTTTAACCGCTTCGGTTGTAATCATTACTACTTCATATTGTTACTTTTATACCACTGCTCATTCTTGCTAGGGGCCTGCGATGGCGCAAACCCTGAGCTGGCCACCGACAGAGATTCTTGCCCTGTCGCTACTGACATCATCGACTGAGTGCCACAGGTGACGGGCAGGTGCGTCACTGGGCACTGCGCAGCTGAGCCTTGGCTCCCCGGCTGCGGAGCCATGTTTTGATTCGTGTGCGTGTATGGAATGCTGGTGGTCGTGACCGGGTGTTGGTTCACAGACGCAAACCCCGGCTTGGCTTCCTTCGGGCCCGGCTGCGCCCCCCCGTCTTGCTGCCGCTTTATTTGACTGACGTCAGTCGCACTGTTCGCCGAGTAGTTGGTGCTTACGAGGCCGGCGCTGCTCTTCGGGCCATGCTGCGAGGCGAGCACCATCACCATCTGGTGCTGTTGGCTGAGCTTCAGCTGGTTCAGCGAAGGCCTTGCAACTTTCGCCTCGGTCTTCGTGTTCATCAGGGTGCTCTTAGTCCTTGTCCACGCCATTGAGTCGATTTGTTTCATCGTAAGTTCGTTTAGTTTCGAGTCGCCGCCGCTTATTTTTGTCGGTTTTTTCTCTGAATGCTCCCCCGGAAGGGACTCTGATGAAGACTGCCTCGCAGGAGGGTGCCCTGAACTTGAAGAATTCGAATGGTGCCAATCCTTGAGAAGGTCCGGCGTCGACCGACTATTGTCCATTGGTCTACCGCCATCTGGGTGGCATCGGCCAAAATCACCGACCGCCTGAGAGTGGGGACTTTCCCCTGAGACGACCGTTTTCTGTAATTGGCGGACCGCTTTGTCCATGAACGTGTCTCTCTCCTCTTTCATTCTTTTCGCAAACTCATATACTTCTCTCATTTGCCTGTTCACAAGAAAAAATAAGAAACATGGTGAAGTCCAGGACTCACCCTTGAGATATATAAATATCCGTTGGATACAATTTGGAAAAAGAAACTAGAACGGTGCATATTATGCGTACTAGAAGACGATTTCGCACACTCAACTCCTACGAGATCTTCATGGAATTGCCCCCTTAACAGAAAAAAATAGGGTAACCCACCAACATGAAAAAGTCATAGCCAAATACGCGTTGATAGATCAGGAAAACAAGATTCCGTTACTTTATAGAAGAGCCCTCCATCTGGTGGACTTCCAAGAAGCAGAAAATAAGTCGAGCTGGGTTTTTAAGGTAATGCTGGGGGGCTGACTGATTTATAAAATCTGGGATTTGCCGTGGATTGTTATGGAGGGGGAACAGAGCAAGCGACTGGCTAGCGAGTCAACTTTAATTGCAGCAGACAGGGAATGCATTGTTTCAGCAGACAGGGAGGTGCCCACGTGTATCAGCTCAAGGACCAAGAGAAGTCTGCTTAAAAAGCAGCAAAGGTCTCACGTACCTGGAAACAAGCTTCTTCCAATCATCACAGTTGCATAAGAAAGACCTCAAGGCACCAGCGTCGTCAACTGCTTTGTCAGCTAGAAACTCATTTACGACCTACAAAGACAAACAGAGTCTCAGTGCGAAAAAGCCAAGCAAACGCCTTAGCAAGCAAACGCCTTAGCAAGCAAACGCCTTAGCAAGCAAACGCCTTAGCAAGCAACGAATACTACCGAGCAACCGAATGACACTGTTGCGTACAAGCAGAAACACAAAGTTTGCTTCAAGCGTCTGTATTTTGAAAGGTATGTTTAGTCGTTTTTCATTTGTAGATCTCTAAAGTCTGAAAAGCGCCATATTATGATTCTTGGAATTTATATATCAACCAGTTATATTATGAAATCTTGTTAACCAAAACATTACTTTCATAATCCAATTTGAAGCTACAATTGAATTAAAAATCTCCTGATGTCTTATTCGTCACAGCATGTATGACGACGTTTAATCAAAATCGTTCATGCCGCCGCCATCTGCTGTAAAGCCCAATCTCCACTAGGCGGAAAATTGACGTGGCGGAAAAATTTCCTGCGATCTAATTGGCTAATTAAATTGTCACGGGGAAAATGCCGACTAGCGAAAAGTAGAAAGTGATCCTACTTTTCGCGGCGCGACAATTTTCCGCCTAGTGGAGATTGGGCTTAAGGCCTACTTTGTGTCCAGGCCTACTTTGCGTCCAGTAATAAACACAGTGCGCAATACTAACGCGGTCGAATTGCACTTCTTCGTGCGGCGGCCGAATGAGTTTCATCGCGTCGTTGTTGAGCAGATTCTCGAACGAACTCCACGGCGTGATTCCCGGTGAGTCCAGACAGCTGCTGGCAACGCTGCTCGTGTCGGATATGAGGTCAGGAGCCATCGTTTTGTCGTTGGCAACCTCCCCGTCGCAAGTGACCGTCGATGGCTCGCAAGCCTTGTCACCATAGTCAATAAACCCTCCTTTTCCAATGTCATTTACTGGCGACAAGCATTTGCGCGGACTTGCCACGGGCGAATCTTTTTTAGGCACCGTCCTAGCCTCGTCGACCTCTTCTCCGCTACCAACTCGGAACAGAGGCTGAGAAGGGCGGTTGTTCTTCGGCTCGTTCTGGGATTTAGTACTCGCCTGAGCTTGACTGGCAGGCCCCTTGTCAGCTAATTTCAAGGGTTTTTCTTGAACTGACTTTGACTTCTTCAAGACGGTTTTCTTCACTTCAATACTACCGGAGACCTGCTGTTGTTGCGACCCCTGCTGTTGCTGCTGCTGTTGTTGCTGCTGATGTTGCTGTTGTTGTGCATGGGAACTTTGATCTTCTATAGCAGGTTGGGGTTTGACGTTGTCGACCTTCTGTACAGCTTCCTTATCTTTTGGCATCTCGTCTGAATTTCTTCGACTTTCTTTTCCTGTTCCTTGTACGCTCTCTGCATGCTTCTGTGCCGATTCCCCGTTTTCTGCTACCTTGTCAGCAGTGGGTACTTTTGCGACTTGCTTCACAGAGAACCTCCCTGTTACTGACTTGTCCTCGTGACGCGACTGCTCGGTTGCTTCTTCGGCGGCCTGCGGCTCCTCGTGACGCGACTGCTCTGCACTTGCCTTCGTATCAGTTGCTTCAGATGACCTGCTTTCAGCTCGAACAAGCTTGACCTTGTTATAGTCACATGACACAGTCGCGTGAATCTCTGGAGACCTATCTCCGTTTCTATGAATCTCTGTTCTGACCGTCGCAGGCTCAAATTGAGCGACACTCGTTTGGTCTTGGCCTCTTTCCTCTGCAGTGCTTTCAACATTGTTCAACGTGCTACAGCCCTCCACCTCAGATGGAACTGCGTCCTGATTTGCTATCTTCGGCTTTGAGACTGCGAACCTTCCGAGCACCGATTTCTTGGCTTTCGTTTCGGCAGCAGACGACTCTGCGACACCCATGTTGCTTTTTTCGGTTTTCGAAGAATCATCCTCGGGTGGCGTTTTCGTTGTTTTGCTTGCCAATGGCGGATTCTCCTCGGCAGACAGCTTTTCCGCTTCGACGTTCGACGACTCTGATGACAGACTAGCTGATCTTTCTTTCCCTATACCAACATCTGCACTGACTTGTGAGGTTGCTTTGACATCATCTAGGCCCGATCTCAATTGACTGACTGCATTTTCTTCTTCGGGCTTAACTTGAGTGGCCTTTGAGCCTTCCGTTGAGCCTTTTGCATTTTCTTCAAGAATCATTTTCTCAGCCTCCTTTACAATTCGCTTTATCTGTTCGGTGAAAATCATGATGTTTTCTTGCCTAAGGTGTCCAGCCTCGATCTGAAAAATATTTTGCGCATATGTCGAGAGGCAAAAAACCACGAGGATAATCAACTTGTGTGGAAAATGGTAAGGGCAATACAGACCAACTGCACTTGTATTATAGAGCAGAATTAATCATAAAAAATTAGACCCTTCGTGCAGATAAAACCCATTCAAATGAATGAGCGAATCAACTCAATCAAATAAAATGAAAGTAAACCAAATCGAACATCACAACACAAATCAGGTACCGACGATCAGCAACAACACCAAAAATAAAAATCTCATATATTTCTAAAGGACAGCTAATAAAGACAGATGTCCAGCTCCAGCATTTCGAGAAAAAACAGTCACGTGAGTATCAAAAGACTTGACACCAAAGTAAGGCCTCTCAAACTACTCCAACGTAAGTTAATATCCAATAAACAATATACTTTACTATCTAAACTAACAATCCGACAGAGGGAAGAATAGAATGAGATTCGAACCATTTTTTCAGCAACTTCCTTCGGCTCGTCATCATGGATGCCGAACTTGAAAGTGATCTTCACGCCCTTGAACGTGTCGAACAAACAGACGGCAACATCGTCTTCAGTCGACACACTTTGCAGCGTCACCTTCGGCATTCGGTCCTTCTTCGCTTTCGCCTTTTCCTTTGGTCTTTGTTGGGCCTGGCCTTCAGATCGTGACACCTCGCTCGACACGCTGTCCAACGAGGAAAGCGAGGTTTGAGACATCGACTGGGGAATGGCCCCAGACGGGGGTCTTGGCATGGACTTCTCCGAGTGATCCGAGGCTCCACTCTCCTTGCGTGGAGTTCCGTTCTCGCTTTTCTGGAGAAAAAGGAGCGAGGTGTTTGACATGTTATACCCTTGCATGTTATAAATTAACTGATAACATAGAGATAGACATACAATTTAGATGAAAGGACAAAAGTAGAAAATCATAACAAGGAATATAATTGACAATACCATGACATCAGAAACAAAATATAAACAAAATTGAATAAATGAAAACATAAAAAATACAAGATTGTCTTAGAACGATGATGCGAAGTCCCCCGTGGCCCTGATCATAGTGGAGTTTTATAGCAATGGCCTCAGTAACAAACTATATCCAAACAACTAAACAGCAGGAGCATTCATAAACGAAACCGCGCACTCATACCATGGTTTCGGCTTCACTTATAGTGCCAAGATCCGACACAGAAGATTTCACGGCCCTCGGCCTGGAAGAGGGGGGAGCCGGCGCCCCTTCGCCGTCAAAAACCTGTCAAAACAAATGCGAATGAAGTAAGCAGGTATGACACGTGAACCGCACAACAGTGAGAAACAGCCAGCGGGAATTGCGAACGCAAACCTCGGATCATCACCACCTGCGACATCAGCTACCAGGAAAATCATCGAAGATAAAAATTCAATTGACAATCGTTTTTAAAGCAATACCGAATGTTTTGGAAAGGAATAACAAATGTTTTGGAAAACAACACAATGGACAAATAAACAAAAAAAGGTTCGAAACAAATCTGCATCGAAACCTGCATCTAGCTGCATCAAAAACTGAACATGTATAGAACAGTGCGTCGATAGATTCATGTGTTTAAAAATCTACTAAACAGAATAGAAATCGAATCCAAAACCAAAATCGAAACTAAGATAAAAAGCATCGTCAAAAGACAAGGTCCATAAACAGAATCGACAACTTTAAGATGATACAGGGAATGAAACAAAGTGGAAATCGAAGAGATTCCTTCGCATCAATTTCGGTACAAAAAGATGCGAAGAAAGTTTGAAGAATGAGAAAAAAATAACAAAACTCTGGTAAAAAGCTATATATAGACATCCATAGCCTATTTGCGAGAAAAAACATCGAGGCGAAGAGCAGCATATGGAAGAGCAGCATGTGGAAGAAATCAAAGGCAAACGGACGTGTTGCCCCTACGTATGTATGGAGTAGGGGTTAAAAGGGGATACCTGAATGTCTCCTTGGTTGAAAAGGTCATTCCCTGACAGGGACTTGTGCATGTTTTGCTGCTGCTCAAGGGTCTGCTGCGTTGCCGATGCTCCGTGCTGCGCACTGCCGACACTGCTGGTGCTGTCCGACCTCTGGTACACCGGCTCGCTGTTCGACGCGACGCCCATTCTCCGCTGGCCATCCTGCTGCTGCTGCTGGCCGTTGCTGGTCGCGGCCCCGTCAACGTCCGACGTCTCCGTGGCCTTGGGCTCGCCGGCCTTGTCCCATTCCTTGGTTAGCTTCATGATGCAAGCCCTCACGACTTTGGTGACCGACTTGACATCGTCTTCGTAGAGCAGCCCTTGCCGGACCTAGAATCAGACAGATGAGGTTGATCAGCCAGGACAGACTGACCGCCTTCTCACCTGAACACGAAACAGGTGAAAACCAATTAGTAGGCGGCATGGATTACCGTAGAGGACGATTAGGTTAGAAGAGGCAAACCCTGAAGAGATTCGTCAATCACACAACAAAGTGGACAGGAGCATTCAACCAAAAGCATTGTAAGCAGATCTAGAAAAGAGCGGTTTCACCCAAATCCTGTTTTTTCGGTGAAGATTTACCAAAAAATCGTGAACACAGAAACCACAAGATTACAGCGAATATAATTTTTCCTAAGCACAACAGAACAAACTGGAGATTAGTCAATGCAACTTACTGTTAAAAATCTGAAGATCTGCGGGTTAATTACACTCATGATTGGCTCATGATAAAGTTATAGGAATCAAAAGAGCCAGAAAAGGCGTCATTAAATGAAACATTTGCACAGAAACTTGAACAACATTAGCCACCAATTCAGAAAAAGCTGAGCTGAAAGAAATAAATACTGGCGCAAAACTGGTTTATAGATAAAGATGTCTTTCACTAGCAAACAAAGCACATTTGCTAAATAAAGCTATAATTTTGGAAACTTACAAACCTTCCTTGGGAACTCATTAACCAAAGCACTCGCAAAAAGTAATAGAATTCTAACGCAGTGACCATATATTTTCTAATACAGCCAAAATAACTAAGATTCCTACTGCGTAATCATAAACCTAATATTTGCTAAGAGAAGCCTTGTAATCAGTTGGCTCTTAGTCCCTTGGAATAGGTGTACTTTTGTCTCGATTGAGGACTTACGAAAGGTTTGCCAGAGACAAGTCTTGTGTCAAGTGGTTGGTCGACAGCTGGAGAAAACCAGAACTAGATCAAACCAATATTTCAAATATAAAAAGGTATAAGTCAATAGGTAAAAAGGTAGGGGCCATGTTGTGTTGAAATCCGTAAGAGATTCTTACCATTTCTTTGGCGATTTCTTCTGGGTCATCGTTGCCAGCCATAAACTCGAAGGCAATTGCTTCGTCACCCTTATGCAAGTCTCTTTTCTTGCGATCATCAAGATACAGTTGCATTGGTATTATCTGCGTGCCTTTCGGTATCTCATCAATAGGCTTTGCCAACTCAACCTTCATGCCAATCTCATCCTGGAAAAGCTCGTGCTCCAACAAGTTCTTGATTGTATACCTGCAATGAAAGTGAACCGCATGTAAAACGTCTGTGATTGGGCAGGCGCCAGTGAAATGCAGGTGAGATGCAGGAGAGATGCAGGTGAGATGCAGGAGAGATGCAGGAGAGATGCAGGAGAGATGCAGGAGAGATGCAGGAGAGATGCAGGAGAGATGCAGGAGAGATGCAGGAGAGATGCGGGGCCACTTCGCCGTGTTAGGACGGCGTGCCGACCAACAAACTTACCTTTTGTACACGAGACCTTTCTGAGCTAGGAATGAAAAACCCTCCTTATCATGCTTAAAGGTTGGCAAGAGGAGATCTAGGCAGGCCTAAACAATGCAGCTTATCTTGGAACGCTACCCTCGAAGTAACAAGTAATAACATTCTTTGCTGTGCTCCTCACCTCTGTTCTTTCCCTCTTTTAGTGCACTTTTCTATTACGTCACTGACAAGTGGTGATGTCACTCTTTTGATCGACTCTGGAGGAATGCCCTGAAGCACAAGGGAAATAATGTGACTGCGCATGTCAACTTATCACTTATCACGGCTGATCATGACGGAATCACATGTCACGGAAACACCTATGATGGGATCACCTATGATGGACTCACCTACATTGGAATCACCTACATTGGAATCACCTACATTGGAAACACCTACATTTGAAACACCTACATTGGAAACACCTACAAGGGAATCACCTAGGAAAGAACCACCTACGAAGGAATCACCTAGGAAGGAATCACCAGTTAACAAAACAAGCATTGACAAAGTCACTAGAACGCCAAACACCATGAGCACAATACCGAGCTGTCTGCAACTTAGGAAAAGCAACGAAATTAGAGTTTCCATCTCACTCGTAACAGCGAGGCGAGATGGAAAAGAGGATTATACACTTACACTTGTCACTCTACGGAAAATCTGCGCCGGATTTTCGCATTCCATGTACGGGTATTCCCCTGTTGCCATTTCCAACATGCACATCCCGAAGGCGTAGACGTCGACAGATTCGTCATACTTTTCCTCATACATCTCTGGTGCCATGAATTCGGGCGTTCCTATCAATCAAAACAACCATTTGTCTTATCAACTTAACTAAATGCAATGCGAAAAGTCGTTTGCACGGCAAATTAAACCTTTGTTCAATGTTATCAAAATTATATCCTCTCCAATCATACTTTACAAGTCTAAGATTGACCCTCTGAAAAATACTGGACAGACTGTGAATAGCATTCTGCGCTTCAAGACCAAAGGAAGGGATTGGCTGCCTTCTGGACGGTTAACAGTTCCACCCAAAACAGGTCGGTTGTGAAGCAGTTGTCCTTGAACCAGATGAGCCCTAATTGGAACTAGTCAGTGGATCTCTTAGTAAACAGACACAAAGGAATTTCAAATACGATGTGCATTATTCTGAACAAGTAAGACACACTAGCACTAACCAATGACACTTTTCGCGAAAGAAGCTTTCTTAAAAGTAGCTAGGCCTAAATCTCCAATCTTGATGAGTCCTGTTGTGCCATTTATGAAAATGTTGTCGCACTTCAGATCTCGATGAATAATAGCGGGCGTGCGCGTGTGTAGAAAATTCAGTCCTTTTAGGATTTGTTTACACCAATTCTTCAAAATCTTCTCTTTCACGAGCTTGAAGCGCTTCAGGTACCTGGAGTGAAAGACAATTTTGGCAATCATACAACAAAATATTTACAGCATGCGTAACACAAAAAACTGTCCCTGTTAGAGCACAAGAAAGGAGCCAAGATGGCTCGAAGAGGGGCAACAGAAGGGTGTGTTTAGAAACGTTTCGGCGTGAAACTGCTTCATCCACAAAGGTTCCGGCGGCCATTAATGTTGACGATGATCGATATGAGATGTATGATCGATATGATGAGACCCATTAGCAGAAAATGAATCAGGCTTCCTTTTAATACTTCGAAATTAGCCCCGTATTCGAAAGCGATTCGTTCATGGGAAATACCATGAACTTTATTTTCTAACCATTTTAAACCATCTTAAGCCATATTCTTTTTCGGGCATTAAAAACGTGGAACTCCCAGCAAAGTTTTAAGGAGTTACTTTCTCGTGAGATTCGCAGCTTGAACTGGATCAAAACAGATGCCTCAACATCTGAAAAGGGAGATTTCGGAGTATTTACTTAGAAGGGGCCGAGCGAAAGACCCGCAGAGTGCCTTGCAGCCTAGCGCACTGTGGGGGAGAAAGCTAAACGCTGGGGTCTATACAACGCAAGGCTGGTGCGAAACTAGTAGAAAGGGCCTTCACATTCTCCCACTCGCGAAATGGTTGGTAAAAGTGAAGCAAATGCTTGTCGTGCCCCACAGCAATGGACCACGTCGCCATCGATTATAAAAGAACATGCGGTTTAGCAAACCATTGGCCTGAACCCACGTTTCATGAATAATAAATGATAATAAATGCCTACAACAACAAAAGAAAACAATGTATTTGCATAATTATGCGGCGCTCCGTAAACAGAAACGACATTAATGCAGACTAAATATTAATTAGGCACACCAGCCTCCTATTGATTCCGACTGCACAGGCATTGTGGCCAAGGACAGATGTGGTCAGACAATGGGACATTGTTATAGAAGAAAACCAAGAAACGAATGTGAAAACAGGATTCCCAAACAGCCTGGTTATGGAAATAATGCCCGCTGATTTAACACAGCCAAAGTCTGGCCGTGAAAGGATTACTCAAAAAAACGATAGCCAAAGAAAGGATTCACTCAGAACACGGTCTTGGTATTCGACGAAGGAAAATTAATTGGAAAACTTTTATCGACAGGATTATAAAGGCAGGAGGCTTAACGAAATTGAGGGTGATTGGATAAAAAATTGATGAACGCAATTTACCGACGTGGTAGCAGTTGTCCTAACAATCAAAGCAATCATTCAAGGGCAGTGATCGTAGAATCATAGAGCGAATCATACAGCGAATCAAAGAGCGAATCATCTTGTCAAACGATGAATCATGCCATTAAATACAGGGTCTTAAAACTTCTTTCGGGTGCTTACGTTTTTAGTGTACCAGAAGTCATCAGTTCTGTGACCAAAATCAATTTTCGATCCTTTCCAACCTTCCCACATTGATTCTCCCAGTAGTCGTGGAATTTCACGATGTTAGGGTGCTGAAGAGTTTTCAACATTTCAGATTCTTCTTTAAATCTTCCCCGGTCTGCTTTCGACAATTTCCTGTCCTGAAAAATAGAAAAAGATATTGTTCAGCAACATCAGTTAAGCAAGGGGCATGCAAAACATTTCTCTATATATTTTTACGGGCTACGCCAAATAGCCTAAAACCTTGAAGAAAAAGGCGCATCGGCAATAAAAACACATCGATGTTTAATTCTCAATCGAAGTCCAAAGAAGAACCTGGATCCCCTCAAGTTGCTGATTTTGAAAGGTGTGAAAATACCCAGGGGCACTAGTATGTGTTCGGGGGGCAAGGGGGTAAAACAATGTAAATAGTGGAACGAAACAGCTTTGTTAAGGGCGTACCTGCCCCTGCTGCAGGCCCCTAGCTTAAACCCCAGATTGTTTTGAAAGTGTAGCACAAAGAGCACGATGGCGCATGCCCCCAATTGTCCGTAAATAACATTAAACGAAACAGAAAAAACAAATCTAGAACAAAAACAAACAAACAAACAAAGCGACGTTGGCCTAAGCAGAGGAATCTTGTGGTAAAGGACCTGCATTGTTAAACATTGGGGAAAGAGCAATCTGAACACATCTGCATATTTACTCTGCTCTATTGCTCAATCCATTGCTTTCTAGCCAAACCAATTTAGTGCAGGTTCGCAAGCATTGGCGCAAGCATTGTCTGCGGGAACAATTGTTACGAGATACAAGATATGCAAGCCGACAGCAGCAGCAGCATTGCCAACAGCCACATGAATTCGGCATTCCTCGCCCAAAAGATCAGGGTAATTCCAATTCTGACACACTATCTGCTTAAGCGATACCTGCCGTAATGTTCCACTGTGCTACACAAAGCAAGACGGATTTGCAGCTGGTTCTGCAGAATGTCGAATTCTCGACAGTTTACCCATCTCAATTTGGACGGCGGGCGTAAAGGGAAACAAGAGGGGAGGAGAGGGAGGAAAAAAGGGATAAGAGGGTAACGGGCAAGAAGAGAGAAACAGGTACGAAAAGAGAGGTGAAGAGAAAGCAAGGCCGTTTTTTACCTTAAACATTGGCGTATTCTCTGCAAAAACGTTTCAAAACTCCTAATTAGCTCTAGAACGTCTAACTGTAGCCCCGTTAATTTCTAACCAAACCCTTAGTTCGTAATAGAGACACTTCGTCTACATTGAAGAAGTTAAACCACTGCTTTCTCAGTACTTGGTTGGAAACGTCCAGAGATGAGCATGATAGGGCTTTTCTCAGCACAAATTACATTAAGCTGACCACCTTCCAAGATTAACGGCATTCTCTAGATTTCTAGATATCAATTTTTGTGACTTTCTGCGACCTCAGAATTCCCCTCGTCAAAGCAAATGGGCTCGTAGGCAAAATGAGGTGAGGTGTGATGTGTGATGTGTGTGGTTGGTCGTGCCTGGGATGAAATGAAAGAGGCCAATGGTTGGTTCAGGGTATGCCATCGATTGTTAGAAGCACACGAAAGTCTAAAGGGGGTCATCACACCCTCACCTAAAATAAAACTTTCATTCAGTTCATTGCAAAACAATTCACGGCCTTATGTGTTTTGAAAAGTGCAACAGAATCTTCAACTCCAAACGGGTATTTCTTACTTGACAACTGCCCTTGGTGTATTTTCTAAATATTACCGAAATTAACAGGCAGATGTTGGGAAATCAACAGGCAGATGTTGGGAAATCCACAGGCAAATGTTAGGTATAGAGAAAGCTACCGTTGACCTAGATCAAGAATGCATAACAAGAATAGCTTAGAATGCATAATTAGGGTGAGCGAGAACGAGGTTGTGACTTCAGGCAGGTCTGCAGTTCCTTTACCGACACCCCAACGGATTTTCTAGATTGCAACGACGAGGCCTCTTTTAACCTTCGTCTATGCCAGTATCGTTTCTAATCTCGTACCAAATAATGCCCCAAATTCAGCATGTAACTACAGAGATCAGGAAAGCCGACTACACTCCTTCTATAAAATCAATTTTCAAACCAATTGATCAAAACTAAAGTGAGATTGTGAATTCCTTCAATTTTTGCATTCTTATAAATTTCTTCCGATTAGTGGGATCGAGAATCTTGAAATCCGCGCATTCTTCAGATTGTTTCATTTTTAGTCGAGCCAATCAATCTGTAAATCTGGAATAACGAATGTTTTTGGTTCAGATTTTCTCGACTGAAACCCTCATATTGGGGGCAAATCAAGAACAACCGTACCCTATGAAAAGTCGTGGTGAAACCGCCTGAATAAGAAATGAGCGGTTCCAAAAATGACATGATGGTGTGCTATGCGGGTGAGGAGCTTTTGGTAGACATTTCTGAGAATGAACTTCGGGCTGGCCTACTTCACATTCCCGGCAGGCATCGTGTTTTGGGAATGCGTTTGTTTCTATACATCAGCAAGCCGCAGCATTTGCGATCGGAATTCGCAGCGCCATCATTTAATGCTCGTTTGAATTCCCCGACAAATCCTCACATGCAGCCTGGTATACCACAATAATCAGCCGAAAACTCGATTATTCGTCCAAACGTGAAACAAAAACAATCGACAGGAGAATAAACGGTTTTAGCTGTGAATTGATTACTCATTCAAAAACTCTCTCAAACATTGGGAGCTCTGTACTCGCGCAAACTGGGCTATAGAGCGTCTTTGAAGAGTTCTGAATCTGGGTTTAATCTGCCCTCTCAAATTGATAGCAAAAGGTCTCGTGATATGAAGCACCCTTCGCATTTTTCGGTGTCTTTGCATTACCTTCGATCAGATTCGAAATCGGCCTACGACCATGCTACCAAACTTTGCAGTGTTTTCGTAACACCCACGGTGCAAATTAAGAACTTTACTCCAATCACCTAATGAAGTCAAAGTGACAACAATGCGGTTTCCATGGCTTTCCCATTGAAACGGTTACTCATTCATTGTACCAAAAAACCTTCCACCAAAGCGCCTTCCAATAACAGCTAAATAAGCAGCATGAAGCAAATTCGCATACAGGCTGAGGTTTAAGGAGAGAGTGCTCCCTCTACACATTTATAGGGGTAGGTCACTTTAGTTAGCGGAGTCATCCGCACAAAGATGGAGAAGCACTCCTTTTTTACTTTTGACTTCCTTTGTAGCTTTGCGGGCAGAAGGTTTATTAATGATTGATCCTTTCTGGTGGGATGGGAGGTCAGCATCACGTGCTCATATTTCTAGCACTGGCACTAGCTTGTGGGATGTCACTTGGCACATCTGAGAAGCCTTTATCTCAATCGCTTAAAAATAACTTAAAAAACCTTAGGGGCCCCAAAAAATATAAACAATACAAAATAAAATACAAAATAAAAAAACCATTCCAAGAAAAAGAACCAAGATTTGCTTTATTGTTGATGTGAATTCATCCCAAAAAATGCTAGAAAAAGCCTTTACCTCTTGTCACAAAATAGCTTCATGAATAATTTATTTCCTTTGCTATCATATGATGGAATAGAAGAATAGTTGATGAAATCAAATCATTGATGAAATATTTTAGAACAAGTGCCAAAAAATAAACACAAACATTTATGTTTTCCTCTCTTTAAAAATTGCAAAAGAAATAATGCAAATTCATGAAACTGTTTTGAAGATAAATCTAATAACCAATGGGAATTTGGTTTCACAAGCCTCACCTGCAACTCGCACCAGGCAACTGCGACACCAGTCTCAGTGTCTAAACCTTTGTAGACAGTCTTAAAAGAGCCCCTGCCAATTTCTTCGGCAAACTTGAGGAACCTTCCATCAGGACTACTGTCAATGGCTTTTTCTTCAGCATCACCATCTATGTGTCTTTGGATCTCTCCCCTTTCAGCAGATTTTATAGCTAGTGGCTTTTCTTTAGTGCCTTCTGCTGTCAAGTCCTCCTTCTTATCAATCAGCAGATCTTCTTGTGTTGATGACTTGACTTCTTTAAGACCTTCATCTTTAAACTTTATGCCTCCATCTACAAAAAAATTGACCACTGTGTTTAGCAAAAGCAAGTATAAAATGATAAGATTTTAAAAGTGGTAGTTCACAACTAGTGTTTCAGCTTCAATAATAGAAAAGTTCAAGCTCACTCGAAAAAATATTTCTTAAAAATAGAAACTAAAAAAGGATCACAGCTTAGGCAAATCACAAAAATAGTGGATGGTCACTGTTGTTAAGGCTGATCAAAACTATAATCAATAAAGTCATTATTGTTCTGAAGCAACCATGAACTTTGTTACAAGTTTGGCAAAGCTTTCTAACAAAGGAAAAATGAAGCCAGAGGATTTCTTCAAGAGACACATTTTGATTTCCTACAGAGCTATAGACCTATTTTCATGGAAAAATAGATTAGTTACATAAGATGTAATAAAATACATATCAAAGTCACTCAAGGTTAAGATGTTTTGGAGGGACAAGAGATGAAGCTGAAGACTACAGTCCCAAAGGCCTTTCTAATATGATGTACCAATGGTAAAACTAATAAAAAAGTGAATACCAATTCAAAACCACAGTTATTTACAGGCAAACACTATTTTGAGCTTCTTTGGTTCTATTCTGTTGAAACGTTAAAAATATGCAGTAGGAACCTGTCAAAGGAACAACACGGATCTTTTAGGGTGGTTGTATAAACACTCATTCGAACACCAAAATTGTGTGTCTTCTGCAAATTTTATTGCAGGAGGGAAATATATATCTTGTTTGGTTCCTTTCAAAATTTATGAAAAACAAGGAAACTTCCAATGATGTTATTTTTACAAATTGTAAGTTAATTCTGTGAACACATGAGGAATCCATTCTTTAATTTCTTAGTGAAAAAACAGTTCAAGAAATATGCACTGTGCCAACAATATATTATCAGGATACTGCTGCAACAATTGCAGCTCTTCTGAAGAATAAAGTGTCTAAGTGTCAAATAAGTTGTCTTACCCTTTGTGGATGGGAATTCCCTGGAGGCTGACAGGCCAAGGGGGGAGGGTACTTAATTGGCCTTCTTGTGGAAGAATCAAAACATATAACAACCAGTTTGTGGGTTTCACTTATCAGTGGCAATATATATCTTTGATTCCTCATTGGGTAACAATCAGATCCCCACACCAAATGCAATCAAGATAGAAATGGGGGAATGTGAAAAGTAACAAAAAAAGGAAAATACTAGAAGCATCAGGGGGAAAAGCAGGCAAGGTGCTGTGATATTTATTTCAAAACAGTGACATTCAAAGTGATATCACAAGTAGAGTTTCTAACATGACAATTCTTCACTGGTATTTGGATTATAAATGTGGATTGTTTCCTTGTCCTCAAAACAGGGTATAAGCTTTCCCTTCCTGGGAACCAGGAAGTGGTAGGTTTTCCCTATGAGCCACCCAATTCGTTTAAGCAGAAGATACTTTTATGCTTTACTGCTTACAAGAAAATGCATGGAAGGCCTTTATAGATGCAGATATCCTATACTAACTTTTTGAACAAAAATAAACACTGCATGGTTGCCACAATATAACACATCCATGGTGCTCTATGCAAACAATAACATAATCCTAACACAAAGAATTTGCAAGACTACTTATTTTCATATTGCTTAAAAAATTTACAATACAATATTATAGAAACAATACAGCAATTTTTTACTAAGCAACATTGTGTGAGAAAGAGAATTTTTCAGTGCAAAGTACAACAAGGAAGGAATAGAGTTTCTGGAAGCGTTGCAGCCAAAAATATGAAACGGTGGTGTCGTTTTCGCACACTGGTAAACCGCATTTCCGGGTTTATAGTGTGAAGTTTATCTTATTCTTCCCAATCTTTTAGCCCAGAAAATAAAAAACTTTTGTTTACAATATCAAATATTTGCGTTGTTAGATAGAATCTAGAAACTAACCTGTCAAGGACTTTGGTACAGATGGAACATGTCCATTAACAATTGGCTTTGCAGTTTTTGTGTTATCCAATTTTTCAGCCATTTCCCACACTGATAGCATGGAGATGTTTTCGTTAGGACAGCGCCACCATTGGCGATACAACACTCAACTTCCAAAGGCAACCAAGCAATACAATCATGGTTCTTTTGACAGTTCTTAATTTGATTTGCGAAGAACTGTTATCGCTTGCCAAAACACGACTAACTGCCAGAATGTTCACCGATAAGTTCTAAATTGAAAAGAATTCGTAAAAAAGATGCGATTAAACTGCTTTCATAGCACAGAAATCAGGATCAATCAAAACGACGATACGTTCAATAAAACAGAGCAAGTATCGTTGCGATAAACCAGAGAACTATAACTATCCGGTGATCTTTAGCAATTTTGAGCCTATCTGTAAGGAACAGAACGAAAAGGAATTGCCAGGACAGATCCCTTGCAAAGAAGTTGACGTTATGGAGAGGCGCCAATTACCAACACTGGACTACAGGTCTCCTGAATCAACTTTTCAACTCACATGAAAATCCGAGGTGGATATGCCGGATATTCACAGTAAAATCCATCAATGTCCGTGTTTACGATTTAGTAGAAGCCCAAATTTCGCTATTCTTCCATCAAGTTTTGTGAATTCATTTAAGTGACAGAATAACTGCAATCTTTTCAAGAGCGCTGTAATCTATCACTAACTTTGTGGGTGAGTCCTGGTGTAGCTTGCGCTTTGACAAGAGTATAATTCTCCCAATGAATGAGAATGATTAAGAAGCTTGAAAGATGCAAGTTACCCGGCCACAAGGCTTATGTACCTCTACGCTCCCTTTCCTGTGTACTGTCTTTTCTCCACACAAAAAAGTTGTCTAAGTACGTAAAGATTCTTCAGCCGGAGCAACTCTGCAGTTGTTATCGATGAAGTGAGAAACGCATCCCAAATAAAAGAGAACTTAAATATTCAAATTAGCAGCAACCATCGCCAAGCTGATTTCATTAAATTCACTGCATCCACAGAGAGCCACGAATTCGCGGTGACGATGAAACTTAGGAACAAATCATATCGGGCCTAGCAGAAAAAACAGTAATAGTTGTTACGAGCTTCGTCGATCACTGACGATAACGGCCGTCTTCTCCCTAGCATGTATTAGTAGATGGCCAAGTATTTACAAGAAGCGAAATCTCAGCGAATATCCAACGAAGCTCTTGATACCAGAGGGCTTCAGTCTCAAGTATCTTGGCCCGATTCAACTGAACCTTCGCGCTTTCTCCCCACCATTACATTCTCGATCATTGCGAAACTCAGTGACTGGGTTCAAACGGGCAGAGCACACGCACTAGTGGATAATAATATATGCACGCATAAATTAAGACGTGTCTGCCTGTCACGTGACAAGGACCCCGCGTGATCTGGTCTGAAGTGTCCAGAATATTTAATGTGAATTTTGTAGGGCTAGGATAATCATAATAACTAAAGTCAGCTGTCGAATGCCTGATTTGATGGTCAGGGTATTACACCTAGTCTGAATTTTTAGCTTTTCTGCCGCGTTTATGTTATTTGATATTTCATAGATTTGTCAGCCAACTCATAAATTTTGGTCAAGAAGGTAAGAATTACGCGGAGATAAAAGCCTTGTTTGCTTGAGCCACAAGCTATAGACAGCGTGAATACCAACATTAACCCGTGATGACAATAGATACAACGCTGATTTGTTGGACTTTGAGTGTGATGGCAATCAGGGTTGATTCAACGGCAATTCCAGCTGAAAACTGAACGTGGCTAGAGGCAAACTGGAAACCTAACGTTATTAAAGAATAGTTGGCAAGTGGCTACACATCAAGCTACTGCAAGGAGTGGTTGCACAAACGGTGGGGGGCTAACAATCTTCGATATGCTTCTTCATTCCTCATTCTTACTTAGCAAAGCTTTCTGATTTCATACCAGTGGATTTGGCAATAGTGATCTATGTATTCGTATTCTCTTTATAATTTTGACAATCTCTACCAAGGTTTCACAAGCGTCAATTAAAACATTAAGAGGCAAAAATTCCCTCTGGTTCATCATTGTCAAGCCATTGATAATCTTGATTGTGGAATTCTAGGTCTTTCAGCCCAGTAGACTATCTTGCTGCCCTGGCAGCGAGGGATACTTCTATCAATTGCAATTACGCCCTCGTCCTGGTATGATCTAACTTCCATGACAGCGTTGCATGAATCTTCACTGGATTGTGAGCTTTGAACTTGCCCAACACGAAATGAATGCAGCTCAGTAAATCCATCCCGAACCGGGCACCAGTTACAAACATTAAACTTACAAAATGCACCCAATGTTCTAATTGCAGGACATGCCAGTGCTTGCTTGAGAAAGATGAAACTAAAACCGAAGCAGCTGTTTGAAAAAAGTTGATTTTAATCTAATACTTGTTTTGTGCATAACTGGGCCTGCGTCCGGTTCGTCGTGGATACGCGGTGTTCGCTTAAGAAGGCTGGAAACCAGGCAGCCTGACAAGTCATTCAGTGGTGGCGCCAGAGGGGGGGCAGGGGGGGCTACAGCCCCCCCGTCGGAGGAGGCTAGCCCCTCCGTCGGAAGATAAATTATGCTTGAATTTTTTTTGTCGGAGCGAATTTTTTAAGTTTTGGCGGAAATAGAAATTTCTAAAAGGACTGTTATCAGAATTCAGGAAGCTCATCCCAAAACAACTCATCGACACATCAATTTCATGGTAAATAATAATCTGTTATAAGAAGTTTGAATTGGTTGTTTAGATGTTCAGTACCAGGTGTTTTCCGCATGCTGTTAAATTTGATCTTATGTTATGGATAGTGCAGTTCGTCCAAATCTTGCTTGCTATAACCAACCTACAACATCGGAATATTTTTGTGCGATAGCGATATGGCAACAAATGTTACCCGTTTCAGTGTTAGATGTAGTATATGTAATGACGTATTTAACAATGATTACGCTGCCCGCCACACGAAGTCCAAGCACAAAGATTTGGCTGCAATGGGAAGGACTGCTCCTACGACGGCAATAGTTGAAACGGACTCGCAGCAGAGAAAAATAAAAACATTTTTTCAATCAAAAGGCGGTACTTTTCCAAAGAAACGAAAGGTTAATGATTTTGAAACTGAAAGAACAACAGAAGACCCCGAAGAACAAGAAGTTGAAATTTCGAAAATTCAAGACGAAGAGCAAATCGAACGTGGTATGTTATACGTTTTAATATTTAAGTCCTTTTAATACGAGGAAAAACACTTAGCAAAGGGCTTCAGCCATAAAAACAATCAAACTCATTTACGTAGTAGCTAAGCCATTTTACCCCATCCCAACCATACATATTTGTAGTGTTTTGCTTCTACGTACACGTTTTTTTATTTATAAGAAACTTGACTCAAGCCCAGAGTACTAATAGTTTCCAAATTTCTTATTTTTTACTATTTTTAAGGGAAACCATCTATTACTATTTACGATAAATCCTTCTAGTTTTTTTTATAAACAAGTTCCTTATTAAGAAAAAAACGTGTATTTTTATAGGAAACCTAGCTCTCCAGAAATTAAAAGTTTCTTATTTTCGGACCTATATAATATGGGATTTCACTGCGACTGCGACATATTTAAACAAATATACCTGGCTATGACTGGATGAGGAATAAACCTTGTTAGACGTATAAATTTCTTCGTTTTATTTACAAATAAAAATAATTTTTTGGATGATTTTGATATTAAGAGTCACAAAAGATTGATTAGTAAAAATGCCTTTTTGTCCATCTCCCAGGAGATATTATAATCTTTTTCACACATGTAAAACAGGGTAGTAAATCATTTGTTTAAACTTCCAGGTACAACTTCTAGCTTGGACCCCGAAGTCACGAATGTAGATGCTGACAACTACGTCACCATTTCGGAAGCCGAACAGTCGATGTCGGACATTGTGGAAGCAGCAAATGAAAGCGACAGCAACGAGGATATCGAGGAAAATTTGGAACAGTTGGAACTCGAGTTGGAAGATGAAGTTGATCCTGCAGGATTATCAGCCGAAGGTATACTAACTAGCTATCAGATATAATCGTAACTCTCCATTAACCAGCGGCGTAGGGGGGTACTAAAAAGTGGAAGGGCGCGTGAAAAAAGGGCACCTTGGTATGTAATTAAGACGAAGGCAAACCCTGCTAGAAGGGCACGGGGGCATGCTCGCCCGGAAAAGTTTTGCATATAAGCAGCCACTTTGGCTCCCATAGCCTCTTTCGCACTAAAGCTCAAAGAAAAGTCTAAAACAATGAAAAGAGGCACTTCTCAGATATAAAATAGGGCACTGCCAAGAACTTAACAGGAAAAAAGTTTGCAAAGTGTGATGGATAATTTTTTTCGTTTTAGCACTTCAAGGAGATTCGAGAGGACCGCAACTTACACTATCCGTCGCTGGCCCCAAGGACATATCCTCAACCAAAGACGGCGGACCTGTGCAGCCTCGTAATATTTCCTTCCCTACACATTTGATTGGCAATCAGCATCGCGCATTCACACCTTTGCTGTATGAAAAGTATCCCTGGATTGAGTATTCGCAAATGGAGGATGCCATCTTCTGTTTCCACTGTCGTAATTTTTCAGAGAATCGGAAGGATCCAGCGTTTGTTAGTCAAGGCTTGCGCAATTGGAAAAGATGCTATGGCACCAAAGTGAATGATAACAAACTCTTGCAACATCAAACCAGCCATCTTCATGCCCAAAGTGTAGCTGCTAAAGCGCACTATGAAAACGTTAAGTCTGGAAATTTTCAGACCATTGCCACACTTCATGATGCCGCTTATTCGAAACTGGTTAAAGACAACAGGCATTACATGCGAGTGATTTGCGAAGTCCTGCTTCTCACTGCTCAGCGGAAGATTGCCCAACGTGAGACTGGAGGTTCATTTCGTGTTGCCGATATAAATAAAGAAGCTCTAGACTATGGACCTTCTTGTGGTAATTTTCTTGCGATACTTGGTCTTCTTGCAAGGCATGACCCAGTTGTTGCTGACAAAATCCGCACTGGCCCGAAAAATGCAAAGTATACTCACCACAGCGTACAGAATGCCATCTTAGACATTATGAAAGACATGGTTCTTGAGCAAATAAAAAGTGAGCTCAATAAGGCTCAGTATTTTACCGTCCTTTCAGATGAGTCTAAAGATAGAAGCAAAAAAGAGCAGCTTGTTGTTGCAGTCCGTTACTGCTACGAGAATGCCATACATGAGGAATTTATTGGCATTGCTGAGGCGCAAAGTTTAGATGCAGATGGTCTTTCAGACACAATAATTGAACGATTGCAACGCATCGAAGCCAACATGAAAGCATGCGTGGGGCAAGGCTACGATGGAGCTTCTGTTGTTTCTGGTCACCTGAATGGCGTTCAAAGGAAACTTCCTCTGAAAACCGGTGCTGAAATGGCTTACTACGTCCATTGCTTTTGTCATCGATTGAACCTTGTGATCGTCGATGTTGTGAAATCAATCAGTTGTGTGGCAGACATGATATCGCTATTCAGAAGCCTGCATTCTTTTCTGAGCAGCAGCACCGTTCATGTACGATGGGTAAAGGTCCAAGAGGATCACAAGGTTCATGTGATGGAAATTGGAAAAGTTTCTGACACGAGATGGTCTTGCCAGGCGAAGCAATTCAATGTTTTCTGGGAGCGGTTGGATATCTTGGTGGAAGTCCTGCAGGATGTGATTGACACAGATACGAACCCCGGTCGCAGAACAGAAGCTACTGGTTATCTTCTGCAGATTGACAGGAAATTTGTGAGATACCTGTTTGCCATCCGACACGTCTTGAACAAAGCCAAATTTGCGTCTGACATGTTGCAGAAACCCTCCAATGATTTGAGTCAAGCCATTGATCTCATTGCAACATTGAAAGATGAACTGGATGACTGTCAAAGCAGGGATAAGATTCAAGAGTTCTGGATACTGCCGAAGAAGCAGCGGATCGCTTGGAATTGCCGGAAAGAAAAAAGACCACCAAGAAAGAGGGCAACGCCTGCTTCTCTTCGAGAGTTTGTTGTGGAAGCATCTTCAGAGCCTCAAGTAGCAAGCGGGTTTGATGGCTACGTACAAAATGTCAAAGAAATACTAAACAGAACAACTGCAGAACTTTGCAAGCGGTTTGACGAAAAAAACATAAAGATCATGAAAGGCATAACTGCATTGGCCCCCAAGTCGAAAAGCTACTTGGACCCAACAACTCTTGTCAATTTTGCTGAGCTTTTTCAGTCTGAAATTGGTGCACTACGAGTGAAATTGCCACATTTAAATATATGCTCTCAAGAAAAGAAGAAAAACACCGCCCAAGCACACTTCTGCAACTAGAGGCACACTTGGAAAAGCTAAATGAAGCTTTCTTTGAGCTGCACCGGCTTGTATCCATCGCATGCACTTTGCCAGTCTCTTCAGCCGAATGTGAACGCAGCTTCAGCTCTATGCGCCTCATCAAGAGTGATCTGCGCTCACTTATGAAGGACGAGCGTCTAGACAGTCTGATGATGCTAGGTATTCATCGTGCCCGTGGAAGTGCTCTTGACTTGGACTCAGTAGTAGACAGATTTAAGGCTAAGTTCCCGAAGAGTAGAATTGCTCTGTGAAACAATTTTGATTCTTGGACTTGAATTTTCGATATGTAGAAGTGCGTATTCCACCGCTTAGGTCTGTTCCTATAAAGTTACGTTGTGTTCCAGTTTTCCTTAAGTTCAGTTGGTTGCTTTTTATTTAAATTCATACTTTCCAAAGATAGGCCCTACTTGAATTGGCAACGTTTGATGAGTTGTAAAGATTTAGAGTAGTTTTAAGCTTATCTAGAGGCAGCTTTCAAAAAAAATTTCCAGGGACGCCGGAGAAGGGGGGCGCGGGGGGGCAAGCGCCCCTCCTGCCCTTTGCTAGGAGGGGCAAGGGAGGGGGCAAACGTGCCCTTAGTAATATGTCAAAAAACGTAGTAAAAAACACGATTACACCATTTTGATAGCATTTTTAGCCAATCTAATGGGTGTAGCCACCAAAATTTTCCCGGGGGAGTACCCCCGGACCCCCCGAATTTTCGGCTCGCAACGCTCGCCTTCGGTCTCCAGTACCCTTACAATTCCTTGTCGCCCCCTAGCCCTATCGTTCTCTAAAAAAATTAGCCCCTCCGTCGGAAGTGCTAGCCCCTTTGTCGGAGGAAACCTAGCGCCACCACTGAAGTCATTGAGTTGTTTTACAATCAATTTGGACTTTTTGCAAGTGACCCGATACCAGTAACCGAGTTATCAATTGAATGCCGGTCGTTCTCGGCCTTAAAACAAAACAAATGACGAAGACAATCGAAACCTCAATTCAAACACTTCATACGTCTCAAATTTCCCTTCACTTCAAAGGCATTTTCGAACTTGTCGGCTAGCCTTTCCTAAAGCGCCTCCGCAGTAACCTGTTGAGTAAGGATCATATTACTGTGCGCAACCAGGCTTCTAGGCATTAACAGACTTCGAAAACCTGTGATTTTCATGCAAAATTAATTTTCAGCTGTAGCCAGTGCCAAGTGTTAAGCTCATTTCATTCCGGAAAAACAGAAACCAAAGAACTGGCAAATCATGAAACTCATTTTTGTCAAAATAAAAGCTTTTTCATCTTCTATTTTTTCTCTTTAATCCTTTTCTCTTTAATCCTTTTCTCTTTAATCCTTTTCTCTTTAATCCTTTTCTCTTTCCTCGTTTATCAAGCAAAGTACGAGCCCCTAACGAGCGGTTCGCTCAAAACTCTGATTTTTACACTCGTAATGCCCCGAATTGAGTACTCACGTTAAAGGGATCAATGAGAAACTAAAGACGGTCCCCCTGGAAAACTGAAGAGCAAATAACCAGTTTCAATCTCAGGGGCTGAAGGTGGCGATGGGGGTCAAGGATGACGCCCTTCCTTGGTGAGTAAGTGCAGTCCGTCCGAGTCTTCAGCTAATTGCTTGTGGACAATTCGACGGCTATTGGACGAGCAAATCAGCATTGAAATGAATCACGGATAATGAGGAAGAGTATTACTAAAACGGGCGTAATTGCAGCCCCCTGATGTCGTGTTTGGCGACAAAACGCGAGCAAAACTTCCAGGCTTCGGGTTGGCAGACGCGCCATGATTGTTATGCACCCTCATGCATTATTGCAATGAACACAAACTGTGGTGCTAGCGTCCAAACAAATCCAGAAACACCTCTACCAGTCTAACTTAGCCTTACAGGTAATTAAATTCATCTTAATCAGGTTTTTAGAAAACTTTCATAGTTGATTTGTTCAACAATTAAAGCGCGGTCCATATGGCATTCTCTGAGTGAGGCTGGGGATTCATTGTTGTTGTTGTTGCTGTTGTGAAGACCGTCACCACATCTAACGCCTTGAACAACTGAATTGTCATTATATAACAGCCAAATTTCAAAATTATGTTATACTGTTGGGGAACCCCTCTTCTCTTTGGGCCTTGGGTATGCTTATCTCTTGTCTTTTCACCCTCTAGGTTGTTCAACAGGACAAAATTAAGCACGTGAATGCATTTTAGAATCGCTTTTGTTTTATTAATGTACGCAGTGGTATAATTGAGCAGTTATTAGACGTTAAAAGGAGAAAATCTTGAAAGGAATTTAAAAAGTCTCTGTCATTAGCAACAGCAACAACTGAAATGTACACTAAATAAAAACAATGTGCTTTGCTTCTGTCTTGCTTTGCTTTTCCATTTTCCTTAAAATTACGTATGATACACATCTTTAAGTGACAGACTGTGGAATCTAGTTTAAATGAAAATCTCCTTCATGCACACACCTTCAGGGGGGTTGTTAGCTCTGTGGTGTCATAAAGTAGAAGCTCAAGAAACAACAGAAAACTGTTCATCAATCAATAGTGAAGGGCAGTCTCACCTTTTCATGATCTCCCAACAGGACTGGTCTTGATGTCAATTTCCTCGAATTTGACTTAGAAAAGGTTGTCAATTGACCTACTTTTGTCATCATTTTGAGAGGTTTAAGTCTTATAAGGACTTTGTACCATTACCTTTCACAATCACAAACTTGTTCTTTCCATTCTCCGTAGCAATTCTATACTCCCCCTTTAAAGTCGGTTAATTTTTATATATAACCATGATCTCCTTCATTTTGATGACTTTTCATGACCATCAAAGCTTCTATTTGAAGAATTCCACAAAAATTAAGGCCCTGGCTGGTGTCTTTTATGCTGAATTTATAACCTAACACAATACATCTTACCAATGTTTACCAAGTGCATATGGCAGAACGAGGTCGCAATAAATCGACACAGCATTCTACCCCATCCTGCCCTCCAGTGTTTTCATGGCCCTCGGCAGACGGACACACTTGCATTTTCAGCAGCAAGAAACGTCGCTCAAGCTGTTCAGCTGAGACTGCTCGCAAATAATCGCCAACAAAGCAGCAAGGGATGGTGGGAAAATCTCCACAATCTTGTAGGGCCCTTTACAGTCGGTAACAAGATTAAGGATGGCGCAATTCCGCGCACAGAAGTCAATGAAGCAGTAATTAGAATTTTACCTCGAAACGTCTTGGGGTTGCTGATATGTTTCCGTGTGTAATAATTGTAATTGTAAACACAAACCATCAAAGTAAATGCAGATCTAAACCCACATCATCAAATTATCCCGGGCTGACTGAAATCGCAAAGAGACAAAGCATGCCTGTTAGAGTACGTACCAAAAGCAACTCAAAACAACCGATTATGAAGCGACATATCACACAAGTCTTATCGGCAATGTACTAAAGAGCAAGATTTTTTATCAAGTCTTTATCCTTGGCTACGTCATAAGAAAGCTATCTCCTATTTCCTTGTTATTATGAGAAGCCACCCTTCAGTCGTCAATGATAACAGTTAATCATCGAAAAGAAAAATTAGTAAGTTATGAACCGGAAGGCAGTTACATAACTTGTTGGCCGATAACACGGTCTTGGCGAGCTGAGACCCTTAAAGGGAATCATAAACGGAATGCAATCTTGTTTAAGTTTGAGAACAGGCAGGAGGGAAGACGGGATCCCCGCCAGCATCCTTGCTCAATTTTTTGTGTAATTGAAAGCTTGTTTTTCGTAGAAGGGGCTATCGACAACCATATCCTTAGTCTATAGTTACAGTTCGTCCAACGCTTTAAGAAGGTTAGCTTTAACGAGCGAGTTTTGGCTAGGACTAACGTCAAGAACATTCATCTACTATGTCAACTGGTTTTTCGATTGATTCTTCGAGTGTCTGATCCCCACAGTCGCTTTCAAAGTGATTCACCCCGTGAACACAGGAAAAGCAGTCATTACGAACCTTCCTGCCATTCAGACGGGCAGAGACGGGGAGAGAAATGGATGGAAAGAAACGGGTAACACTTCTCTTCGCATCACGAATAAACAAGTACATACCCCCGTGTAATTTCAAAGATTAATATCCTTGGCGTTGATTCAAATATACATGCTCCTCCGTACATTTCCTTTTCCTCGTTACAGCTTCCTCTAAGAATAGATTCCTCGTCGCCTCGTTCAGAACTTTTCAGAATCGCATTGACGCCGCTGACTACACTACGTACCCTACACTGCATCGCCATCAAGTAATCCTAGTAACTATGTAAAAAATTGATATCCTTAGACCGTAAGTCCTCGAATAAGCCCCCTGGGGGCTCATTTATTTTTGACATTTTTGACATATTTTTGGCTTATAAAATTTCCTGAAACATGCCACATAAAAAGACAATTATTGAAATTTTTTTTCTTTTCAAAATATAAAAATAACCTTAGTATAAAGTAACATTCGATTTAATTATTAACAAAAACATACATTTTTATGGTAATTCACTAAAATGCCAAAGGCAACCTCAGGAATAAAAAATCAACAAATCGGGGGAGGGCTTATTCGAGAGGAGGCTTATTTAAAGTTTGTAGTTCTAGGGTGGGGGCTTATTCGAGGGGGGGCTTTTTCGAGGGGGGGGGGCCAATTCGAGGATTTACGGCATGTTGTAAAAATAAAAGGTACGCTCTCTAACATTATTCAACATATAAACAATGAGAATACATGTAATATTCAGTTACACTCTTTTTGCGAAAGGTTAAGCACCAGGAACAGTATATGTTACTAAACTTTCAGAAATCTGTTAAAATCCCTAAAATTTGGCAGTTCCTTAAAATTTAGGCCAAAAAATTAGAAAAAAAGCCTCATGAAAGAAACATCGCTCGCACTTAGTCAACTTTTAAAGGCAATCGATTCTACTGCTTTCTCTATGAGCCGAATGTAATAGGGGGTGCTTCAAAAGTACCGCTGGCAAAAATTCTATAAGTTTTATGAAGATTGCTGATATAGTGTAAACAAATCACTCGACATTTTCGAAATTAAAAAGTACTACTTTCCAAAAAATTTGCTGGAAAACTTTCACCACTGAAAAGTGTGAAATTTATGAAAAAAGAGGTATTAATTTTCATGTATCTACAGTGTATACCATATCATTCATTAGAGGTTGAAATACAATGTCATCTCTAGTCCAACGTTTGGAGATCAGTTACTTTCTTTCACCGTGTGCTTTTTAAGTGTTGACCGTTTCTGGAATGCGCTTTCTAAGCCTTAATACTGATTGTAGCCACAGTTGAAATTATGGTACCATCATTATTCTACGGTACTCATTATTGAATCGACAATATTCAAAAGGCAGCAATTACACCAATGAGAGTGAGGCATTTTGTCACAAGGCAATCAACATGGACACGTCACAAGGTAATGACGCGATCCTAGATTTTTGGGCTCAACCCTTATAAACAATGTTAGCAAGAAATGTCATAAACTCTATCGCATTATCTGACAAAATTCGGCAAGAGTTATTGCATACTCAGAGAAGGGCAAATCGGAACTTTCCCTACTTGAGTTTCGGACTCTGTAGCATCCTTGGAGGTCTGTCTCTGAGTTAATATCTTGGGCCATTATCTTCCTGTTGCGATGAGGGCTGCGGAAAGTTTTACCTAGTGAGGTCTCAAAGAAACTGAATAGCCAACAATTGATCGGATGCTGCACGAGATAATTCTAATCAAGACATTTTTCGTAGGCAAGAGAGTAGTTGGCTCATTCCAAACCGGGCCAGATTGAGCAGTTTCATTAGCGATAGGCCTGATGGGTGGTGCTCTATTCACTCCTGTGACGGACGAAAACGAGAACTGGCCCAGACAGGACCGGATCCCGGGTACCAAACGCAAGGCCGGTCAAGTCTAGAACCGCCTCACTGCTTGGCTCTTTTTAGCTCACCATTTGTAAAGCCCATACGAAGTACGCTGTTCGGCACTGCCTTGGGTTTCTCGACTGATTTTGGCTCTGCAGCCATCATCAAAATACTTTGCCTGTTTCCCGCCCTAACCTTAGTTGTGCCTATTACTTTGAGTAGTCGTCAGAGCAAACAGAAATATTGTGCGACTCGTAGCGAGAATATAAACTGACTAATCATTCTTAATTAAACAAAGGTTATATCCAAATGAAAGCGAGGTTAGAATATAGTCACGTGTTAAACAGTCCTACTACAAAAAACTTCCAATCGTACACTTCCGCTAATCAAGTAACTAGCTTCAATCATGATTGGTCAGCCATCTAACGATCTCCGCATTCCTATTATATTTTGACTCCCAAAACAAAAACGATTGGTACGATCAACCTTGCCAAAATTTATTAGCTGTGTGAAAAGTATCTACTGAAAACTGAATAGCAGCGGGATTTATCTTCGCTTCGCTTCTTATCGAGCTATTGAGCAACAAGGGGCCCAGCTCGGCACCTTGGAGCACAACCACGGGAACAGGAGTAGTTCGCAGGAAATCATGTGCTTATTGAATTTACATATGAAACGAAAACTTCAAATCAATACTTTTTGACTCGATAAAGCCTAGCAATCTGGGAATGAAGATAAATGGCACTCTTTCTTTAAAGGTGGACAACGCCTTCGATTCCAGACCACATTCTTTGAATCGCGTCCGAGTAATGGCGCAAATAAAGACAATATAAGCAATAGAACGCTCCATTATTGAATAATAGGGGCGACGATTATTTTGACCACACTAGAATGCTACATTTATATTAGATTATCCTCTGTACAAAAGGATGAGCTTCTTGGCCCAGGGCTCTTGAGCGGCGCTTAAACGGCGATACGCAGTTTCAGCCGATGTCAATGGAACAGGTTCTGCGATTCAAGGCGATGAAAACAAAGCAATCGAAGAAAGAAAACACAGTTGAAAAACATTTTTCAATGAAAATTAGCATAAACTCCAGACAATACAAATGATACGCTAAGAAGTGTCATACGTGACCACTACGGGAGCATTTCACGCCAAAACAGTCTTTGAGTAAGTCAACCACAAGTTCTGCAAAAGCAAAAGACGGAACGGCAAAGAATAGCTAGAGTGGAAGGTATTGACGTGTGGAATAGAACGAATTTGTTATCCAACAAAGACCTTGTCAAAAGGTTGCTGCACTTGAACACCAATGAGACGGCTAAAGAAAGGCGATTCATACTGGTAACAAGAACAAATTGATTCACTTTTGCTCTTCACCGCAGTTTTGTTTACATTTCTATGGCAGTTTTCATCTGTTATCATGGCTTTTATGCCTAGTAACCCAAGGTCGCTACCGTACTTCAAGGCCAGCGGTCTCATATCATCTTTGGCCCCAGTGAAAATGAGTGAAAACGAGCAAATGAAGTTCCTCTTCATCTACCCTCCAATGGGATCCGAAATAGCACAAGGAACACAAGAGGTGAATGCTGTTTTTCAAAGAATTAAGGTCAAAACTAATAACGTTTCCTAAGTATAAAGACAACACTTATGAAAAGCTTCTCAAACAGAGTGGCTAGAGTGGCTAGATAATTTTATAAAGAAGGGTTACTAAAAAACGGTAACATACAAAGATACAAAGCATGGAAAAGTATTGCAAGATGAATACATACAGTCCGGAACTTCCCGGCCTAGGCCATGATATCCCATCATGCACTATGCGAATGTTATTAAGAACCGTACCAAAGAAACTTAGCGAAATGCCCTCTGGCTTACAGTTTTTAATGGGTCGGCTCTTCTTAGATGGTTCTTTACAAAAAGTCGTTTTTGCAAAGTGATGAGATAAGTATGCTCAGTAAACTCACATAATGGATTACGCTTCATACAAGATACACTGGAGAAGTGGAGGTGAAAACTTGGGAGAACTTATTATTCAGTAGGCATCGATACGCTTCAATAGAAATTCAAAGGCACGCGGGTTCAGCACCTTATGTTGTGATGTTGGACCTCAAAGTTTCACACCTCTATGCTTCAATTGAGTGTGAAACTGTAGCGAATTTCAAGATTGAAAACACGGCACAGTGGCAATCGTTAATCAGCAAATGCGGTTGCAGAAATGAATACATCAACTTTGGCTGTTATGCCTAGTCTTGCCACCGCAAGCTTGTTAAAAAGAGAATCACGTTTAGCTGTGGCCTAGGCCTTTTGTAAACCTGCAGTATAAGCATTTGCTAAAACAAGATATTCCGAAACGAAATCCTTTTGAATTCAAAACCAAACCTTCGCTATAACGATATTGCAAAATTTCTGACAGCTCTTTCACTGGACGTGGTTTTTCTAGGAACAATAGTTGGCCCTGGAAAACATTCGTGGCAGATACGGAAGGCCTAGCCAAAACTACTGCATTTCATTTCATTTTCATTTCAATAACTGCAATACCTCAATGCAGCCCAACCAACAAGGGGCGGCAAATTGGGCTATTTCCACTGGGCGCAATAGCAAACCGAGCTTAAATCAAAATGCAGATTTGTAGGTTCGACGCTGTGTTTTGGAAAAAGGGACAAATGGGGCCCAGGACTTTAGTTTCCTTTGGGGTTACTTACGATTGCTATTCAGCCTGCTTTAGTTTCTTACTAGTTGTTAATTAAAAAGTATCTGCCTAATAAGTAATATAAATTTTCGACATTCTCAATAAATAGATATTATAAAATTGATTTATACTACAAATACAAAAATGGATTTCAGAATACAAATACGATCATGAGTGGTCACGCTGCACTCGTTGAACGACAAGCTGCAGCCTCCTTCCCGCTCGCTGCAAAAGAGGCACCACTTGGTCGCAGGTCAATTCGCGTGTATGGATGCCATTCACCTGTCGAAGAACATGTTTCGCATCAAACGAGTATCAGAAATTTGATGCGGCTAAAGAAATTCCTTTCTACATCCGGCGCTCAAGGGGCCTAAACCTTTGGAACGAATTATGGGAAAGCTAAAACCTCCTCGACTTTACATCACAACGTAACAAAACAGAGAGCAGCACAGCCATTCTGCTCCTTATGTCCTTCTCTACTTTGAAAAGTATTCTGTAGGCGTGAACTAGGCTAGTTTCCATTTGACGAATTACCGAGAATAAACAGAATTAATGAGAGCATCTACTTCATGATACTGCTATCATTCATTTTCACTACGCATCGAATATGCCCCACTCCCCACCCACCTACGTCTTTCCCCTAAAAACAGTAAGTTGATTACCGTGCAAGCCATATCATTCACGTTTTTGCTCTATTGGACTCAATCTACCCTTTACTTCAACTACCCAGCAGCTTTCCAGTAAAAGGAGGTTCATATCGGTGCTACTTCTGAAGAGTCCGTACAATGGCTTTACCAATGCAAAATGCATTACCGAGATTGAAGACACGGTGAAAACACCTAACAAGATCGAAAACTGCAAGCAAAATTGTTTGAAGACTTGAAATGTGGCACTACTTATGCTTTCATCAAAGCCTTCAATAACGTCGCGTTCTCAAAATCACAGCGTCGCTTTCTCAAAATCACAGCGTAAAACACAAGCAGAGTTCGGCCACCTGATTCAGCGCCAAGCTGTTTATTCGCACCCTTATCAACATCATGCCCCTGAGTTACGTCTCCCAGTGGTGATATTTTCCATCCTCCTAACACTTAAACCTCAACTCATCCAGTAAACACAATCGAACGATAATTGCATAACTAAAATCACTGGTACCAACATTCTGAAATTTTACACATTAAACTGTTGAGGTGAGATATGTCAAGTATTTAATATTGATAGTCAAATATAAATTGCATCTGGGTGAAAAGTGTTGCTATTACCACCAAAATAAGCGAGGAATCAGCAAAAGCTTTGAACGATGCCATTTTGTTGCATCGAAAGCAGCGAAGTGAAATAACCTTTCAACGATGCTGGTGTAAGAATTGATTGGTAAGCCCTTTAAATGACTTCCACGGTTATCAGCTCATCACTTAAGGCTAGTTTACACCTGATTGCATCAAGTTGCTGGTTGCAGCAGCCGGACATAACACAAAGTACAAATCACGTGACATTTGCAGTATTCTCATTGGCCAGTGACCTGTGACCTATTGCAACTTCACCTTAGAGAAGGATATTGATCCTAAATTAGCAGTAAGTCGCATGTCCATTTACACACACAAGTCATTGGTCTCATCGTGTTTGTGCAAATGAGATGCATATAAAAAGTTGCATGTCTAAACCGTGCTTAATACCAAGCTGCAACTCCGTCAAAGAAATGACATTTATGTTCAAACCTGCAAAATCCGGTCGTACTTCTTGAGCTTGCCTGATTTTCCCGCGCTTGCTTGAATGGACTTAACGTAGATGCCCTTCCCGTCTATACGCTCCGAAACACTGAATCCAAAGTCTTTATCGAATTCGTGTTTCGTCAGTACGATCCGGTGCGTGGATGTTCGGTGTTTCTCGTCGCAGTCGACATCATCCTCGGCTCCTTTTCCGAAGCTGCCGTGATTTGGCGCCAAAGGACTATCGAGTTTTGCGTCCGCTGTCGAGTAGCCGCTGTCAAACCGCGAAAACGTGTTCGCCTTGTGAGATAGGCCCGGCCTCTTATCAGTGATCGATTCCGAGGATGAATCGCCCAACTTCTCCTTCATCTCCTTATATTCTGCTTCAGTTTTGCGCTCCAATTCTCGCAGATATCTTTCGCTTTTAGTCATACCCAGCTGAAATGGCGATCTCTCTAACAATGTGTGTGATTTTTCGCTCTCAGAATACCTGGCACTCCGACTTTTAAAACTCTTCAATGAGCTGCTACGATTCGACTTCCTTTCAGGCAATTTTCCTTTCTCAAGATTTTCAAAAAACGCTACCGCTTGCAGAAGACCTCCGCCGGGACCTTGATTAAGCAGTCTCGACTTCGGTTTATCATCATCTAACTGTTTTTCGCGATTTGTTCTTGATTTCGGGGGATCGGTGTTTTCTTTTCCCAAAAGACTGGACTTCACTCTTTTCGGATTTAGACTTGCTTCCCTTTTAGGTAAATCACTGTAATATTGGGGTAGTTGGCCATCAACAATTTCGTCAACAAGAAAGTCGCTTTCTAATTTGGCTGAAGAATGAGCGGTGTTCTTCTCCGACACATCTATGTCACCCTTGTATCCAGCTGACTTTTTTGGATATTCAAGAGCCCCAAGACGAACTTCAGTTCCTTTTTCGAATTGATCCGTCACAAGGCATTCCGAAGCATTAAGTGCAGAGTCGCAATCAGCCTCTGAAGAGTCGTACACGACAATTTCTTTCCGACCTGACGAGAGTGCGTGACTCCAGCTGAATGGCGACCTAGAGTCCTCGGAATCGATTGGTTGAAACGCGCTTTTCAGTCTGACGTCACATGCAGAACGCCCTCCAGTCGCAAACAGGGACCTAGGCACGTCGGATTCAAAGGCCTTCGAGAAATTGTCGCTTTTCGTAAACTCCTGGTATCGGCCCTCCGTACTCGCACAGTCGTCGAAATTCTTGAGGCATTCTCGCTGCCAAGCGGGCAGCACGGGTCTCTTGGCGACGCGCTTCCGAGTGCTGCTAGGCCGGTCACTGGCGCTGCTTTGCGTGTCGGCATTGTCGCTGATGTCGCAATAACTTTCGGTGCTTGCGGAGCCTTGCGACGTAGGGCATCGTTCCTGGCGAGAAAGCGGTCGTACGAAAATTTAGTGGCAAGGAAGGCGAGACTTCGAAAAACGAAACTGAAGGTACAATGCCTACTCCTCGTAGCGATATGCTAAAGTGGCCTAAACTTGACTATGCACTAATGGCAAGTAAAGAGCCATAAAAAACATTGCGAAGCAAGAATTAACTGCACTAAGGTTTTAACCTCCTCCTACACTTTCCCAGACTTGGGTCTTGGTTTCACCTAGCGGTAAGTGGGACGGGCTTGAACCAGAATGAATTCGCAACTTAGAGTCATTCAAATTTCAAATGTCTCACCTTTTCGATGATGTCCTCAAGGTTGTTGTTGTTGTTAATGACCCACTGTTGAACATCCCTCGACACATCGACTGACGTCAATTCGCAGCAGTCGGCAGATGACTCTTTTTCTGGCCAAAGCAAAATGCGGCTCATTCAGGATTTTATTATATCCAATTGCAAGAAAAATTTGAAAAGAAAGAGCAAATCCAGGAAAAGGCTTCCCATAAAAAACTAAGAATAAAGCTTTTATTAAGGGACGATTATCTTTGTTTCTTTGACATTTATTGACTAATCAAAGTGAGCAAGTAGCGCCCTATGATCATCAGGCTTTAAATGAAACTAATTAGACACAACATGGCGATCATTTGCATACCATAGAGTAGCAGGTTAAAAGCTTCTTCGTAGTAACAAATTTTTGATTTCAGAACAGCGTTTTTTAGCTTTGTACCCTCCCAACTTACAAACTGTTTCGAAGGACTCTTTCGCAAATTGTCAGCAGACAATGCATGAGCTTATAAGAGATTTGAATTATGAAAAAACAATGCTAAGGCGTCTGCAGCAGTTGCCAATGACTTTCAATGCACCTGGCTACGATTTACGAATTGTGAGATTTATGAAGCAGAGATTTACATAAGTATAGGCACAAGCTGGTGAGGCAAACGAAAGACTCGAAGCAATCGCATAAGCAATGCTCTAATCCTACGCTGTAATCCTCCCGCAAATACCCTTAGCTAACTGCATCAAGTCCACAGAAATATCTTATGGAACTAATGCGAATCAGTGCTCCATCCGCCTTAAAGAATTTGATTTAAGGCCCCTGGATGTAAGGAAAGCTGTGATGATTACTTTGATAGACAAACAGATGATGCACAGGGCTACAGAGCATGAACGTGCACTAGGCTGCTCAAAATGCCTCATTTCTTCGATTATGGTCGAAATCTGCACAAAGAGCTGAACTTACTGTTTGAAACAGATGTAACATAAATGTTTCATTTAGAGCCTTTAACGAAAGGAGCCTAGGGCACAGAAACGTGATCGATAGAATGATTGCGACTCCAGATTGTCGGCGGAAAGCAGGAGAGGACGACTCAATCTTACCATAGGAAGGTCGTGGAGCCGAAGAAGAGGCACTCCGCTTGATCAGCAGTTTAACGACATCACCGGCCATTCTAAGGGACTCGAAGGCCTTCCAAAGCGGCTTGCCTCGCAGCGTGATCTCATTGATGGCCAACAACCTGTCTCCAGCAAGCACCGCTCCACTCCTGTCGGCAATAAGGCCCATTTCAAATCGCATCAACAAAACATCAATTCAGCTAGTTCTAGTGAGAACAGAAGATAAAAATCTGAGCTTCTCTAGCCTCTTACCGGCAGCTACTCGAGCCTCTTACCGGCGGCTACTCGAGCCTCTTACCGGCAGCTACTCGAGCCTCTTACCGGCGGCTACTCGAGCCTCTTACCGGCGGCTACTCGAGCCTCTTACCGGCGGCTACTCGAGCCTCTTACCGGCGTTCTAAATCAGTTGTATCCTTTCACAAATTCATATGAGTCAGATGTCATCCTACTTGAAAATCACTCCCAATTCAATTGTTTCTTTAAACCCCCCTCCCTGAATTAGCAGCATGAACAGTTCTCCAAAAAATCAACTCTGTTTGTTGTGCTTTTAGCTACACCATTAGGTTTCTTCTTTGAATTGTCGCACCACTTAATCGCAACAACTTAACCATAAACTGGGAATGTTCCACTGAGCTTATTAATTATTCAGCACAAGAGAAAGTAGAATCAAATAGAAAACATCCCAAAATGAAGCAGATGAAAGGGAAGATGTGTGGTGGTGAAATCAGGTTCAAGATCTTTGTGATTTATTATAGTCAATAATATTATCCAGGTACAATGCAAATCAGTTCGGATATTGGAAAGATATCCTTGGAAAAATCTTCCAGACACATGAAGGGCTTAATATAAATATTGCACTGAACTGCAAAATTTGTGTTTCATCTAATTTTGCTTTACATTGCAAAAACTGGGTACAAACATTGGAGTACGTACGTAAATTATATGTTTTTAGACTTAAACTCTACCATTATTAACACAAATTCCAAACTCAAAATAGAAATCTTCGTTTGTCTGACGGTGAACAGACGTAATTTGAAATTTGCAAAGCTAAAAATAAGGCCAAAAGCCATTCACAATCGAAAGAAGGCTTTCAGCGAAACCCAACACAAAACGGATCGTTTCCGAAAATGGCTGCTCTTAGCTAACAACTGTAGAAGAAAAGATAAATGAAGAGGCAGTGTGTGACGGTGGAAGCAATGCGGACACAGTGAATCATCGTTATGTAGTCATCATAGCTATCGTAAGAGGCCCAAGAGGCTGGCGTCCAAAATCTTAAAAGGAATTCAGTTCCACAGTTTCATATTAAATGGAGAAACAGTAACGTAGCAAGATACAGAAAAAACACAAATAGTATCGGAGAGAACTGACCTCCCAGCTATACTGTCTTCTGCAATGGATGTGATATAAATCGGATCAAATGGCTCCTCTGATCCTATGTTGGACGAAAAACAGCAATATTTACACCCGGGTTAAAACTTTGCTACTACAGGCAACTGTGCCCTCATACCTGCAGACTATAACAAGCTAAACCAGAGAGCATAAATTTTAACATCCGAGCAGCTAGAACAATTAAAACCTTCTCGTCACACCAGAAAGCAGAACAGCAATAACTATTGCCGTAAACTATCTGAAGTTATTTTAGTGAAATGACTTGTGCTTGCATCAAACGCAGTTAATACAAAGCAAAAGGCTGGTTTGCTATTTAAGAGATCTCACAGTGGTAAAGAGCTGGCACGACCCCTCCGTAAGCAGTGTTGGCAATTTTGATAACCCTCGTAACTACTTGTGTAAGGCACACCACTCGAGCGCACTCAAATGCAACAACACTTTTCAAGCTGAAAAGGGAGGCGCCATAAAATCGACGAAATTCTCGTACTTATTTCCAGACAACTGGTAGATGGCGATCTGTTTCTGAGGGCAAAATGGCAGCTGGGAAATGGTTTCGACAGTCACAGTTCGATAGAGGGCCAAATACCTGATATTGTAATACCCAGAGCCTCTCCACGCCGATTAAACTCCACTCCAAAAGTGTTGCCTGCAACATTTAAAAACTGGTGTGAAAAGATTCAAACCAAACATGGGCCAGAAGGATTTAAACTAGTTTACTAATGCTATTTGACGAAATAACATCGATCAAAATCCAAATGCTAAAAATACTGCTTTATGGTATTCAAATCTTGATAAAATTTACTTTATCTAAGGAATAATGCTAGAGTATAATATCAGTTGGGTAAATATTGCTTGGAAAACATCACCAGTCGTTTTTCTAGAATTGGCTGACTTTTGAAATATTTCTGCTCATGTTTTGACGCCAATTTCAAAAGCTCTCTGTTATTGCCTCAACAAGAATAATAAAGTGTCATCATATCAATAAAATTACAACAGACAAAGAACCAATGTCAACAAATATAAAACTTGAAATACGAGAGATTACTTATCTTAGAACCACTGAACTTTTATTAGGTTAACAGGGACTTATAAATTGAATAATTTTTGTAGAAAAACTTTCAATGTAATAAGACTGTGTTTTGACGAACTTATTTAAAAAGGCCAAAGACAAGATTAATAGCTAAATGTTTGCTACCCAAGATTGTACAACCAACAGTTGCAAAAAAGCAATATTAGTCGAGATGCACAAAGGCCACTGCCAGCACAGAATTCTACCCCAAGAGTCAACATCAAATCGATATCCAAAAATATGAGATCTGAAGACAAACACAGTAATTGATTACAGAGGGCCGGTTTGATTACTGAATAGGTAATTGGTTGCCCGCTGCAGTTTCTCCTTTCAACTGTGAACACTTAACAACGCAAAAGTGGCTGGTGAGAATTTCGAAAACTGTTCATGCTTGGAAAGTGTATGCTCGATCGCGCTTGGAAAATTGCTGACTTCGTTGAAGATTAAAAGGCTTGATAAAAGGCGAAAAAATCATACTTCGCACAATGGCTTTCCACTGCATGCGAAATCGCTTACATACGCGTGTGCGACTTTTGGGATGCTACTTTTGGGATGTTACAAGCTTTGTGGTATACAGACCTTGGATTTCTTCATCCTTCTTCACAGTGATTCGCATGACGTCATAACATCTTCTTATCAACTCATTTGCTTCGTACAGGGAATACCCACTGGTGGAAGCCCCGTTTATGTGGATGATCTGGTCACCGGGAACAAGGATCCCCATTCTGTTAAAGGTGGAAATGAATTTAAAAACGTAAAAAGTTATCATTTGAAAAATCTTATTATGGCTTTGTACTAAAACTCCTATGAGGAGTATTAAATATTTTAAAAAATATAGATTAAAACATATTTTGATGATAAAATGATGTAGACTGTCTAAGTTTTAATCATCTCAATGAAACATAGTTATGATACACATCCAATATTATCAAAACAAATTTCAAAGATGAATTAAACGGTGTGATGATAAGTTGAGGGCAACTTTAATAAAGTGAATATAAATATTCCGTTTAATTTAAAACACTTTGCGTAGAAAATATGAACTCTTGTCCTTAAATGAAGCACAATAGCCAAGACACTTATTCTAAACCCAGTTACCCCCAATCACAAATTTGGGGGAACATTGAGCACCACCTGCCTTAACAAGAAATCCTTTTTATTGGTCATTTTGCTCTTGGTAAAACTTCAATTTTTGCCATTTTGAAAATGAACAAACTTGATCAGTATTTGTGTTAGCAAGAGGTTGGATTTTCACCTTGCACCTTTAACAAGCCTGCATTTTGATTTCACACATTCAAGAACATCAAAAACTTAAATGTGGATCCCAAATTTCATCCTGCCAGCTTCGAAATGACGTCACAATATACATTATATATTGTCTGCTCGCCTTCCTTCTACGCAGCATCAAAGGGTCAAACCAAGTGCCACTGATTACTTGTTTTATATAAACAACTGACCGAAGCTAGCTTCTCATCGCTTTTCAGAATATTGAGCCTAAATTGCTATTCCCTGTTTAGTGCTGGGCCAATGGTGAGCTTCAAATAAATAAAAAACTGCACGTCGTCAGTCAAGGCTCTTAATCATCTGTTTTCATAATGGGCATTCAGCTTTTGTTGAGCAATAGAAATAAAAGAACGTTGAACTTACCGATATGCAATACTTGCTTTCTTTATATCAACAACTCTAAGGTACTTTTCTGTGTCTTCTCTGTTTGTCTCTATGATGAAAAGAAGGAGTGTAAAATTAAGAGCTATAACGCCAGCGAATGGGAGTATTATTTTAAAGTATAACGAAAAAAACTTAGAGATGCAAGTTAAGAAGTTACGAAAGTTACTTTATATTTCCAAGTTACTGGTTGATAGTACTAAGCAGTTTCCTTTCAGACAGGAAAAATATGATTACGGAATTGTGGTGGCTGGAAAGGAGAAATTGGACGGGCCTAGTGCGTGTGATAGTTAACGTGAATGAAGACAAATTCAAATGGCTTCGAACGATAAGACTTTTATTAAAGAAGTTTTTATGATGTTTGAATACTCTAACAATATTAGACTCGACTTCGGAAGATATCAATAAAGATAATCGGACCATTTGAAAATGGCTTTATTGCTTCTATCAAAACTAGCTTAAGTTGACGGAATTAATGCCTTTCATGGTCACTATGGCCTGGTTGGTAACGTGAAAATTGATGGATTTGTTGTCAAGGTGCGTTGACGCAATTTAAAGATAAAATTTTCAATCATAGATTAACGAAGCTTGACAAACATGAACAAATGTTCAAAAGGTTATGAATGAAGATTATAGGTTATATAAAAGATAACTGGAATTGTTATGGAAACGCAGATAACAAATAGCAATGTGAAATTCGAAATCACTAGCCTGGTTCCTTCAACCATTCATGTAAACAAGGCACGATAACACGAGATCACATCAAGGATTTTCAAGACAACAGCTTCAGACGTGCTGTTTTAATAGATCCCACGTGTTATTGAAATTACGAATAAAGTTCAGACACGCACATGTATAAAAAACAAACATGTGGCAACTGGACTGCGAGGCCATCGCTGTCACCGTGAGGCCATTACTTTCGCTGCGCAGCCCCTTTAGAAACACCTAGCAAATAGGGAATTAGTTTGGGTTAAGCCTTCCTACTTCTACAGTTAATTGCGTCTCATGGCGTGCTTAGACAGCACTTTTGAAGACAATTTGAGGGGCTTAGGAAACTGATCGCTGTGTTGCTTAAAGGGCCTAACAATCTTCTCTTCCACAACTAACTTACGACCAACCTGTCATATTATAGGCCAATTGAATCAAAACGCTTAACTGGCTAAATCAAAGTTGAACCAGATACAAATCATAAAGTTGATACGGGCTGGGCGGACTTGCAAAGCAAAATTTCAGCCAATCGCGAAGCAGCACTTATCACATGACCTGTACCTATGAACCAATCAATCAGCATCCTTCTCTAATAGCGACTGAAACGAATATTTTTCTCTGGTCAGATAGAGGCAGTGCACCAGTATGAGGCTTACTGGCAGGTATTTGCAGAACATTACGTCACTATCTAACAATGCTCGTCGCACCTGAGAGGTTTCGCGGCAAAACAGCTTCTGAGTGGAAAACAGAGCATCTGCTTTCACTAACATGACATAATTGACCAAAAATAGCTTTTTCAGGTATGATAATTTAATGACATAAATTATGAAAAAGTTGAACATCCCGGGAGCTGTAGAATAACTGCTGGCAGATTCAAAACATTTGGCAGATGATCTAAACTTGAATTCTTTAAAATATCTAATTTGGTTGGGAACTGTCTGATTCCAGGATTGTGTTGACCTTCTCGCTTAAACCTAGATAAATGTTTAGGTGAAAGAGGACCCTTGTTCTTGATATTCGTTCGGTTACCTTGGCCCATTAGGGAGAAAGCTACGAACGATTGCTCGAAGCAAAAGCTTCGAAGCTCCAAATTTGCAAAGACTGAAATTAAATTGAAATACTGTCGCGATTTTCGAAAGCTTAAAATGAAGTTGTAGAAGCGACATGGACTTTGTTGATTATCAAAATCAAAGAAAACGAGAAGTACTAAGAGAGGCTAGATCTTATTTTGAAGTTAAGTGAATAAATCAATAAGCAAAAAGATCAGTGAAGCTGAAGTTATAAAGAAAGTCCCCGGAGCTTCCTTCTTTTCTGCAACTTCTCGAAGTCTTAATGTTCATCTTCCTAGAAAGTCTCGAGTGTCTTCGTGAAGAAAATATTTTCTTGTGGAGTGAGAGCAATGACTTGAATCAAAATTAAGAAAGTGTCATCAAAGCAGCCATTTTGAAACCTAAACAAATGAACAAGACATTCTCACCATGACAAATCAACAAGTCAGGACTGGGTTTTCGGTGGCTACTAAGCTTATAACAGAAACAAACGAATTGATAACTGGCTAGAGCCATACAGGAATTTTCTTTTTCAGCAAATGGAATAAATATATAATATAAGAGATGAGGTTGGAAAGCACATTGTACATCGAAAGCAGGTACCTAGTAAAAGACCAGTTAATTCGATTCTCTTGGTATGACAAGAGGGCCTTCATTGGAGTCTGGACATCAGACAAATCGGCAACAGAGTTCTAAGAACAAGAGGCCATACCCAAGGTATTTCGTCGAGAAATGTGATGTATGGGGGTCTAGAGACGCAAAGGAGCTGACTTTGTTGCTTAGTACTCAATCAACAAAAAATTTACCAGGTTCTCCAAAACTACTTCAGTAACACAGGACTTTACATCCACAACACAGGAATATCTGCGGGTTTTCAACACCTACTGCATTGTATTTCAACTTAAACTGGGGCGGCAAATGGGACATTTAATTTCGAATTATTTCATCGTCCGCCATTGTGTAAGACACGACGATTTGTAAACGGAATCCCTCGTACACGCAGGCTGTCCCGCACAAAAATTTTGTTTACAGTTACGTGACCCAGCCCCTTTAAACTGGGGCGGCAAATGGGACCTTTGAAGGTTAATAAGTTAGTGAGCAGGTGTTGTTGGTTTAAATACGAAGATAAAAAAGTCGGACGGAACCCAGTGTCCAAGACGTTCTCCAATGAGGATCTTATAGGATTTTGGCAACTTTTTCAAAATTACTGACGTAGGAAGAGATCCATAAGATCAAATCAAAGAAAAATATTCCGACAGCACAAACAGGAAAAGGAGGAAATATGATACGGAGAAATACACGTTGACGAAGAAGAATCAAGGAAAACTCAGCAAAAGCCACGATATCCACAAGGGATATTTGAAGATCAGTCAGATTGTTTACAGCAACTAGTTTGCGCGAGCTCTGCTTTGCTTCGAAAGCGGGAACCTTCTTTCTCGATCATTTATTCGGTACATCAAAACTAACTGGCCTTTCTTTTAGGGAGTGGTCATTTGCAATCCTGAGTAACAGGGCGGAGAATAATTTCACAAAGTAAAAAAATTCAAACCCATCTTAAATACTGGAAACATTTTCATACCCTACCATCTTTCAGTGAAATAGTTGGTTCCCTATCTAAATAAATACATTAATTTTTACAGATGACAATGATAATGACAACAAACAAACCATATTACCACATTGGTTACAAAAGAAGTAGCAGCATTTCAAAAACTTGTTTTGTGTTCTTGCTGTGTGCCAAGTCTTAATTACGATTATATTTTCTTTCAAACGTTAACTACTAACTTCATTTCTTCGAAAGCCATACATTTGCGTACCCCACAACAAGTTTTCTCGAAAGTCTTGAACCCCCACAGATTGATAGCAAAAAGCAGTACAACCCGGTCCGAAATTCTCCGATACTCAGTCCTAAAAATGACCACTCCCGTAAACATTCTACAACAAACACTTCCGTAAAGAACAGCAAATAAAATTGAAATAAAATCACATAATGGAAACGTATTCAAAAGAGGAAAACAAATGAAATGAAAATACTTGAACCGTCTTCAATCCAGCAAGATGGAGCTTCCTAAAAGCAGGTTCAACAATTACTCAATCAACTTCAAAAGGGAAAAGATACATACCGGCCAAGATTATTCCACTATTTTCCGACCTCGGTATCTTGACGGTGAACGTTCCGGAGCTCGGTACAATTGAGTCTACACAGGGAAAAATGCAAAAATGGTAAGGGACCTACATATAAAGTGAAATCCACGAATCGAGCTGGAGCTTCAAAAACATAATGTCAAACAAACTTCATAGCTTCAATTCACAACTATAGGCATATACTTGGAATGAGTTTGTGCTCGCATAAAACTATTTAAAAATTCGCATAAAATTCCGGCATTTCAGAACAGACCGCACCTACCTGTGACGTCGAATTCGATTTCCATTCGAACAGAAGTTCCACTTTCACAGAGCGCCCGTTGGAAATCTTCACTCGACATATATTCAGTTCTAATTCCGTTAATGGAAAGTATTCTATCTCCAACTTGAACGACCCCACTCCTGGAGCAAAGGGAGGAACTTCACTTCAATATCATGATTTTCACACAGGCTCCTAGTGTTAAGCAAGAATGCCGATGAGGCATTACGATGCACCCTTTGCACAGGATGCGTGCCTTCAATTGATAATATTTAAATAGAAAATGTATCAAAAGATTACCGGTCAGCGGCCTTTCCCGCCACAACAACACGGACCACTATGCAATTCAAATCGAATCCACTTAGGCCATCTTGAACCTCTATTCCAAAATCACCGTCTTCGGCAATGAGAACGAGGCCGGTCACCTCTGTCCGCGAGAGCATATTACCGACATTGCACTGTGACATCGTGCTGGAAGCAGACATGACCGACCGGGTGTCATCGAATGATGCAAATCTGTTATTCGGCAAGACATTGCGCTTTAAACTACGATAGTTCGACTGGTACGATGTCATCAGGTCCTGTTGCTTCAGGGTGCTTAAATTCCTATCCAGGCTGTTGAGTCTCTTTAGGGAGGACAGCGAGGTCTTTGAGGGGTACTGCCTTAGAGCCGGCTTGGCTACTGGCAGCGTTGGGGTCTTTATCCTCAGGTCGCTCTCAGGCGGTTTGTCCTTTGCTAGGAATTGCAGGAACTCGTCCATGCTCCCGTGTGCAGCGGGACTGGCTACCGGCGGCTGCTCCATGGGCAGCATCTCCAGCTGGATGACTTTGCCGGAGGTCTCTATCATCTTCCTGGCCTGGTCCACCGACATGCCATCGAGGCTAATGCCATTGATTGACAGCACGAGATCACCAACAGTAATAGCCCCCGTGCTAGTAAAAATACAAACAGCACATCATCAAGGGTTCCGGGAGTACATTCCCCAAAGTGCTGTGTTCCGCTTTAAGGACCTCATCAATCCCCAAAAAACATGGAGACAACATACGAAGCCTTCTAAAAGCAGGCATCACTGTAGGATTTTATCACTGACTCCTTGAAAATCTCAGGGTCAGACTTCAATGACCTTTGACCTACTTTGACTTGTTGCCTTATGGCCTTTGACTTAGATTTCAAGTAGAAAAGCGACACAACAGTATTCTGGAACATGTAAAAATCTTACAATAGAGTCACTATATCACCAAGGGAGTGCTACATTCTTCACACGTAAGCTTAAGCATATACTTGATGTAAAATGGCATGCGCTGGATTGAAGGTTGTCCACAAGGAGCAAACATTCAGGAATAAGTCACATGTTTGTTCATAAAACGTGCAACAAACCAGAATCTAGGAGTTATGAATCAACACAAATGAGCTCAGAGTCGAAGTGAATCCACGTACACGACATTTCCGAATACGAAAAACAGAAATTTCGTTGCATCTCAAAACGGACATATTCATAAAAAGAGTCATTTCCAATAATTGCGATTAAATAAATTTCTCTCATCATTATGCTTCTCGTATTCTCAAACTGCTGAAGGCTCATTGTCAAAATGTGACTTACCGCGCGGCCAGTCCTGATGACGTCACCTTTGAGATTACGACAATACTTCCTTGTTGCTCGTGATCAAGGGACACTGAAACATGAAGAAGGCTGTTTAAACGGACAAAGTGGAAACATCGTCTCCCAGATATGGCCAAGAGTTTAAGTTAGAGAGTGAGTTTGTTGAGAAAAACTTGGAAAGAAACATGGTTTGCCTCGTGCTATTGTCTTTAAAATCGAAATGCTATGTTTAATTTAAGCCATGCTATGTTTAAGGTATGATCAATAAAAATGATCGCTCCAAAAATGCGGTTACAGTTGATTGAACCCAAATCTTTGAAAAAGTTCGGATGAAAACAGGAAACTTAGACTTCTTAATATTTAAACCGTTGCACGTATTTCTACGTGTTACTCATCAAAACCTATTTGTAAAGAATTCGTAAAACCATTTGAGGGATTACATGGCTATTCAGCAAACTCACTGATGGCATGATGGTCTATGATATGGTATGTATAGTAGGTAAGTAGGCGAAATGCATATTAGCAGAAATATATGGTATGATTGTTCTACAGGCAAATTACATTATCAAAGGTGGCATCTTCTCGCTTTATCTTTTATGTAATAATCACTTGGAAGATGGTCGAAAAGCCCTAAACTTTCCGGGTTTCAATTCTTTCAGACAAAATAGGTTAGAAGGAAATCTATTCAAAGTATACGGATTTAAAAGCACAAACCATCCAGATGCATTCCTGGCTGAATACTTTCATGCGGTCTTGAAATTTCTATCATTACACTTCCTCGAGGGGTTTCTTTCAAAGCTAGAAAACAAATCATCGTCTCAATATATACTCTAGTTGAGTCCACTGAATAATGAATCGGCAATTAAGTATTTTGTCCTTTGGTACAGTGGTTACTACCTGGCCTTTGAACGGTGAATTGAATCTTCAATGAAAACTGCGTCTTCAGTTCCTTTACGATGGCCTTCACTTCGGTGGCATGTAGATTATCGATGCTCTTGTTGTCAACTGCCAAGACAATGTCTCCTTCGAAGAGGTCACCACAGCTACAAATAAAGTCAATAGCAGAATGAACACGTCATGTGACAGAGGTATAACAAAAAATAAATTTAAAAAAAGTATGAATAATGAGGTCAGCAAAGTGAAATTTTGGTTGTCCAAAAATCCCACACATCATCATCATCATAGACTTGTGATCGAATATCATATCATATTGAATGAAACTCATCAAAATTGCTTTCTACAGCTAAACTGTCTGCGCTTTAAGTTTCTTTTTATTCGGAAATCAGCTTAGCTATTCTATTATTAGCAATTTTCATCCAACTTTAAAAACAAACGATGTAATACGTTCGAATCTGTTACATCTGAAACGCACTGGGAAAGAAGATAATTTGAACGGATTTCTGACAGTCCTATGGGCCAGATAAAGATGATGATTCTTATTATGGTCTAAATTTGAATGCATCAATGCAAGGTATGCATAAAAACACATAAAACACATTTATGTGCTTTAGTCTAAAACTAAACCTGCAATTAACTTGTGAAAGGAAAAAATCATTCTCTTGAATTGCTTTGACAATAAGTCATTCAAAAAAGAAATTATATGATCTTCTTGTACCAATTATATAGGAAAATTAGAAACTCTCTTCGCTTACATAAAATGTAATTGAAGAAAAATTTTGATAAGAAAAGTGTACACTAGAAAAACAGATTGTTTTTCATCTCAATCTAAGGCAATTGATAATCGAGCGCGATTGATAGACGTTCCTAGCCATAGCAAATAAAATGTAAGACAGGGGGGAATGAGAAAGGAAATAAGAGGATTCGCTCTATTTTCGCGTGAGCTATCGAATGTCACAGGAATATCTTCATGCCATTGCAGACAGACTTTAGAAAGGATGAAAGCATTACCTTGCAATTTCACTTTCTTGCTTGAGATCAGCAATAACAAACGGCCTATTCACGACACCGTCTTTGCTTCGACCCCCTGGAAAATGGAGAAACTCGTCACTCGTATCAACTACGTTTGCAGCATTACCAACGTAGAAAGGAGTTCAAACCCGAGCAAACGAAGAAAGAGACTTTCTTCTAGAAACGAGATATCTCCATGAAAACAATCTTTAGCAGATAAAGTTACGAGCTATCAAAAGCGATTACGGTGAATGCATTCCGGGTTGAGATCTGATGACATTATTACTGTTGAACAAGCAATGGGAGACATCTAAAATTGCAGGAATCCCGCTTTTGAACTTGTCTCGACGAAAATATGATAAGTAACAAGGGGGCTCCAAACAAACGGGACTCCGAATCAGCTCTGAATCTGAATCTAGTAAGTGCCAAATCTATTATGGGCCAGTTCTTGGTCTAGCAAGGGCCAGTCCTGAATCTAGTTATAGCTTAGCCAGGGTTTCAGAACGATTTACAGAAGTTTTGGCATGATAGACAATATACTAGATTTAAGACAACTTTCCAAGCACTGGTACAACCTCGGCCAAACGCAACTGAGAATGAATTTGGTAATATTAAAAGCTACAATTGGAATTAATAAATGCAACAGCACACCCCTGGAAAAACTTAGTCTGTCAACATACAATCGCATTTATACGTTCTAAATCTCACAAAAGCACTTTATCGGGGGGACACGTGAATATGTTGACGGAAGAGTTGGCGGAAATCTAATGATTTGTATAAGGCAGTAGTTTTTTGTCGGTGAATGCAGCAGTTTTACTTTTGCCATGATTGTATAAAAACAATCAAGTGTACAGCACAGTTTCTTCATCACAGTAGGTGAATCTTATTCACAAAGAACTAAGAAAAACTAACGAGTACATAATTGGGTGTAGCCACTGCACTTCCTGGATCAAAAGACTCTGGCCGCTAGAAGTTGACTTCAAGTCATATGTCGAGTCATTGGTCATGGGCGAAATATTTCTAAAAAGCTAACGAAGCCAAGATGAGATTCTAAAGCAGCTATTTTGTGCGATTTATCATTTCGTTCTATTATTTATTTCTTTTAGATTAACATGAAACACAGTCAAACTGTCAAAAACTCTAGCATAAAGAACCCCTAGACCTCGTAAAAACCGAGAGATTTTAGGCATTAGCACACATAACATAATGCAACCTGGAGCTCAAAATGGTATTGATTCGTTATAGATGTAATGTAACAGGTTTTGACGTAGCAAGAGACCAATCCATCCTTTCAAGTGAGTATGAGATTGACATGGCAAAGGAAAGGACAAAAATGCTTTAAAATGTTTTAACACTCCTTTGACGTCATAAGACTACATTTAAGCTGATGATAAGATAGATTACTAACTTTAAGATAACAAAGCGCTTAAACCAATCTCAATGAAACATGCTTAGCTGTTTTCAATAAAGAAAGCATTGAACCAAACTTTACCTCGCAAAGTGAACTTTGTTTCATTATGTTCCTTGCACAAATTAAGGGTTGTAGTCTTTGTTTCTGCATCTTCTAAAGAAATGATAAGATACTGGTTTAATAAATCACAGAGAAATATTACATTTATCCTGTTTAAGGGCTGCTAGCACAGAGTCTTTAGTTGACAACACTCCACCATCCTTGTTAATCTACTCCAAGAAATACAAATGCTGCTTTTCTACATATCTGTCCGCATTCACCAATAAAGGGTGCATTGGGGAAAAAGGGGTTCTGCACACCAGGGCTGCATTTCAAGGCACTAGTGATGCTACCTGCAACCAGCTTCTTGTACTGCATCTTGAAAGTGAGGCGCTTTCCAGCCTCCTGTATAAACTTTATTAATTCACTATGCTTCAGTTTTGTCACATCCTTTTCATTGATTTCCAAGATCAGGTCACCAACACAAAAGTAATCAGACCTGAAAAGTTGAAGATATAAATCTTATTGTTGAATCACTACCACCATTGTTGAATCTCCCAGCGAAGTGTAGACCAACAGTTTATTTATGTCTTGAGTGGCAAAGAGAAGCAAAGAAACACTTAAAACTATATTCTGATGTTCTGTGGTGTACATTATGCTTTCTGCTTAAGTGTTGTAATGATGACTAAGTCAAATTAGATTGAAATAGCACACAATTTTTACTAAGCTTTGACTTCTTGTAAATAAAGGCAGTAGAGAACTAACGAACCTGGGATACCTTCATATATAGTAAAACTGAATATGTTTGTCTTTATAGCATCCAGTCTTTCTTTAACATAAACATGGTTTATCATAAATCAAAGATGGAATGACTAGCTTTTGATAGATCTCAATACTGATTGGTGCAAAAAGCCCTAAGTTACCTATGCCATTCCATTTCAGCATATAGCAATAACAGGTGCATGTACATAGAAATGAAATAAAAGTTACAGAAATGAAGTAAAAGGTACAAAGAAATAACTCACTGGTCTGCAAGCCCTCCAGACCTGATGTTTGCAACATGGGGAGGTTTTGGCTTATCTGTACCACCTAAAGAAAAACAGCAAATATGCTTTGAACAACAACAATTCCTCACTGAGTAAATGTCAATACTATTTCAAGTTTAACATACATAGATAAAACTTCAAGGTGTACAAAGAAAACATAAGATTATGTAGGCTAGTATCAAATCCAAATCCTATTTTCAACTTACTTTAAAATCATCAAAAACCAAGAGCCCCTTTACATGGTTTCCTCTGAAAAGGTTCCATATAGCAAGTGCAAGTGTATAAAGAATAGCAAGTGCCAATTAAAAGTTTCAATCCCACATGCAGGATTACTGGGGAGGCAGGGTTATTCTTAATATCTATGAAATACAAGCGGGATAACTAGAGAGGTGGGAATAAAAGAGAAGTGGGAATATTAGAGCAAATATGGTATCTCATGAAATCAAAGTATCAGGCTTTTAGCTTTCTGTAAAACAGTATGAACTAGTGAGCTTAGCAGAGAATTGTTGCCAAAGAAAGAACTGCATTGATAAATTGACATTGCCAAGATCAACAGTTATAAAGAAAAAAACACTAAGGTTATTGCTACAAGCAGGTTGGTAAAAGAGTTCATTACTGACCACAAGCCTAGGTCAGACTTGGTTGAAAATAGATCCATGCAGAATTTAGGGATGCTTCTTTAACAAAGGCGCCAGAAACTTGATGCACTATTCAAAGATTTCTTTGAAAAGCCAGCAGACATCACTACTAACAACTCAGCTTTACCTGATATGGTGAGACCAAGACTCTGGTTCTTTCCTTTGATTAGCTCAACAATGACCACACCTTGTAAAACAATATATCCATGGTGAATCAAAAGTGAAGTGGCTAGGAGGGTTCGCTGCTTACTAAGGAAATTAATGGCACTCATGCCCCGAAACATTTGTCTTACCCATTGGGATACTGATTGGTTAGGTTGGCCAACACAAACTCAATGTTTCTGAACAAGGAAAAACTCAGCCATTGCAATCAAAGGCCACATTTCACGAAGTTTTAAATGAGGGAAAATATTTTACTTGAGTGTTTTTGAGCTAATTCCAAAGAATTGGTTTATGATGAAAGCAATCAAAATAAGCATATTTATAGCCTCTTAACTCCTTATAATTGATAACAATTAATATTAAGTCTGAAGATTAGCCCACTTATTAAGAATGGGTATGCATGCACAGACAGTAATTGCTAGGGAAGCCATAAAGAAAAGTTTCCACTGTCCACTCAATATTTACAAACAGAAACTTTGAAAGAAAAGACATGTTTAAGAAATGATGGGAACTTCCTAGAAAATTATAATTAAGCAGACTGAAATAATACTTGACTTAAATTGTTTAGATTTGCTAACAGAGACTAAATGTCCTCTCACAATCTCTTCAATATCTTTCAGAATTAAAAAAGCGTGAACATTTCTAGCAATAAATCTTTATCTTTACCTTTTGCATCATCATTCTCCTTCAACTGCCATCTAAAAAAATTAGTTTATTTGTAGAATGGTGATTGCGCGTCTCAGAATTTAGACAAACGAATAGAGGTTAAATCATCTGCAAGCATTTATTAAAGCTAGATCATTTGTAGTAACATAATTCTGCTTCTGCTGATGAAAACAAATGCTTTTAAGGACAACAGTAAGCATAATAAACTCTATTAGAATTCTGATTGGGAGAAGGGTTTAATTTTGAAATGCAATCAAGTAGCTCTTTAGATAAAAATTCAATCCAAATCATAAATGTCCTTGTAAACAAACCTTTCAGGTCCTCCATTGCCTTGGCCTCTAGTCCAAATTAACAGTCTCTCTGTAAATGAAAATAAATGCAGTATAGGTTCCAGTATGTTATGCAGCTCATTAATTAGAACTTCTCACTTTTTGCCAAAAAACGAATGATCTTCTTTAGCCTTCACAAAGCACATCTTTTCTTCAGAAATAACAATAAATACATAGCTGCAAATGTTGTGGTAAAATAATATATATTCAAAAATACTTAGAATTTATAATATTATTAGAAATATATAAGATCTTTACAGTTTAATAATTAGAAATATATAGCTGCAAAAAAAATATAATTTAAATACTCATGATTGTCTTTCTTGATAATAATGACATATTTGGAGAAAGCATCTCTGAGCAATAATTCATTTAAACGTACCAAAGAAGTCATCTAAAATTGAAGTGATTAACTTGTTATCATCTTGTTAAGAACACTTGCATGCTGTTTCTAACATCAACAACACAATGAAACTAATGTAACGAAAACACGATACAATATGTTTTCTTTGAGGTAGCGCTGTCTGTTTATGATTCGTTGATTTTAGCTATTCACTGTCAAACAGCCCTCTTATGAGACAAACTTCGTAAATGTAAGCAAATAATTCAAAGGGTAGCTTCCAAGAAAAAGTACACATTCGTTTTATTTCGACAGACATTTTCGTATTCAGGCAATCCTTCTGTCAATTGTTTAACCGAGATAATTCTACGGTATTTGCTTCACTTAGAATATGTAACAATGGATTAAAAGGCGTCGGCATGTTACCCTCGATCACCAAGAAAGCCATCACTTGGTAAATATGTATTTAGGGGGGGGGGGGGCTTTAATTGAAATTAGGAAAATTCTCCTGAATGAGACCCTCAATGAAAATAAAAGATTGTCGGCTAGGACTATAAGAACAATCCATACTTACCAAGTTTGGGTGCACATGTAAGAAATTTGTTCATTATTTCCTCGTCATCCACTGGTGCGAGAGACAGTTCGTCAGGATTTCAATTTGAATGCTGGAATGCTTGTCATGCCGATTATGTATACTGATCATTTGCACCCAATTAATGTCGTGACCAGCCTGGGCCTAACGTGGCTAGCCTTTTCAAACGCTTGCTTGTCACTTTGGATCAAGCTGCGATATTCATTCAGCATATCCGTTTCAAACACGCATTTCAATCCGAACTGTGAATCCGCTCTGTAGGTGCTGGGCCAAAATCGCTTTTCCCCCTTCGCTTCCCGTTCTCTTTTGCGTGCATCATAATCGACTCCGGCCCGATGCCGTCAGAGCGAGACGAGTCCTAAAACACGGACCGACAAATCTTGGCTGATTTTAAGATTCTTTTATAACAAAGGAATTATTGTCAGGCATTTTAATACATGATGGAAATACAAAGTGTCGTGACTTCGCACACAAACAGAAAAAGCCCTTGTCAGTAGCAATTCCTGGGTGAAATAATGGACCAATTTGCAAGAAGATGGAACAAATTTTCGAACCAATAACATTAATTTATAAAACTCAGATAAAACTGCTCCTCTTCTCTGCAATTTTCAAACATGTGCTCTTGATTTTCAATAAAATTAGGATTGCACATAGTAAGAAGGTTCAAATTAAGAAACAAACGATTATTCCAAGGTAACATGTTCTGAGCATGACTAGGCAATTTAATTCTTAGCTGATGAACTCAAAATATTATAGATATACCTCGATCTTTTTGCAAAGGACTTTTTGAGATCTTAATACTCACATGGTCTTCTTACGTCATTGACCAAGTGTACACTTAGGGGACAAAAGTATGATTTCCATTCTCTGCTTGAAAGCTTGGAAAAAATTCGAAATTTTAACCTCAAAATTAATTATTTTTATTTTAAGAAAGTCGCCAAAGATTTCATCTCCCTATTTGGTATGGGCCAATCCGAGGGGCATATCCGAAAAGCCTACCAGGTTTTGGTGTTTACAAATGGGACAATGTCAGAGTGATTTGTGTGTTTTATGATTTTTATTTTTGTATTATTTTTCACAAAATCCACCAGAACAACACGAGAAAAAACCCAAAAAGACAGAAAGATCCAAGAGCTTTCTATAACTCATCTTCCCACATCTTACCCTTTTGAAGCCAGAAAGATTTAGGATCGCTTGGCACACTTTTGGGCCACAATAGCTACTTCGAGCTACTTTGCCTATTTTGTAATGCACCTAATAGTTCCTGCAAGTCAGTCATTCGACATGGTAGACAGCTGGTCCCAAACTACGAGGATATGAAAATGGTTATTTGCTGTCCAAACATTGTTTGAAGCTGTATTTACCCATGTTGATAGAGTTGATCTTTTGGACAACGTTTTCTCCGTCCATTGTAGTCCGGCTTTTATACAATGCAGTAACTTAACTTTCTCTGCACCATTTGTGCCGCACAAAACAACGCTAAACCGCAAAGAGATAGGGAACGCAAGACCTTGGTTCCTTTTAAAAACTTCAATCTCTAATTTGAATAGGCAACATACTTAAGGGCTTGACATAGCCGAAATGATCCTTTTACATTTTGCCGCGGAAAGGAACCAATGCGATCTTCAAAGTGTATCTTTAGAAAACATAGGGACAATTCTTTTGAAAACACTGGACTGATAACAAAATATCGCGTTTACTGCATAATCACGTTCTGTTATTTCCTGGAGTCTGAAAATCTAAGTTTGGTGGTTAGCCGATAGAGGGTCGTTGAGGCAACCGCGAAGGATGAAATCAGATGAATCAAGCTTAAAAAAGAACAAAAAAGCCCACCGCACAAAAACCCTCAATTAAATTAAATTTTAAAATGGCAATCTCTGGATAAAGGCATCTCCGCCTCGTTCAAAACAATACGTGCTTAAAAGAAATAATTATGTTCTCTATTATTCTAATCTATTTCCTTTTGTGGTTCGCGAACGCCATTGCAAAGGCAGTCTTGACAATAGAGAATTAAGGCCTAAAGCGTTTTGTGGCCACGAAGAGGGTTGGATGTGACGTAAAGGCAATTTGCGTGTTTGTAAACCAGAGCATGCGATGCTGATTAGATAAAAGTGAGAGACTTCGAGCAGATCTGTACAAGCATAACTGTTTTTATCGAAAGCGGTTCCATTAATTACTCTCCTTGTTTGCGGGTGATAATTGTAAACCAATTTTTCATCGACCTCGACCGCCTATTCAAAATTATCAGTTAAAAAGACAAGAAATGTTCTAAAATTATCTAATCGGGCTTCGCTTCCAATGGCTATAGCGAATGTATGCAGTGATTGTCATCTCTGTCAAGTGTCTTACAGCTAGTGCTCTCTCAAGGTAGAAAGAGGGAGTATTTAAACGTATTCCTAACCACTGCTTGACAAGAAACACTCTGGAATAAAAGACAAAATGTAAAGTGAATATGTCAATCTGCTTCCCAAAACACCGTTCAAAAATCTTCTAAAAAGGCTTAACAACGTAGACTTAAGGTATTAAATAAAAGTAACAAATGTAGACCAAATCACACTAGATTATAAATAACATAAACTTAACAAAGATAAATACATTTTGTAAATGAATTCACTTCAGATTCAGCATAGGCATTGAGAGGGTGAATAAGGAACTTGCATACCACCACGATGCGAAAACATGAACGACTAAATATCTAGTTATTGTTTCCTGAACAATTTGCAAGAGGGTGTGCAAACAAGCTGGAATTCTAAAGTTATTTGATTCTATTTAACCACTGCAGCACCATCCATTATTACCTTCTGCTCTTAATAACACTCTGCGGCATCCTTTCGGAACATGATCTGTCTATTTCTTTACCAGTATGTCATGTTTACTTTATATTGCTTGGCTAAGTAAATTTGAACAAATAATTTTGGCACTTAACTCAATATTGCATGCCATGTCACGATTAGCATTGATCACGCGGACTCGGAAGTTCTCAGAGTGCACAGGTAAAGAGTGCGAGAAATGCGATGAATTCCCACCACTTGGTCCACCGAGTTGGGTTATGTATAGTAATGTGAATTTGCATGTTCGTGACTTTATTTGTCGTGAGCTATACGTATGTCGTACCAATATCTGAATAACGTGATGTTTGCTTAAGTATAATTATCGTGCTTTGTATTAATCTGTACCGGCGTCCTATTGTGTTTGACTAATTAAGTTTTCCTTTAAATTTGCAATGTTTTAAGAATAGTCAGTGGATTGGAAGCACTCGAGGAAACACGTTGCCTATCTCTCACTCATCACCCTGCCGAGCCCTGAACACGGAATAAACTTCGTTACATTTTGGTGACAGAGTCGGATAGCGTGGAAAAAAGATGAATTGGACCAATTAATTTGAATGGAGTGGACTTTCCGGGTGGAGTGGATTTTCTTTGAGTGTTTATTCACCACAATGTGCGTTGGAGAACATTTTATAAAGAATATGGCCGTTGGTACCCTGATGATTTTTCAGAGGAATTTTTACTAAATTTGCTGTTTTAAAGGCCTCACGTCGCAGGAAATTTTCAAGCTTTAACAAGTGTCACACCACCTGAGTCGGAGGACATGGCTCACACGTCTTTGAAAGCTCCGTTAGCCACCGTATATTAAGAAGTTTTGGAGTGCTTGGCGAACTAGAGGCCAGCTACGAGGACGAGAGTGTCCCAGAAGTTAGAAATCGAGATTTATTTTGACCGAAGAGTTTCGTGAAGAAGTCGGAAACCATCGGGTGTTGCTGTAGGCACTACCTTCACCAGCCGATTTTCGCCTCCGGGCCTTCAAGAACTTTGGATAGGACGATCAATATTTATGTTTATTTTTATAATGACTACTCGGACGCAAAATTTGATGTCGTGAGTTCGTTCTTTAACGGAGGGGAGAGTGTAACGTGTTAGGGTCTTGTTAATTAGTTGTGTTGCGTGCAGTGTCTCTGATTGATCTTAGTTAACAAGTATGTATGTATTATCTTGTTAACAAGTATGTATTGTCTTATGTCAATGTGTCCTTTTCGTTATTGTGATCCCGTTCATTGTTGTAGAGTGACGTATTACTGTTGATTGTCATCTTCAATCATATTCAGTGTTATATTCAGTGTGTTTGGTGACCATTAGGTCAGTCTTGTTTGAAATCGATTGGAAATACGTTGATCTATCGATTACGCTGTTGTGTTACTTGGCTTCGGGCCTAAGCATGCCATGTTCTTCCTCGCTAACAAAGAACCCAGATCCGTTACATATTGGAGCTCTCGAAAAAGCAAGAGAAACGAAAACAAACCAGAGGAGTGGTCACGATACTTTTGGACAAAGTGGAAAACTTCTCGAAAGAAGACGCAACCCAAATGGAGAATACAGTGTAGGGACTTATATGCCTTCTATTCTTCATTATCTCTCTTTCTCTCCCCATCCTCTCTTTTCGTATACAAAATTGTTGACGGTGTTTGCTTTATTTACAACATTATCACGTGACATTGCACTCAGTTAGATGCAGACACTCCTTGTGAATGAAATTCACCACGGCCTTGAAGACAGAGACGCCGGCGATTTGTACGGAAATGCCTCGCTTAGCCTTCTCTCTTTTTCTCCCCTGACTTGTTTGTCTGCTCTTTTGTCTTATTTGTGCTTGCTTTTGTTTGCTTTGAATAACAAGGTTGCATCTGTCATCAAGTAAAGGAACAACTAATTTTGATCGTGACCAAGTTACCTTTTCGAACTCTAGAAGAAACTCGCGTTCGCCGAGATTCAAGAGAAATTTGCGAAGCTTCGTAGAAGAGCCAGCAAAGAGCGTCGCGAAAGCTTTGTTGAGGACTGCTGAGAATTACACCTCGGCTTTAGATCCAATCATCTGGACTGGAATGTCGATGAGCTTATGGTTATCCTAAATAAAGATATTGAAGTCTAGGAGAGTCACGTGCCCATCTTCAGGCGTGGCACAGGAATAGAATGCAACCTTAGTAAAGCGAATTGAGAAAGTAGCAGCACTGTTGGTTGGAGGAGCGAAGAAGTGTGTCTATTGCCTGGAGACCGTCTACAAACCAGAAGAGTGCGACAAGATGAAGCATTTTGAGAACGTAGAAAATTGTTGCTCAAGTATGCTCTTTATGTTCAAATGTAGGGCATATAGGTGTCGAGTTGAAAGTGATTGCCTAGATTGTAGGAAATGCCGGTGAACACGAAGGCTTGCGTTTAATGTCAAAAAGTTGGAAAAAGGTCTAAATAATCAGCCAGTAAAAAAGGGAATATTCAGTGCTTTAGCATCCTTATTCGATCCACAAGGATTGGTTTGTCCAATAGCAGTGATAGAGCGTTTCAGTTTTAAGAGATTGTGTGTTGGGATGACCCATTACCTCATTGTAAGACATTGGTAGAAAGCCATGGCTAAAGGAGTTGAATCAAATCTCTGTCCCAAGATGTGAACCAGAAAAACCATGTGTCAGAAGAAGTGAACGGAAATACTGTTAGAATATCGTCGCGTGGATTCGGCGATGCAAGTTAACGTTCTACTTCCCACTGATTTGTATGTTGCATGAAACTTAAACAGGAATAATATACTAAGACAAGAATGAAACCTTATAAAGGTTTTTCAAAACTTTGGTCTGGATATCTAGAAACCTTATTTTGGATTTCAAAAAACAAGGTTTAATGCTTCGTAAGAAATATCAGATCAAGGAGAGTGGAAGGAAGTAAACTTAAATAACCCAACCTGTTCTGGGAAGGACCAGACCGGGTAAAGGAAAGAAGAAGTGAGTGACCAGGTAGCATGAAGTACAAAGATACGGAAGTTGTTATGGTGGGAACTGCAAAGAGGGAAGAAGGCTTTAGTTAAAGAGAGATTCAAGAAACTTGGGATATTACTTAGAGTCACAGCATATGTAGACGTGGATCTAGTTGAAGAATCAGGCAGCAAATTATTCTTCCTTGGAACCATGATTCTCACAGTTGATAATTCTAGGTTGCCACGGGGGCGCACACCATTGTAAAAGTAAAAGAAACGCTTACTGAATTGTGCTCTAGTACACGTTCTGAGCTTGTAAGCATGCATTGAATGATTAGTTTGTGCAGATAGAGCTTGATTCATGAGAGGCATAGTTGATCGTGTTAAACTGCGGAGGAAACCTTAAACCCAAGGCCATGCTCATACTTCAACTGGAGCTTTAACTCCTTCACACTTTACATTTAGCTACAGATAATCAACCTTCTCTGAAAAAGTTTATGAAGGTGTAGGAATTAAAGGAAAAAGGTTACTATGCTGTCAGCAAGCGAAGACAAAATGAGTATGAAGAGAAAACTACATTGGAGTGTTAGAGTGGGGGTAGGTCACACCCAAGGGCGGAAAGACGCCTAAATTTCACCCTCTCAATGCCTTAGCCTCCAATTGTACCTCCTACTTTTTGACCACATTCGCCGTTGGTCTTTGTCTTTGCTATAAAATTGCTCTTGTAAAGTCGAGCGGAGTACTATCATTACGATTACGACTACATTAAACATATTAGTCCACGCTACATTCCCAAGAGGCGCCTTGTCGGTGGCTGACTTTGTTGCCTCCGATCCTAGCACATCAACAATCACATCGAAAAGGGTCCAAAACACAGCCTCACCGCGTGAATCACGTGGTTTCATGCACGACATTGCCGCCTTTGATGACGTAACCAATCAACTCGTTGTGGCTGGCCATTTGATAGATCAGGTGCTGCCACCTATGAAGGTAAGTAAAAACAACGAAAATGAGTATGATTTGAACAATAACGCAATGCACGTAAGACTGCGATTCTGCATTCACATTTCACCCATTTGGCACTGCCGTATAGATCCGGCATACGTCCAGCAATACCATTGAGGTGCCTTTTTAGGAGAAAGGATGTTAGAGCTCCATGGAAATACTAAAACGGCCTTCCTTTTCTAAAATATGTGTATATTTTATAGTAAATTTTAGGCCCCATTCACAAGCTGGCTTAAAATTGTACAGAATCGTTATAAGCAGTCTGGAATACTTATGGGTCATACAAGTCGCGTCGTTGCTAGCATAAAAGACAAATTTTTGACCAGACATAAAAAATAAATGAAAGATGTGCTGCTTGTACATTGTTGATACCAAAGAACAATACATATAGCAAACAACCAAATAAACAAACAAACAAACAAACAAACAAACAACAAACAAACGAACGAACGAACGAACAAACGAGCATATAGCAACTAAGGGTATCAAGTTACATGAAAGAAATGTCAATAATGTTACTAATTCTTAGCAATGGCGACTGCCCTGACATCGCTAAGAGACGTATTGTGTCCTTTCACTTAAAATAGCACTGCTAACTGTCCAACCAAAAACAAGTTTAAAAGTTGAAACTGAAAGAACCTGAAAAACTGGCCAGGTACAGTGCCAAAGGGAAACAAAAGAAAACGGGTGGAAATCACATATTCAACTTCACATACACACGAAGACACAGTATAATAATAAAAACATTTAACGTCAATAAATAAAGGTCGACATGAAATCTAAACACAACGGGCAATTAAAAATATACAATAAAAAAGTCAACAGGAAACCCGAAAACAATTCAAGGGAAAAGATAATTGAAAGAAATGTAAATAAAAACACCACATTTACAACAACAAACCGGGGAAACAAAATCATAATGGACTGCCATGTTTTCATTTTTGTGAAAATTGATGCGTTCAAATTAATAAGTCGTACTCGAATAAATCTAAAATAGAAATAAAAACAAAGAAGCAGGACTAAGGGGCCAACAAAGGCCTAGGAGCATAATGAACATCACTCGAGGCTAAATGCTTCAGGCATCATTTCAAGGCTGAATTGACGATATAACCGAAGCAATGATCATAATCTGCAAGTAAAAAGTTTGCATTTGCTCATGCCGAGCAGCTAATGGACGATTTGAATTGGCATGCTGCCATTTTGTGAGTTGCGGGATTACCTTGGTGCATTGACAACAAGAAGGTCCGCCACTTTCCCAACCTCGATTGAACCGTGAGTTTTTGATCGTCCGAGCGAGGCGGCAGCATTAATTGTAGCAGCAACGAGAGCCTCGTTCATGGACATATGAAGAACAATGCATGCCAGATGCATCGTAAGTGGCTTTGGAGCAAGAGAAAGGGAGCTATGAAGTCAGGTTTTTTCACAAATACTTAACGGCAAATAAATGACAGAAAAGAAACACGACAAGCATGATAATATAAAACACATTTGCGTGCTACAAGAAGCAGCTTATAGTTCTATTCGGGAATATAAATTTACTGGGAATACAAACTCTCTTCATGAAGATCATAATATTAAAGGTGCTTGAAAAAGGTAGAGAGTCTTGGAAGTGCCACGGAAAATTCCATACGCAGAACATGACGAAGTGTTTCACAACATGAAGAGATTAACGTTGTCCTTCAGCGTTACACAGGTGAATAGGCCTCTGAGCCAGAATTGTTTCTCGAATATGAAAGTGAAAATGCAAAAACGGAAGCAACAACTAGCTTGCTTGTGTGTACAATCCTTCCTAATACACAAAGCAGCAGGATCACTGCAACTATGAACAAACATTAAGCCCTACTGCAGGCAAACAGATTCGTCTAAGCACACAGTTGCCACGACGCCTCATAGACAAAGTAGACATCATCAAAACCCATCACCCTAGCTAACGTCTCGTACGGAAATGTAACAAAATTGGTTTTTTACAAAATAACTGAAACTCTACATGGTTGGATACCCTCCTCGACCACAGGCCTACCGCGAAGTCTCTTTTGGGCTGCAATATTTGAGGTGATATTAAATTTATGCTTACCATCGACAAGCAAAAGGCGTTAGGATTAAAATCTGAACCAAGTGCGACCGCTACACCTGGAGAAAAACAATTAAAAGTCTTCACGTAATTAAAATAAACTGGAAGGGTTCACCACATGATTAAACAACAATTTCAGCAAGAGCAAAGGCCGTTCATAGCTTTTGCAATTACAGGGCTTGACTAAAATGGGGCTTCAAGCACAAGATAAAATCAAAATAAAATATGAACCGTTTAATCATTTGAAATAGATAATTAAACTTGTTCTTCTCTTTGCAGCTACGCGTATCGCGCTACTTTGGCGTAGATTGACATCAGATTAAAGGGCTTATTTTAATTGAAAAATCTCAGTTTAAAAGTAAATTATCATATCCTCTGAGCCGAAAGTTCGACCAAATAAGCAGTTGAGTAATACAAGGTGCAGTTATTCCATTTGAAACGAAAGCAACGGAAACACCGACTTGAATAAAAACAGTTTGATATCGTTGACAACGCTGCATTACTCTTAACAGGGAGCATACAGAAAGAAACCTGATAACTGTTATATGCATATTCCTTAGCGTTGACAATAAAATTGAAGACTGGAATAATAACCAGTAAAAGAGCAAAACACGACTGCTTTCCGTCCCGTACACTCCCACTGACAATTTTTGTAGCTTTGAAAACGTGAACCATGACAGCTACGCAAAAATAGCCTCGATTAAATGCCAGTAAGTACGTCATGGGAAAACATAAATGAAATATTTACGGGATCCAACTTGACTTATGCTTATTCTCAACTTGTAGATTATTATTTTATATTTGGCTCAATCTACTTCCACTGAAAGAGTTTATATATGCATAAAAGTTTTCTACAACTACTATGACATATATCCTCTCTTTTCTTATAAAATATCTCAGCTTCAGAACAAAAAGATGCAAAACACGAATGGCCTCTTACCTGCATCAATCATTTTGCGCACTGGTGGAGGCTTAAGTCTCAAAATATAAGCAGTGGTTGGGAGAACAACAGCAACAACAGACTTTTCACTCATGGCCTTGATTCCATCATCACCAACCTCTTCAAGATGGCTGATTGCTCTAGCATTCAGCTCTGCTCCAAGCTAAAGAAAAAACAATTGGTTCATCGAATAGGCAAGTAGAAAGGTGCGTAACAAAAGGTAAAATTGTCATCTGGATTCCAAACAATGAAGGCTCAAATTCGCTTTATTTGAAGGATGAATAATGTGCCATTATGTCACATGTCTTCTACCAAGGATAAAGAAACTGAACTGACAATAGCCTAGTTTCACAATCGTTTTGAAGCTGAGGTCACAAAGCGAAAACGAGGTTAACGATGATCAACCTTACAGAACAGTTTCTATGGAAGTGCCGTTGGGAGGTAAACAACGATTCTCTTTTCAGTTTTAACAATCGACACGGCTTAGATGCAGCTAAAAATATTCTGGGATGATGGCAGAACGATTTTCGGATGTAAAGAAGAAGAAACCATCTCTTGGCAGAGAGTGTGCCGCGTTTGGATGCAGCAATACTTTTTACAACTCGGACGGAGTATCAACTGGCATCCATTTCTTCAAGTTCCCCCAGAAAAACCCGGAAAAGCGTTTGTGGTGTAACTTGATAAAGAGAATTGATGGCATGGATGATTTTCGTGTAACCGACGCTACTTGTCTTTGTGAAGAACACTTCAAAGATGAAGATATCAAACGGAATCCCAGTCGTTGGAGACTAAATCATGGTGCCGTCCCGTCTCGTAATCTTTACGCTCAACCTGCCCAGCGTCCTGCACGTAAAGTTCCTTTTGATCGCACATCGACTTCTTTCACTTTTCCTTGCGAATTTCTACCCAGCACTGATATTTTGGAAGATTCTTCAAACAATGAGGCAAATGATCATTCTGCTGTGTTGCCTGAACGTGACTATGCTCGAGGTGTTGTTGATGATGAACAATTCCTCAGTCTCTTGTCCGACATACAAGCCTCAAGCAAAAAGTTAGTGAATTGCAAGCCCAGGTACAATCTTTAACCCACCTTACAACAGAGTTAAAGAAAAAGTTCTTTTCTTTAGAGAAGCTGCAAAGTGATGATTCTGCAGTTAAATTTTATACTGGCTTCCCAGATTATTCGTGTCTGGTTGCTGTTTTTGACTATTTGCAGCCTAAGCTTGAGCGTATGTCATACTGGCGTGGTTCAAAGTCAAGTGAATCCACCCAAGAGTCCAACACAAATGTTTCAAGACCAGGCCGCAAAAGAAAACTCTCTCTTTTAGAGGAATTCGTTTTTGTTTTGATGAGATTGAAAGTTGGCTTGTTTCTTTGCAGATCTTGCTGATAGATTTTGTATTTCTAAAGGACATGCTTCAAAAATATTTCAACATGGATAAATTTTCTTGCCAAGAGCTTCCTGTGCTATTTCCATTCCCATCAAAACAAAAAAACAGCAATTAATGCCTAGGGAATTTGGAATGTACCCTTCAACAAGGATTATACTGGACTGCACAGAAATATTTACAGAGATTCCTTCTTCCATGGTAGCACAGTCACAGACATGGTCTGAGTACAAGCACCATAATACCTGGAAAAGTCTTATTGGTGTATCTCCTAATGGGGCTATCATATTTGTCTCGAAGCTCTGGTCTGGGAAAGTTTCGGACAGAGAGATAACTCTGAAATCTGGAGTACTTTCTCTCTTGGAACCTGGAGATAACATAATGGCTGACAGAGGATTTAACATTTTTGATATCTTGCCATGTGGAGTTTCTTTGAACATTCCCCCTTTCAAAGGTTCACGTAGCCAACTAACTCCACAAGAAGCTGAAGAAACAGCAAATATCGCAGCTGTTCGAATACATGTTGAAAGAGCCATTGGAAGAGTTAAGAACTACCACATTCTGGATGGAGTATTACCCCTCAGTTTATATCCTGTTGCCAACCAGATTTTTACTGTTTGCTGCTACCTTACCAACTTCTTGCCTTTCTTAGTAAAGCCAGCAAATAATAAAGATTAATAAACACATTTCTGTATTATTTTGTATGAAACTTTTTTTAACAAGCTATATAGTATATAAACCAATATTTGTATGGGGTCAGAATTCTTTTAAAACTTATTGGTAGATAGCATAAGTAATACGTTTTTAATAATACTGAATATTTTTAAGGTCCAAATATCATGTAAAAGATCCTTAAATTTACCTTATTATAATAACAAACCACAGGTCAACAAAAAATGCCACTAGTGATCATGCTTATATAGATATATGGATCTGAGTTTGATCTTAATGCCATTGTGAGGTAACTGCATGTACAGCTCTTGATATGTATGGTAACTGCAGACAAATGTGTCACAATTAAGTCTTTAATGGGGCTTACCCAACTAATTTTGTGTAATGTTTATAATACCAAATGGGGGAGAGTGGAAATAGCAAACAAGACTCTACAAACACAAGACATCTAAGCTAATCCCATTATGTAGATATAGAAGAGGAGAGTGTATAATATTGATACAAAATATGCTTACTTGTTTCTTCAATTGTTTCATGTACAAGGGGAGGGAAGCACTTTCAAATTGGCCAAACTATGTTAACAGAATTTCGATTAAAAATGTTTACACTACTAATATTATTCTAAGATATACAATAAAAGATGATATGATAAATGGAAAAGGAAAATGAGTTCATGTCTTATCAATTTAGAGTCATTCTTTAGCATCATAATTTTCCCAGCCACCCTGCAAGTACAACTTTAAGCCACGCTTTACACGCTTTGTAAAGTATTCAGGCAAGATTGCACGACAATAGAAAAATTTCAGTTTTGGCAAGACAGATCTCTCCATAAAGCTGTCATCATATGGCACAGACTGGATAAATAGGGGCTCATTGCTGCCAAACCAGACAACCAAATCAATTCTCTTTAAGCCAGTGCAATACATCTGGCCCTGAATCTGGTAGAAGTAAGGGTGACTTCTTTTCAATGAAACAACTTTTCCTTTCTTTAAAAAGAATTTCTTATCCTCCAAAGCTGAGGAGAGAGAAGACTTTGAATATGGACACTTGATTTCCAAGCCCCACTTCTCTCCATTAAAATGAACCAGTCCATCAAGGGAAGCACCAAGAAATGAAAACTTGCTTGAAATTTTCAATCCAGTCTCCTCAACACAAATGCCTTGAAATCCATTCTCAGACATTGCTTGCAAATATAAGGACCTTGCAAAGCTCTCTGACTTTTTGCCATGCTCTAAGGCAGGAGAAGAAAAAGAGGAATAGAAGAAAGTCTGCAACTTTGAACTTGGCTCAACAGAGTTGACAGAAGCAGAATAAAACCTTGAAGCAGTTATTCTGTACATTCTCTGCTCAATCCAGTTTTGGCTTAAAGATTGGCCAATGGTCATCCTTTCTATTGTTAGGATTTCTTCTTCGCTCAATAAAGAGTTGTTTTCGCAATATATATCCATCATCTCCTTAAAGTTTTGGCAAGAAATGTCATAAAAGTCATTAAATGGTATTGAATCTTGAGCATTGGATTGCACATCGAACAATTGTTTTAATTGAACATTGGACTTCCCAAAGGGTGAATCTAAGGAAGGGACCACTTCATGGTATATCATTTCTTCATCAACAGTGAGTTCTGTAGCGGCATCATGAAATGAAAAGAAACAGCTGTTGGGATTACATGCTGCAAGTTTCAACTTCAAATCTTCAAGACTCCTTGCATCGACTTCTTTGTCACTAGCTGAACGAGGATCATATTCCTTGCATCGGGGCATACTGTTTTTATCATTTTTTTTACCAAATCTGATTTTGGCAATAATCATTTCATCAATTGGCAAAGGAACCACCTTTGTTGATGAAGGGACATTCCATGCTGACAATGTTGATGTACAAGATACAGGCTGTGGGCATTCTTGGTAACCTTTTCTGTTGAAGTCCTCCAATGCAAAAAGAACACCTCCAACATGGTTACATTTACCAAAACCTCCCAATCCAACACCAGCTGGGCAAGTACAGGCTGCACAAGAAACGTCTCCAGTTGAGTTATCAAGAACAACAAGCACTTTGTAAAGGGTGTTTTTCATTGATGCCTTCATCCGGATGTCAAAATAAGTGCAATCATTATCTTTAGCAACTGAAAACTTTTTAATGAATCCTTCGTAAAAGAATTGAAAAGATTTTAGCTTCTTGTAAGCAGTATTTTTTAACACAATGTGGTTGTACTTGAAGGTTTTAACAACAAGATATTCATACAACTGAATAAAAGAAAATGGCGGCGTATTTCTTAAGTCGGAAACCCAAGGTAAATGTCCACATCTTGAACGGAAAATTTCCTCATATGTCAAGGCACTTTTTTCTGTTTCAGAAGAGGGAGTCGTCGGAACACTCGCCGAGGAATTCTTTGAATCGGCTTGAAGAGCACGGCATAAGATAGCGTATGTGCGAAGAACTAGATCGGCCTTCGTTCCTGATACCTTTTCTCTGTATGACAACAAAATCCGCTTTAATTCCTTAACTGTCAAGGAAGCCAGATCTTCCAAGGTGCTTACTGACTTACCATCGGGAATCAATTTAGAAAATTGATCCATCGCAAATATATACGTTTAAAACGAAAATTTTAGGCAACTTCGAAGCACTTCTTGTTGACTCAACTGAGAAGTGCGAAGAGAGATCATCGTTATCCTCGCTTTCGATGTCATGCCTCGAGTTCATTAGGGATTGTGAAACTGGTCTATTATATCCTATAGTTTCCTATTTAGACTTGCAAATAAACCACAATCTGCAAAAAATCCAAATGAATAATAATATTCTAGAAAATCTCCATCCTTTCTATCATTTCCATTTGTTTTGGACAATCAATGGTGCCATTACATTACAAATCACATACCTCTCCAGAATTCATTGGATGCAGCTCGTCACCATGGAAATTGATAGCCAGGCCGGCCTCTTTTCCTGCCTTCAAGATTCTGCGTGTGGACTCTGTGTCAAAAACTCCTTTCTCACAAAAAACATCAATATTTTCAACCGTTAGTTCTTTTTTCTCATTTAGCTCCTTTATTTTTGGTATTTGAATGTTGATAACATCATCGGTGGCTTCATCCATTGTTTTTCCTCTAAAAATGTATATTCATATAAATGTTTATTCAGTTTTAACTATAGGGCATCCATAACTAAAAATAAGTCTCAGAAAAAAACTACAAACAAATTAAAAAACATACACAAAGCAGTAGTTAAACCGAGTAAAGGGCTCCAAATTTAATTCAGAAAACAAAACTAGAATGAAAAATAGAATAAACAATGAGCCCTGCCATTTGGCCACTTTAAAATATTTTGAGGTACAAAACTAAACAATCGCATGAAACAGCAGAACTGTGATATTAAGTAAACTTAACTAGTTTTTCATCTGATACTCCTCAGACTATGCAAAAAGTGGGGAATTACCAAAAGCTAGCCCTTTTATCTTGGAGTTGCAGTCCATCTACATTTTGATGCAAATCCAATTCCATGTTGAGGACTCTTCTATAAAAGGTATAAAGTGGGTGCTGATTGGTGTTAAAGCTGTGAATAATGCACTCCACTAACAATCCTCTAGTGTTTTCGATCTACAACTTTCTATCTATTTTATCTGCTTTTTGTCATCTTCTTATCTTTGCATACTTTGAGGGGTGTCAGATGAAAAAATAATTGCAGTCGAATCTTGCTGTTCTTCTCAATTGTTAACTCAAAATTTAGTCATTTTAAAAACCAAGGCCTATAAAGAAACTAAGTATGTGTCTTTAAATCAACTTTTTTTGACTGTCTGTACTTAAAGTAGAAGCAAAGATGAGAAGGTCACCTTGGAACTGCATGTGCACCACAGAATGTGCTAGAAATCTCAATACTTTTGAAGTCTGCCTTTGCCTTCTCTAGTGCTTTTAGCATTTTGACTTCAGAGTCAACATCAAGACCATATCCGCTTTTGGCTTCAACAAGAGTGGTACCACACTTTACCATCCTTTTCAGCCTTTCAAGAAGACTCACATAAAGCTCTTCTTCAGAAGCATCTCTGACATGCTGAACAGTGAAATGGATACCACCACCAGCTTTATGAATGTCCATGTATGTTGCTCCAGCAAGCTGATGCAAAAAACAATCTAAGGCTTGAAAAATAATCCTGCTTGGGGTACAAAATAAAAATTTGCTTGATGCAAATGAGCTTACTAAAGTATTGGTTAGTGAGATATTACTGTGATCAAGGAAGAATAGTTTTTGTAACAAAATTGTGACAGGAAACATCTATCTAGAGGTTAAACTATTGATATCAAAACTTAACAATGGAATTAAATGCCCTGTTGAACTTGGATTTGCAAAAATAATTTGAGAGAATCTTCTAGCTTATGGATTTGTGAGTGTATGGCTCTGAACGAGATTCAAAAAATATTTAAATATAGATGTTAACAAGACAAAAAACCTACTTTCATGGCAAATTCATGTACTCGATCACCAACCCAAACCGGATGTGTATGTCCATCAATGAGCCCTGCAAAAAACAGCAGTTATTTCAAGACATTGAAAAATTGAAACCATTAAAGATAAAAAAACAATTACAGATAATACTATCTTTGCATTTTGAATTGGAGGTACCAAAAATATTTAGCTTGCAAAATTAAGGACATGCGTTACAAAATTCTGAGGATAGCTAGAATTAGGAAGAGCATGGTAGACATGGGCGTTTCATGATTCCAGAGAAATAAACAAAATTTATCTTGTCCCAGAGTTAGAAAACATGAACAAGCTTGCTATTTTCTAAGGATCTTTGCAGAAATACTTTCAGTTGCTTCTTAAATTTTCTTATAATCCAGAAAGGTACACAAATTTGGTTACTGTTTTATTCAGATATTACAATGGTCCAATCTACTGTATTAAATGCTCGTTGAGGCTCGTATCAATTCGTGTTTTAAAGGACTAAATACAAAGTACATTAGCAAAGCTCATTGCCAGCAAAAATAAATCAGAACCGGCTTTTTCCCTGTTCCCTTATGCTCATCATCAGAATCAACGTAACATTGTACTCGAACTTGAACAAACTGCCACAGAACAGATTAGGCCCCTTACCGGGCATGACAGTCTTGTCCCTTGCATCTATTTCTTTATCAAATACACAGTCCTTGTACTTATTTCCTATTTCATCATCTGAACCAAAATCTTTTATGCAGCCATCGCTTCCAACCACTAGTGACAAGCCGTTATCGTCTTCTCGACTTGCCACGTGGGCCATTTGACTTCCACAAAGCAGTGCTTCTGAATTCAAACAGACATTAACGATTTGCTTTGCATGACGTATGATGAGTTTTTGATGCATTGTTGGCACAGTCTTGTGGCATCGAAGCCAGACTAGTCGATGGTTTTTCCAAAAAAGCTAAAAGTCGACGTTCCCCCTTCTTGCGAACATAAAACTCAACCTCTTTTCAAGGCTGTTTCATTTATGACCTCGTTTTCAAACTCATAGCGAAGTCGATTCAGGTTGTTTTTATTTTGTCACGTGTGCGACCCTTCTAAACGAAAACACAAATGGAAACCCTAGGCAAAATACAGCAAGAACTGTTTGCAGTTTGTTCCAGCTATAAGGAACCTGCTGTAGAAATCTGCTGTCATAAAAGAGATGGCACTGAAGGATCTCCATACACGGATGCAAAGAAATGCCTTTTCTTAAAAATTGCAAACGAGAGGAAAGTTAAAAATTGCAGCTCTGATGTATTTATGAATCTCTCAGAAGCAAAGGTATTTAAGGGTCCCAAAGATATTACGTCAGAAGTCAATGTGTTCGTCTAAATGAAATTATGTTTGGATGGGGATAGAAGTAGTTTAATAAATGATCTTTGAAAAGCCTAACGTTTTATGTTGAAGGCAACAGCCCCCATTGATTTGAAATGTAAACTTTACCTGGTCTTGTCTAACGTATATGTATATATCAAGTACCTGTAGTGACTTTTACGTGGTGTACAGAAATAAGAAAATCTGGGTTTTCTTTAGGTACAGAAATTTTTCTTTACAATTTCTCGAGATTGAGAAACCTATAAGCCAAAAATGTGTCATAGTCTTCACTTTACTTTCTTCAAAGACTTGGAAAATTTCATAGTTAATAGTAGTGATGAAGAAATTGCTTGCCCTTTTCAATTTCCCCCGTCATTTAGCTTGCCATGGTTTTTAATGCTTTGCTACCTTATCTACTAGATTAATGGCCTTCAACCAAAGAATGTTGGCTCTCTAAGAGAACCTGCTCTGGGTGATGGATTTATCAAGAGCTGTATTTTGAATGATGCCTGTACTGTGATCAGTATGAAACTCAACAGAGCAAGAGCCATGGAAGCTGGCATAAGGGAAGTCTTAGATTTAGTGTCAAGGTCACACAATGATGAATCAATCAGATTTTTTATTATCAATCCAAATGTAAATTGCCAATTGGAACAGGAGGAATGTTTCAGCACAGCAAGGATATTAGCAATAGCGTCTCATTTTCAGAATGTTCTTTTGTATTATGGGTTTGTATTGTTTTTCTGACACTTTAATACTATGGTGCTTGGGTTTTTTATTACTGAGTTGTTTTTTGAGCAACATAACCTCTTTGCTTATTTACTTTCAGTTTTCTTCAAAACTGAGGGCTCTTTAAATCTGTGGAAAAGTGCTTTGTGGTACAGAACTTTGCAATAGCTAGCAAAAGCAGAACTAGTTTTTGCATATTTAAAGTACTTTTTCGTCCAATACTCCTCAGGTTATGCAAACATTAGAAAAAGACCAAAAGCTTACACAATTAATAGCCAGTTGTGGATTGAGAATATCAATTAAGTTAAGAAGAACATATGATTGACTATAATTGACCAATCACTCACACTTTTAGAAGGGCCCAAAAGAAAAGAAACATTTGTTCTGCCTATAAGAAATTAGATTTTCCATAGAAATGTACGCAAATATATTTTGGTAATTTTCTAATGTTTCCATACGCTGAGGAGGGTCTAATGAAAATGTACTTTATGAATACAAAAACTAGTTCTGCTATTTCTATTTATTGTGAAACTCTAAAGACCCAATAGTTATAAATTTATAATGAAATAAATTTTATAATTTTCCTGATATTTATATATTTTCCTGAGATTTCTTAATTAAGAATTTTGGATACTTGCATGTGACAATTTCTTCATGCAGCCATCTCTATTTCTTATCTTTTTGAAAATTTATTGTCAGAATGATCAGAATCATAATTATAGACTGATGTTTTGGAATTTCTTCTAAAACAAGATTTCTAATGATTCTTGCATACCTTTAAATTGACTTGATTTAGTGTTTTATTATTTTTGTCATTACTGGTGAAATTTGTCCTTGGTTTAGGGAAGTACTGGTTTTTTTTGTTTTCTTGCTTATGACCTATATATTTATGAGGCAGATTTATTTTGTAGTTACTCATGTGTTTTCGTAAGCTTGATAACTAAAATTTTAAGATGTAGGATTATGTTTTTTAACAGACACAAGTGCCACATTCTAGTCAATCAGTTTATGGAAGCACACATTGAAGAATACAGTGATATATTTAAGGACATTTGTCATGGAAGTTATAAAGACCCCTCTTCGTGCAAAGAAGGTATTGAAAGTGTTGAAAGGCAGTTTATAGAAAAATCAAGAGAAAGTTCATACAGAAAATATGATGAAGAAAAATGTGAAAGGTCTCAAGTTGAATTAGACTTGGAAAGATATCTCAAGGACAGTAAGATGCAACAAGGTACTAATTTGTGCATTAAAATGGAATTCTAAAATATGAGCATTAGAGAGGCTGCTTTCCTTAGTATTGAAACTAAATGAAACGATAGTTTTGTGACCTTATATAGAGTCGCATTTAAGATAAAAAATTAAAACTGCTGGTAAAATATGTTTATATGCTTCTTTCTGTAATTGGTAGAGAGAGTAAACCGTTTTAGCTTTTGTTATAAAGTGTACAGGAAATTTTAAAAGTCTATGCATGCCTAGCGATAAGAATTTGAACAGGTGAGCTGTAAATTGCCCTCCTTGTTGATGTGAGGTGGGCGCTATTTTACAATACATAAAACTGGTTGACAAATGCTTTGAAGCATATTTAAAATTAAATCACAAATATTCGCTATACATTGCTTGACATGTTTTGCAAATTAATAGCTGTAAAGATGGTGTTTTCTCAGTTCAATCTCAAAATACCGTTTGATTGCTGTCAAAAGACACTTGGATTTAAAAATCAACAAATAAATTAGGATTATTATGTGAAACAGGACCCCGAATAACTAAAGCAGACGGTTTCATTAGCAAACAATTCTCCCGCCCGCCTCGTTTGCCCGCCCGCCTCACTCCCCCACCTCGATTTTTGCTTGTAATATTTAAACAGTTAGTGGAACGAGATGTAGAAGTTACCATGAAATTAGTATCTGTAGTGAGAGCAAAAATGATGAAAATAATAAGTTGTAATTTTCATCGCTTTATTGTAGGTAGAGGTGGCTTTGACACAAATTTGAAGAGTGCTGTAGGTATGTGAATTTATATACCGTTCATCGACTTTAATAGCTGAGAAATGTTATGATTTATCTACATTCTATATTCTTCAAGTATGAACTGCAGCTTTTATTTTTGGCACGCTTTGGCTTACAACCAAGACCAGCTTATGCTAATAATCGAAGACCCCATACCATCATAGCCTTCAATTCGAAACATGCTCCGTTTATAGTTTTGAGTGCGAAACAACGCTTTCAAGAATATTGTGACAGAGTCAATCAATATCTTTGTCATAACTTTGGATGATCTACCAAACCCCTTCTCAGTGCTAACGATGCAAAAGATAGCCAAAAAATTTTCCTTGAAATGGGAAAGTTTACTAGGCCAAAGTGGCTTATGAACAACGGACTATAGTCTAGTATGTAATTTAATCTCCAAAACCATGGATTTTTTAATTAAGTATTTTCTATTAACGAAATCAACTTAACGGAATTGTGCAAAGAGATTTTTCTCTTTTTTCTCTGATTATAAAAAGCGTGGCCTTGTTTCAAATTTGGTTCTAGTAAAACTGTCCAAAAGTTTTAGCCTTTATTTCGTTCCCTAAATTATGAGCAAGCAAGTAATTGTTTAAGATTGTTTTTATGCAAATTTTACCATTCTGTATCGATCCTCTGAGTTTCTGTCTTCAGGAAAACGTTTTGCGAAAAATATTTTCTGGATTTATCAGGTTTTCTGGATTTATTCTGGATTTATTTAGATAAATTTTTCTATTTGAATTTGTCTTACATGATGACTAATTGTTTAGTTTGTTTTAGCTTCTTGAATAACTGTTAAAGCTTTCATCCAAAATTCTTTAATGCAATGATCCTTTCTGTCTTTCAAGTCGTCAAAGCTAACGACTGCCCATCCAGTTCTCTACGGAATGCAGCTGCAATTGAAAATGGTTTCAATGGTGTTCTAGTAAAAGGAGACGAGAAAGTGAATCTGCTTGAGAAATCTTGTTACTTGTTGTTTCAATTGCCATATGAAGTTTGTTCTTTTTATTCGAATTTTGTAATTCGAATTGAAAAGGATGACGTTATTCTGATTCTACTTGACCCACTAGCGATATCTCCTTCTAAGCAGCACCCGTTTGTTAGCTGTTGATGAGGTTGCTTTTTAAAAGAAGCTCTTTGTTATGCAGTTGAAAGTATTACCACTTCTGGGTTAATTTTTATAAACAACCTGTTGCTTAAATAACTTCAGATTAGTGCCTTGGAGTTTTAAGCGTAGCTGACCCACGTCTGGTGAAGTGTTTCTAGAAGGCTGTTGTAGTAGCCATCTTGAGGAAGTAACTCAGCACGCAAATTTGCTGCAATAGGCTTTTGCAACTTTCAGTTATTTCCCCACCTTCCACCATCTTGCATCTCTGATTCCTCCAGCATTCAAGGTCATAAGTTAATCCCAAGATGTGAAAAATGCGAAAGATGCAAGATGTAAAAAAATTCAGCTTTTATTGCGTTGCCTAGGCCTACTTCTAGTCAACCATGATTGTCAAGGGAAAGTGGGTTTTCAAAGTGTGGAGAAATAATCGGTTTTCATGCATGAAGAAAAGTGATTTTCTGCAGCCTTGCCAGTTTTCGGCTAATTTTTTCGATATATTGAGGTGGAGATTCTAATAGCTTTATTGGGCAAACTGCCCCTTTTGCTATAATTCATTTAATTACAAAAAATATATATATTTTTAATAGCCTTTATTCATAAACTATTAGTGTGATAAGTGTCATTAATGGAATGTTATAAATGGAATGTCAAGGAATGCCAAGTTGTTTATCATTTGGTTTCTTTTACAGGTGTCATTCCTCACAATAACAAATGCAAATCAAAGCTATGAGTCGCAGATGTCTTGTCTTGTTTTGAATATATTGTCAAGAAACAGTGACAAGCTGGACAAATTGGTATGTTCATTGAAATCTGTCCCTGAAACCTGTATTTTCTTGCCTGTATGAAAATGGATTTCAGAGAAAGTGAAAACAGAATTTCGGTTAAGTTGCCTATAGAAATGGAAGCCATTTTAAATTACAAATATTTGCAGGCACAATGTAGCTGTGGACCATGCTTAGTGATTCGTCATGGAGCCATGCAAGATGACGCCGTAGAAAGCTCAGGCCCTCTCAGTTTCAAAGATTATGTAAGGTAACCTCGCTGATAACAAGGCTTTGGTTCTATAAACATTAAATGCACATAGCTCGGGTTTACGGCGCTTTATTCAATTCTGCTAAAAGACCCTACTCTCTCCTTCTTGTATCCTTTTAACAACCTGTGTTGTTAATACAGTTGAAGGAAGAATTGATATCGGGCGATGTTGCGAGTCAAGAGACGTACATCCCATTTTTATATAATCTTTTAAGCCAACTTTTCTTCGCAAAACACGGTGGTGTATTTGTGCAGCTACGTGTGTAAGGAATGCAACAGTAATGCAAGCAAAAGGCTAGATGTTATCCTTCCAGACTTTCCTTCACAAAAATAAAAAACGACTGAAAAATATTTTAGCTTGATACAATCTATGTAGGTCATTGCTGGAGCAGAGAGTAAAACAATTTTAACTGACAGTTATCTGATGACGAATGATAAAAAGGGCTTCCTTTTAATGCACCGTGTTCTTAAGAGACTTGAATCATTTTGACGTGCCAAGAGTTTGGAGGTCAGCATTATCTCAAATTTCAGATTGAAGTCAAGGGAGATTCAGAATTCCTACTACAGCAGATATGGTCCTGAAGTTAAAGGTATTTTCATTGCTGAACTGTTTATTAATTACTATATAGATAGCTGCGAGTATATTGTCAGCAGGTCGGTGGAAGATTTGTCAGAGAGTAGACGAAAACTGAATGGCCTTAAATTTGATGGAAATGAAACTCGGAATGAATGAGAATAAGGCTAAAGAATTGAGCCACGCAAATAAATCAGTGAATGAAGAGGAAACGAAAACGTGATATCCGAAAGCGATAGCTCTGCTTTGAAACTATTCATCATGGAGTCTGGAGCATTTCCAGATCGTAGAAGCAGAATGCAACCTTTGGGGAAAATTCAATGCTATTCAAGTTTTTTTATGTGTTCAAATTGCCAATATTCTCTTGTGGATACACACAACAAAATTTTGTTAAACGGTTTCTTTGTGAAGAAAGAGAAAGTTTGCCTGCTGCTGTAAGAAAACAAGAAAATGAATGTTTTTAAGCTCCTGAAATGTTTTGAAATGATAAAGACAATACAAAATTCTGAGAATTATGCTCAGTATTAGGTTAGGAATTATGTTCAGCTAGTGATTAAGTGGGAAATACAAATGGGCCTAGTGTACAAGATGAGAAGGTCATTGGAAACGTACCACTTGGTTGGTTAAATTTTTAGCTGTTTTTAGCCCCATGTTAAAGCGTACTTTTATAAAAGACTTGTTTCGATTTCAATCACAGGGGAAGTTTGGGAACAAATTATATCAGATGTCACAACAGCTTGTGTACGACTTGATCTGCTGTCTTTTCCGCTCAGGAGCAAGGTTAGATCTCCATCGTTTCTTGGTATATGCCAACATTCTCACTACTTTCAGTTTTGAAAGCTTTAATGCCACTGCATCTAGTTCCTCAATCATCTAATTTCCATGAACTAGCAAATATTTTCTTTTATCACATTCTCCACTGCAAGTGCCTTTGATTAATGTTTGTATTGGGAGGGGACTGTAATTCAAAGGGCGTGAGTTGCGTTGCTTTGCTAAACCTAACTCATGCACACAGAGAGGTGAATTGATTTCGAGGTCAACCGAATTGATATTTGTTATTTGGCAGCTTTTTGGCCATAATGCATTGAGTGTAAATCATGGTTCAGTAAGTGTGATTGCTTCTTGGGCTTTTATTATTTAGAGCTCTGGAGTGTTTATTTCCCTTTTCTATTTAGATAATTCTTTGCAGATGTTTCAACAGCCTTTCTTCAAAATGCTATAATTTCTGATACCCGGTGATTGTTGCCTTCCAAGACTTCCAAATACTCCATGCTATGTGAAGTATTTTTGGGCCAAAAAGTTATCAACCATGATTAAGGTTTTATTAGGTATTAAGGTTTTACCATTGTGATCTGAGAAGCCAGACTCATCAAGCATCTCTTTGTTCACTGTCAACCGATTTTAAAATATTTGGTACGAATGCCTCGTCCTCCATCCATAGTTTCAAATTATAAATTCTTTTCCAAGTTGCAAGTCGTTTCTAAGCGTCTATTAATTAACTAGTTCAAATATCGATCATTTATGTCTTGTCCATGTCTTATCACATCACGTCGTTTCATTAGAAAGAACAGGGTTCTAGTCTGTTACCTTTTTATAACCTGCTTTAATAGGGCCTGGCACTTCTTCTTTGGTCCTTTTTGGCCACTTTGGCTTGAAATTGATGGGTTTTTCACAGGTCCTGTTGAATGCCAACGCTGAAGGGAGTGAGACAGGTTCTTCTAGACAAAGTGTATTTATTCTGTACAACTACTCAAGATTATCGACTTTGCTATCTCGTTTTGATCAAGAAGTCAGCAGAGGTACTTATTGTTCGTTTGGCAAGCTTTCATCGTAGACAATTTTGCTGTTTGTTGAATGCGTCTATATTTAACGTAATCATAAGTAGGTATGGGGCTTGGACTCAATGCGGCAAGACCATACATGATTGAAGCAGCCTTGTAGAGATACAGCTGGTAGTCTTTCTGTCGGTTGAGGGGCTCAAGAGATACCCATCGAATCTTCTATCCCTTTTCTCAGCAATTTTCATCCCTTCTATTTTTTTCTGTCCATTTTTTTCACAATCTCTCCTTTCTCCTTTCACATTCTCGTCCCTTTTCTCCACATTTTTTCTCCACTTCTGCTATCCTCTATCCGTTCTCATTCTACCATTTCCCGCTCCTCCTTCTCTCTTTTCATCTCATCTCTATCCCGTCTCTTTCCTCCTTTTGTTTATTCGTATCTTCTCTTCCTTACCCCCTCTCTCTCTCCACTCATTCGCTTCTCTGTATTTTCTCTCCACCTCTTCTCTTACTTCTTCCTTCCTCTTCTGCAATTCTTCCTTTTAACCAACCCTTGTTTTCTATTCTGTTCCACCTGTCAGGTATTTACAACTACACTGCATGGTTTTTTGCAGCTTAAAATCATCGCTTTTATTTTCTCAGGTACATACCCTACGTTGCCAAAGATAGATGACATCGACTTTGCTCTTCTTCGCGAAGAGGCAAGTGGACTTTTGATGAAAAACTACTTTTTAAACTATGGGACAACTGAGGGCCTATGCTTCATGAAAATTTTTGATATGGTTTTATTATTCGATAAGGTCACTCAGCTTTATAGATAATTAAGATCATATTAGTTATTGAAATGACAATCAACACGAATTTTTCAAATTGAAATTTGATTTGAACGGGAATTTGGGAACTTTAGGAAATGAATTTCAGTGATTCATTTATTGATTAACAAAGCCTTTTAGTAGAGCATCTTTAAAAGATTGCCAGATTGTTTTTAATTGCCTTTATCTCAAAGAAGGATCTATAGGTTGCTTTACAAGGATTGCTCGCGTGTTTCTGATTTTTGAGAATTCGAAAATTCTAAAACTGAAAGGATTCATGGAATATGAATTCAAAAGAAGGTATTTATTTGCTTTTTGAAAAGTTTAGGAACTTTTAGAACTTTTATAACTGTACTGAAGATTTTAATTTCTTGTACAGCAAGAGTGGAGAATCTTTTTAAAGTACGTGATGTTTTATCCCGTTGTTGTGGAGGAGCTGAGGCAGTCTTTGATAGAGACAACCATTTACCACATACAGCCCTCGACAAACAAGGTATGCATGTCAACGCTACATGGGCACCCTAGTACCGGGCTAATAAGCTATCGGGCTCTTAAGCTACCGGACTCATAAGCTACCGGACCCATAAGCTACCAGACCCATAAGCTACCGGGCTCATAAGCTACCTGGCTCATAAGCTACCGGACTCATAAGCTACCGGACTCATAAGCTACCGGGCTCATAAGCTACCGGACTCATAAGCTACCGGGCTCATTAGCTACCAGGCTCATTAGCTACCGGACCCATAAGCTACCGGGCTCATAAGCTACCGGACTCATAAGGTACTGGACCCATAAGCTACCGGGCTCATAAGCTACCGGACTCATAAGCTACCGGGCTCATAAGCTACCGGACTCATAAGCTACCGGGCTCATAAGCTACCGAGCTCATAAGCTACTGGACTCATAAGGTACTGGACCCATAAGCTACCGGGCTCATAAGCTACCGGGCTCAATGCAAGCCAAAAATTTTCAATTCATTGCTATTCTTTCTTGGTATCTCACTAAGGTTTGATTTTTGCCTATCTTCAAAACTTGATTATTGAAGCGATACCGTAAGGAGATACTAGTTCAATATTGAGGGTCGATTTGTAGGCTAAATAGTCAGAAAGTTCAATTTGCGTAATTGCGAAAAAACGATTGCGTATTGTCATTAGATGTTTTCATGCGTTGCTACAATTTGAAACAACTGTGAATTTTTCTCTAGATATATGGATTTTTGTCTAACTTGGCGCGAGACATCAGCTCTTATTACCAGCAAACAAAAGTTCTTTTGGTGAGTTATCCTCTGCCGGCAACAACGTCTTTGAATTTTGATTTCTGAAACTTGAACTTAAGGCTAAAACGCATACTTATATTCTGGAGCTTTACACACTTGACGGAAGGGAAGAAAGTCAAGCTTGCAAATCTACACTAAATTCATGGTCTGTGTGCTTATACTTTGATCTCAATGATTTGACCGATTTGACTAATTGATCGATCGATCGAGTGATTTTTTGTTTGGATGACTGAGTGATTGATTGAGTGGTTAAGTGATTGACTGAATGATTAAATGATTCAGTTCGATTTCTGACAACCATTACTAACCACCATGGGTAAACATGTCGCTTGCCAACGAAAGTGGCATCAGGGACACTCCACGAACAGTTCAGTTATTATTAAGGCTTCTAGAAATTATGCTACTTATAAATGTTAGTATTTACAGCATGGCAAAAAGTTTTCTGCATACCGTCCCTTTTTACTCTTTGACGAATCAAGAGAACCGTTGATAATAATCTAACCTGATTTCCCCGTTAGTTACTCGAAAAACTCTAAGCCAAGTACTGCAAAATGGTTGTTTTTGAAGCTAAGGATGACGTAACAGCACTTGCAATATTAAATAAGGTTTTACCAACACTAGCTATGGTTTGCTCAACACCAAGCAATTTCTGTCACTCGTCCAAGAAACAGGACCAGCCATAAATGGTACCAAAACATTTAAGAATTACGTCAATGGACAGTAGCATAGCAGAGCACAGAGTGGTAATTAGAGAGAAACCGGGTGCCTTTTGTTTGCCCGAAAAAACATTTTTATGGATAGCCTCTAGCAGTTGACGTGTTAAACATCACAAAGCATTTACTAGCCATAGAAACAGAAGCTTGGAAGCTACTCAAATTAGAAAATTTCCACTTAAAATGAAGATTTCCATCTAAAATGAATGGCGTTTTATTATGAAAAACGTTATTATTACTCTATTTCCTTCTATAACTTATTAGTTTACCTAACTAGTTAATTTCGACAATCATTTAATTGTTTTTGCTGATGATGTTTTCTTCTGATAGTGAGCGCTGTTTTCTGTTCAAATGTTGCTACGGTGATTCTTGCCTTGATCGAAGTTCCGTTTCAAAGGGATTTTCCAAATAAGAAGCGTAACACTTTCTTAAGACTTCGAGAAATCTTTTCTTGGGACTTCTTTCACCCACGAATGAGGGCTTATAAGTAACCCAACTCGCATTCCCAAAGTGTATTTCAAGGAAAGGTGCAATCATCCTGCTTTTTGCTTTGAATTAAGCACGTGCCATCCTCGAAATAATGCTAATTTTCACTGGAAGTTCATTCTTTTCCTGTTGTTACTGTTATTGTGGTGTAATCCGACTTAAACATCAATATTTTATTTCTTTTTCGCAGATTATAAATGATTCATAACCTTGCGTGTTTTGTACAGGAACCAAGAGTTCACTTGCAGCCACTGATGTACGCAAGAGTTTATTTGATCAAAGCATTGGAACAGGTCAGCACGTGGTTTCTTTAATCAATGCGCAATTCGACTGTGTACGTTTTCTACCTGGATGCTTGCAAAGCACTGTTATACGACTGCTCGGAAATGATGATCTTTACCAATGATCATAACACAATGATCTTAAAGGCCGTGTGCCGTCATTTAACCTAGGCACAGTTTGCAAAGCTTTCCTATGGAACAAAGCTTTCCTTTTCCGAACAGCCAAACTGTCTCAGTGCTGCTTAGCAGTGCCATATTCCAGCCAACCGCTTCCTTTTACGTCGCCCTAAAATTATAATAAGCTTCTAACAAAATATTGTTAGCAACAAATTGGTAGCGATTGTTAGTTCGATCCGTTTTGAGCCAAGGATCAGTTCCGGCTTTGCCGCACCGCTGAATTTCGGTCCCCCGCTTACCCGCCTGGAAGGTAGAAATATCCTTGAAATGTTTGATGCATTCGCTTTGGTTGGATAACTTCAATTTTTTGGTATTTGTCGAACAACAACCATATCCTCTGAATTGACATTCAGTCGTTATTTGCAATTTTCTGTTTGATGTTTGTTCAGTTGTATTTTGATTGCCTCTTTGTTTTTGCGCTTTCTAGTTTGTATAGTTATCACTGTTAATGTTTTGGTTGATCATGGAGTAATCAGCTTCAATTGGTCTCCTTGGTATCGTTCTTTGTATCGTATTGCAGTACCTGTTTATAAGTTTGAGTACTGTATTTGGTAATGTGCAGTTTTCCTGGATGGAATATATTCATGTACGCAAAGTGTTATCCTCTGTACTTATCAAAGTTATTGCGAGAATTTCGTAATAGGCCAGCTTGGTTATTGATTCTTCCAACAAACTGTTATAATTGCATGCTTCCAACAGCAACTCAATTGATTCATACACAACTGAAGTTCAGTTACTCCTACGCAGCTATTGTTCATTTGCTCCTACGCAGCTCAAGTTTATTTTAATTAGTAAGACTTTTTAATCAAAATGGTAAGTAAAAATACATCATCGATGAACTAATTGCGAAATTGTGCTGTTGAAGATAGAGTTATGATTAGACTGTCACTTTGGGATATGAATTTGATTTAGAACAGTTCTACACAACGCGGGTCTGTAAAAATGCGCTGGGATATCACTTTTTCGTAAGTTTCCTCGGTTGAAATATACTGGAGACAGTAATAATACACCAAAGCACAATCCATTGTGGCATTGGAGACTGCGTTTTTGGCAGTTTGGTAGTTTTGGTCTGTTTGCCACAAATCACGAACCACGAAGGTGTCACAAATGAAATCGTGGTTATCGCTCGGTTTTCTTCACCTATTTGTTTTGTTTTTATTTGATTTATACTTTTCGCAGCTGCAACACTAATTGCTGTGCCTTCTAACGGCTGTTTTGCTGTCGGCTTGACAATTGGTATTTCTTTTAGGTGATGCTGAATGCATTCAATCTTATCGGTATTAAACCCCCGTCGCAGATGTAAAGTGAGTATCGCCATTTCTTTTACGAACTCGGCAAATGATAATTTAGACTCCTTATTTGTTTCATCTCCCTTTCAGTATAAAAACCCTCTGAATAAAGGACAGAAATTTATATTTGCAGACATGCTGAATAAAAGCGGCCTACAATTGACACGAGTTCCAGGAATGACACGTGCGGAGTTAACACTGTTAAGTTACGTCAGAGCATCGCAAAGTGGTAACAGCATACGATGTCGAAAGCGTAAACAGATATCGTGAGTTCAACCGCCTGACTTTAGTTTGGTTGAAAAGAAACAGCTCCTGACGAATTAATAATATGAGACATGAAATGTCCACTGTTGTGTCGTTGTCATTTGTTAAAGGGTTTATGTACAATCCTGTGTCACTTGAGCCAATTCTTGTGCCTTGGTTCTGCACCGGTCAGTCCTCATTTTGGACCACTATCAGGTAGCTTACTTTGTCTTTCGATTGGATCTCGGGGGCGATCATGATCTCTGACCGCCGCGTCTTGATCCTGAGGAACTGGAGGTCGTTCATAGGGTCGACATCCCGCACCAGCCCCCTCGCCAGCTTTGCCAGGGTTTTCGACAGGGCTATGTACTGCTGCGTCGTACCATTGTCCATGCTGGAGCGCACTGGAACGCCTTTGGCAAGAAAGAGACAGCATTAATCAGCGGCTTTGCCATATGAAACTGATTTTAGGCTCTGAGAAGGCTTGGGCAGTTTTGTGATTTTTTTAAACCGTTATGATTTTATGAAACCGTGAAACCGTTATGATTTTCGGGGTCTAAAGATATGTGGGCGAAGATTGCTTGAAACTGAATCTTGTTCTGTGCCTTCAAACATTGCGGAGCTCAACGTTGGGACTGCATTGAAGGAGCTTCTTCAGCTCTAGATCGATTTGACAATATCTGGGTCATGTGATCAACAATTATTTCTACCCGCGTGATGTTACATAATACCTTTTTGTATTATTTTCTTTGCACTGCACATTCATATAATATTTTAAAACAGTTAATTTTGTGAAGATCTATAGAGCCCTTGTTCAATTAGTCCATGATTTTATTAAATATGGCTCGCACGGTTTGAACTGTGAATGCTTTTCAAAATGTTTACATAATAAATGGTAGTATTTCTCCTTTATCCTGCGTGCACTTTTTTAAATGTTATTAATGTTATTTTTAATGCAATCAAATTAAGGCTGTCTTTTCTAGCTATGATATAAGATTGTCTTTTGTAGCACATACTGCTTGAACTAGCAGACTCCCTCACCTTCTGGATTAACAACGATTAATCCAGTCACGCCTTTCTGATTTTGGATTCGATCTAGTATTTGTTCCGATTCACTTCTTTGTGACATGTTTCTGCTATCTAGATTGAAGCTGAAATTGGATAGAATTGAATAGTTGTTAAAACGTATAAAGTGTAAATCACATTGATTCGTGCTGAAGCCCCTTCGAAGGTCCGTCTAGATTTCGTTTTGACAATGGGCAGGCTATCCATTCTCCAGTTTCATAGAGTAAAGTTTCATTGAGGTGTAATGTCTGATGTAATGCCTGCTCAAATACTGTTGTTCCTTGCCTCTAATTTCCTTTCTGGTAAAAGGCAAACACCGTTACCGCGTCAGTATTTTATCGAAAACGAACCAAAAGTTTTATCGATAACTAATAATAAATGATTAGCAGAAACGAAGCTGGCATTTTCAAATGCGCAAAGAATGTTATTTCTTGCTAATTATCAAATTAAGCAATTACTTTCGATATGTCAGGCGACAAGGATGCTTCAAGTGTCTACCAGGAGAATACGTTGTCTTCTAAATGTCAACTTTCAGGCTAAAGCAATTTTCTAATCGTGACAGGCTTTTTAAGCTTTTAAAAGGATTTAAAGTCCACAAGGCTCTGTTACGAGTTCTCCACGCTTCTAAGAACGCTTAATGTTCACGTTCATACTTATAAACCATTGTGTTTTGGATTGAAAAGGCCAAATAACCACGTGAAGGTTATCTTTCCTTTAGAATTTTTCCACTGTGTCTTCCTTCTTTATGAAGAGCTTTGTCACAAATGAACGCCCCTGTTTGACGGAAATCCCTTTCTGCCTCCTCTCTCCATTTCTTTGTTTTCTTACCTTTGGCATCATGCGAAATGACTTAAGCCTTATTCAATTTGTTGGGCTCCTTCGCAAGGCGCCAACCTCTTGAGTACCGGCCGCTGTCCCTAATTACCTGATGACATCACGTCAACGGCCTCAGTTGAACTAACGGACTGTACCTAGCCCAGGGTGGTGGGGGGGGGGGGGGGTGATCTGGGGCTCAGTGCAGCGGCTTTGTTATTTGTATAAAAACTTCACATGTGTACGCGCATTTGCGTTGTAAATGCCAAGCAACTTTTAAGGATCATTTTCAGAAATATAACCATAGGTTGGTCTGTTGGTATCTGAACATAACACACATAACCACCGCGTCTTATTTAGTCTTGTGTCGAGAAGATCTGTGTTTAACTTTCGCGCCTTTGGTTTTTTCAAGACAGTTCCGAGGAGACAGTGAAGTTAAATACCCCCACCCTTCACTCTCCTCCCCTCTTTTTCCTATCGCAGCTTTTCCTCAACTGATTTCTTTAAAAATGTTTTGAATTCTAGCCCCAATTACTTTTTTCACATCGTTATTTGTTCTTGATTTCACCTTTTCAAAGAGACCTGCAACGCAGTACTTCCTTGTTGCCAAATCCCAACCACTGTTAAAGGGAATCACCCCAGTTGCCATAGCTTCCTCGGGAAACACATGAAGTTCAAACACAGTTAGTGATGGTACAACACAACTTACAACCCTACAGCATCAACAATTCATTCCGAATGATTTCAAAACACGATCTTATTTTTACAGTCGATCGTTGTTTAACACTATCAACCGAAAGCAAATTGAATTTAGGAGACACAATCACAATAACCGAGTTACGCTGTCAGAAATTAGTAAGCTACCTGCCTGAAGTCCATTCTGAGCGACATCTCTTGCAAAGTTATGCGCGTACTCACCTCTTACGACTGCGTTCAGCTTTAAAACTGGAGAATTAGTGGTTGCATGCAAATCGCAGTAATGCCGTTTATCGCGTTCCTCGTGCACTTTTGGCTTTGGTCGGGTGGTGCTGCAGCGAGTTCAAGCAAGTAGCAATTGTGGCTTGATTAAACGCGCTGTTCTCGTGGATTAAAATGCAATTGTTCTCTGCTTCAGCTTAAATCTCAGTAATCTTTACTCTTTCAATCGAGCTCTTTTCTTTGTTCCGTTTAATCTCTTTCACGGAAAAGTAATTGAAGAACTGATTAAACTTTATCGAGTTACAGTTGTCTGCTGAGACACCGTAAACAGAGAGCATCCGCTCGTACCTCTCTCTCAAAGGACAATTAGCTGTCGCTCTTAAGACAAGTTCGCCACCTTCGCACCCGTTCCCCCGTTGTAAAGTTATTTTTTATGACAAAGGATCTGCAAGAATGTCCTGCAAAAATCCCGTAACTTCTTACATTATCGGATATAAATGTGTTCAATTATTCTCGCCTCTAATGATATTTCCCCTGCTGTCTGAAAGCGCATACAAACAGTGGGCCATTTGAACACTACAATCCTGGGTTTGCAATAAGTGTTACTGTCGCTGGTAGCAAGAGGACAGACTGTATTGCAACCAATCTTCAATGCAGTAGATCACAGTGTGCACTGATCCTGCAATGTGTAAACATGGAAAAAGTATCCGATAGCTGAGACAATTTGGATGAAGAAAGTGATCCGATGTTGTGCAAATCCAACCATAGATCATTTAACACCTTACATAATGACGTCATTGCAGTAGTAATACAATGCGCAGGCGCAGATATGATCTCTCTTCAACCGGTCTTGTCGACCATTGCACATCGACGCAGACTTCTGCAGTAGCTAGGTTTAAAGGAAAAATGTGGACTTCTGTGGCATTCAGCTAAAACAAATTTGCGACTTTCGCAAGAACTTTTTAGACATTTCATAGATGAGATTACAAAGATGCTATTGGATTGAGAGTTTCAGCATAATTCCATCAGGACATTCCTTAGAAAAGTACAAGACATTTGCTTTAACAATTGTGATAGTAGAAAGCTGTTAACCATTTCATAGGACACTACTTTGCTTTTAACCTGTTAACCATTTCATAGGACACTATCTTCTTCGATTTTAGCCGCTTTGCATTACATTTTCTGGCTCACAGACATTTTTAATTCAAGTTAACAGACGCTTTGCATTAACATTTTCATTTCAAGTCACTATCCGAGTAAGCGATTCAGTAAACGAGGCCAGGTGTTCCGCAAGAGTTAGTTTTGGGGACTTTTATTCTTAAATTGGCATTCGCGACCACTATTAGACTAAAATCTATACATCATAAGCCGGTGATGCCTTCTTATTAAGCTGACGACAGTATGAGAAGCTACAGATTAATAGAGTGGGATAATACCGTGTCGGTACTAAACGAGGGTAATGCTGATTCATGGCTCTTGAAGTATGAAGCATTTCCCTTTCAGATAGAATTAGAATAAGGGAATGTCCTTGTAATTGAGATCATGATGCAAGAAATACTTTTTTTTTCCCAGTCGAATTATCTCCAACTTGTGCGGATGTTTTTGTGAAGACACCCCGGCAATAGGACCAGCCGTTTGCACGAAAAGGCAGCAATAGGCGCGTACAAAAAGAGTAAAAAGTGCTACTAATAGGAGATAATTACTTGCATGCTGTGGAAATTGAGCCTACTTTTGCTGGAGACCGGGATAAATAGGACTGTCCACAATATAATGACAACCATATCTGCATAAATGAAATCTTTTCAGAGAGTAATGACTATTGTAATTTCAGGAGTAGTACACTTATGCGAATTGGTAAGGCAATGATAACTATTGTGCTATTGTTTGGACATACACGTTCTGAGCCAGCACTTTTGAGTACATTTGAACTTCAATTTAAGCAATTCTAACCACTGACACGACCTATCAACCGTGTTAGTAAACTTTGGTATACAAATATGGAATATCTTACATCCGTTTCTGGATACCATAACCTTGTTGGTCTGGATATTGGACTATGGCAACGGAATACCACACTGCTGCAATGGATTGCTGCCATCTACAGATTCTGTGGGAGCGTGGTGATCTTCCGCTTGCCTTTTTTCTGTCTTTCCAGCTGATTTTTACAATTTCATGCATATACCGTTATTCTAAAAGTAAAACCGCTGACAAACCTTGTATGTGGACGAGTTAATGATGACGAAATGGAAATGGAAAATTTAGGCTAAGGAGTGGGAGCAGCCGAGGTAGGATGACGTGCAATGCAAAGCTTGGGGAAATTGTGGAAACTAACAGAGAAGTCTTAGAAATTTTAAAATTACTTTCTTTTGGAGCAATACTGACGGCATGGTTACCAAATGATTTATGTTGTAGAGAGAAGATTTTCCGGAGCTCAAAATAGAGCCCGTATTCTGGCATGCTACTTGAAGTGTCAGCCAATGCATTTCAGCTTAAATTGTTCGAGAAATATAGAAGCAAGGCTATCAACGCCTGTCCGAGAATACAATCATCAGCATCTAAACACCATCGTTAATAACATAACTTCCATAACTTTTGCCGTAGTTGTTACCCTCGATATTACATTTGCAGTCGAGTCTGACATTCGACACTGAGCCTCGACATGTGAGTTATCGTTACCTTGGCAACACTGCTATTCTCTGTCAATCACCCTAAACGTGCGTAGACTATTTTCGCAACTACATTTGCACATTCATCAAGAGCTGCTTTTTTAATTTTCGAGTGTTTGATTATGTGAAGTGCTGTTTCAAAACTGTTCCCATCATATTGACACGGGATTTGCAGCGCTTTGCGGACGCCCTTCTTTGTGTACTGAAAGGGTGAAGGGTTGTGTCTCAGTTGTAGCAACAGTTCATTACTTGTTTGCATTAGAAGGAAATGCCCTCTTGACACCTCGTTCGAAAATTGTCTTGTAAAATTATCTCGGGTTAGGGATAAAATCTTAAGAAGAAAGGGTGTCCAAGTAGGGGGCAAGGCGGTCTTGCTGCTTTCACTTGTCTTTAGCAAAACTTACTAATATTCCAACTGTTGCAAATATTTGTCTGACATGAACAAAATTCAGACTTTTATTCTTTTCATCTCTAAACACGTGTGGTTCAGCTGAAAGTTAATAGGAAAGAGGTTATTTTGCAATCGCCCCTCCTACATTCAACATTCACACGTTTGTACCAAACAGAATCTGGCATTTCTGCTAGGCTGCAGGTCTTGAAATATGGACAGTCAATGCATTAAGACCTTTCAACTTTTCAAGTCTGAGAAAAGCAAGCAGCACTTTTTGAATAAATTTACATGCATTCCTTTTTTCTCCAACGTAAGAGCCCGATTTCACTGTTGAAGATTTGGCGTGTGATTCTTAGATAGACTCTAGAGATATGATGTTTAATTATTTATGCGATAAAGACATTAGCAACCGTGTGTCTTTCTATGCCTTATTTGCTATTTATAATCATTATCACTTGATATTTCCAAAGTGCTTGCAGTATGCACAATAAAAGCTTTAACAGCTTTGCTCTTGCTGGTTCACAATGGACCTCTCCAGAAAGGTAGCGCAAAACTAAGTTCAACATTTAAAAGAAATTTTCTTTACTTATGTCAATAACATTATCCGGTCGTTTAGAGGTTTTGTGGCATATTTTCCTCATTAAATGCATTGCATTTCAAGTGAATTTCAGCATATATGAAATAAAGCCCTTTCCTATCTATTCTAGGTTTAGGCTCGCCTGTAGACGATGCAAGAACACGTCTTGTGGTGGAGTCAACCAGCAAAACTAATGCCTCCGCTGAGCAGAAATTCAACCACCTTGAACAACGTTTGCCTTTGATGTGTTCTCGAATCTTCAACACGATTGACCGACTGCTTCATGAAGAAGGTCATGTCGGGAATGAAATTTTAGTATAATTTTGCTTTAAAGCCCTTTTCAAGAATAATTGATTACTTGAAATAATTCTATTTGAAACTGTATGCCAAAATGTTTTCACGAAGGCATGATCAATCCATTTTACTGCCGTCTGTGGCGGCTTACATTATAAATGCATTGTAGCTAACTTTGATCCGATTGCTTCATTTTACCCTATACTGTGTTTTAGTAGAATGAGTTATATTTTTTCAATCTAGTTCTCTATGTAATATTAATGTCCTTTTGTTTTAAAGCTCTTTTCAACAATCTTTTGTAGATTTGGTATTGTGTCAAAAGAGTCAGGAGCTATGGGAGATAGTATCTCTGGACAATTAAACGATTGAAGCAATAATCATTTAAAATACAACCGTTAACTTAATCGGAACCCGAGAGTAGGGTGGAGCGCTGATGGTCTTGAAATGGCATATTGGTTTTCCTCTTGTTGAGAGAACAGCGCTTTGAAGATCTCGCTTTGAGAAGGAGATAATCATCAAACAGAAGCCTGTTTGATTTATTGTTAAGCCTGATTAATGGAAAGATGCAACGCAGCAGCGATACTCACCGGCAATAACTAAGAATGGCGAGAAGAAATTTTTATCAAGTGAGTTATGATTTGCATTGCATCAATTGCATTGTTAAACTGTGGCAGGGATGAAGTAGTATACATGTAGAATGTTTTCTTATGGAAACTATCATAGCAATATTGAAATTGCTTTACTATGATGAACTTAATGATGATAATGATTTAAAAAGTGGAAGCTGAGCTCGAAAGACTTTAGAAACAATGAACTATCCAGTTTCAATTTTCACAACCGTATCTAACTTTGTCGTATCTTTAATTTGCTTAATAGTATTTTTCAATGGAAACAGTTGGCAATGAACTAAAGGGTTGCAAATTTATACTAATCTGGGGGTGAAGCTCTTTGTGTCTACCCAGCTGAAGCATGATACATTCCAGCTGAATGGCAATGCATGGCGACTGTAGAAACAGTAGATATGCTGCCCTGGTCGCAGAAACAAAGAACTTCATGGAAGGGCACACATTACTAACCAGCCAAACATGCTACCATCGTCCTTATTTCTGGTAAATTTCACGTCATTTCCGTGTATATAGAAGCATAGCAAGTTCCATTTGTGCAACGAAGTATAGAAAGTTCCACACCCTACGAGTTTTAAATTCTCTAAAAGCAAAGTCGAGCTTCACGATTGTCTTTTGATATTTCCCTGTGAATCATTTCCCCCTTTTTACTGATGATACAACACCCTATCATGTTAATATGATGATACAACACCCTATCACATTAATACTATAATAACACAACCGATCACAATAATATGATGATACAACACCCTATCACATTAATACTATGATAACACAACCGATCACATTAATATGATGATACAACACCCTATCACATTAATACTATGATAACACAACCGATCACATTAATATGATGATACAACACCCTATCACATTAATACTATGATAACACAACCGATCACATTAATATGATGATACAACACCCTATCACATTAATACTATGATAACACAACCGATCACATAAATATGATGATACAACACCCTATCACATTAATACTATGATAACACAACCGATCACATTAATATGATGATACAACACCCTATCATATTAATACTATGATAACACAACCGATCACATTAATATGATGATACCACACCCTATCACATTAATACTATGATAACACAACCGATCACATTAATATGATGATACAACACCCTATCACATTAATACTATGATAAAACAACCGATCACATTAATATGATGATACAACACCCTATCACATTAATACTATGATAACACAACCAATCACATTAATATGATGATACAACACCCTATCATATTAATACTATGATAACACAACCGATCACATTAATATGATGATACAACACCCTATCACATTAATACTATGATAACACAACCGATCACATTAATATGATGATACAACACCCTATCACATTAATACTATGATAACACAACCAATCACATTAATATGATGATACAACACCCTATCACATTAATAATATGATAACACAACCAATCACATTAATATGATGATAACACCCTATCACATTAATATGGTGATACAACACCCCATCACATTAATACTATGATAACACATCCTATCACATTAATATAATGATAACACACCCTATCATATTAGTGATCTGGCCGATCAATAACGTTTTTATTCAATCAACGTCTTGCACCTGTATGTGCTTCTTTGTCAGACATTAACTGCTTTTTAAGAAAAACGGATCTCGCTCCATTGAGTTCGGCGTCCATAAGATCGCGATAATTTTTTCCTTTATTTTGGAATTCGAGTTTCGGGCTAACAGAAAAGTTTTACAATGCGTTTTGCGCTATTTCCTTTAAATTAATTAGTTTCTGACTTCAGTCTAAGCATTTCTCGCAATTAACATGCAGGCTTTACTCCTTGAAGGCACTGGATTATATTTTTAAACAAATTAGTCCAGGTTGCTAAACTTTACCCATCTCCAAAGGCCATCTATCGCACGTGGCTCGGTGCAGTATTAGAAACGAGCTGCCTTCAATGAAGCTCAAACAATCAAGCCTAAATGAGTGAATGTATACGCAACTTTTTTATTCTCCCTTTTTCAGTGTGGAAAAGTCATTTGTTGTGATGTCCTAATGCAGACCCGGAGACTCGTTTGTGTTTTTATGGCACAATATGCTGCATCCATACTCATTTGGGAGAAGACACACATCAGTACTCTATTGCTCTAAATGTGGCACGTATTTTGATTAACGCGGTATTTTCTACAGTCAAACACATTATTAACAATTAGAAGTTAGACTTCGAAAGCAGCGTAACTAAAATAATTTGCAGCAATATTGGAAGGGAGTACCTGCCAAAACTAATCGAGATTTTCAACAGAAGTGAACGATTTCTCAGCTATTCTTATTTCTACTAAAATAAGTTGGGGATTTTTCAAATTGATGTACCAGAAGGCCATTAGATATCCCTTACAAAACTACTGATTCTAACGGAGTCATTGTTGTGAAAACAGCACGTTAGCAAAATATTCGCTCTCAGTAAAAAAGTACAGGCCTGTGGCTAAAAATAGGAAAGGACGAACTTTCGCCGTGGTTTTTTAAGCAGTAATACTCCAATATTGAAGCAAGAACGTCACAAATGCATGGAAGGTATTCTATGTTTGAAGCTCTGAAGGAGGATCATATGTTGGGTGTGCTAAAGCAAGATGGCATCCTTCCGTCACAATCACATGTATATGAAGCATGTTGATGCCGTTACCTCGGTGGGATGTTGTGATGCATCGACATTGCTGGTTGATTAAAGGCATCGTGGGTGCGCATTAAAGCTGCGTCAAGAAAGGGGAAAATGAAGCGAAGAATCAATCGAAAATAAACGAAAATAAAACCGAATGCAAGCGATGAAACAGCGTCGCGCCGCACAAGTGACTGTCCATGGCGATAGACTTTGTGTTTGAATTCATGTGAATACAAGCAAATCGATCAACTGGCTGAATCGGGGATCATTATCCAGAATACAGTCTTTGTTGAAGAGGTTACGTCATATTCTTGACGTAGTCACGTGACATTTTCTTCGTTTGTACAGGCATGTTATGTTGGTAGAGTCAGTGTGTGATCGTGACTCTGCGGTAATCAGTGTGTAATCCAGGAGAAAGTAATTAAAGAAATTAAATTAAAGAAAGTAAAGTAATTCTGCTCAAATATAGACGCTACAAATCAGACGTTTTCCTTTTGCACTTCTGATGCACAATGCAAATTACACGGCAGCCTTTGGCTCACCTGTCCCTAATTTACATAGCCAGAAGTAAAGTAGCTCCCCTAAAATTTCTCTCATGTGTCCCGAGGCGTTGTGTCTCATTTTCGCAAGCTCCAGTCTGGAGAAATTAAGACAATAGACGGTATGATGCCAGCGAATATCTGATTGCAGGAAAAGAGAAGATCTGGCAACATATGGCCAAGCGAAAGATTGAAAACACATCTTGACGATCTAGCTTCACCAGGAGTCGAGGCAGAATTGTCAAAACTGTGATTGCCTTCAATGAGCTGATGGTATTAGCAACTTTACAGGTAGATTAGGTCTAAGACGCTTTCATATCTATTTTGGTGTCAACGAATTTTTTATCGCGGGATTTGCATTGATCGGCTATCAATCGAAAAAAGGGGATTAAATTTTCTCATGCACGCAAAATTCATACACTTCAAGAGAAATGCTCTTTTTAACACAAAGCTAGTCTCGATACCCAAATTTTCTAAATTGCCAAAGAATTTTGGCCTTGGAGTATCTTAGCAATCTCCCAGGGGATTGAGCCTTCAAGTGCACACAACAGAAGTTTAAAGATCAAAAGATCTTAGCAATACGAAAAGCTCCTTCCTCGAGGCTGCATTCTGCAATGAACACTATAACACAAAAGATTATTTAGATCCAGCAGTTCTTCATTTTGTTTGGATCAAGTTATTAAGCTCTACAAGTTTTGTGCTGGCCAGGGAGTTTTGTACCAATTCGCGAGTTTTTCCAAAAAGCAAGTTCACACAAAGATCTAAGTGTTTTGATTAACTTCGTGAATTCGCTCGCTTAACCGTCTATGTGGACTATTAAGGCTTGTGGACGTATTATTAGTCGCTTAAAACTTTCATTTTGCATGAAATTAAAACGCTTTAATGCACAGCCACTTGACGCAAGCAGGGAGCTGTGGACTGAGAAGGTCCGAAGATTGAGCTCTTGTTGAACCGTCTTCGTCCCCGTGTGCTCCTTCATCTATAACAAAAATATAACAAGAACCACGCCGCGTCTGACCAACCTGAGAATGGTATTTGACAATTTAAAACTCTCTCAGATGTCATGTTTTCTTTATCCAACATTTTCAGGCACTGTGTATTGACAATTTAATTTCTTCAGCACCGCAGTCCAATAATTCGTACATGACTCTGACATCTGTGAATAATTTATGAACTGGACAAGCAAATAAATACCTGTTTGAGTTCAACATACGCCACAAATCGTTATGACGTTGGGGTCTCTAATACGTTTCTTTAGAAGCTCCTAGCACTAAACCACCTTTTTCTTGAAAATTGCCATGTCGTTTGGATGTTTTTAAAAGCAGAGGAGATCACGTTTGTATCAAATGATTTGGAGTGCGTCGTCGAAAATTCTGAATATTTTCTGCTTCGATGAATAAATAATCAAGCAAAGTAGTAAGTATGAAAAACGCTTTACTTAGCAAAACAATGTTGAAAATCAACTGAATCTCAAGTATTTTGATGTAAGTTGCATCCTAGGTATTACAATCACATGTTTAAACTGCATTTTTACGCATGTCTTATTTCGTATCAAAATTTAGCTGCAGTCTATCTGCTACGCTCCTATAAACGAGGACAGTAAAATTAATGTTACTCCAAATATCAACCCAATTTGAATGAAAATGCGTATTTGTGCTACTTTAAATGATTCCTTTTGGCTTATACCTTTTATCGATTTATTTTTTTCATGCATTTGTGCATATTCTGAAGCAGAACCTTTCAACATTTTACTAAGATAAGGGTAGCACAATGTACTTTGAATTATCTTGTGGATGAATAAAAGCGATGAATATCTTAACTTGCTGTAATTTAGGGACGATTTAAGGTCCTGTAGAGATCTCAGGAATAACAGGGGAAGATAACATTTGTAGACGATGGCTAGACACGAAGCGTATGTTCTTGATACCACGATGCCAGTTGATGACAGGCAGAAGAAAGTAGACGATCTGCTGCTGGAGGCTGTAGAGCGCCGATCAGTGAATGCAGTCACTTTGTTGTTGGACAGAGCCGTTGGCGGCGGTAAAGAGGAGGCGGTCGGAGCACAGGGCGGCGCCACCGAGACCTGGAGCAACGGCGACCTCCCATTTTCAAGCATCTGCCTGAAATGGAGAAGAAAGACCAACGTCAGTGCGCTGATTCTAGCTGCAAAAATGGGCAGCTATCCCCTGATGAAGGCGTTCCTGTCACGAGGATTTACAATCGCCCAGCCACACGACATCGTATGCAAGTGCTGGATGTGCAAAGATGACGCTTTGAAACGCACAAAGACCCGCATCGCAGTTTACAGCGCGTTGTGTAACCCAGTATGGATATCAATAACAAGCAAGGACCCATTTACGACAGCATTTACGCTGAGCCACGCGTTGCAGCGTTGCGAGCGGGTCGAGGATTCGTACGAGAACATATTTACGTCACTCAACACACAGTTGCACACGTACTGCATGGATCTTCTCGACTGTGTCGAAACCTCTGGTGAACAGTTCCGACTGATAAATATGATAGATTACGATGGAAACAGCGACAAGGATGTTTTTCAGCGAAAGTGGTCATTGAAACTCGTGAAGAGGGCGGTCAAATTCAAATTGAAGCAGGTGAAAATGTTTGTACATCCTGTCTAAAGGGGTATTAGCCTTTGGCAGGTAAAAAGCACGTGATCAGCCTGGGGTATCGGACTTAAACACGTGATCAGCCTTGGCTGAACAGCCCTCTACTTTTTCTAAAGTTTTCAAGTTCGTCAAATTCAGTCAAACTTTCCGTTTTTATTTGTCCTTTTGATTTCTCGGTCCACTTATACAATAATTGGGCGAAACTCTTGTTTTTTGCCTTTGTTTAGCTTTGGTTCACCAACAGAGTTCCCCTAAACTTCATCAATTTAACTTTCTTTTTGGACTAGAACTCGAATGTGTCTCTTCCTCTTTGAAGAATCGCAAATATAAATTGATTATGAAAAGTTAAGTGGAATGCACCTGCATGCGGCCGTGAAATTAGCATGTTTCACACCTGTTTCAAACACGTTCTAGATGGGACAAGTCTACAAGCGCCACATTTCATGGAAAACCAAATCCCGATATATTTGTTAATGCCATAGTTAGTACCAGACTACAAGTTGAAACTCAACCGTAACAATATAGGCATCGTGGCCAATTTAAGGCATTGACAGTGCTCAATCAGCTTGGACATGGAACTTGATTAGCGAGAAGCGGTCGTTTCTATCCTCAATTTCTCACCAACCTTTCCAATTTTCCAGTTCTCAGTTCGGATTCTACAATTAGGGTGTTTTGAAACGAAATGTTTAGAAAACAGTCAGGACAGCTGCTAGAGACATGGTTTTTCTTTCATTGCAAAAAACGTTGCAAGAACAAAACTTGCTTTTGAAGTTGTTGATGCCTTTCTTAATGCAAGTATACGATAACAAAGAGTAATCACAACTACTCCGAGAAAATATTTCAGTTTCTGTTGGTGCCTTTGAAAGACCGAGATCTTGAAACTATGGAAATACCCAAGAACCGAATCAAGTCTTTTGTTTTTTATGCAATCAAAATGTATGCAACTTCACATGCCTGCTTTCTTATCGACGAATGTATACATAGCATGGTTGGTGACCCATTGTGCGGGCTTTCTTTGCAATTATCCTGATAAACGCAAAATGCCTTCTTCTTATCATTTGTTGCATCTATTCAAATCGAACTCAATATTCTCAATCCTTGCGCTAAACCAAACTTCATGCCTCCTTTCTTCTAATTTCTTTTAAGGAAAAGTGACAGCTTTACCAAACAATATGAATTTGTTTCTAAATATTCTCGAGAATCAACCGTGCATAAAAGCAATAGTAGCTGAATCCTAGGAAGTAGCAGAATCAATAGTAACTGAATCCTAATTTGTCTAAGGTATCATTAGACAGACTGCAAATGAATAAAAGAGAATCTAATACTTCGATGTAAATTTTTACAAAACCCATATCAATAATTTGGGGGTTTCTAAAAACCCAGCCAAATGGCTTTTAGAACACATCTTCCATTGTTTTGAATGTATATTGCTGAAAAGCGATGACTGAGCAAATTAGGATCCCACACCCTAGTTAGCGGGAAAACACATGTCACTGCTGACGACATGTGCGTGGCTTTGTCATGAATCCTATCCCCAGAGCCCACGTTTTGATTGCTGCCACGTGATTTCTGTTGTCACGTGATTTCTGTTGCTTCCAAAGCGTTAAGTTTCAATCAGTTGGTTTCATTTTGTGTTTCCATTTCTTGTATCAATTATGCTTCTGCAGATGTTACCTTTTGTTAGCTGCTGGAAAAATCTCACTCATCAACGAGGACTTTTCTCTTTGCTAGCATAGCGCAGCACATTTTTCCTTTCTCCTTTTTCAAACACAGTCCTGGCCGATTATCTACTAACTCTGAACTTGATTCGCTCAATTTTTCCATGCAAATGTCCCCCACAAGACTCCTTAGCTTTGTGACAGGAAATATGTCGAGTTTAAAGCACTGGTGATTCAAATATGTTCCTAAAACCTTTGACATAAACCAGTGTGTCCATGGGAAAAGAGCGACTTTTGGAGCCTTCAGATTACGGTATCCACCCTTAGAAGGCTTCATAGTCAGTAAATTGAGTGGGCTTTTCTTGGTTTATTTTTCTTGGCTGTGAGTGTTTCTTCCAGTTGAACAAAGTGCATTTCAAAAAACAGGAGCCGAATTCATCACCGGTGACTTCTCGAATGGTCAGTTGCTACTTAATGTTGAAGTCACGAAATGAAATGAGGGTTATGATGGGGTTGAGGCGAAACCCTGTATTCTAAATGAAGCAACTCAGGAGCAGTGAAAGAGCTTCAAGTATTGGAAAAGGAGTAAAGTTTCGCTTCCCAATCGTTTTCACAACAATCCATCCTTCTCAATGGCGCAGCCTCATTTTGTAAACAAATTTCCCAGAGCAGCTGAGGAAGAAAACTACTGGCCAGGAATACAGTACCAGTGGCTCCTAATGACATTTCTTATAAAAGGGGTTTTAGGCCGCAAAAAGAGAGTTGCGACCGCCCACCTGCCCTAATGGTCGTTCGGGCTACAAGTACCTCTTTCCAACTGTGCCAGTCTTTAGCTTTGACGACCAACTCTTGTCCCTAGATCGTGGCCCATCCCATCCCGCAGCATGCAATCGCTTCATTGGTGTTTGGCAATGTGCCTGGATGGCGGGTCAATGGATCCATCTACCGCTTCATGTACGTTGTCACCAAATCTATCTTGTACCCCGTGACATCGCTGGCATATCTGTTTTTTCCCTGCACGCCTTTCGGGCGTTCTTCTCAAGAGCCACTAGTGAAGTTCATCAATGGTGCATCCTCCTTTGTGACATTTTTGGGTAAGTTTAAATTTAATCAGCTAATTTTACCTCCATGCAAAATAAATTTCAAATTGTTGAAGCATTTACCCGCCCATCCGAAACAAATCATCTTTGCACTTGTGAGCCGTCATTTTGAAGCTGTGCATCATAGGCCAAGGCGGGTCTTTATGATCTTTTAATATTTGATGCAAAGCTGATTGGCATAGATGTGCGATTTGTTAGCCACATCCCACAGCAAACTGTCGATGAGATAGTTGAAGGTGTGATACAGATTATGAAAAAAGGCACAAGCTGCTTTTTTATTTTGGTTTACAATCAACACAAAACAGCGGCTTATTTCCTGTTGTTGGAATGATCTTGTCACCAATTGTTTGAAATTACTTTTGCTAATGAATAAGGCTAGATGGGCGAAAACGGAGTTGTATTTCTTAAAAATGTAAAATCTATACTTTGTTGCTTAATGACCGAATACTTTGAGGCAAATCGAATGAACGTGACGTCATAGCAGTATGTTTTGCAATTACTGAAGGCGAGAGAACTCTCTAGCTCTTTTCAGACAAAGGGCCTTTCCATAAACGCTTAAATTTTAGACATTGTGTTAGACATATAAGCTGCAACTAATATGTTCTTTTTAGCGCGTCCTTGTTTACAGAGCAACTTTTTAATTTACGCGGTCTCGACAGAAACATATAGTATCTGATGGCCTTTGTCTGTTTATTTGACTTGATGCATTGCATGTCCGAGAGAAAAGCTTTCTTTACAAACTTGCACCGCACAATAACGCGCTTGTTTGCTTTCGAAGAATAATATTCTAAACGCTGTAACATCGTTGCCCCTGCAAATTAATGAGTAACTCAATGCAATGACTCGTTTCTTAAGAAAACTTGAGTGCTGCTATCATCACATGGTTTTCGATCCCCGTTGTTAAGCTTTTGTATTTATTTTATTTCTCGCCCGGTTTATCTACACTGAAGATGACTCCTGATTGAGTCGAAACGTTCGGCAGTGTCGTAATTGGCCAGTGTCACAATACGAATATGTCGATTGGCTAGCGTCCTTTTTAGATTTGTCCTTGATTATTTCGTTCTTGTTATTGGATTCGCCTATTTGACTAAGGAATTGTAGATTGCAAAATGGACTTCTTATTTGTCGTCGTCCTTGTCATCAATTTCTAGGTTATCGCAAGCTTAGCTTAGAGCATTCAGAGGAGATTTTCATTAAAAACAAACCTCACTTAGTACGCTCCAGTCTTCAAGCTATTTAACACTTGGGAACAAATTGTGAGAAAAGTCGCAATTAATGAACGCACATCAACTGAAGCTTGGAATTCGTCTTCATGTCCTCCCTTGATTACGAAGGATTTTAATTCCCTTGGAAAAGAATGATAAACTAAAGAAAAAATCGATTGACTACTTTTAGTTTTCGTCCAGCTACTTCTGTTCACTTAAGGACCTTCTTATGAAGCGATGCCAAGCTAATCGTCAAATTTTATAAGCATGTGCAATCACCATAAGAGCAGGATGTTTCGACACGTGATACTCGTAATGGTACTTTATGATACCCCGTGATGCCTTTTGATAACCTCTTGATGCCCCGTGATACCTCTTGATGCCTGTTGATGCCTATTGATACCTTTTGATGCCTGTTGATGCCTGTTGATGCCTATTGATACCTTTTGATGCCTCTTGATACCTCGTGATGCCCCGTGATACCTCTTGATGCCTATTGATACCTCTTGATGCCTGTTGATGCCTATTGATACCTCTTGATGCTTGTTGATGCTTGTTTCGGATAGGTTTGCTCGCTTTGATTGCTGCTCTTCCAGCGTCTGGTTTGAGAGTTGGCGATCCCCCATCATTCTTAGAGAGTGTCATCTTGATTTGGCTAGTCAGTCTTCTCGTTGCAGAAATCAACCAGGTTCGTTTCTGGCCTTTTTTATGACTTTACTTGAAAGAAAAGCACATTCAAATGCCCATCCATGTTATGGCTAATGCCTTCGAGAACAGGTTGATATAGTGAATCAACCGATCTACAGTTTCCATGATATATATAAACATTGTTTTGATGCTCTACACTCTTCTCCAACAGATGTTATCAAATGTAGACTAAACCTCATCATATGAAGTGCTAGATGCCTAGAAGAGCTTTAGAATGTTTTGAATTAAAGGTCATTACATGTAAGATGAACGGCCTTGAATTGACCATTTTCACTCAATGCTCAACTATTTGATTCAGTCCAATTCTTGAGCATCTTGAATTGCACAGTGTCATCGTCAAAAACTTTTGCACTAGGCATTTTGATTTTTGCTAAATCAAGCAATATCATTATAACTGCGTTGAAAAAAATTTGCTCAATTTCAGTTGTTGCTAGCTGTTAGCTCAATGTTCAATCACACATTTCAACTAGAGCGAGTAATCTTGTGAAAAGCTATTGCGGCTAACATGGAAGACAACGTATAGAAAAAGCTTGTTGAAATATAGAAGCATTCAATTAGTAAGCGTCAGAAGCATTTGAAGGTCCAATTCTAATCGGATTATCAGTTCAGATAGCCGGCAAAGGCTTAAGGCTGTATTTGCGATGATTCATCAATCAATAACAGTCTTAGTACAATCCTTTTGCTTATTCATTTACTGACACCTGTTGATCATGGTATCTGCAACGAAGAAATTTTCAATCAATTCATATAACGTGCATGGCTTGTTACCTATTCTCTTTTTGGTTAACCAATGCTATCCGTTGATCTCCCACAAAGCATTGCACGTCTTCATTAATCAACAAACTGCACATTAACAATTTAACAACAGGCCATGAAGCCAACTTGTCTCCCAATTCTGAGCAAAGAAGCATATAATCCTGCTATTGCTTTAGCTCCAACCAGACGCTGCATTTGTAGCAAGCAAGTCTATCCAGCATAGATCAATCAACTTTTCCTTTTTTCTAGCTGTACCATGCTGGCTACAAGAGGTACTTTTCCAGTGGCTGGAACCTGATGGATATATCAATGATATTCTTCATGCTCACGTCATTTTGCATTTGGGCCATTTTGTACTTTGTGGAGACACCAGCAAACAGAAATACGATCAGAACAGCAAGAAGCATATCGAACGGCATTTTCACATGTGGAACTGTCATGAGCTTTTTCAGGCTTGTTTACCTATGCCAGATAGCACGGTTTCTGGGCCTTTTGCAGCTGTGTTTAGGAAAAATGATAGAAGTATGTGCGTTGTACTATATCAAGTTATCAGAATTAGCATTATCATCTTTCTTTTTATTTTCATCGTCATGCAGCATAAAATTACTCAGGTAGACGTAAACCATAACATAACAACTCGCATGCTTTTGATTGATGCCTTGCCATGTTTGCAACTGCAACTGTTTTGCCACATGTTTTCCAATGCTGTCCATGCGCAGGGCTGTAAATCATTGGGGGCAGGTCAGACATTGTATGCAGTGGGGGTATAGTTCTGTCAAGCATTTTTTCGCAATTGTTTTGGGCCGTTATTAATTTTTTTACAGAACTATTGAGGTTGATAAAAGTTTTTAGGCGACTCGCCACTTAGACACCGTTATAAGCTACATTAATCAAAAAAGTCCTTCGCGTTAACATTTTTACAGCCTAAGTTTTGGAAGAAAATCAGTGTGAAGACGATCTACTTAACTTTCTTTCAGCCATGAGAATCAGTTACAAAAATCTATAGTAGAAATCCCCCCAAAGACATTTTTCCTGTTTTCAACGCCTTTAAGGCATATGTTATAGCAAACCACCGTTAATGATAGTTAATTAGTGCTTGGCAAAGCGGCTATAGCATGGAAAAAACAGTTTGACGCTAACGGAGATTCACGGCCCTGTCTCTGCGCTTTATTTTCTCCTGTTGACTAAGTTTTGATCTCGGACTTTTCTTGACAGGATACACTGCCTTTACAAAATAGCTTGCATCTTTCTTCCCATTTCTTGCATTATTTCTTCCCATGTACTCTTCCCCAACACATCTTTTTATGGGTTGTTCATGCTATTCTTCCGTTTAAATGCATCACCACATCTCTGACATGAATCAATCTACGAATTTGCAGGTGATTTTTCAGTTTGCGTTCATAAGCTTTGTCGTGCTGTGGTCATTTTCGGTCGGTATGGTATTCCTGCATAATTCGCTGCACCAACACACCACCGAAGTCAACAACGTGCATGCGCCTAGCAACCAGTCCGAAGTGCAAGTGGTCTTGAGCAAGGGATTCAAAGGGTAGTTATTCAATTTGAAGGCTTCTCGCCGCGACTCATTCCTTTTGCTGCTCCCATTACAGTATGCTACTTTTTTAACCCATTGACACGATGCATATGAAACCAGGATTCTTCAAGAAAAAAGATATGTAATTGTTATCTAGCTTCATGCTATTTCTTATTATACCTTAGCTAATCTATTTACCTCTATTTTTACTACAATATAGGCTACCTTTTTATATATTTTATTATCACTTCAAAAATGAGTTCATGCAATCTTGTCAGCAATGACATGCTATTCAAAACTGAACGTGAAAATATTTTCATCCACTTTGTAAATGCTATGAAATATTTCGTCTTACATTTTTTCTGTATGCCTGTAGTAATTGAAAGAGCTTTTGGAAATGTAAACATAATTGGCAACTATTCAAAAACGTTTTTCTTTCTTACCTGTTCGATGTTGAGTCTTTGATAGTGGTACAGAGCTCCACAACTGAATGAGGGTATGATGCAGTGTGTCACTTGTTACTTAAAATTAATTAAGCCATCAAGACTTTGTATGAATGCTCAAATGTTATACGAATAATAAAATATGACAGGTGAGTACTCTCTTGTCCCTTTACCAACTTATAGCCCAGTTTGTGTTCATTTGTGCAATATCAGCGCTTTCCAATAGATGTCCCCCCCTATTTGCTTTGCAGTTTACCTGCCACTGTCGTAACTCTGGCCTGGGCGAGCCTGAACATGGTCGGGCTGCAAAGTCTGCAGGAATTCAACGACGGGGGCATTGTCTATCTATGGAGTTCCTTGCTCTTTACACTGTACTACGGGGTATCAATGATTGTGTTACTGAACATGCTGATAGCAATGATGAGCAACTCATACCAGCAAATCAAGGTAGTATCAACCATTGTTCCATCAAGCCTCGTTTGCACATGGCTTGACTTTTTCCTAACGAGGAAGTCTTATCTCAGCTTGGGGATAGTCTAGGTGGGCACAAGCCTTGTGGTGCAGAGGTGGGGTTGGACGAAGAAAAGGAAATAATTCTCAAACACCAGTATTAAAGATAGGCATTTAGGCATTGCTTAATGTTTTTCCACAGGTGCAACTTTCTTCGATTTTTGTCTTTATTTTGACCTTTCTACTCAAGATAGAGCGAAAATCTTTATTATGCTTAGTAAAGTTCTTCTTTCAAAATTTAATCACCACCTGTTGACTTTATCGAAACTCTTTCAATAATTTTCGTTTTCAATGCCTTATGCTTTCTATCAAAGTAGCTTTATTCTACAAGGATTCAAATAGCCTCCTCTGTATCAACCAATTTGAAAATAATATTTTCAAGCGTAGTTGGAACAATTTTTCAAGCATTTAATTGAAGAGACTGTTCCCATTTCAAGGATCAATAAAGCTAAAATGTCGCAGGCATTTTGGTAAATAAAACGTCACAGAGACATCATCCATTCCCTTCTGAAATTCTTTGTCCGCTCTGAAATTAGATAGCTACTACCAACCCTAACAATGCCGTATTTGTTTTTCAGAACAACATCGAAGTCGAACACAAGTATGCAAAGACACAATTATGGATAGACTACATCGGCTACGAGAACTTTCTACCATGCCCATTCAACCTTGTTCCAACTTGGAAACTCTTCAGAGAAATATTCAACAGATTTCTTAGAAAAGACGCTGCAAAGCCAATAGTGAGTTAATTAGCTAGTAAGGGATTTCATATTTTGTGGACCATCCTTGAAAGCAAGCATAGCCGTAACTTAGACCAATTAAATTAACAAACCATTTTTTGTTGATTTACTATGCAAAGAGAGTAAAATTTTCGATAAATAGTAAACAATAATTTCAACATAAGTTTAATTCTATTTGCTTCCTTTTTTGCTTCAAGGTTACGATTACCATTTAGTCTATTTTTAGAAACCAAGCATGCTTTTTGCAGAGAAAGTAAACTGACAAGCTCAATTTTAGTTAAAGGTTTATTTTAAGTTACTGGGCCGTCAATAGTCAGATTCATCATCGTACATATTCACTATTCCTTTACTATTCCTTTACTATTCCTTTACTATTCCTTTACTATTCCTTTACTATTTCTCTACTATTCCTTTACTATTCCTTTACTATTCCTTTACTATTCCTTTACTATTCCTTTACTATTCCTTTACTATTCCTTTACTATTCCTTTACTATTCCTTTACTATTCCTTTACTATTCCTTTACTATTCCTTTACTATTCCTTTACTATTCCTTTACTATTCCTTTACTATTTCTCTACTATTCCTTTACTATTCCTTTACTATTCCTTTACTATTCTTTTACTATTCCTTTACTATTCCTTTACTATTCCTTTACTTTTCCTCTACTATTTATTTGAGTTTATCAATCGCTGTGATGGGTTTCCCTGACACAGGTCTAGAATTGTCTGTGTTTGAGCCTTTGCACCCTGTCATCTAGACGTAGAGATCTTCCCTTAAAGAAAAATTGTCAATGTGTCAATGATTACCTGGGTTACAAAGTAGAAAGATATACATTTGAATTTACTAGTCTGATTTGTTTGTTACAGGCTCCGTTATCCCAGGTAAACTTTCTGTTAGACAGTGAAGATGCAATAACTTTTCTATGCTTCCCAATTGTAGCAACATAGAACAGAAAGCAGTCCAACAGACTACGAGGTAATATTCATCATACCTCTGCCTCACTTTAATTTTGGGTTAAATTGCTTTGGAATTTTTTTGGTAGATAATTTTGTTTGCTCTAGATTTTTCTTTTTTGCCAAAATGAAAGCATCTTAAATAGGAACAACATAAAACAATAAATTTTGTCGTAAAAAGGGTTAAGTGGGATGACGTCGATTATGTCTGAGTGTGTACTCTTATTATTCAAGCTGAATCTGAAATCAAAATCAGAAATGCTTTGTCTTCATTTCGAACGTTTGAAAGGAAACATTCTGCTTTATTTATGCTTTCTGGTGTTTTGAGTATTTGATGGATGAAGTTTGAGACAAATTAGCACCAGCATTCATTCTGTTTTATCAGAAGACAGCAATAGAGTTGGTGAAACGATACTTGAAGAGAAAGCATAAGATTGATCTTGATCAAAGCAGCGGTCTTGGTAGAAGAGTGCACCAAGAAGAAAACTCAGATTTTGCTGTTCGTGTGAAAAGACTTTTAGAGGAGATGAGAGGAGATCAAAATGGATTTCCAGAAAGGGCTAGAAGTTTTGAGGTTAGGACCTATTTCGTATGACTTGTTATGTTATGCTACGTTACGTTACGTTATGTTATGTTATGTTGTGTTATGTTATATAATGTTAGGTTATATTTTGTTATGTTATGTATGCTATGATATGTATGTTATGTTATGTTATGTCCTGTTATGCTATGTTATGCTACGTTACATTACGTTATGTTATGTTATCTTATGTCATGTCATATGTTATGTCGTGCTATGTTCAGATGACTACATAGGTTTCCCCTTTTTGTCTTTCAGGATTCAGGTTTGGACATATCATTTAACGGCGAGCCTAGTGCTGGACCAGGACAATTGTAAATTAATGTTTTTATATTTGGGACAACGAAACCAGGAGAAACTTTTGACCAAGGAAATAATGAGAATTGAGTTAAGATTGTCTTTTTCTTCTTGCTACCTTCTAGACATTTATACTTTAAATTTTGGACGATTAAGTGATCTGAACGTGAAGAGATCTTTCTTCACTAAGTCTGTTGTTTCAGTTGTATCAACGTGTGGCTGCGTTTACACGGGCCGGCCGAATATTTAGTCGGTCAAATATTTGGCCTGCTTTTGAAGCCGGCCACAAGTGAGGTCACTCAATTGACCTTATTCTTATGACATGCGCAGTGTGCAAAAAAGCTTTGCGCCAAATATAATTAAAACAAAGTTCCTTGCTCCTCTTTCTTCGCAATTTAGTTCAGATAGCTTTCATTTCGACGGTACTAAAGCTGCTGAAGATAACAATAACGACAAAAATCGCGACTGGTCTGATTTCAGAACTTCAAGAATTTCATTTGGTCTGAGGACGAAACATCGTTTTTGCTTCAAGTCGTCTCGCTTTTCTTTGCTTTCTTCTCAATCGTTTGACCGCCCATTATATTGCTTGCAACCTTTTAGAGCTGCTGTCAATTACGGCCTGTAATCTTGCGTTTTGAATTCTAAAGAGGCTGGCTGACATCACTGCAATCAATGATTGAAAACTTTCAACGTTTGCTAGGCCAGTTATAACTGGCACGAAGGCTAAAAATATTATTTGGCAAAGTCATTCATATTTTCAGCAAAGCGAATGCTACAAACGATTTCGGCGCCAAAACTTTAGCTGCTTGTTTGCCATTTTTTTGCCTCTGTATCACGCATCGACACCCTCCTTTTGGTATCGTGCAAATATTTGGCCAAGTTTCAAGAAGGACGCTTTCCTTAGTGGCCGAATATTCGCACCCCTAAGCGACCTAATTTGAGGTCATTTAGCCGGCCCCGTGTAAACGCAGCCTGTATCGATACTTCGGTGGCCTTCTCCCCGAAAAAGCCAAAATATGACATTTGACGACGGTTAGCCTCATACAATCAGCAAAAAGCCATTTAGAGCTTAAGAGTATCTGTTTAGAGTGCTCCGGCTCATGTAAACGCACATTCCGAACATTTTCCACAAGGCCGCTTACAAATTTATTAAATAAAGAAGGCACCAAGACAGACACTTGCGAAACATCTTGAATTAATTTTGCTCGTCTCACTACCCTTATCATTCTATTTTAATTGAAAAATGGTCGTAGGGATGTCACACAGCAGATGCAATAAAATTTTGGGAATCAGCCCCTGCTACAAGTAGCTTGTGGCTCAGGCAATCGTACGCCCTCGATTGACCAACGAACGAAAAATACGTGTCGAGATATCCTCACATTCTAAGCCAGGTTCACACTAAAGCACCTTGCTCAGTAGAACATCAGACCAGTTTGTGCGAACTTTGCCATTCATTGCTTGAAGTAAAATTATAAAAAATATTTGGTGATGTTATTCAGTGAAAGAATTACAATGCATTCCAAGAAAGAATTAAAAGAAAGTTAACGGAGGGACAAAACGGGAGCTTGAAGGCGGTAGTAAATTTGTGAGCCTAAAATCACTGCATAAGTGGAAATGACTCCATACAAATCTTGCGACTTGAATCTGAGACTGAATTTTGAGAGCTGATGAGTAGAAAGGGACTCACATGGAAACGTATTGCACCCCAATATGCAAGACCCGACAGAGTCAGTGATGTTTCAGGTTTACAGTAAAGGAGTTTCGATTTAAACAGATGATTAGATTTAAACAGATGATTCTTAAACAATGGGCTTCTGTAGTTTTTGCTTCATTTGTGGCACACATGCCATTAGTGTTGCATTCATATCATTTCAGATTTCTCATGCCTCTGACGTCATTTGTTTTGGTAAGGAGGTTCCTGAGGTTGGAAATGAGAATCTGTCTCTCGCCAGTGGGAACTTGGATACTTTGAAGTTTTCTTCCTCCTTGGAAAGCAAAATGTTTGTTGCTTTGGAACTCGCAGCCAAAATAGCATGCATCATTTTTCTGATTTTCCAAGGAGCCATACTGGATTTCTATCTCGTAAAGGAGCATGATACTCGATGGGCATCCTTCGTCGTTGCAGATCTCGCTGTGATTTGTGTCTGGATCGTGTGCCTTATTACCGCTCACAAATTTTTTAAATTCAAGAAGGACGAAGTTGATGCCGGCAAAGACCCCGACGACTACCCCGACGAACTACCGCTTGCATTTTTAGCCTGGCTCGTATACGCAGCCCTTTTAACTCCGAGAATCGCTGTGTTGTTTGGGGGTGCCGGTGCAAGCAAATTGAAAGAGAAAGACTTCTTTGGGCCTAACACGCTGAAAGCTGGCGCTGCATGTACACCGCTTATTTTCATACTTCTTGTTTTTGCTCATCACGACTCAAAGCCACACACAATCAGGAAATACTACATCCAGAGCCTAACTGGCAGCATTGCATTTGATCTATTTGACAGCTTAGACTTGCTTGAGTTCTTGTTTCTGGACAAGGAAGAGCACAAATTTCCTCGTGAACTCACGACAGCAGTCCTCGTGTTTGCGTGCTTGAACTTTTTCTTGCCGACACTCGCCTTGTTTGAGCTAAAAATAAACAGTTTTACAGGGCAGGTCAGCTCGCTATCTTCTAAAATATTATACTCTTGTGCATTTGTGTTTCTTGTCAATGTGCCAAATCTCATAATCAGATCTGTTCTTTGGCATGAGTACAACACAGATGTCTCTGTGCTCCTTATGAAAAATGTAATTTGTATTGTCATTGGAATTGTGGAAATCATGGAATATTTTGGAAAAGAAAGACCACAGCCCTGTTCCAAGTGCAACAAATGGTTCACACCAGACTTCTTAGAGAAACACAAGGAAAAGTGTAAAGCAAGGCCATTGAAGGTTGAAGCAGAAAATTTGTCAGATGAAACTGAAAATCTGTAGCTTTTTGTGTGTCAGATACATCTGATGATGCCTTTTATTGTTTGTGGGTGTTGAAAATCCTTTCCTTGGGAGTCATTAGTTTTAGTGAGAATTTTTTAGTTTGGCCATGAAAATTAGATCATGAACTTGAGAAATGACAGACTTTATGAAATTCAAGATATGGTTATTCATAGCCAGTGTTCACAATAAAGGCTTACTATTGCTGTGTCAGTAGCTAAGTATGTGCAATGGTTTTAGGAGAAGGTGATAGAGCCAATCTGGTAGATAGCAAAGCTACCTGTAATTTATTTACGTCACACACACATCTTGAATTGCTGTTCTAACCTTGTGTGAATTTCAACCTCTTCAGACAGTATTTGAGTAACTGTTTAGAAGAACATGCCTTTCAACTAATTAATGATCCTTAGAGCTGTATCCTTTCAGTTGTTTCAATTCCCTCCAATTAGGTGCTTCACTCTGAGAGCTATTGTTTGTGTAAATTATTAACCATTGACATTGTGCTTCAATTAACATGCTTATCTGATTGGAAAAGTTTTTTAAATAAAAATACCTTTTTCAAGTGAATAGTTTCAAGGACTATTAGAGTTTCAAGCAAGTTGAGATGTTACCAATAATCTTGTTGTAATTTCTTGTAGTCACTTTCTAGTGTCAAGTCTTATACTTATACAATAGGCTTGTAGCCTGTAGCAAGATCCTACAGGGAACATAGAAGTAAAAGGGATGCCTGAGAGTCAATTTAAAAATGAGGCCTGAAAATCAAACCTACCAAGCAAGCCTATCCCTTTTACTCGAATATTGATAATTTGAAATAATAATTTATGTGCTGTTGAGAAATTCACTAGGGTCTGTGTTTAATATTTGTCTTTATAAAAGCTGTCTAATCGAATCTTGAAGCTGTTTATGCTTGGTGCTTTTGCTATCCTTTGCTATCCTTTTTCATGGCAAACTTTTTCGGTAATTGTTGTTTGTGTTGCAATAAAAGCGTTTCCTCATATCAAGGTTAAATCTCTGCTTTGACAGCTTCAAACTTTGCCCTCTAGTAATGCCTGTGGCTCTTGGTAGGAGTTTATCACATTCTATATATTGTAAAGGTTGCGCGTGTATTCATATGTTTGAATGAGGTCTCCCCGCAGACAAAGGTATACTAGGTTAGGTAGGCTCAAACTCCGCAGTCATCCTGATATGGCACATCTTTTGGTTCTGTTATAAGCTGAGTTGCTTTTCTTTTTCCATTTTCGATGAGTGTGATGTCCTTTTTATAAAACGGCCACCAAACTGTTTCCATACTCTAAATGAGGTCTAATAAGTGCTTTGAAAGTCGTGTCATAATGTCTCTGTCCAAACATGTAAATTATATGCTAATTATTATAAGGATTTTGTTACCTTTGTTGACTGCTACTTCAGCTTGCACATTAAATCTAGGCTTTTTATCAACATGAACCCCTAGATCCCTTTCGCAAGTACTGGACCCCAAGTAACGTTGATTGGCCCATCCTTCATTTTGCAGCATCTTTCAACATTCTTTTCCCTAAGTGCATATCCTTACATTTTGATGTGTTGAATTGTAGTTGCCATATCTGTGCCCATGATTGAAGCTTGTTCAGATCATTCTTCAGAACCTGGCTTATACTCGAGAACAGCTTTATGTCATCTGCAAACATACTTATCCCATTCTTGATTACACTAGCATATCAATTACATAATAGATGAAAAGATAAGGGCCCAATGCACTCCATTGTGCGATTCCACTAAGGACTGGTGACCAATTAGAGCACGATTCGTGAAAAGTCCTCAGTCTACCTATCTGCTTTTACATTTTGATTGATATACATTCTTATAAAGTATTGATTTTATTGGCAGCACACCTGTGAGGTTTTTGCATCGACAGCTAAAATAACTGTTTTTGGGGAAAAGGGTGCGATGAATTTCATTCTGCCCCAATTTACAGTCAGAGATAAATGGAAAATTTTTCCTCATCCTCTTTCCATAAACTAATGACCAACAGGTCAAAGATAGAAATCATGCCTTTCGCAAAGTAGGTTTTGAATAGATTCGCAACGAGAAAGAGGGTTGGACAAAAAGAGGCTACTTTCAAATGGCTCCTGTTGTCAAATAAAAAATCCATTTTCGGTCAGGTGCAAGCTGGGTAACTGAAAAGATATTGCCATTTAGGTGATAGATTGGTCGCAAATATCATGGAGAATGATGTTGATAAAGGGTTAGAGGCCCTGCTTGGTGAGTGCTTAAGATTATATTCAGTAAAGCATTCATTTCAGGGAAACTTGCACCCCGAACCTATTTGGCGAGTACTTAGGCCTAATAGGCTCTAACCGGATTCGAAGCACAAGGAATAAGAAACGACATCGATTCCATTTGTATATTCATCAAAACAACAGTTTAAAACCTAAATTTTATAAATCCACAACATGAAAATGACTTATGAGCTAGATGCTAAGAAAAAAAACAGGAAAGATTTTAAAAGAAGTTCTTTTTGAGCCAAAATTTGTAGAAGTACTGATAAAAGGTCTTCAAAAGATATAACAATTCGTGGTAAATAGACCATTTTATAGATATTGACACCGTTACATTACTATTGCTTGTTGTAGCTGGTAAAGTAAAAAGAAATGCATTGTCACAAGCAATTCTTCTTAAACACTCTCATACTTTTGCATTGACCAGGTGATACATTTGTAAAGCAGTCATAGTTATTAAAGGTTTTCTTAAAATATGTCAAGGAGATGCTGTAAGCCAGATCGACCAAAAAAATTAATTACAGCCTTACCAACGAGCAAAACCATCATTCTGTTTACTAAAGAAATTGTAAAATTTTCTCTTAAAACCTCATTCAGAATCTTAGAAATACATCAATTAGAGCTATTGAATTAATTTGTAGGTCTACTTAAGTTGGCCTTATGTTTATAAGTTTGGAAATTGTGTATAATGTCATGATTTCATTTGATTTTTTAAAAGGTTTTGTGAAGCAAGAAAAAAAAGTTGTCACACAAGACCTTAAAGATATAATCAGAGGGATTGCCAAAAATGGAAGATACATGTAAGACATTACCTGGATTTAACACTGAATTGTCATTATGATGTATAATGCATATTAGGGGGGAAATATTACCTTTTAGGTATATTGCGCTTTATGTGTACATATACTAGGCACTCTACTGTGGAAGAAAAGGTTTTTATCTAAGGTAAACGATAGCAAATAACTAGCCCAAGCCTTATACTCTGTAAAAATATTATCAAGTCTGTGCTGCTGGATTCCTTTTATCCTATCCTTCTTAGGTAGCCTATCTGTTATCTCAGCAAGAATAACTTTGTGAATTGCCTATTTTATCAGTAAGCCTTGCCCTAACCAACAAGTCCTTAAGGCTATTGAGTCCTGGATGGTTTGTTTGTTACCCCAAAAACATACTTTGAGATCTAAGAGTTTGACTATATAAGACTATATAAGACTTTCTTAGTGAGCCATAGATGACAGGATTTTCTTTCTCTCCTAAACCAACATGGACATAAAAAATACACTCTAGTAAGCTTCATAGTATTATTGCTACTGTTGGAAAAATCGATTCAAGGCTTTTCATCATAGTGTTACAATATATAAAAACATCATAATGAATCTGAACTACACTAGGGGCATGCATCTGTTGTACACTTAATGAACAAATGCATCATTCAGGCTAAGAAGATAACATGGCAGAATGCAATTTTGCAGCTTTTCTTGCAAGATGCGAGTTGGAAATCAGATCTTTGCAAGTGTTTCTAGGCCACTTGTATGCAAATTAGGCATTTAACTTTCCACATTAAAAATAAAGTTTTCTAAACTTCGTAAACTTGAAAACAATAGGGATATCAGAGAATTTTTTTAGGATGAAGATTAAATGGAAGCAGGGATTTATTGTAATTTTGAAGGGGACCTTTGGTGACAAAATTCCTGGCTTATATAGTAGATAGCAAAGGGGAAAGAATTTAGTTTTTCAAGAGAAACTTTGTAATCACTTTAGGTAATTGAGTCTTTTTCATGCATATACACTAAGTGCAACCAGTCTTAGTATAGGTTGCCTCTATACAAGAGAACATTTACAATTCTTGTGCACAAAACAGAATCCTCTTCAACCAACAGATACCAATGGGAATATTTGAAGCCTTTGTATGCCCACGAGCTAGAGCAGGTGCGTCACTGTATTTGATTGTGAATTCGATTTGAAATGAT